>JAVJGI010000014.1:116924963-116994248 GCA_035590275.1 Ibycter americanus | reverse complement strand
TCTTCTCTCAGCTTCTCCTGGGACCTCTCCTCATCTCTCCTACATCCCTGGGCTCTTCTTCATCCAGTCTCCTCTCTTCACCCAGTGCTCCTTTTCCACCAGCGCTCATCTTCTTCTGGGCTCCTCAGTGCTATTTAGCTACTTAGCCCAAACAAGCCGCAACTGTACATTATCCACATCAGCCAGCCCACCACCCCAGAAGCAAGCCCACAGCTGTATATTATCAATGTTAATTAACCCTCTACAGTTTCTCTACAGGTTGAATTTAGTGGTATTATGTATCACAGCAGCATATTCTCTTGCCTTTGCTGATGTAAAAAAAGAAAACTGTTGTTCTAGCTTCCCCCCGCCCCCATTTATTTCTGTGAGTATTCTGCTTTAAGCATACCTCATACGGTTTCTGCCTGGAGCCTGCCAAGAACTGAAGTAGGTATTTCAGAGGTCAGCTATCAACTGGTTGGTTAGAAAGGTAGTGAGCTCTCAAGTAAGCTCCAGGAAACATGTGAGGAAGGGAACGGCCTCTTGATGATGTGTATAACAATGCTGAGGAATGTATTCTCCCCAAAGCAAATTCTGCTGGGGTACTGTGTTGAAAAAATTTACTGAATTACAGTTTTACTCTCTTGCGGGGGGTTGAGGGGGGAGCCCCTCCACATCTTAACTTTCTCTCTTGCTTATTCTTCTGAATCAATTTTTCATTTATTGCAATAGTACTGATGAAACCGGTCACAAGTCAGGTTGCAGAGGCACTAGGATTGTACAGATGCAGCATAAAATCTGTCCCAAAGGGTTTATTCATTAAGCAAGTATTTTTATCTTTCTCATCTTCTTTCTTAGCTTTTGGGGCCATTGTCTGATATTTGGTCAAACATGCTGTTGTCTGAAGTTCTTTCCAGTCAGTACTCTTTGAATTATTTATATTACAGTTTCATCTGAAAAATCTATACGTAGAACAGTTTGAGCTTTAATATATATGTAACAGGAAAACATCGCAGTATAGTTTTAATAAATAAGTCTTCTCAGAACACAGACTGAAACAGGGTCATGAATTGGCACAGCACTAATCCATTTGTAAAATGAAAATGAGAAATGGTCTGTTTGTGACATTCTCATAACACAAGTGGAGATTGTTATCTTGCCCGGATTGCATGGATGGGGGTAGCGAGGATGTCTAACCCAGCAATTGACTAAGGATGACCTTGGTCTGTGAAAAGACACTTTTGTTAACAAATTTGTCAGTGCTCACAGTTTCCGTTTTCATGCTTTCTCATTCCTATTCCATCCCTCCAAAGTGATCAATGCTTTGTGTCAGGCAGGCTGTGAATCCGTCTGCGGTACGTGTCCCCATCCCTTCAGGTGACTCCTGCAGAGGACCCTTTTCCCCCAGCACACCTCCTAGGCCACATGACGTTAGGCAGATAATCTGTCTGTTTTTCTGACCAGTATTAGCAGCTGTTCTTGGGGTTCTTGTACCTTTATGTGTTTAGTTGGGGGGTTCTTTCCTGGGTTTGGTAGTGAGTTGGGTTGGTTTTTTTTTCATTATTGAACACAACTGTTCTTTCTCTTACTGGTACTTGAAGGTTGATGTTCGGTTGTGGGGTGGAAGCTGCTTAAAAATGAAACTGCTATTGTATTACTGCTGAAATCACTAGTACTATGTCAGCTAGCAGCACATGAGTCTGCCTCATGGTTTAAAAAAAAAGTAGTGAGTAATAATTATTTCAAAATAATTCAGTATCTGTTTCCAGTGAACAAAGATAGCTGTCTTTTTAAAAAAGGTTGTACTGCTATGACTACTGTGATATGGAATGGAAACGTTCATTTGAATATTGTTTAAATGATGGTTGCTAAAACCATTTCTGTCTGTATCTCATTCTAGCTGTGAAAACATCTTCATTTTGGAATGAAATGCTGTCTACACACACTAATTTACAGTGAAATATTCCTTATTTTTAGCAGTTATTAAGACAAAGGAGTACATTTGTGACATTATTAAAGCATCATCAACCTACAAATTAGTTACCTTATCTGTTCTCTATCTGCATAATCCTCATACCCCCGTCACCATGTTTACAAATCCAAATGAATATTATGCAGCCCAGATCTAATTAATTTTGGATTAGCCTTCCAGACACATGTAGTTCTGATCAAAACAATCTGTATTCTCTCTTTTCTGATTAGGATGAAGCCTGACCCCTGGAGTATTCTGTTTGTCAGGGGATGTGCTGGAACATGAATATCAACAAGCAGGTTAATCCTTAGGCTGTCACTTTCTCCTGTATACACAGCATCCTGTGTTTTGTTGTTAGAAACCTTGGGGACCTAGGTAACGTCAGAGAGCAAATCAGTACCGTGTGGGGCTCGGGTGAGATTGATATCTAACTAGACATTTAAGCAATCCAGCATGATGTATAATGAAAATAATCTGCTGAAATGACTTTTCAAAAAGATCTGGCATTCTCTTGTGCTCTTCTTGAAGTGAAAGAGCCAACTTGATACATTTGAAAGGAAAGCTGAGCTGCTATAAATTTCAAAATAGGTAATGAGAAATTTACATGATGGTGCTTGGGTGTATATATATATATTTTTTTTTAATGCATTCTCTGACAGGGCAGCTATCTGGGACTTCTGTTCAATGTTCATGGCACATCAAAAGACTAATACGGAAAAAATAGCTCCCCCTTTAAGTCAAGATGGGGTTTGGAACAGGACACTTTAAGTCTCACAGTTAAAGCTCTCAATCAATGACAGTGTTTTGGAGATCCATGATTTGTCTTTTGTTGTAAGATAACTTTGTCACAAAGTTGGATTTTTTAGAGAAAAAAAATGATGGTAGAGCTTCTCCTTGGCCATGCTTTCTCACAATTTGAAATAAACCTGAAGCACAGAGTCTTGTAGTCTTCAGGATGTGTGTTCACCCTAATGCAATTCAGCCGTCTGGCTGCATGGGATAGTTTGCATATGGACCGAGAGAGATTGCAAGAGGCTGGTGGACTGGAGCCTCTAGATGAAGTTTTGCCTCAGCAAAGCCCATGTACAAGGGACTTTACACTGCTTAAACTCTGACTTACACTGTGCTTTCCTCCTAGAAATGCACCGATCTCCATGCTTGTAAGTAGTGCAGCACTGGAGAGGAAAACGTTTGGTGCTGGGGACCTGGTGTCAGTCTTGAACTATTTCACAGGGCTAGTTCAGGCTAGCGGCAGTCTGGTCCTGTGGCCTAATTGTCCCTTTGCAGTTGGATTGTATTAGATGTGGTACTGAAATGGACCTTCTGGTTAACTTGATCCAAAATAGATGCTGTTTGTGTGCTCTGAGTCTGCTGCAAAATGTGAATCAGAATTCAATAAGTGTAGAAGATGGAGAGATTTGGTTTGAAAGTGTACTCCTAGTTCAACTAAAATACAAAGGCAGATAGATGCTGCCTGTAAAACTAGCTGTTTACGAGACTAAATTTGATTAAACAGCTCTGTTACAAGCAAAATAAATATGATTTTTTTCTATGTTTACTTTTTCTACAATACCTGGATTCCCATAAAGGGTGCTTAGTCTTACATATGGCATGATGTCCAATCACATATAACGAAACATAGGCTAACAACTGAACACACTTGCAATTCTACTTTAAGCACTGTCCTCCACTGCACCCTGTGACTCATTTTGTACTATGTTAGCAATCTGAGGGTAAAACCTGCCTTTGGTGCCATGTCTGATGGTGATTTATTTTTTTTTTTTTTTACTGGGCAGTGGGTGAAAGGAAGGATCCTCCTTTTCTTTGGCTGAGGAAGCCACTGGTATTTCTAAAGCCTTCACTTTTTCCTATGGGCAGGAATAATCTGCAATATGATAAACTTCTGAGGCAATAATGAATTTCTAGGGCTAAAAGTTCCCATTGATGGATTGAGTACCTTGACTTCATTACTTTCTTGTGTGGTTTCCAGTCCGATTTCCACTCAAACAGAAGTACAGCGGCTTTCCTTGTTCACAGCAATGAGAAAAAATTTTGCTGTTTGTGTGCAAACCTCTATGTGACATCTGTTCACTTGAATTTATGACTTGGAATTTGAGGACAACTGAGCTATTTGATGGCTTAAGGTCTGGGTTTGAGATGCCACAGCTGCCCACTGGCACAGCTTATGCTTTGAGGTTGCAGCAGATAGCTGTGCTTGTCTTTGCTTATCCCATCATCTAGGTTTTCCTGGGAATCTAAACTGAAGTACACATTTTTCTTTCTAAGTAAGGGTGAAAGTTTAACAAATCTGCTGATAAAGGGAAGGCAGTTTACTTGTCTTCCCTGCAAAAAGTAACCTTTGTGTTTCATGTTGAGATTAGATTTGTCTGTCTTCAATTTCTGTCATTGGTCTTGCTATATAGCTCTTTGTGAGATTGAACGCCTCCACCTTGCTATTGTTCCTCTTCTGTGTATTGGCAGCAATATACACTGATTGAGTCACCTTTTTAGCCTCCTCTTCAATAAACTGCATGGATTGAGTTCCTTGAGCCTTACATTATAAGACTTATTTTCCAGTATCTCATTTTGATGTTCTCGTATACCTGTATTGTTCTTGACCTGCAGCTGTCAACGCTGTATGCAGTGCTTTCATAAAGAGCTGATACTGTGTGCAGAGGCAAGATGGTGCCCTTGCTTCTCTGTGCTTTTCTAGACATACCAGGGTTGCATTAGCCCTACTTATCCAGTCTGTCTGACAAGTCCTTTAGAGTAGGCTCGTAACTGTTCTGTTTAAACAACATGAGTTTTGGTGAATGGGGTTACTTTGGAGATTGGGTTTTTTTGTTTGTTTTGAGGAGAAAAAACCCCAAAACCAAACAAACAACCGAAAAAAACCCAACCAACCCTCATACACACACACGCAAAAACCTCACACTCAATACAGTCGTTTTAGGACTGATAGCTCTTTACATTAAATAGAGGATTGCTTCATTGATTTCTTGTCTTGGAACAAGAAGCGTCCCCCCCTTCTAGTTACCCCCCTGTTTCCAAGTAATTATCCTTCCTGTGACTAGCCACGAGAAATTAATTACATTATTGCTTTGTGCTTTACATAACACTCAAGGCAAAGGAAACGAAATACTAACCAAGGAATATGGTAATGGTCAGAAAGACATAATGCTCTGTTGGGTTTTTTTTATTTATTTAATTTTGCATTTATTACCTTCACCTGATTTTAAAATTTCATAGTAAAAATTGATTTTCACTAATCTCCTCTTTTCAACAGTAGAAACTAAGTCCTTAGCAACTAGTCAGGAAGTCTCCAGGATACGAGAGAAATCAATCAGGATGGGCAATATCTCAAAACCTCTCTTTCATCCAAGTTTTGAAGGTGTCTGGGAAATCAGTAGTATTTGAAAAGTGAAGATATTGTGCATGCAAATGTTCGGTAAATATGATAATGAATTCACTGTTAGCATAAGGTCATCTTCCAGCATAGGTGGTCTGCAAAGATCTTCCCTTGGAAGGCTGTTTATTCCAAACAGAAACTCAATTACTCTTTCCCCCCTGCCCTTGAAATGCTTGGAACCACAGGGCAGGATAGAATAGGTAGTGAATGAATATTTTTACATTCCAATGCAGATTAAATCTTGTTGGGTTTTCTTGTGCATGTCCTATCAAACCAGAGTCATTATCACTCAGCCATGCTCCCTCAGAGTATGGAGCTCATTCCCTCTGACTTAGGGTCACCCAATGGGTCACAGGTACTGGCATGAGCTTCTTGCCAGATCATGGAGACAGTCAGTCTCAGTGATTAAATGACTTTTCCCCTTTCTATGCCCTGAGGTACCAAGCTTCTAGATCAATGTCAGGTTTTATACCGTTTTCCCAGTTACACAGAATTTACCATGACAAGGCAGCTTTATTTATGTATCATTGAAAATGCTGTAGAGCTGCCTTCTCTTTTGTGCTCCTCTTTAATGAGTTATTCTCCAAGGCTGGAGCCTGATTAAGCTGGTGTTACAGATACCTTTGATTAGAGATATATCAGTAGATGTGTCAAGTGAGACACTGCAGATCTTTCTCTCTATACTTCAGTCAAGGTTAGCTTTTTTTAAATACACAGAGGCACCCAGCAGCTGAGATGCTTTGCAATTCTGAAAAAAATCACATACGTTTTCTATAAGTAAAGTTACAGTAGCTGCAGGCTGCAGTATGCTTTTGGTAAATATATGCAAATCTGCATCTATTTGTATGCTGCCAAAAATGATTAAGGAACAGAGATGCCTAAATACCTTGGGGGAAGAATTTGGCTCTAGGGCCCAGCTGCTGCAAATACTTAAGCGTGGGCTTAATTCTGTATGTGTGATCAGCGTTATTGTGAGTTTAATAGATGCGTTGGCATACGTAGAAGTGAAAGCGTGAGTAAATCGTGCTGAGAGGTTTATGTGTGAACCTCAATCTAAATTGGATAAATCTGGTAATATACAAAAGAAGGTGACCCTCAAAACTGTTACGTGGTGGGGTTGGGTTGGGATTGTTTCCTCCTTTCGAGTGGAACGTGAAATCGGTCTCTGAATAGGAAGAACTGAAAGGGAAAGGGGCAAATGATGTTGCAAAAGTAGCCTAAAGTTCAAAAGGTCCCAAAAATAAATCCAGACTGTCTCCATTGTGTTCATTTCTTCTTTTACTTGGGCTGTTGCCTGCTGATTTATCACTGGATGGAGTGGCCGATAGAATTGTTTGGGACTGTATCAGCTGTATGTACTGCTCCCACTCCCTGCCTCCCCCCACCCCCCAAGTGGCTGAAATACTCTGTATAACTAGCCATTTCCTATGATCGTTGGTGAAAAGCAAGGTCTGCAGACATTTGAAATAATGGATTATATTTGCATTTTTCAGTGTTCAGACTATCTTTGTGGTCTTTAAGAACAACTTGCCAAGAGTCAGATCCATCGTGCTAGACACCATATGGTTACTTTATTGTGTGATTGTCAGTTCCTCACTAAAAAACTATGAAGTGCATCTTTCACCCCACAAAACTGAGTGTCTGAACACAGCTATCTACTTGAAACTTAACTTCAGGCAGCAAAATAACAAAAGCATGAAAGAAATTAATGGGATTAATTAATATTAAGTGTAAACTAGCAAACATGCACAGAGGATAGAAATGGAAGAAAAAAAAATCAGCAGCAATCGATGCTATGGAAACTCCTCTTTTAGTTTGAAAAAACAACCCATAGAAAAGATTAATTACTTTGTTAAGTAGCACAACTTCTAGTAGCTAAAAAACCCAGAGGGCTCAATTCATCTTTGTATTTTGTCTTTAGAAGTGAGTGTCAAACGATGATGCAAGATATGAAACACTGATGGATGGGATTGAGTCCTATGTCTGAACGATTATGATGCTGTAAATCTGTGCTGTTCTGCCGACCTTGGTGTAACATCAGTTTATGGCAGCTGAGAATTTGGCCCCTTGTTGAAGTTATATAATCTTTCTCAAGAGAACAATCACCATTACTCTGTGTAAGAAAGAAACTGAAGAAAAATCCGAAATCTAGACAGGGAGGTGAACTAAATCTTTTGTGTACGAAACGTAAAGGTAAAATAATGTGCCATGATGGGAAGGAACATGTGCTGCTTTGTGTACGAGGGTCATATTCCCACCATTTATTTTACGTATGACAGAATACATATTTAACCAATCTTCTGACAAAGGCTAATGGCAGAATTTACCCCAGCGGTTTAATTTTTTTGCAAGAATGCACATAACTCCAGGTCAAATACCACTTGAGTTGGGGAACCCTAAGTGGTGGTGATGGATGTTGTCTGGCTTAATTGCTGAATGGAGCTGAGGCCTTTGACTTCAGAAAGAAGCACTTTCTGAACATGTAAAAAGCTTGTTTAGCTCCAGACATGTCATGTTGCCTGATAAGTCAGAATTTAATCCTAACTAAAGACTCAACTCATCCCTAGTATGATTAAAGACTGTGTACAATAACAATAATTTAGTTTCAATAGGATCATAAAAGCTATTTCTTTTCTGAAGAACTGAAAAGCTTTGGTTTTTTTGGATTCCTGTTATCTAGTTATGGAAGGAGTAAACTGTACCATCACGAAGGGCTACGGTATAGTCAGACAACTCTTTTTCTAATATGGTTGCTTTAGATTGTAGTTTATGGTACCTGCTTCCCCTATGCATTTCACAGGAGCCTGAAAGTTAGATACCAGCTGGTTTTAGTGGAAATTATCTGAAGTCAGCAGAAGCTTGCTTACTTAGATTGAAGCCAGGCCTTAAACAGAAGTGTTGCTCTTTGGATGCAACCTCAAAACGAACGAGGGTCATGTGATGGTGTGGATGAGCACCATGCTTGCTTTGGGGTTATCCCTCGGGCTTCTGTACCTCTGTCCTCAGAACAATCCATCACACTGTGGCAAAAAAGGAGCGTCATGAGCTACAGCAGTCTTCTATCCATAGGAAAGCTGAAGCATTTGCCCCAGGTGTATTGCTGTGATCGAGGAGGAGCAGTAAACAAGGCTAGCAATCGCTGAAAAGCACAGAGGGGGAAGTTCAAGATATTTGAGCCCTCTCTTCTTCTCCTTCTGTAAGAGACACAAGGAGAGGATAAAAGGAATAGCATTTTGTTGCAGTGACTTAGTCTTTTACACAATGGCTATTAAGTCTGTCCAGCCATTTGGACCAAGAGTGAAGACCATGCCTGCCTTTCTGCCTTTGTTGGGCAGAGCAGTTTCACTGAGGCAGGATGCAGAGGAAGATGAGAATCCAAGAGGAGGTGCGATGAAGAATGTCCAAAGCAGAACTAGGGTGTTTGGGAGAGGGTTGCTTTCCTATTCTTACATAAACTGTAAACTTAAATAACATTTTTAAATATTATAGGGAGTTTAACTAGCCATTCCCCACAAGGAAAGACAAGTTGTCTTGAACAGTCCTGTGAGAATATAGCTTGTTCTTGCTGTCTAACAAGAGAAGGATGAAAAGACACTAAACATCAAAATATCCCAGTCCCTGATGAATCTCTGTCATTCTGATTATATCAGACAGATACTGACTTTTATTTATTTATTTTGCAATCACAATAAAATGTGCTGGGATTGCAGAAGGCTTACAGCTGCTGCTGTCTCATGAACAACTTTGTCAAGTGTTCATTTGAAGCAGCTTATCGCTACACCAGAGGAGTTTCCTCCTCCCCTGCAATGCTGCATCGCTATCACAATGTTCTACAAAGACAGTTTCTCTCCCCTTCTTCTGAACTGCACGAGGACATTAGCATGAAAACGAGGACTTTGTTTCTTAAGTGTTCATCCATTCCTCTAGCTTATCCTCCCACCTGAAGTCCTCATCTGTGGCATCAATGAGTTGCAGTGGAAATTGGTTTGATGAGGCTGTTTAAGTGCAATCCACTTACATATTATATGCAATAATCTCTCTATAATTATAGACCTCCCTTTACTATTATAACATCTTTTAACACTTTTGAAGTTCCCTCAGTCTCATAATTCAGCTTCATTGACCAAAGACAAAGAAATCCACCAGCTGCAGAGTTAAAATCATGATGCGGTTGGCTTTAATCTCTCTTTAATCATTAAATTATAAATTAGCTCTTGTACTCATTACTTCCCAAACAGCTTTCTCTTCTGGGTTTCTCTCATCCTCTGCTCACAACTGCCACCTGCTTCTTCTGGTGGCCTGCCTTGCGCCAGGGAGGAGATTCCTTCCCAGTGTTTGTCGAGAACAAGGATGCACGGCCTTAATGGCAAGAAATGATAGTAGAGAAGAAGAGTGGGTGTGAGCAAGTACAAATGAGTAGGTCAAAGAGCAAGGATATCTCTGTCAAAGGACACTCTTTCAGTACATCAGCTTTTAGCAGGGGTATCCCTTTAGGTAAGAAGTAAGCAAAGCCTCTTTGGAGAACTGCTGAAGTTTTTAGCCAAAATTAACTGCATGACACGTGCCACCAAGTGTTATATTTCCTTGCAGGAAGGACAGCAATATGCCTCTGATAGTCCCTGAAAAGGCGAGTGTTTGGCCTTTGAGTCAAAAATCTGTTGTACATTACCGCAACTATTTTTGGTTATCATCTGTCAGTGGCTTAGCTGAAGTACATATGTCCATCATTCTGGACATATATTTCTTTAGTGATGGTTAGGTTTTGGGGTTTTTTTTATACATATGTTATTTCTAAGTGAAAATTTGCTCTATTTCTAACATAATAAGATGTGTAAATACACATTGTTCAGATGCAGCTAGTTGTTGCCTGAGAACCTATATCAGGAATAGATTGTCTGTTTACAGCTACATCTCCATCCCAGCAAAGAACAACTTTGGAGGAAAGGATACATATCTTTTAATGGGATGGAATATTTCGAACCTCAGGATTTGGTACGTGACTCTTGAGGCTGACAGCTCTATAAACTAAAGCCTACTGAAGTCCATGGGACTGATGCTGTTTAGTACCTGAGCACCTCTGAATGCTTGGGTATGTCAGGAAATCCCAAGCAAAAAGGCCTATGGTCATACAAAGGTGCAACTGGTGCTTAAGTATGTGACAAGTCCCATTGATTCCCTGTGACTCCTCAAGTGCTTAAAATTAAGCATTTTCTTATGTACAGCTGCTAGTTCAGAGTTTAAAACTTTACTTCTGACCGTTTTGGCAACAGGAGAAAATAAATGTGTTCATAGTTCAGCTACGTGAAGCGGAGAGGAAGAGTCGGGATCTCAGGGTGGTTGGCACCTCTAGAAATGAAGAACAATGTGTGGAAGAGCTTTAGAGCTACAAATACAGTTCTAGCTAAAGAGAGTGCTTTACTGAGTCGTGAGAAAGGCTGAACTCATGGAAAAATCATACAGCATATTCAACTTAATTGTATCCCTTATGGGGTCCCTAAATGATGTGCAAAGGGATGATCCTAATGGGAAAGGCTCAACCTGTTGGCTAAAAACTTCAAAAATTGCTGTTCTTTCTTATGCTTATTAATCTGAGCTCCTTTCCACATTTCCTAAATGTACAAGACAAAATTTAAAGCTTAAATCGATGAAAGCTAGTCTGTGTCTGGATTTTGTGTGTTCATGATTTTTTCCACAGACTTTGAACAAGATGCAGTCTGGTTCATGGCCAAGTCTCAAAACAAAGCTTTTGTATTATTATTATTATAAAAAAAAACCACCAATGGAACAACAAAAAAACAAAACCACAAAGGATTAAAAAAAAGTCTGTTTTCTACAATATTGCTCAGGCTACAGGAGCAAGACGTGTGAAGCTGTGGCTCCATTGAAAACAGACTTTTGCTCCAATAAATGCTGAGGAAGCAATTTTGCACTCTGCCAGAATGAGTTATTTACAACAACTCTAAAAATATTTTCCAAATTTTGACAGTACTAAGAAAACCTTGGTTTATTTTACTTTGAAGAAAAACTAGCTGCATGTAGTTTGTGTTGTCTTCAGAGGGTTTCCAGGACTCTTATCTTTTATTTCAGTAAGTACAGAATTTGAAAGGAACAACAGAAAGAAGCAACAGGAGATGTGCTTGAGTATTTGAGCATAACCAGGTAAGAAAGACTCAGTGTGGTTTATTAGGCATTGAATACTGTAAAGCCAAGCACATATAACTTCAAAGGGAACCCAAAGTACCGCCTCTGGTACAACAGGGACATCATGCAAAGTGTCACAGCTATGTGTGCCTGGCAGCAAAGTAATCAAAGCTTCTGCCAAAGGCAAGAGAAAAATTCAAGGAGTGGGTGGAGGCAGAACGCCTCTGGGCAAAGACATGGTGTAGCTGCAGCACTGCACTTTTGAAGAGCTGGGTTCTGATCCCCACCCCCCCCACCCAGCCCCTTGCCCTGGCTCTGCTTGCTGCATGAAGCAGGTAGGCAGTGCCCCCGCCGCTCCTGTTGGTCCAGCGTTGCTGCTGTCAGCTGGTTGCCACCATTCTGCAGCAGTGCTTTGCTGCAGAGACATCTCCTTTCTTACCCAAGTCACCTGCACAAAAGAAACCTTTTACTGATGAAGAGGTTCAGCTCAGTTCTTATTTAATGGGAAGCCTTTGTTTATGCTACTTGCTGTAAACCAAGTTCGGAGGCCCTGTAAGATATGTTTAAAAAAGGAAAGCGTGACACTGCCTTCTGGGACGGTTCACAAGAAATTGTAGGAAAACTCAGTCCAGCCTTTGCATCCCCCTGACCACTCTCTTCCCAGAAGGCACATAACGATCTAGGAGCTTATTAGGGCGACCAGAGGATGTGACGTGGCATAGCGTGCTACACCCCATAGGTGCCTAGCTGGGCAAAGCCTCCCTCCCCTCTTAAATAAATGACGAGCTACCCCAAACCAAAGGATATTTTGTCATCGGTGCATCAATTCTGTTGTCGAGCCTTTTCTTCTTCTTCACTGGGTGTTGGAGCTAGGGGCCGGGCTGCTAGAAGTGCCCTTTGTGCAGGTGAGAAGGTGATCAGTGAGAATGAGGAGATGGTCCTAATGCTACTTGCAGGAAAAGGACATGGGAGGAGACCTGACGTGAAGGAGGAAACTAGTGGTCTGGGACAGCCACAGAGGAAGCGTGGGTGGGCAGACTGCTATGAAAAAAGGAGAAACCTAATCTAGACATCTTAGGGCTGCTGAGCTATGTGAAGGTATAATTTGTAATTTTAGCCTGTCTTGGAAAAATAATACGATGTAAGAGCCACAAGTGTTTTTGTGGTTATTAAGCTTTACTTCAGAATTCCTCGTCTGACCCTAAGTTTTTACAGGATGAGTTTTAAGATTAAGTAAATGGCAAAAACATGTCAGCTTGTGTAGCTACAAGGATTTTTTAATTTTGATAGCTTTGCTTTTCTCCTGCTGCTGTTCTCCAGATGAAGTGCAGCTTTCACAGAGTTTCAGTAAGTGTAAGGAGGGTTGTGGTTCTTAATGAAGAAATCTGCCAGCCCCTAACTTGGCTTGGATGTGCCTGGAGTGGGCAGAATCGCACAATGCAATGTGTTTGCTTTCAGTGAAAACAGTAATTTTGGAAATCTAATAAAATTTTAATTTAAAACTTGTTTAGATTGTTGGAAGATCTTTTTTTCCCACTTTTTATATGGTTTATTATTTTCTGGGTTTTTTTTTCTCCCCAGGTAATCTTTACTTTTCCCCTTAACTTTTTTAAATATAACAATATAAAGAAAAACTGGCTGTGGGGGAGGATGGAAAAAAGGAGAAAGAGTTTGGAGGAAGAAAGAAAAGGAGAAAAAAGCAGAGATATACAAAGACCACTGCTTTTTAAAACATAAGTGAAACCATTTATAGAAACACTGTTGTGCATTTTTCAGCTAGGCTTTTTGTCTGATTTTTTTGTTTTTTTCACTGGACCATGTAAGAAGTCAGGGCATCTAATTTGGTATTGTCATTAACGTACCGTGGGAGCTGACCCAGGCCTTGTCTAAATAGAAGGGATAACTGCAGTGGAGTGGGGCTGATTTAAAGAGGACAAAGCTGTCTGCAGTAAAAGCAGGTGTAAGAGCATTTTCCTATTGAACCAGGTGAAAAAATAGGTAATGTAATGATTGTGCCTTCATTTGTATCTATTAAAAAAGGTGCTTTTGAGCTTTTAGAGGGACCTTTTCTACAACAACTGCTCCTTTGCACGCTTTCCCTTTTTTTGCTAGCTTTTTTTACTAGTTCATGGTATTCCTTACTATTAAGAGGAAGTTTCTCAGCTTTACCGTCCCATGCATCCCTCTGAGCTACTGGGGTGGTATAAATACACCTCTGTAAATGAACGTTTGTTGGGGTTGGTTTTGAGTGCAGCAGTGAGGAAAAGATGCTAGGTTGGTTGGTTCAGTGCATGAGGCTGTAATTTATACATGGAAAACATAGACCTTGATTGTCACAGTTGGCTGATTGTCCAAAGCCGTGGAGAAGATCTGAGGCTTCTTTGTGGGAATAACAGTATTCCTTGGTATCAGATTAGTCATTACACCTCCGACAGTCTCAATGCCAAGTGTCAGAAGACAGACATCGAGCAACACCAAATTGCCTGTATCTTGGTCCCCAGAGAGAACACCAGCCTGGATTAGTAATGGGAGAAAAACTCAAACATATTTGTGTTGGAGGGTAGTTCACAGAATCACCAAACTGTGGAGGCAGGGAAGGGCCTCTGGAGATGCTTGAGCTCAGCCCCCTGTTCAAAACAGGGGCAGTTGGAGAAGGTTGCTCAGGTCCATGTTTAGTCAAGCTTTAAGTATTTCCAAGGATGGAGGTTTCACTGCCTTTCTGGGCAACCTGTGACAGCGTCTAGTCGCTCAAAAAAAAAAAACAACCAAACCCCAAAAAACAAAAAAAACCACCCCAAAACAACACACATCCACACACACACCCAAAAAAACCCCACAAAAAAACCCAAACCCCAAAAAAGAAAACCCAACCAACCAACAAAAAAACCCACAGGTTTTTCTTATACTTTAATGATTTATTGTATTTCAGCTTGTGCCCATTGCCTCTGGCAGTTTCACTGGGCACCACTGAAAAGAGCCTAGCTCCATTTTATTTGCACCCTCCTGTCAGACATGTCAGACAAAATCCCCCTGAGTCTTTCAGAGCTTTAACGGTTCCAGCTGTCTCAACCTCTCCTTGTATGTCAGATGCTCCACTCCCTTAATTATCTTCACAACCCTTTGCTGGCCTCACTCCAATAAGTCCATTTCACTTCCACTTTCGGCTAATGCTTGTCGATCCTCCCCAGCAACTGAAATTTTGGGTCTGAAATGGAAAGTAGCGCTGCCATTATCAGCCTTGGTGTCACTCCTATTAAGTGTCACCCCACGCTCCCAAGGGAGTTACTGCCATACAGCAGACCGGTATCTTGGGTTTATGACAAGAAATATTCTTCTGCGAGAGCAACGCACCTGCTTAGCCCTACTTGGAGGATGGTTTTCCTCTCTTTCTGAAGGCACTGCAGGTATTGTTTCACACAGCAGGATGTTGGATTACTTCCCAGTAACATCTAAAAATATCTAATTTCAGTGACCGTAGTTGTGCCGTTGTTCAAAAAGAGTGGAAATGGATTTGACCATTGCCAAGGATTTAATTGACATTTGATCAGGTGTCAGACGGGTGTGGAGTCCTATGCTGCAGGCATCTTCTGTGTCGATGTTTCAAAGAAATACTCTTAAACAAACAAACAAACAAAAAAATCAAAGGGGAAATGCAGCAAACTTGTATGCAAGCTCATATTTTAGTTAAAACTATTTTTATTTCACACTTTCTATTTTTTCATTTTAAATTTTAATTTTTCTTTGTCCTTTAAATCATTTATTTGTCTGGCTATGTCAAATAAGAGAGATGCTGCATGCTGCCAGATGGAATAGTTTGACAGCTACTTGAGTCAAATACAGTATTCTTATAGTGCATATATTGAGAATAAATTAGGTGTCACTGAGTTTTATGTTCTCTGAGTTTAACAAAAGCCGCACAATGCAAATGGTGAAGTCTTCAAAAATGGTAAATGAATAGGATATTATTATTATTTGAAAATACCAGGGTATGTTTTACTTTTGCAGCTTAACTTTAATGGTTTTCAATTAAATTCGTGGTTACGTGGGAGGTTTAATAACTTCGCAACTAACGAGCTTAATTCAATGAACAGTGAGAGACTGATGAATAACTTGCTTCTGGGTTCAGTCAGTTCCCCGTATTAACATGAGGGTGCAACAGAGCAAATGAAGCATTGACCGCAGGTGGATGGATATACTTCCCTGAATACAACCTTGACTCCTACACGTAAAGGAAGGTTCCTATGTTACTCAAAATATTAAAATGTTCCCGCTTGGTTCTAATTGGTTTTTACAAGTGTTTATAAGCCCATTCTCTTCCACAGAATTACAGAAGGGGGAATTTTAAAGGACAACCAGTCTTTTGAATTCTGAAAGGAAATATGCAGTGGGTGCGTTTGTTGTGTGTGAATGTATGATTTATACCTAAAATATGAACGCACACACATAGGCATTGTTAAGATGGAGGGGATTTTCAAAGAGCTTTTTATTTTTTTTTTTATTTAACAAGAAATTCATTTACCACTCTGAGCTGCTTCCAGCTGTCAGTAGCATGGTGATTTATAGGAAAGGATTGTTAGAGTTTGATTTAGAGCGAAGCTAGGCACTGAAGTACATTCACTTTATGACAGATACTTCCTGTTATCTTTGAGAAGACCTCTGCAATAACATGTTTCCATAGCCTCTTAGA
Organism: Ibycter americanus; assembly: GCA_035590275.1. NCBI lineage: Eukaryota > Metazoa > Chordata > Aves > Falconiformes > Falconidae > Ibycter > Ibycter americanus. The sequence goes on along the minus strand of JAVJGI010000014.1, from coordinate 116,978,060 downwards.
TCTGTTAGAACCTGCTAATGGCTCTCAGGCCAAGTCCCAGGCTCTGATTCCCTTTTGTTTTGTCTTCCGGGCCATGCAGGAGGGGAAAATTAGGTACAAGAGGGAGCAGGTGGTGCAGGACCCAGCAGCAAATGAGCTATAAACTTGGGGAGAACAATGTAGGTAGAAGCAATTAATTTTATATTGAAGTACACTATTCCTTCCACTAATCACAGCCGCTCAGGTCTCACTGTGAAGAACGGAAGGATGATAGGCAGATATTTGTAGTGCAATGAAAAAAATCCCTCTAGTTGACAATTTACAGGGTCTTGTGTTAAAAACTAAAGCCATTTAAATTCCAGCTTTAGGGGAACATTAACTTTTCCTCCTTAGAAAATATTTGTTAATAGAGGACTTGAGGATTACCTTGGAATGTTTGTTAGCCTAATGCTACATCAAACCCATGATCTTTTTTTTTTTTCCTTTTTCAACTCTTTGAGCTTTATGACTAAATTATGATAAAATAAGAAGGTTTACTTACATCATACATATGGTTATAATAATTGTTAAATCAGAGATGGAAAAAGATAGGTTATAGCTCATATTTTTCTCTGTTCCATCAGTTAAATAAGGACCAGTTCTGCTATACTTGCTTCATTACGGTAGCAGAGAGATATTTTTCTTCACACACAGGATTGGTAGAAGCCCTGTCTACTTATATGACCGTAACAGCCAGAAAGTCCGTTTCTGGATTACCATCGTACAGTCAGTGCTGTGTCCTCACCCGTGCTTACCTCAGTTGTCTGAAGCAGGGCTGGGAACAAAGGGCACACTTTGAAAGGAGTCCCCTTACAGCAGTAAAAAATTCACCCTGGTAATGAATAAGCAGTGGTGAAATGTATGCTGTTTGGAGTATCTAGACCAAATCTGGGTGTCCCATGGGAGAAGAGGGGAAAGAGAACAACTTCTAATTCAATCGCAGGTTTATGGACTGCAAGCAGAAACTGCTGTATGAAATGGTATGCCTTGTATTCAGAAGGGGTGGGATTACAGAGGGATCATTTTCAGTCTCTTAAAAATCAATGGTAGTTGGAGACCCTCTGTAACAAGGGAGCATTTCACCCAAGAGCGAGTGAGAGAGGGATGAGGTCATTCAGAGTCATGGGGTTTACAAATAGGCCATGAGACGAAATTCCAAATGATTATGGAAAGTAAGCGCATGTTTGCAACGACTGTGTTTATGTGGAAATCCTTTGCCTTAGCTTGAATGTTTCTCTTGGAACCACTTGACCCCCAGAGACAGCCTTCAAGAAATAAGTTTGGAAGAAATATGTGCATTTGGCCCACTAAAGCTAGGTGAGTCAGATGTTTGGATTTGTCACTCCCCTTTCTTATATAAAGTCTGGGCTCAGCTGCTCACGAGGGTTTGCTAGCCAGCCCGAGGAGACTGGTTATTCCAAGCTACGCTTCCTGCCCTGTCTGTTCTGCGGGAGATCTGATGCTTTGGCCCGTGTTGTAGCTGTTGTGTTCAATGTTGTAAACTGCTTGGGGTAAGTACAGGAGGCTCGAACTGTCTAGTGGCTCTTCAGTGACTGAGTTGGAACCTGTGGCAGCTGAAAGAAAAACGGATAACGTCTCCAGATTCCCACAAGGGAGAAGATACTGAAGTTTAATGACTAAATACTCAATAACTTTGTAGACCAAGCCCAACAGGGACAAAAATGAAATTAATAATTTTAAACTTTGGTGGGAAGTAGAGTGGCCCAACAGAGTTTTGCCTTATTTTTATTTTTTTACTCGTTAGTGTAGTGTAATACAGTCAGGTTTTCCACTAAAAGCAAGGTGCCAGTTTTAGACTAACCATAGCCCAGTTGTTACCAAACAAGAAGCAGCAATATAATAATCCAGGAAAACTTGAAATTATTAAATATGAATCAACATGGAATCTTTATCTATTTTGTGTATTATACAGTAATATTTTTTTTCCTCTCACACCTGATCTTCTTGTGGTGTTCTCCACTTTCTTCAAGGATCTTGCTGTGCCTAACCTGCCTTGAGGAAGGTATTGCCTAATTAAAAAGGCTTATGTAGAATATAGAATTCAGTTATAGTTCTGGTTGTTCTGCAAGAGAAATATATTCATTTAGCCCAGCCTAACTAGAAAATAGCTGATGGATCTTCCATAAGTGACTCAACCGACTCCAGCATTGGCCAGTGAAATATTCCAAAAATGATAAATGAGATTTTAAGCACTAGATTATTTGATGTCCCTGAAAATGTTGATACTTATTTTCTTGCCTTCTACTATCCGAGTCTTCTGGACTGCATTTGGGCAATGTCCCTGAGCATGAAAGCTGAGAACATACTGTTTTCAAAAAGCCTTATTTTTATCTTTGCACTCCAGAAAGGGTAGCTTTCGGATGACCGACACTGGACATGGCAGCGTGGTTACCCAAGGCGATGGGTGACGTAGCAGTTGCCATGACTTGCCCGATTAGCAGGCATTTTATCTCCTTGTATATTTTGTGCCCAGGCTGCTCAGCTTACATCTGCAGGATTTAGCATGACCAAATAGCTTTGACAATCTGTCCCTACATGCATGCAAAATGGAGAGGTATGCAAGAGCTGAATGCAGCAACAGCATATGTAAGGAGTATGTCACAGTGCTAAATCCCTCCTATTTATTTCTCACTATTAAATCTGAGCCTAAGGTTACGTGTGTGATGCAATTTACCTTGAGTTTCCTCTTCCAGACATATGCAGTTGTGGACATTTGCATGCTCATTTTCCCAGCTCTAGCCTCTACATGGGTGACTTCTAGTGTGAGCTAAGGCAGCAGCTACTCACCTGCACGGCATTTTCCATGGGGGTTCTGCCCCTTCTCCACACGAGAGAGAAGCGCTCCAGGGGCTGTCATGGGAGTGGTGACCCAGACAGTTGGGACTGCTGGCTCTTGGAGTTCCACGCCAGTTTACTGAGGAGGGATGTGGCAGCAGTCAGGGCCATGGCAGTGACCTGTACAGCCTGCCACCCGCTTCTGCCTCCTTCCCTCTCCCGTAGAGAGTAATAATGAATTATTGCTACTGACGCTGGGCATTAGCCTCAGTTATCAAAGCAGTGCAATTCAGCAAGAGGTAGAGCATGAATTGGGACTTAGCCTTCCCTCCCATTTTAATGGTGTAGGATTTCAAGCTAAGTGCCAGCTGCCTGCCAAATTGGGCCCATAGATACATCTTAGTCTAGTGCTTATTTTGCACATATGCAGGAGGGTGCTCCTGGAAGCTGTGCGCTCTGTGCAAACTGCGCCGCTTTCCACTACCCTGACGAGAACCACCCAGCTAGTCTGAGACAGTTGAGCCTCAGCATTTTAATAGATCTGTATGCTGTTAGACCTCGTCACGTTGTTATACCCAGGAGAAGGCAATTTTAATTTTCGTATTGAATAGTAATGCTCTAAACGAAACATATTGCTTTGAATCAAAGCAGCCCAAACTTGAAAGCATTCCTAAAGTGGAAACAGGTGTAGTCAGCTGTTTAAATACTTCGTAGGTTGTTTGACACATTACCACAGTAGTTTGATTCACATTTGAAAGTTAGGCATTTGCATAAGCAGAGTGAGATCATAAATCATTTTGGACAGCGTATTATTATTGTGTTAGTATCTGTGGATTGATGGAAACAAGTAGCTGCAACAAAGCAATACAGGCCTGTCCTGAACATTATGTTTATTATCATTAAAGTAAAGAAAGTAATAGAAACTAATTTTTCATCAGCAATAATAATAAAAATCAGATGAGGTTTTTCTCCAACTGCATTATTTTTGTGCTTCCTTTTGGTAAGCTCGGAGTTGCTGAGTTGAAGTCGCTCAAATGTTTGCTTAAATAAAAAGTCAACAGGGCACCTAAATTCCATGTAAAAGGGAGCTCAGGCGTTGCGTTTGCAGAATTGAATTCTAGGTGCTACAGAGTACTCCGAATCGTGCGCTGTCTGGGTTTTCTTGTTGTCTTTTGAATAATTGTTGCACGCCATGACCCATGATCTTTGTTTCCCTACAAGTACGCACTACTCCATATTTTATGACATGCTGCAAAATGGATGAAAATATTAATCTTTTTTTAAAAAAAAAAAAAGTTAATTTAATAGAGGAAGAAGGGAGAGAGCCAAGCATTATGTTATAGTTTTTTGATGAATGCTCTATATTTCATCTTTATGCACTTGAGCAGAGAGAGTAACTCATCTCTGCATAAACATATGGTGGCTTTGTTTTTAGGCAGATTTGTGACACTAGTGAGTGAGTGACTTTCCAGGCTCTGACAGTTGTCATATTCATGGGTAGCAGTACTGCCAAAGAGCATATTTATAACGCAGTTATTCAAATTCCCTGTAGCACCAGAGTACTGGATTCAGAAACTGCTTCTCCTAAAAACTTGAATGTTACGTTTGTTTGCTCAGAGGGTGGTTTCTGTTTGCTTGTTTGGGGCTTTTTGCTTGTTATTTTTACAGTTTTTGAAAGTCTATTTCAGAGCCAACATATACAATAGAAGCTGATTGCCTTTGATCCGAAATAGTGAAAGATCCTGGATTTCAGCAACTACAGTCTTTTTCTGGGGAATAGATCTGTTTGTGTTATTTAACAATGGGAGCCAACTGGTTTATTTTCTCAATATACAATAAACATGAGAGACTGTGAAACAGAAAGCAAAAGGAACATCATCCATGTCTTTTGCTTGACAAAGTCCATCTGACAGATCCACTCTTGCTTCCTGGTAGGTAAAGTAGGCAAGGGAAGGGGAAATAATGAAGAAACCAGTCGTGAAGAACAAGTTGAAACGCTAAGGGTTTTATGGAGAAGGGAGAACTTAGATAAGGGACCAAAAAGACCATGGCGTGCTGTGCCGAGAAACCTTTATTCAAACATACAAAAGGAAAAGATAATCTCTTTTGTTAAACAATTAGTGGTTTACAGCCAATAAAACAGGATCAGGCAATTGAGATCAGATATGAAGAAAGCCAACCCCTCCATCTCTTGAAAACACTCAAAGATTTTTCAAAGGAAAATACCGTTAAGATCAAAACAGCAGCTTCATTATACTGAAAAGGAAGAGGGAAAAGGCATCCAGCTAGGAATGGGATTTCTGTCTCCTGCTCGCTTCCCCCCTTGCGCACTGGCAGCGCCAATAGCCACCACCCGCACAGTCACAGCACCCTCACGCTTGATTACTCTCAAACTTGCTAGCTGGATTTCAAAACAGAGGATTTTCCAAGAGAGTGATGGGTAGAAGTTAGTTAACTATTTTTAAACTAGCTGTTGTATGTATTAGTTGTTTATGAGTGTTACTTGCTGAAATTGAGATGCTGTCTATCCCATATCCGACCTTTTCCACAGGAATTGATAACTGGATGGGGGGAAGTGGAATGAATTCTTTGCTTCTAGTTTCCATGAGTCAAAGCTTATTTAAATGCAAATAGCAACTTTAAATGCTTTCTCCCAATTTACTTTTGCAATGCAGTCTCAAACCAGAAGCTTTTTCTATCAGTTTATGACATTTCTAGAACCAGATCCAAAACAAATCTGTGTAATAAATAATGTAGATTTTTATATGATATAAATATCATTGAGCATATAATCTAGCAAGTTAGCAGAAAAGGCAAATGCAATAGATAATGAAAGATGGCAACCAGTTCTGTCGCTGTCTTCCAGATCATTTTGCTCCCAATGTGATGAGGTGGTTATAACCCAAAGCTGCTGACGATGCTGTCCAAAGAAAGCGAGCAAAAAAAGATCAGATTTTGCGTTGTATAAATACCCAGATGCTGAGTCAAAATAAGGAGCAGTAAGTGGCAAACTTTTTATTCCTGGATATACTTCTGCAAACTATTCCAGTCCCTGATGTATTTAGAAAGCAGGCAACTGTTAATAACTAATCTTACAGAGAGAAGCTACAATATGGAAAACAAAACAAAAATACCATTTTTATTTTTGATACAACAAACCACTTAGACACGTGCTGCATCTTATAATCTGGTTAGCAGAGCATTGAGGCATCTACTCGAGTTCTCCCAATAGTAGTACTTAAAAATTAATTCTGCAAGCTGTTGAGCAATCTTGCTTGATCCAGTAAAACACTTAAGAATGTGCAAAGTAATACGGTACGCTCCTGGTGTCACCTGAACGCTGTTGCTGAGTCTGTTATGGATTTTTACTGGATAAGTTTAGTCTCACTTGTCCCAGTCCACTCTCATGCATAAATTTACTCTTTCCTTGGCATCAGGGGATGGATTTTCTTTTGCATTAATTGCAGCCTTTGCCCTAAACTATGAAGTTACACGATCACAAAGAATCACAACTGAATGGGGAACAGCAGCAGAAGCAATGAAGTTTTGATCTCGGGTAAAATTTGAACTGATGCAGTGAACAGCATTCCAGCAACAGCTAAACTGGGTAAAACACCCATGTTCACAACGACATGAGATCAGCTGTGCAGTTCGTAGTTTTCATCTTAATACTGCCATGTATATACCTGTGTGGAGGATGATCAAGCCATGGGACAAAAAGGAATTATACTGTGCTTTTAGAGTTTCCAGTTTCCAGAGTTCTTACACTTTTTAAAGTATTAACGTTTTTGGTATAATGCCCGTTTTTCTGATGAGGCAACTGGGTTGAATATAGGGGCATCCACTAAATTACTGGAATAGAGTACTTTTGATAGCACTGGGTACCTCCAAATTTTACTGTCACTAAACAAAAGTGAGTTGCAGAACGCAAATCAGCTTCATCACATCAGGATGTTTTAGAGACCAAAAGCAGAAATGAGATCAGAAAAGGATTAGGCAGGCTTACAAAGGAGTCATAAACTATTAAATGCAACAGTTCAACAATTCACTGAGTGGAGTCCCTAATGTGCCATTCAATAATAAGCTCAGGAACACTGGAGACTGGCTTTGATTCTTCAGTGTTTCTCTTAAGTGTCCACTGTTGGTCATCCTGAGAGACAAGATACGGGGCTCTGTGTTGGATCTCTTGGCCTGACTCTATAGCTGATACACCGTGACGTCTTCACAGTCAGACCTGGTAGGTTTTCCTCACCAGTGGAAAAGCAATTTATTGTCATCCCACATGTGATTGTTCAGAAATAATTTGCTAGGGGTAAGATGACTGGGAACTCCAGAAGAAGCCAGAAAGACGTACTGCAAAGATCCATGGTCTAGCACATGGTGCTTTGTTCCTGTTCTTATTCAGAGCATTTTACTGAAACTTTTGCATCTTCTACTTTTGACTTTCTCAGCAGTGCCAGTTACCCAAACTGGATCACTGCTCTAATAAAGTTATACGTCCACAAAGGATACCTGAAAGGGGTAACGTGTACGCCAACCCACTTTTGCCTCTGAAGGAAACTGTTCTGTACTTGCTTATCAGCAAATATAATCCTTGGTTTTAACTGATGATTTCCCAAACAATGAAAGATCCAGGAATAAATAAGAAAGTCTGCTTCATATGTTTCTTCTTTCTAGCAAAAGGTCAAATCTGTATGTGATCTTGGGACAAATAAGGCCACAGACAAGCCCTAAGAACAATTATTGATGACCGTGAATTTCACATTGGAAAAGGACTTCTGCTAATTTTCCTTCTAACCAAAAGGAAAGTGCATGTGGTCCTTCTTCTGGAGATACAGGCAGAATATGCATTCTTTTGTTCCACCTGGGACAATTACATCTCTAACATCAGCCAAATGATAGCTATTCATATGATACATTAATGAATTATTTTGACCATTGGAAAACTGATTTTTTGTCCCCTCTATTTCACAGTAGCTAAATTATAACTGAAAACTTACAATTTTTCATTTGCAATATGGATCATGGGAGCCTGTAAATTGATTCAAGTTGCATGTGTTGACTGACCCTTACACAGACAGTAATTACAATTACTAGTCAGTAATTTATCTGGCAATTCTTTCCCATGCTGTGTTAGCTGAGTTGTAATATCTGAGATAGATTGAAGACCCACAAATTTTCAAGTGAAGGTTATGCTTTTTACCAGACCTACTGATACAATTGGAAGATCTGAAGATTTGCTAGCCTTAAATTTTTTTTTAACTATTAGCTGGTACGGTAAAAGATACTATCTCCTCCCACAGATTTTGTCTCATTGACCATTTTGTCGTTTTAATAAAGACTTAGTTTAAATCCTTTCTTTGTAATTAAAGATAGGATGTTTTTGTTTGAAGTTAAAATTAATCCATAGGTGAAAGATCAGAATTTTTAAAAGAATGAACTTCAGCCACTAAGGTTCAATAATAAACATAACTTAAAAATTTATTCTGTGTGTCCTAGGAGTAATTAAATATGTTGTTCTAGGCATCTGTTCTGTTCTTGAAGATCTTTCTTTTCGCTCAGAAGCAACGGGGGGAGGAAGTAGCCAAGCGAGTAATGTCACCCGTATTTCATCTCTCTTCCAAACAATAAGCTAACCAAACACAGAGTTGGACTAACACTTCTCATGTCATTGCCCTCATCCTTTGATCCACGTAAAGTGGATCTTTGCTCCTCAAGTTCATTGACAATCCATAGAGATTTAAGAGTTTTTCTGAGCTTGGATTGTGGCAGGACAGCACACAACCGAGATCAGTAGCCATATCTCCAACCAATAAGCAGCTAGGCACATTAGGGGTACACTGAATTTTTGCTAATAAATCCTTCTGAGAAGCTCTGGATTACCTGTCTCTCTTCCTCTGGAGCATGGATTTTGTAGTTCAGCTGCTAAGTTGTTCCTGGTACAAATGGTGGCTACCATATTTCAGCACGTGATTCTATCTTGCCTTGGAATGAGGCAAAGGAACCAGATCTACAACTCAAGGAACATTTTGTTCTTTGTGCTGTTTCAGCATTCTCAGCAAACACCAGCCATCGGGCAGGTGATAAGCGTGAAGAGTAACTGTGATTTGAGGGGTTAGACACCCCACATGGGGAGTTTAGGCACTTAGGAACCTGATTGAAATAATAGCTCTTTAAACAACATAAATTTGGTTGGGCTCCTGTTGGCCCACTATTTAGGACTGTCTTTCTATCACAAAAGTTATCCACAGTGCTTTGAGGGACAGAGAGAGACGGCAGCTCTCTCTAATTCAACTTTTATAATTATATCTAGTTTGTGGGCAGAGTTTTCGCTGTTCCTCTGAGAAGTTCAATTATGTGAAGATTACAGAAGTAGCTGTAGGAGATGTTCTCAAGTGCCTTTGGTATTAATTCAAAGCGGAATGAGTGAAAATACAATTTGAAGCTTTATAATCTTTGGATTTGTAGAAGAGCAATTGTTAGAAAATTCCCTACTGGTTTATTTTCCCAGTTCAACTGAGAATAGTTTTGAACAGTAGGTTACTCAGCATAGAGTTAGCATTTCTGTTCTGTATAGCTGGCATTAAATATTACTGTCAAGAGTCAATTTGGATTGGTAAATATCTTTCTCCTGCAGTCTTCCAGTGCGTTTTTAAAAGGGACAGAGCAGGCTGCAAAGGTGGTCTTGGAAAAAGAACTATTCTAAGTCTGATTAACGTCAGTTGGTTGATGGATCAAAACCTTTTTTTTTTTTTTTTAATACAGTGAAGATAAAAGTTGAGTCTGTTTATAACATTTGTTGAATGCAAAAGCCTGAGAATCTTCAATCCCATCTGTGTGTGCTCAAAGCCTTATGACAGAAGCTGGGTTTGCAACTAGTTTATTCAGTTCATGATCATTAAATTCAGTCTGTGTGGCCCAATCTCATCACAATTATCCTGTTTTGGGTCACTGTCTCTGTGACAATAGCATTCAGATCTAGTGCCTACGAATCCTACCAAAACTAAACTATATCCTTAGGCTATCTGGGATCATGAACATTAAATCTTTTCTAACTGCAAATTATATTTCCTTCATTAATTTCTAGAATCCCCCAAGTTATCAATTACATAAAGCCAAGTGTTCAATATTGAGAATGCCCAGTAGATTTGTATTTTAATTTCTCTAAGCTCTTTATCATTGTTCAGAGATGGTTTATGTGATTTACAGATGCTTAAAAATCCCATGAAATTATGAAATTATCAGCATTTTGGGAATCGCTCTTCCACAATTTGCATGAAAGACAAGGTGGACAATTTGCAAAGACAAGGCTAATGCAAACGTATGCTTTGCTCTCACCAAGAGGAGCAGCAACAGCTCCAGATAGTAGGACAAGCATATTTGTTGGTGGTTTTCCAGCTTAGATGAAGTCTATATGTATGAGCTGGGACCAAAAGGTCCCTTTAGTTGAGCTGTTCTTAACGTTATGCAGTTGTCATACCACAGCGTACAACGGAGTAAAACACATTTCCATTTCCAATTATAAAACACTAGGTGAAAGAGGAAGGACAGCTTAATATCAAATGCCTTCTTCTTAAACCCTTGTTCTCAACAAGGGTTCCCATCAGAACCAAGATGTCTTTGAAGACGTGGAAAATTTCCTGTTAGGTTTGATGAAAACCAGAGCTTTGCATGAGTTGTTTTCACAAGAAGAATATAGGGCACAAGTCATATTATTAGGCTTCCTTGGGGTTGCTCAGACAATTGCACTGCTGGATGGACTGGGCGTCCTGAAGCGTACGTGGAGACCTCAGACTGTTTGCTGATGGCACTATCTTGTCCCCATAGAGTTTTTGACTTTTCCGTTCGAAGGGCAAGTGAAGGGGAGAAATGCGTTAATAAATATCAGTATGTTTGCTACTTGACATTTCAGCACAGAAATTTAAACGGAAATGCAGAGGTATTCCTACCTTTGTCTTAGCAAAATGTTTTAATTTCACTTAGTTCAAATGGAGGAAGCAAAACCAGTCGGTGTGGTAGCCTTTTTGTACCTCCTCTGGGCTCAGGACCTTCTTAGGGTTGGGATGGTGGTTAAAAGAGTTAAAGCATGGCTTTTATGGTTATGGCATGTTAAAGGAGGCACAAGATCGCTGCTTCATACCCATGCAAAAAAATGAAAACAGAGGCTGCACGCTGTCTTCAGGATGCTCTGCCTCAGAATTTTCCATTTACTTTTGGTAAGTAACTGGTTTTAATTATTACCCCTGTGGGATGCGCTGCATGCTTACCGCAAGTGTTTTGCATTAGAAGGCATTTCACCAGGAGCACCTGCACAGGTGCTTTTTAATAACGTATAAGGGATATTTGTGCAGAACCCTGCAGGCTTTCAGATTTGCTACAGCATTATGACAACAAATAGAAGAAATCTGAATAAAAGCTTTGGTCACACTTCCGAAAAAGAAGCTATTTATTCTGGAGTCTTGAGGAAAGTCTGGAAGTCCATTTCCATGGTTTCACTGGGGGTAGAGGCGTCAGGTTTACTTTGCAACCAGTTATATGCAAGTAATGTGAAATATTTGCATAGGCTTTATATATATATATATATTTTTTTTTTTTTTTAATGGTAAAATGCCAAAAACTAGCTTCTGATGTATTCCTGCTAAATAACATTTTATTTGACAAATAGTCCTACTGAACAGGGAGGGAGGAAGTACATTCAATTTCGGGTTTTGGAATCTGACTATAAATAAATGTTGACTTTTTTATTGTTTCAAATTTCTTATCTCTGAAGTTTCCTGGGGTAGATTCAAGATGTCCAAAATTAACATTATTGCTCCTTAGTGTAAATTTTAAAAAAAAATAATTAATTCTGTCTGAATTTATTTCCCACCACTTTAATGCTTTCAAGATGGTGTGCTCCATCTCACCCTGAGCTTCACCAAAGTCAGTGGAATCAGGCCAGTGGTAAATATTGTCTAAAATTCCAAGAAGGAAACTTCCTTCACTGAAGATGACTATTGCAGTTTTTAATTTAAGCTGTAGTATTTTCAAGAGAGAGGGAGATTTAGAGAGTCAAAAGCACAGCTGGGAATATTTTATAAACTGGACTATTTTCCCAATGAAAATGTAGAGCTTGTCTTACGTTATGTCCAAAATTTCATCTTAATTAGGGTTTGCATTCCCTACACGCAGCTATATTTTATGTTTGTTTTGACATCAGAGACATGCTGTTAATTAAATGTCAGGAAAAGCAAAGGTGGTGGAGAAAAAGAATGACATAAAATATGTACATATGAAAATATGTATGTGTACGTGTGTGTGGATGAAGCTAAGTAGTTTCTTTTGCTCTTAGAGTCAGCATTGAGCTCATCGTTGAGGTTTTTTGCTTTCTAGACCTCACTGGGAAAAAATTACCTGGAAAGGTAAATGAAATGAACTGAAGAGAATCTTTTTGTTCTCAGACCTTAGTAACCAACTCTTCAGTTTTCATTCTGAAGGTGAACTCTGATCAGTTTTTCTTCTTTTCGAAATATGAATTTTATTAGGATGGCTTAGGGATTGGTTGGTTTGTTGGGGTTTTTTTTCCCCCTAATTTTTTTTATTTATTTATTATTACTAACTTCAGTTATTCTTAACCCAGCTGCCAGAAGCACTGGTGGATGAATAAAAAGGTAGTGAGACAGTCCTTGTTCTGTCTCACAATACACAGTGGGCTGAAGTTCACAGGTGCAAACACTCGATTTTGTCAGCTATAACTAAATGTGAGAAGTCTGAAATGGGAACAATCATTAACTCTTTTTGACCATCCAATGAATCTGTTTTATAATAATGATAAGACGTGACAAAGTAGCACACGCCGTGGTCAATTCTGCAAATATTTATCGTATGCTTAGTGATCTACTTACTTCCCTGCATAATAAAATGCTCATTGTGAACTGAAGCGTAGATGGAAATTGTGTATGTTAGTCCTGAAGGTGATTCCAGATCCCTCCCGTTGTCCCATACAGGGGCTAGTGAACATAGCAAGGATCATATAGATTGAGCCAGACTTATCTGCTAGGTACCTGGCCAGAAGACAATCCGCCCATTGGAGTTTCTCATACCTTTTCATGTATGACTTCTTGTTTATCTTTACACTGCCAGTGACTATTGGCCCCAGTTGTGCTCTGGCATGTGAATACTATTATTTTCCATGTACTTTGGCATTATACATTCTTTTGACAGCAAATCTACCCTGCCTCCTCATGCATACATGTAGAGATAGACTTGTTTTCTTATTCCAGCTCTCTGTGTAGGGGACGTAATATTCCCTCCTGGAGAGGGAAAACAGTATTCCACTTGTCCTGTCAAGTTATCGTCTGCTGAGCTAGTTAATACACCACCCATTTATTTTATGACATTAATCACTGAATGTGAATGATACACAGATTTTTAAGGCAGGAAAAAAAATCCCACCAGAGAGTCAAACTATAGTCTTTTTATAAAAGGTGGTTCTGCCTGCCTCTGTATGCTGAAAAGGGAGACAGTCAAGTCACAGCAGTATATCAAATAATATGAGATTTAGAACGCAAAAATCACAACAGACATCTTATTCAGCACCAGATAAAATCTGAGTAAAAAGTTAAACCTAGGAATGGGGTCCTATTCCAAACCCTTCTGGAGACTGTGTCTAGATACCTGAGGAGCTGCTTCCCTCTACAGGACCGTGCCTGGCCGTGACAGCTCTGGAATAACAGAAATCCCAGCTGTAAAATGGAAACTAAGAGGGAGCAGGAACAGAACTTTCTCACAGATGGTTTGAGCAGTGGTGTTTACTCCTGGAATGTATTAGGGATACCATCAGTTCCGCTGGAAAAGAAAATGGTTTCCTTTAATTGACCTAACTTTCCCTCAAGTAAATAAACTTCACTGAGGAGGGGAGAAACACATAGACGCCGTATGTCAACCGCTTTTAAGAATGTTTTAGAGCAATGCTATTGACAACATGTTAAAACCTTAAATTACCTGGCAGCAAAATCTGTAATTTCTCAGTGAGAAAGCACGTGTACTTCACGCGTTCTGCTGGCTGTGGCACTGACAGCGTCTTGCGCGTTTTGTGGGTGTAGAGCAGGGCACCAAAGCGGTGGGCTGAGCCCGCTGGTGCTGCCTGGTGCTGCCCAGCTGCCTCCTGCCCTTCCATCTGCCCGACCTCCAGCTCTCTGTCTCTCACCTCTTCCGAGGTGAAAGCTCACCGAGGGGGAAATTGTGCCTCACTATATGTTTACACGAAGTTCATCACAACAAAATGCTTATTTAAATGGTGACCCCTGACTTGTACGTAAAGATTATTTATATAATTTTTTTTTTTTCTTTGTACTTTGAGGGAAGAGTATGGGTTGTACACAATGTATATTGGTCTTTTGCAATTCTTGTGTATTCTCTGGATGCTTGCCATAGACTAAGTCTCTGCTATCACCTATGCCTAAAGATGTGTGATACTCCTTGGAGGAATCTGTCTGTAACTTTCAAAACTCTTCCTCTCAAAGAAAATTCACTTAGCTACTCACACTCCATTCGTTGTCTGTAGGTGGAATTAAACCCTAAGAGCATGGTTTCTCTTGTATTAAGTACAGGATATGAAGTACTCTTAGGAAGGAATAGTATCTTGAGTTTAAAAACGGGAATAATCTCTGTCATTGGTGTCGAGAGAAAGCTCTTCTGTCTGTAAACCTCATAGTCCTTTGCCATACAGTAATGAGGGCATTAAAAGTGTTGCATGTAGAAAATAACTTTGGATAAAATGATTGATGGTTAAATAACTTAAGGTTAAATGGTTCGTGGTTGACTTTTGCTTAGTTTAAATCGAAAAACTAATAAATAGCAGAGCACTCTTTTGAGAAAGGCAAACGTTAGTAGGCTAAATGATCCAAAGTTTAAATTAATATTTGGCATTCTAATATTGGGTGGTCCCAAAATGTCTGTAATCACCCCAGTGATGTGATCCACGTGAGGTTGTGGGGATGTGAGGAGACTCCTATCTCCACAATCCTGGTTGGTGATATATGTAAAGATAAGGTAAGAGTTGCCAAGGTCTAATTCAGCTAAATGTGTATATTAAACAGGTAAGAAAAGGCTTTTCAGCCATGTAAATAAAGAAATTGAATGGAGCTACTTTCACGCTGAAAGTGACAGCACAAGTGTTGCTTGGGATGTTGTTTTTTAAAAAAAAAATGTTAAAACTTTGCCTTGACTTCCCCCGTTCCCCAGAAGTAAAGGAGGCAATCAGCCTAGGTAAACTGAACAAACTCTGTCCCAGGAGTGTGAAACAATTCAAAAAGGAAGATGTAAGCCCAGTAGCAAGAACTCTGTTGAGACAGCCAGCCAGGTACATCTGGAAAATAGCAAATATAATACCTATATTTAAAATTGGGAGAGAAAAATGATCCGTGTATATACATGCATCTGTAGTACTGAGGGATTTAAAAAAAATTAAAATATTGAAGGAACAATTAAGCACGTTGAAATACACAGAAAACATCTTTCATTATAGCACAGGCTTAAAGTGTAGCTCGAACCAGATTAATCACTCTGAAAAATTCGTACAGATACTGCATATCCTTTGTCTAACATAGTGCATCAGCCTGATATTCATAAATTTCAGACATGAGAATTAGCAAAAATTGGAAAATGCATGTTTAATAAAAGAGTTGTAAGATCAATTGTAACATAAATGAATCATAAACAGATGATATAATGACAGGTACTGTTCAAATGTGGATTACAGTGCGGATTAGAGATGATGCTCTCTGGATTAATTTTGGGATTCATCTTGCCTGCTGTTTTTACAGGAGCTATTCTTGCTGTCTGTAACTTTATTTGCTTTAAATCCAGGAGGGAAAAAACCTCTTAGTGTGAAAGATCAATGCACAAAAAGGAATGGACATAAACTGTCCATAATTATATTTTGACTGAAAACCAGAAGAGCGGTGAAATTATGCAATAAACTCCAGTAGAAGTAATGAGACCAAACCAGAGACTGCTTATTACAAACATATTACTGCTAAAATAAATTAATGCCGGCATCAGTAGTGGACTAGCCTTTATGATCTTTCAATCTCTATCTAGCAATGTGTTTTAATGAAGTACCATGATTATTTTTTTAAAAATATAAATAGACTGAAAGGAGAATTTAAACCATGTGCAATGAAAGTAACACAGAGCCACGTTCCAAATAGCACAGGTAGAGGGAAATGTCAAATAGTCGGTCCTCACTGACACCTCTGTCCTGTGTGATGAATATGGGCGGTATCCTATTAGGGGAGACCGTGGAGTATGTAATTACAGACTGTATCATAATGAAAATATTATCAGTGGGGCTGAGTCAACACTGCAAAGGGCAACTGTAATTCAGATACTTCACTTTTAGTTTTAAAGCTGTAGTAGTAGGTTTGAGGGGGTTGTTTTTATATATGTGTGTGTAGAAATCCTATTTGCATTAGGACAGAACACCAAGCATGTGTTTTGATCAAACCCTAAATAATTACTACAGGCTGAAAGTGTTAATTCCAGGATTATCCAGCCAAAGCAGTAAAAGTGATATAACTTTCGTCATTTTTCCACCCCCCTCCCCTCTTCGTCTTTTCCCAATCTGGCAAATATTAGCTTTCTGAATCAAAATCCACCAAGCTTCTCCCAATCTGTCCACACTGATCGAGTTCCAGGAAACTGAAATGCTCATACAGCTGCTATCAGCACTTTGAAAATGTTGAAATCTCTTTGAGTAGCACAGAAAGAACTCAGTCCATAAGTTATCCACTAGCAAATATGCCATCAGTGTAGAAGTTCCCTTTAAAGGCCAGACTGGCAGTAAAAATTTTTAAATCCTGAGGAAGGATGTATAAAATAACCAATTCTATATGAAGAAAAAAATGCATGCTTTTGTGGTATAGTTGTTGAAGAACTAGGCAAGAAAGACTCTGCAAAGAAAGGATTAACATTCATTCATGTGATTTAGCTTAGTATAAATTTTGATGATTATGGAGCCAGTTGCTGGCAAAAACTATGCTGCAGCACAGTCATCTTCAGTAAATCTCAAGCAGAATAAATAATCAGTAAGTATTTGTCCCCCATTAAGTCACCGAAATAAATTAGAGGAAATAAGAGCTTCAGAAATCATAAACACAATGCATCTATCATGCTTTCTCATACATATGGTAATACTTATTATGAGGTTTGAGATTTTTACCAATTCTGCTTTCATAAAGATTCCTACAACCACTGAAAGTATCTGGAGATTATAGGCACCAGTGGTCCTATGAGATTTCCACATTGTCACTTATCCACCCTACTTTCACTTGGACTTTAAAGTTGCTCATAATCTCTTCTGATATTAACTCCCTGGAAGATCTCTTGTAATTGAAAACAGAAGAAAATTGCACTTTTCAGTTAAAAAGTTTGAATTTACATTATTTTCTTGTTGGAAGGCCAGCAAAAGTCTCTGAAGGGAGCTCTTCACACATGCTAGAGATAACTGAAATCAGACTATGGGTACTACTGAAACAGAGAAATGTTCCTTATTTGTTGCAATGACAACTTCACAAAATCGTTAGCTTCTCAGTAACTCTCTGAGGGACATAGTTTTGTGTTAAAATCTGTACAACAGTGACAAACAAACAATTTGGTGTCCCTTTGTTGGTCCCCCCCATGTCCCTAGGGTTTTTATATCATAAAAATTAATTTAGCAATGCCTCCTCTGTTTTGCCACAAATTACTTTTTTATTGCATTGTGAGCTTGGCAACTCTTCTAATTAAAATGTTTTTTAAAAAAAGAAGAAAAAAGCATCCCTTGATTTTTCAGTTTTAATCCCAACATGGGTCCATTATCCTAGACCAAAAGAAAACAAATGATTCCTCTATCAGAAGTGATGTTCTTAGAGATAAAATGTAAAATGCCTTGCTCTGTCTAATGGAATTGTATAGGGTAATCAGTACAAGCCACATTTTCTGGGACAGACCCTTTAATTTGCATCGTGACTTTGCATGCTCTTAGCTTACACAAGCAAGTGCCCTCTGTGTATCTACCGATTGGACATACAATTGGGTGTGTGGGGAGTGTAGATACCGAATTTATGTGCACAATCAAGCATTCTTGCAAAGCAGGTACATTCCAGTACAGGCCATCAAAAATGTGTAAACATGGCAATCTTTTTTTCAGGGCTTCCTTACTTAAGCCCCCAGATACAAATGTTGTCTGGGCTGAGGTGGTTGCTTGTTTGCCATGGCTCATTTGCCAGACACCCAGAAATGGTGGATGAGAGGTTTCTCTGAATATGTAAGTTGATTTTGCCACAAGCAAGAGTCAAAAATGTGCAAATGGCTATCTAGGAGCCCAGCGTAAAGTAGCTGAAAATAAGGTCCTTGAAAAAGTTGCGACTGAAATAGAATTACTCTGTCATAATTTGGAAGAAGGTTCTTGGGTGAGTGCATGACTAAGCTAAATATTTTTTATTTAGTTACAGACTTGTAAAGAAAAACAAACAGCATTAAAAAGGTACCATGTGAAGAAATTTTTTCCATAAATGCTTGGAAACTGTTAAAAGAAAATGCTAGAATATCTACTTCCCTAACTTATCAAGGTTCCAAGGTTCCAAGCCCAGAAATGTATAAGAAAGAAAATATAGTCATTTTAAAAGGAATTAAAGGTGAAGTAATTCATACAAGCTGGGAATGCCTTGGGAAGGTAAACTTGTCACAGGATGTGCTTCCGTGGGGAATTTTCTTTATTAAAGTAGCTGGCTCGTGGATTTCAGATCCCATGGTGCAGCCTGCTGACTTTTAAACTGTGTCAGGACTCGAGATGCGTTGTCTGTGATGCTACAAGCTAGAATGCTGGAAAAAATCCCTCTTTAGAAAAACCCCCCAAAATTGTATATGTCATTTAAGAGATGGAGCTGGGACGAGAGACACAATTGCTTAAGCTGTTGCCCCTAGAGGAAAATAAAAGGCAGGGGTGGGGGGGAGAAGCATCAAGTCATACATTCAGTTACCATGATGACAAGCTTGAAGATAAGACAGATGTGTGAGCAAACCAGAGGCAGCTTATATTTTCCCATTAATTTTTTTGTCTCTTGCACCCCTCTTCGTCAATGCAGATTAAGGTTAATTAAAATACTTTCAGATTTGTCTGGGACCCTCAGCTGATTGAACTGATTACCAAACACACGGTGAGGTTCAGCCAAAGCTTATCCCATGACTGAGTCACATTAAGGTTCCTCTGCCATATGGTATGTTTTAAGCTGTGGGCTGATATTGCATCCTTTCTCTTAATGAGGATGCTAATAAAGCTTCTTTTCTATCTTGCTATCTATTTAATGAAGCTCATTACTATAATATGCACCTTTGGCATTGCCTTTAGTTTCCCTGCACCCTTGGCACAGCTTGACAAAGCTGTCTGGTGGATGCTAAAAGCAATATGGAGACACTGAATTACATAAGCCTTATAACCAGAGGAATTTAGGTTACAAACAGAAAAGTTTAATGAATGTCATTTGCCGTCAAAGGGACTTACTAAAAATGTCTGAGTTCATCAGAAACAGAGAAAGTTACATGGCTGTACTTCAAACAAAACCCAAACCAAAAAAACATCAGCTGCAGGGGAGTTTATTTCTCTACTTCTTGCTTTTCAATACCTCCAGGAATAGCAGGTCAAGAAGAGTCACCCAGTTTCTGGTATATTTTGAATCTGAGATTCATTCCTTCCCCCCTTCACCTCTATTACCCTTTTTAGGTAAGTACTTTTTAGAAGCCCCTCATCCTGTTCCCATTAGCCTGGTACCTCTGGCCGCAGATTCCCAGGGTCATTATGATGGACACAGGGTTTTCTGGATCCCCATAACCCAAGACTGGAAAATCAGCAGAAGCTTGCTGTTTGGGACACGGCTGTGCCTCTTGGCAGACCCATAGGGTAAAGTATAGCGAATTAATGTGTGAAGTGTAAATTAGGCTGTACAGCATAGCGCATAGCAAACAGCAAGGTGATACGGGTTGGGAGGTGGAGTGAAAAGAGGGGCGTTTTTTTGTCCTGTAGGAAGATGATGCCTTGTAGAAGCTTCCTGTGGTGCAGGACACCACAGAGTTTAAGGCAATGGGCTATGAGAGGTGGCAAGAGCTGTCCACCACGGGGTAGCCTATAACGCTATTAGTTAGGCGACTTCGTGACAGTAGTCCTCAATTTAGGCATGTGTAATGATGTTTCTTTTTTAAAAGCTGAAGGGGATGTGGATGAAGGAAATGAGTAATTCCTGAGTGAATTCTGTAATATTTTCCATGTATGGTTAGAAAAGAAAACATGTTGGGAATGGGTTCAAGAGACCAAGGTGTGAGGGATATGTTTTAGCCTGTTTATAAATCTGAAACAGTAAAAAACAACGCTGGATAAACTAAATGTAGGTATAACTGTTTAGTTTGGGGGTTTCACTTTGGGTTTTTTTACCGGCTCCAGAAATTGCTGGTACTTCATCCTCCTTCTGGAAGAGGAAGACAGAACAGCAAACTCTTTTCATCAGGCCACAGATCAGGCAACAGATGGCAACTTTGGATAGCCTCCGATCAGGCTGGCTTGAATTAGAGATGAGCCCCATCCCCTTCCAAGTGAGCGCAATGCTAGGCTGAACTGGGAATTGGATCATGTCTAAACATTGTGTCTGGATTCGAAACGCAGCAGAGTTTTGCTGTACCTGATCCAAGGGCTTGGTTTGAGCCAAGTTCTAATTAGGGCTAGTAACTTAACAGAGAAATGCTCGGTGTGTTGCCATCAGTAGCTCTGTGTTACCTATCTCCTCTGCTGATGCTTTAGAAAAAATAAACTGTCTCCAGGGCACAGCTCGTCTCTGAGGGCTCCTCATAGCACTCAATTTTAACACCTGAAAAGGAAAAAAATGCTATTTGCTTTGGTAACTCTTTTTCATCTCCTTATAACCAGCGGGATTTAGGAGACACTCGCTATGAACAGTCTCCCGATAAGCGAAAGCGAGGTAACCACTGAAGTAATCAGTAGCTTTTAAGTAGTTGTTTACAAATCGGGATCAACTTGTTCTGTCCCAACATAGCGCATAGATGAAAAGAGGCAATAACTCGAAAATGGACTTTGTAACGGCAAAAGGACAAAACCTGGGAAACAAGTTTGAAGGCAATTGTTAACGCAGATGACAAAAGCCAGAGAAGCCCTCTCTAATTGGTTTTCCGAGTCCCTCGTTCTCAGACGAGCTGATTGGAGTTGTGCTGCCTAACGTTACTTTCCACTCGTCGTAATCCCTCGCGGCACAGTGAAGGGGAAAGCGTTGGGGGACCGCAGGAAAGGCAGCCCTATTTTCCATTCCCTGACCTTCCACGTGCTCTCCTGATAATAGCTTACATTTACTAAGTAGGTCTGGTGTCTGCATCTCGCTGTAGACCAGCCTATTTAATGTGACTCTTCGCTGTGGAGCTGGGCTCAGCTGCAAAAGGATCTCAGCACCTCATTCTTTTTAGAGTTCGCACTGCCAAACCCCCACGCTAGGAACGGAGGTGATGCTCTCCCTGGCTAGCAAAATGGGAACAGGCACAGAAGGAACACGGAAGGGGTTGTTCAGCCTGGAGAAGAGAAGGCTCAGGGGAGACCTTATAGTGGCAATTCAGTACTGAAAGGGGGCTTATAAGGAAGATGGGGACAGACTTTATAGTAGGGCCTGTACTGGTAGGAAAAGGGGGGATGGTTTTAAACTGAAAGAGGGTAGATTTAGATTAGATATTAGATAGAAATTCTCCACTATGAAGGAGGCGAGGCACTGGCACAGGCTGCCCAGAGCAGCTGTGGATGCCCCATCCCTGGCAGTGCTCAGGGTCAAGCTGGATGGGGCTTAGAGCAGCCTGGGCTGGTGGGAGGTGTCCCTGCCCATGGCAGGGGGTTGGAACAGGATGGGCTTTAAGGTCCCTTCCAACCCAAACCGTTCTATGACTCTATGATTACTCCATGACTAAGCCCATGCAGCGCACTGGTGCTCACACAAATCTACCCATAGGTAAGTCCTTATATTTTTCCCTCTAGAAATTATTGTTTCAGAGAAGCAACTGCTTTATGCTGTGCATGTGCTCATAGTTTGTACCACCAACGGACACTGAGCTCGGGGGACACGGGCATCTGCAGTTGTGTATTGCCTTACGTTACATGCCTTGAAGGTACTTTGTGCAAAGGGCAGGCTGAGCCGCGCTCTGTCGCAGAGCCGTGCTTCCCTGCCCTCCCGCCCCGAGCGGGGATGCTGTCTGCAGCCCCCCCACCGCTGCCGCTGCCTCTGTGCTGGTAAAATCGCTCCGGGTAGCGTTGAAGGGTAGAAGCAAAGCTTCCCCTCCCGCACCGTGTCTCGCAGGACGTTTACCCTGTGAGGGCTGTGGGCCCTCTCTGCCCACGCAGGCAAAAGGACAACCTGATGTTACTATAATCTATAGACTAATGTATTGAAAGTCTGAGCTTAGACATAGCACAGGCCGTGCGATACTTCAGGCTGCTTTAGCATGCATGGCATCCGCGTCTTGTTAACACGCCAACCTAATTCCACTCTTTTGCTTCGCAGACAAGTACCACTTTATTAGCTACAAATCTATTATCTTCCCATTTGAAGGGCTCTGAATAGGCTTACAGCAACATTCTGCTTTTGTGATACAACAAGTCCTTTCACATTGAGAAAAAATACTTTAAGAAATGAAAAATAAAATTCAACAGTGACAGAAATTCCAGTCGTTCTTTTCATCCTCCCAGTGTGAGCCAGCAGGTGCAACTTGACATTCTTTAAACAAACCTTCCCCCTGCTTTGTGGCTGAAGAAAGGCTTTGGCAAATGCTTATCCTTTGATATGATGTGTACTTGACAAAATTCACAGGGAGATCTGAACTGCTGCTTTGAAGCAAATGCTTATTAGAACACTGGAGTGCTAAAGTGCACTGTGATTTGGCTCGGTTGCTAGTAAGACATCAAGTAAAATGTGCCCATTATGTCAATTCAAAGTCAAGTCTAAACACTCTGACTTCTGAGAAATCTGAAGAGAATTTGTGGCCGTGCAGCTCTGCCGCTTTATTGCTTATCTAATTTGCATTTCCTTCTCTGTCTGTCAGTTCCCCTCTGCATTTCTAGCCGAGTGGTTGGTGAATCATCTGGAATTCATTAAATATTTTCCATTACTATATTTTACTTTCTGCTTTTCAACCTTCTTCCTCTCTGCCCCTCTCCCCCAAAATGCGCCGTACTTCCAGCTGAACAGGAAAGGGAGCGAGGACCCATCTCCCTTTCCCAGCTTTGGGGTTGTTCCAGAGTTGTGCTTGGTCTACCCAGGTATTCAGTGGGGAATATTTGATCTAGAATACTTGGAAAGGTGCCGTGAAGAGTGGATCAGCAGTGAAGATGGAAAGTCTCACATTGTTGCTCAGGAAAGTTTTGTAGGCAAAATGAAATTAATGCATCTCTTTCTGCCCTGGGGAAAAAAAAAAAAAGAAAAAAAAAAGAAGGAAAAAAAAGGAAAAAAATTACTGCTAGAACGCCTTTCATGCCTCCTCTCTCCTTATGTCTTGAAATTTGCCATGAAATGTTTACAGTTCTTCTTTCCTTCCTGCGTGTGAGTAACCCCTGAGCCTGCCGATAGCTGGCTGTGCGTGAGCAAGCGGCTTCAGACAAGATTCCCTGAGCCTGGAGAGCACTTGCAAAATGCCTGACCTGCCTCTCCCGCAGCAGATGGCAGATAACACCATCCTGGTAGAGGATCTCTCTGATCCTAACAAGTTGTCTAATTCAGCAGCAGTATTTCAAGATACAGCTTCTGGAAGCTTAGGAAATGCAAGTTCGAACTTGAAACTTGGTGTGAATTTTTAATGCTGAATATATGCTTAGTTTATTCACTTTCACTCGACATATTTAAAGCATGACTTGATAATTTCCTAACAGATTTTTCTGCAGTCTAATAAGAAATCATCGTCTTGAAACAAGACTTTCTGGTGTGGTCGTCAGGGCCTGAAGCGGTATTCACAGAGTTAGAGTAGACAACTGTAACAGTCCATCCTGGCCTTAAAACGTGCCAGGCATTTTTCCATCCAGCCATTCCCCGTAGATGAAAAACTGCCTGGAGCTGGTAACAGTTCTCTACTGAGGTGAGCCGGGAGCTTGGGCTGGCGGTGGTCAGCAGGAGGGGTGCGTTCAGTGCTCAGCCCCTGGGAGCTCCAGACCTGCAGGACATGTCCTGATGTGCTCCATCCACCACCGGCCAGCAGGAAGCCTTTCTCTGTTTCGACTAAATAAATGAGTGCAGAGAATTAGTCATTGCATCAAGCATCAGAAGCAAGGAAGGAGAAAGGTGCTCCAGGGTTTTGTTTTCCCTGCTGTCACAGAAAACTGGTTGGAATGACTGATTTGTTAAAATGTTCAAGGGAGAAATGACATTTGTTTCTTTTTTTGGAAGAGTAGCATGTGAACATAACAAATGTTATGTTTTGCTTTGAGAGTATAAATTACATCTTAAGTATTGCACCTTACAGCATGTGTAAAGGCATACATATATACACAGGGGAAAAAAAAAATATCTGCTGGCAAAGCTAGCTGCCCTGGCGAATGGGTTGGAAAGGCTCTGGCAAGTAACCCTGGGACAGGGGACCTCACACTTCTGGACTTGATGGGGACCGGGCCATTCAGCTATGGCATCGGGCATACAGACCCTCAGGTATGTAGAGGTCTGCCTGCTCAGTCTCAGGCAGAAAAGAATTGCCATTTGAGAAGCTGTTTTAGGAGAGGCTTGTGGCTTTCAGGTGGTGTAATCACCTCGCAGAGCCTGCACTACAGGTTGCACTTCGTACTCAGGGTTTCTTTTCCTTCCCAGAGCGCTGTAAGAGCTAAACCCCTTAGAAACCAGGAGGGTTACTTGCCTGAAAACACATCCTTTGTCAGGAAGTTTTGCCCTCAGCTGCTGAAGAGGGCATGTGCCAGCCACGTCCGTGGACTTGTCAGGTTCCAGGAACGACCAGCTGAGCTGTCGAGGTTTGTTAACCTCTTGGCATCAAAACAGTAAACTACATGTGTTCAGCAAGAAACCGCAAGCGCTTTGCCTTAACTCGGCAGGATGAGCATGCTGAGCAAGGGACCTCGGCGAGGTGCGTGTGCGGACCTTATCTCAGCAAGCAGAAGTGCTGAGCCAATATCAGCACGATGGCTTTGGCACCAGGCTAACGAGCCAGACTTGCTGATGTTAGCGCTCTCAGATTGCAGCTCCTGGACATCAGGCCAGTGCACCGGAGACGCTGAGCCTGTAATATCACAGTACCTAATGACTTGGCATCACCTCCTCGAGCTAGAGCTGCAGTGCTAATAACCACAGGGGCTCAGCCTGCCACTTAGCCAAAGACCTATTAATTAGTGGTGCTAAGCCAGGAACAGCAGAGAGTCCTGCAAAATTCATACCGATGTCAGCCCTGAAAGAGCTTTGCCTCTATTAAAGAGATTAATAGTCATAGTACAGAAAGTGAAAGCCTGCTGTTACATCTCCTGCTTTGGCCGCACATTGCACCCCTCAGTCATCCCTGTGATAGTGTAAGAGCTGTCATGCCTTTTTCAGAGGCTAAAGGAGTCTGCCTTGCCTGTTTTTTATACAGTCTTTTTTTCAGGCAGTCTCTTCTTCTTGCGTCTAAAATTAAATGCAGCTTCTGAATTCACATCAGAGGCGTAGCAGAGCATCTAGGGGAAAAAAGTGTGTGAGGCTAAGTGCAGAAGTCCTTAGAGAAATTCGCTGTCAGATCGGAGCAAAGGGGAAAAGAGAGCTATCGCTTCCAGGTTTGAAGAGGTTTTTTTTTTACATATGTCCACGAGACTCTTCTGTTTTCTAAATGGGAAACACTGGAAATGGGTAGGGGGAAAAAAACCAAACCTAGACCTGATTATGTTTCTCAAACTAGTTATTTGTAAAGTAAAATGTATTTCATCT
The DNA here is from genome assembly GCA_035590275.1 of Ibycter americanus. Taxonomy (NCBI): domain Eukaryota; kingdom Metazoa; phylum Chordata; class Aves; order Falconiformes; family Falconidae; genus Ibycter; species Ibycter americanus. The sequence goes on along the minus strand of JAVJGI010000014.1, from coordinate 116,952,297 downwards.
TCTCCAATAGAAACTGGGGGAGTAGGGAAGGTGATTTCTTCTCCCCCCCCCCCCCCATTTTCCACAGGTTTCAGTCTCTTCCCACGCCTAGTAAATGTTTCTATGAGTCTGTAAAAAGACATTTGGGAGGCTCCCAGGCTATCAGTATTCAATTAGCATGTAGTACTACAGTCTTCTCTTTGCAAATTAAAAACTATGCAGTTTCCATAGTGACCTAAACAAGATGAGAATCTGAGTGAAGAGTAGCTGATGTGAGTGAAGATAAGCAGATTAGCAATGTAGATATTTTAAATGAATTGGGGGGTTGTTTGTTTGTTTGTTTTGTTGGTTTGGGGTTTTTTCTCCCAAGGTGTATTTTGAGGCACAGACTATAATCCTGACAAAAGATCTCTGGCAATGATTGGATAGCTAGATCCTGGTGTGAAACTGGTTTGGGTACTCTTCAGCATTCTCTGCTAATAATTCAGAATAGTAAATTGCCAGGGAAGGATATTCTTAATTTTCAGCTACCCGTGTAGCTTCACCAGCTCTTTTTCCTTACGGCCTGACAGCTTAAACAGATGCTCACCTATGATCTGTACCTTTCTCTGAAATGGTAGTGACAAATGAGGCTCCCTGTGACGCAGAAGGGACTCAGTCACGCACCTTCCATCCCGCAGGGGTACCGCTGTCCTGTCACTGGGATGAGCCCACTGCAGCAAGAGATGCTGGTTTTACTACAGAAAAGACATCCAGCACAAAATCATGTTCGTTCACAAAGTTCCCTGAGCTCTGCTTTTAACGTGAGTTTTGTTTAGGCAATGATGAGCAGCTACAGCCATCTTTCTGCTTCGTTTGTAGCTGTTGTTTTTTAATTGGGGTCTTTTTTGTTGTTTTTAGTTAAGGAGTATGCACCCAGAGATTTGGGGTGGGCGAGGAGTGCTGCATTTTGGTAGGTAAACAGATGCTTTTATGCAGTGTGACATTTAAATTGCAGTCTACCGCATGCTTGTGCAGCACTCATGATCAATGGATATCCCTTTAAAGCAGGAAAATCGTTATTATTTGGTCACTTGTGTGGATGGAGCATCAGAGAAGCAAAAGGCACGTGTTCTGTATGGTTTTTGTGAAGGTCAACCACAAGTATAAACCTGACCTTAGAGAAATTTCCCCAAAAATACCGGTGCTGTGCTCCCCTTCCTTAGGCTGGTGCCCTTGATGGACGGGACACTGCTGAGCCACAGGAAAACTCTGAACTGGCCGTAGAAATCTCCTGGCCTTTAAGAAAAGTATTTCTCATCTTTTCTAAAGCATTTTCTTTTTTTTTCAAATGAGGGTCAAGGGAAGGAACAAATTCCAAACTCAGAGTCTTCCAGTCTGCAGAAGTTGCAGTCCCTGACGTGCAATGCCCGCAGCGGGTTCCTCCATGCTACCACGTGGTTAAAGGTTTTAAGCTTTAAGCTCTAAGGTCTGAGCACCGAGGCTGGTTGCCCTCTGCCAACCATCCCCTTCCCTGTTGCTGTTTCTCTGAGAGTCGAACCGTGTGTTTAGAGCCCCTGGTTGAGATTTTGGCCCCCATTAAGACCAGTCAGTGCATGTGTTGAACACTTGTGTAGCTAGTACAGCTACCTACCCGTACCTGAGTTACCCAGATGGTTAGACTGTTCGTGCCACTACAGCAGGCACACATCTGTAATAGGCGATTCTCTACCCTGCATCAGGTTGGATGGGGCAGTTTTTCCCCACAAAAAAAAAAAATGAAGGTAAAATGTACTATAATAGTTTATACACGTTTGTATTGCTCTGAAATATCAATAACAGCATATTCTGCATGAGATTCTATATGGTGTGGATAATAAGACAAATTAAGTATTCCAGCTGCAAAAACACACAGTGTGCAGAAAATGATGTGCCGTTCAGCTGCAAAAATATGGCATTCTTGTGACATTACGTTCAACCCTCTTCCCCCAGGAGGTCTTCCTTCTAGGTCAGCGTGGAAAAGACAGCCATTGCCAACACGATGCACTCTGTTTGCTTGGGAATCAGGATGCTTGCTTTTCTGCCGTTGCCAGTTGGGTGCTCTTAGCAAATATCAAAAGCAAATAAAGAAGATTGGACTGTCAAACTCCAAAAGAAGTTACTAGATATAAAAACCAGCTTGATCTGGGTGGGAGCGTGTGTGTCTGAGTAAGAGAGTAAAAATAAATAGACTTTTTGAACATACTTAGTTTCCATTAAAGGGGCACTTCCACAGCTTAGAACAGCTATCAAGGGTCTTTCCACTTGGCTCCTTTTCAAATATAAGTATATATTTTAATTGGCTTTGTTTATTTCCCATCATTATCATCACCATCTTCATCACCGCCCATCTTTCATCAGCTGATTCACCGAATGGTGCAGCTCCCTGTAAGAGAAGTGCATTTATCCAACTGTAATTTGGCAAGTGTGTATGTACAACTGCTATTACATACTTGCACCACTTAGAGGTGAGCAGCGAATTAAAACTCTCAGTGACAACCACCTCCCTGATTTCCTTTTCTTCTTACTGCCGCTGCTGCTGGTAGCCGGCTGTGTGGGAGATACTGGCTCTGCAGGTACCTCTCCTGGCACCGTACATGGCTGGATGCTCTAAAAACTGTTTAAAAAGTTGAACTCATAAGTGACAGGCAAATCCCCGAATTGCCTGGCTCTGCATTCAATCAAGGTTTATGAGGGTTTTTATTCTTATTGTAGAATAATAAAAACAGCTCTAAGGATGCAGACTCAGAAAGTCTCAGCTGGTAGGATTAGGAAAAAGTCTTGTTGCAGCAAATTTACTGAAAGAAACAACTGAGATTTTGTGTCGTCTAAATTTTCCCTAATCCAATACATCCTGTAGTCTATTCAAAGCATCACTTCACACTGCTATTCTCAGCTAGTGTGCATAATTAATTTACTAATGCAAATTGAATGGTCCAGGAAACAGCTTTTACTTAAAAAAAAAAAAAAAACCAACAAAAAAACAAAACCAAAAAAAAAACCAACCCCCCAAAAAAACCCACACCCCAAACACACAGAAAAACTCTGGCTCTTTGCTGAATAGTTAAATGGTTGAAAGCTCACAGCTCTGTACTTGTTTTTCTTTCATGCACATCAACCTATTTTCTGCTCTAAGGCAAACCGCTTAGTTTCCTTATCCCGAGAAGTGACTGCTTGCTAACGGTTCATGTTCTGCCCATATAACCTCATTGATACCGCTTGATCTAAATTTTTTAATTTTTTTAAGCTATTGTGTACTCACAGCTTCAGTTTACCTCAGCTGCACATAGCCAGGAAATCCCAAAAACCTCTTATTAAAACTTTGGAATTAATATTCTACTGACAGTAATGCCGGAGGAGCCCTGGCCAGGATGGCCGCACAGAGCAAGCCGCCGCCTGATTTTCTGCATCTTGTGAAGGTGATGCTCACGGATCGAAGGCGAGCTGCCTCCGAGGGAGAGGATGAGAGAAGTACGCGCTGCCCTGCCCTTGTCCATAGCGATCAGTGTTATTGCAGGGCCTGAGGGCGAAGCAATTAGGGAAAACTCAAACCCAGATGAGATGCAAGCTAGATATGCCGACAGGTCTGTGAAGAGCTGGTTTCGATCACATGTGTGCCAGTGGGGCAGGCAGAGTGCAGAAGGCGCTTGTCCATTCTGAAATTCCAATTTTCGAGAAACCCAAACCACAGTGACCAATTTGATACTGAAACTTGGAGAGATGAGGGGAGGTGGTGTCTTGCTGGATCTGGTATGTCTGTCAGCTGTAAACACGGGGATGAAAGGGGTGTTTTAAGAGGTTTGAAAATGGTGTGAAGAACTGTGTTCTCTTTAGGGATGGAGCGCTGGTGATATCTGCTCTGTAAACAAACACGTTTGGGATGGGTTGGGGCTCATGTGGCAGTGTTGGTGTCTCTTAGCACTTCAGAAGACAGCTAGGGGTGCTACCTGCATCTCTTTAAGGGATCTCACCCAGTGGCCTCTGCTTCTCTGCCAGTACATCTGTCCCTGCTGACAGCACGGCCAGGAAGGGTCTCCTATGCGACAGGAGTGTCAGGGACTGAGACCTGCATGGCTGTGGGCAAGTGCTGCTCCACCATGTCCCGACACCTCCTCAGCTGGGGAAGCAGAGGAGAAGAGTGTGGCTAAACCACCCTGCAGAACCTATAGTTCAGCTTGGGGGTCTGCTGGGGTTTGTGGGTGTTTTGTTTTGGGTTTTTTTTTCTTTTCCCCACTTAAAGTGATTCTGTTGCAGCTGCAGTAGTTAATGAAGTGCTGAAAATGGAGCTGTTATTCAGCACAGAGGGGAAAAGCCTTCCCTCTCCTGGCTCCCCACAGCCTCCTCGAGTCGCTCGGATGGGTCACGGGGGAGGACTTGGCCGTTAGCTCGAGCAGCATAGCCTGACGAGCAAAGCTTGGGAGTTTCATAAACAAACATCTAGGCAGCTGCATCCCACCCAGGCTGGTGATGGGAGGACAAACTGTGAGATGTGGCTGCAGATCTCCTCGGTTCCTGGTCTCCTGGCTTTCCTCTGCAGCCAGTGGAACCGCAAGCACTCCAAGTACAAAAAGGGACTTTCCGTTGAGGACAAAGCCCTTTGCATTTGTCAGCCAAGGTGCTGACGTTTCTCTTGTTTGGGTTTATTACACGTAAGTCACAGCCGTTAGACATTCTCCAAACTAGTTACTGCTCACAAATAAACAGACATGTAAGACATTTGCTAGCATATTTACTTTTCCTGTGTGAAACTAATGAGTGACATCATTCTTTAGCAGCTGTCTTGGTTGTGCGGCTCTTTCCTTCAAAGATTGTGTCCTGAGAATGAAGACAAGAGATCAAAAACCAGCAGAATGATAGCAAACATACAAGTGTAGCTGAATAATTAATTGAAATAATAAATGACTCATTTCAGCAAGATCATGAGTGAATCTGAATCCTGGACTTCCTGTCCTATGCGGAGCCCTGAGAATGTTTATTTAAGTGGGAAACGTTCTCTGCAAGGAAATGGGTAAATAGGGACCTCAGGAGTTCAAAGCTAAAGCCCTACAGAAGAAACACCAAAGCTCAAGGGCCATGCCCTTAATTTGTGTACACCATTGGTTACAGCTTATATCCATCAAAGGTCTGTCTCTCAATGCTTGTTCACATTATTTGATCTTATCGAGCTTGTAAAACTTGATCTTGTTTGATTTTAGTCTGTAGGAGCTTCTGTCTCTTCAAGCGTTAATGACAGAGAAAGATCATGCTACAATAACTTGACACGGACGCTGGTTTTGGTCCTGTCTTGAACCAAAAAGGAGGGAGATGTGCCTAACCATACAAGAAATTATCAAAACATTGAAATATATAAGTATTTAAGATTAAATGAAAACTGCTTGTCTCATATCGTTGAAGGCTCTGGAGAAACAATTCTCCAGAGACATGTTATGGCAGCAGCAGTCAGTGGAGGCCAACTCTTTTATTTGCCAATACCTTCAGCAGTGTTTATGTGAGTTAAGTAGCAACGATAATTTTCTTCAACATGGATGTTCCCTGCCTCGGTGAGATAAATCTTGCCAAACAAATGAAACAAGACGATATCTCCAGAATGTACAAGTGAGGTACGACGTTGCATTTACACCATGCTCCAGGGACAACTTGTCAATAGGACTGCTTCTCTCTCGGTAGCGTCTGGTGGAGCTGCAGACAGAAAATCCCAAAGAAATGTCAGTGATGCCTAAAACAACAAAGTCATTTTCGAGTTATTTTCAAAGGAGGTATCTACTTCTCCCATGGTACGACAATAAACCTGTCAGAGATTTGAGCAGGCAGTTAGCCCCAGAACGCAGCGCTTCTGACCTCTGTGTTGGCGTAAGTCAGATGCAGAAGTTGTAGCACAGATATCCTGGAGGACATCAGAGCTGAGACAGTCTGCTCTGCTCGTCAAAGGCGGAGCAATAGAAGTAGTACTAAACACAGTGAGAAATACAACTTTCTACTGAAAATTTCCAACCTGATCATGGTTTGGACCAGCCTCTGTGGGATACTCGGTCCCCACCACACGCCGGAGTAGCACTGGGGCTGTTGTGGCAGCTGAGGGGCATCACAGGGTCTGTGCTTAAGGACCATCCACCGAAAAACTTTGGCTTTCACTCTGCAGCAAAGTTAGTAAGTTCAGAGGGCCTTGCATTAGTCATTTATCTCAGTGAGAGCAGGATGAGCCCAGGAAGAGCCCTTGGACCTAGGCATTGAACTCAGCTTCTCTCTTGTGAGTCCCTCCTCGGCACCTCTGGCTAGCTGTCTTCCAAGATCCTGTGATTCCAAACTGTAGCAGAAAGCAGTTGGCGGGGTGGGGGTTGATGTATTTTCTTCCCGCTTTTAACAAGGGAAACCTTTAAACCTCTTTGTCATCCACTATTTGTGGAAGTGTCTGTGGGAACGAACCACCAGAGAGACACCTCAAAATGGTTTCAATTTAATGATAATTCAGATGCTGGCTGGGTACAACCACTCCCAGGGAGCTTTTCAGTCCCAGTTTTCCCTGGTTTCAACCCAACTCCTGTTAACAATGTCCATGAGATGACATTGTTACCTATCAGGAGGCTTGCATAAAATGAACCAGTGTTACAGTAGAGTTTCTAGTAGACCTCATCACTCTGGGAATACGAACAGCATCTGTGTCCCAAAAGCCTTTTCACTACGTGGAGGACTGATTCAGCCTGGTTGACTGCTTCTGGTTTCCTTGCTGTAAGTGACACCGTGTGTAGGTACTCAAAACTGCTGCTTATCTAAGGTGCCTAGTTGGGAATTGTTAGACAGGACAAAAATCTGTATTAAAAAAAAAAAAAAAAAAAAAAAAAAAAAGGAAGGAAAAAGCTTGTGACAAATAATTTGATGCTTACACCAGCGAGACAGCTATTCACATTTCGGCAGTGCTGTTTTGCATTGTTGGAACAATTTAAGCCCTCCACAAATCTAGAGCTTTAAAAGGGACACAGCAAATGTTAACCAAACTGCTTTCCCCTGTGCCGCCAGGGCATTGATTTTAAACACCTAAGCTCCTCCAGCCTTTGGTTTTCCATTTTTAGGCAGGAACTTTATTAGGAAGGAACTGCACACGTTGCAGGAAAATAGAGGTCTCTGGTACTTTCCAAGTCAGCATTTACGTGACTCGGGTTCATTTTGAGAAGAATAATGTATAGTGGCGTGAATAAATAATAGCAGTGAGTTCTAACTGTCCAAACATGACACATAATACCCCGGGAAAATTTCCTTTGCTGCGTGCTAATGACTGATTGTTGGCTTTTACGTTGTGAGCGACTGTAAGGAGTAAATCATTGGAAAATAACTGACGTGCTCAGGTTTGTTTAAGCAGCGCTTGTCAAGTTGCATCTTCAAGCCAATGTGAGACATCAGTTCAGTTTACTGTTGCAATCAGTGTGGTCTCTTGGCCCGCGTCTGTAAGCAACCACGCAAGATCAGCTGCTGAGCTTAAAAAAATCAATGGGTTAGTGCGATTTGCATTGCACAGAATTGCCATTATATCAATGTCTCTTCTTGTGGAAATAAATACATTTAGACATCGGGTAGGAGCCTAGCTCATCTGGGAAGATCATCCGCAGACTAATTTTAAGAGCTATAGTGAAAATATATTCCCTCATGCATACAATTTGTGCGCAGAGAAACATTTTCAAGCTGTTGTTAATCACGCCTTGTTGACTGCTCCTCTAGCTGTATCCATGGCATGTAAAGCTTCTTTTTTTCTTTTTCTTATTGCAGTTTTACTGAAATGGCTCTTTTCCTATTATTTTTTTAATCATCCCAGCGGAGAATGTTGTATATTTCTCTCCTTGTATACCACTGCTTCTTACTTATATGCGAAAACCTTAAAATTTTATCGTGAAAGAGAACTATCTAAAATGTTGCTTTGCTTTTCAATTGCATCTCTGCGATGGTGCAAGCAAGAGGTCTTTTGAAATGTAAGGACCTGTTTCTCTGTCTCTTGCAAAGAAAATAAAATGCTTGGGCAAGGTCACAACTGGACATTGCGGATTCTCCCCTGCCTGGTGAAACCTACGTTGCCCGTGCCGGTTCTCTGTCCAGGCAGTGTTTTCTGAGTTGTTTTCAGGGAAAACCAACCAACCAAGCAAACAAACAAAAAATAGCGCAAAGCATAGTCACACAATTTACAGGCACAATGAAAATTTCTCTTTATTCCACCAACTTTCTTATCCCGGGTGACAGTCAACACATTCATCTGCCTTGAATTTCTCTTTGGCTGTCCTCGTTGTAATATCCAGGCGCGGAGGTTTGCTATTAAACAGAGCAGGGTGGGAAGGAAGTCTTGGCCCTCTTAATTTCTTGCTTTTGACAAGGACACAATTCCTTTCAATGTCACGGATGAGATTTAGTTCTTTCCTTTCTTCCAGCTGCCTGAGAGTGCAGGTTTGGGTTTTAAACTGCTTGATGTGACCAACTGCTCTTAACTGGGTTAAGAAACCAAACTCAATTAGTGGAAGCTACAACAACCTCGCCCGGGTATTATAATGGCTGTGGGTCACCACTGATTTGAAGCCAGTCCTGAAGCGGTGGTATGGATTTCAAAGGTTTCATCTCATATTTACAGTTCCTTGAGCCTGCCAGTTTCGTTGCTCGGTGTTCATCTGCGCTGAATCAGCTCTTTTTGCCTTTTTTTCTCTTTTCCTTTCTTTTGCATATCTTCATGGAAGGATGAACCCACCCAGTGAATCAAAGGGTGAAACTACCCCACTGAGAGTGGATAAGTGGTTATATCACTGCATATAGTTTTATCCTGCTTTAATTTCTCACAAAATACTTGCATCATTTTTAACTAGGTTTTGTGTCTGGGGGTGGTTCCCTGTCTGCATTTGTGCTCAGCTCTGATTACTTTGGATCCAATGCACTCATCTGAATTTAGTATTCAGTGAGCAATTCTCTATCACAGTCATAAGCATAGCTTCTTACCATCTGGCATCGCTATGGCTACTACTGGCCCAATGCAGTTTCCATGGTAGTCAATGGAAATTTTTGAGGCTGACTTCACAGAGCAACACATCCAACACAGGAGAGAAAATACATTAATCCAGAAAAGGTGCTAACACAGCTCGTCACTGAAGTACATGTTTTCTTTGCTTTGCCCTATTTAGGTCGTAGGGAAAATGTAATCCCCGCCTGACAGATGGGGACCGCTCTCCCCAGGTACGTCCAGTATTTGTGCAGGGATGGAGATTTGTAAAACTGGGTCTTCCGAGCACCAAGGCAGCAGCCTAAATCTGGTGCCCTCCTTCAGAAAAGATTTGTGAGATGAAAGCAAGTATAAGGTAGGGCCAAAATCAGCAAACACAGCATCATATTCACAGATTTCGAAACAAAGGTACCTCCCTTAACAGCTCTTTGCTGTTATGGAAAAGAAAAAAAAAAAAAATCCCTCTAAATCCTTCTGTGGTCATGTTTGTTTTAACGAAGGTATGTGTGTGTTTGATATCTGATTAAATGCAAGTCCCCCCTTGTTGCTATAGCTTTTTCAGGAATCAGTGAATTAAAAGATCATGTTGAACAAGGTTCTCAAGCTAGCTGAAAGACTGTAATCAAGGGTAGAATTTGGCCTGATACTTTGATTGTATTGCTGTCATCTTCTTCATGTGCCTCTAATACAATGGTGATATGAGCGCTCAGAGTTTCAGTCCCTTTGACTCTCTCATGAGTGAGACCAGAACTTCACCAGGAGAAAGGGAGCTGCAGTATTTCAAAGTGATTTTCATGTAGACTTTCTAACTGTTGTCTTTTTCTCCTCTTTTCAGTTTGTTCTTTTTCTGTGTGTTAAAAATCACTTTGCCTCCTCTGGAGAGATTTTTCCCTATCCCATGCCCTCTCTACTCCCAGCTTCCCTGACCCTCTTTTTACCTTTCGTTTCACACGGTACACCATTTGGGTTGTTTTCAAACAAATCTGAACTTTTACTTTGTTCTGATTTTATTTGTGGCCTGAAAAACAAAGCACATTAACTTGAAACAGACACTGAATTGCCTATGGGGGTAACTTGCAAAGTACTGATGCTTGGAAAGTTCCCAAAAGAAAACAAAGCCTAGCAGTCTTGCCTTGTTTGTAGAGCTGATGGAGATCATTGACTCCTAAACCTTTGCCATCTCCTTCCAACCAGCCCCCTAAAATAACAAATACATGGGCTATGTCAAACAGTTATGGTCTTCTGAATCATGAGCCAGACATAAGAGTGACATTTAGGCTGTTCCTGCACATAAACATTAGTAGCTCCGTTTTGGGGCAGCTCTGTCACGCATAGCAAAGCTGTGCTGATTTACTTCTGCCGAGAATCTAGCCTGATATCCCGCAGCGAACAATGGAAGTGATGGATCTAGAAAACAAAGTTCACTCCATGGGGCATGAAGTACCTCTTCGGGGTTTTTGTTTATTGCTTCCTGATGACAGGAAGGCGTTTTCCTATGCCTGCAAAGCTGACAGGGCACGTCGCAGGCGCCGGGACCCCAGACCAGGCTAAGGAGAAGAGTGGGATTTCGTAGTTACGATATGCCCACACCTGAGGGGCTCAGAGCACGTGTGATTTGAGTCAGCTGGTGGGGCAAATACAGGCCAGTCGTGACACTTCAGCATTCATTCATTCAGCCGACAAAACAGAGTAAAAAGCTTCGAGCGAAGTATTTGTCCATGCCTGTGCTCAGCCAAGGGCATTAACACAGGCAGGTCCCGCAGTCTAGGTGGTTTTAATGATAGCCTGGAATAAAGCCATGGCTCGCTGAAAACTGAAAACTTTGGGAGTGAAATTCCATTTCACTGCTAAAGAAATTGAAGATTTTTACCCATATCATAGAAAAACGTCACTCTTTGTCGATGCCACCTTGCACATATAGCTTCAAAGGTTAAACAGGGAAAACATCGCAGCCTTAACGGGGGTCTCCGGCTAGAACTTGCACACAGAGCCAGAGAAGGAAGAAGGCACGTCTACATGCAACATTGTCCAAAGGTACAAAGGTGGGGTGGTTTTTTCCCTGCTCAAACAGGAACATAAATAAGACTGCTATCAGAAATGCTATTTGTTTCTATTTCTGTTTCAGGAAACAGCAGTAACGTTTCCAATGTTGCAGCTGGTAAAATGTGGAGATGCAGCTTGTGCCTGCGTAGTGTCACCCATAGCAAAAAATGTTGTAGTGTGGATTCTCTCTGCTTTCAGTAGGATTTGCCACAGGCTAAACGTGTGTTTGCTTACCAGGCTCGGTTGCCTTACCTAGATCCGTGAGAATGATTCACGCTTACCACAAAGCGCCGTGCAACGCGGCGCCACCGGTGTCTGCTGCGCCAGCAGCGCCGAGCCTGCAAATGGCAAAGGGGTTTCTCAAAGGCTGGCATGCTTTTGAAGGGCTGCGTGCCAAAGGTCCGGTGAGTATTAATTTGATTTGGAACCTGTCAGTCATACAAATTAGTGGAGATCTTGATCACAATACTTTTTTTATTAATTTCCTCTTCATACTTGCCTAAGACACACTTGCTTTTCTTTCTTTGGCTTTCTTTATCCTTCCTTCCTCTCCTTTCCCTTTTACTTTCCCGTGCTTTGGACACAATAAGTTCACCTACATAGAGAAAAAATACTCATCTAAAGAAAACAGCGTGTACTAGGCGTACTAAGAGCAGAAATGGTTTATTCTCTCTCACCTGTTGTACACGATGGATGACTTTGGTAAGCAATGGGACACTGAAGACCTCATTTCTCTTGCAGCAGCAGCATGGCTCCTTGGAGTGACTCCAAGGCAGGCAGTGGAGTTACACTCCCGTACACACTGACGGGCGAATTGAGATGCCAGCCCTGCGAATTTCCTCTCGCAGCACCCTCTCTTCCACCGCATTATGCAAATGCGCTATGCCCGTTCACTGCTCTCAGCATTTCTTTTTCAGGCTTCATCTATATAGAATTACTGAAGTCATCTAGGTAATAACTTGAAAGAAAATAGACTCATTCAATGAAAGATTTTGAAATTGCAATCAGCCCTTGAAAGAGGGAGTGAAATCAGGGACGAGTAACAGATGGTGGTGGTGTCTAATCTTTCAGCCTATTATTTTACCACATGGGGGTCTATGCCACAGACTTTCATGCTGAAAATAAAAGAGAAATTAATCATTGTGTGACAATATATTAGTTAAATAGCTCTGTGGCAGTGATATTTGCCTCTATCTAGAAACCATATGCAAGGGTATGGGCTCCAAAATAAGATTCAGCTGCATGTAGGCTGTTTTTGTGGTGACAGACATCACATGGCTTCAGAGGGAAAAGAGCTATACCAGTTAGTTTACATGGGGAAAATGAATTTTCTGGTTATGCTATGGGGTCTGTGAAAGGAAACCTACGTACAAACACCCGATGGACTCTAATAGGAAATGATACGTTCTCTGTGGAATTGAATAGAGAATTACATCACATGCACTGACTCTATAGGATGGTTAAAAAGAGAAATTATTTCATTCTGTGTTATGCCAACAGTCTCTTAGCTGGCCTTTTCCCACTGGAGGCAGGAGTGTTTTAATAGCTGAAGGCCTTTGTAAGTCACTTCTATTCAACTATAGTAAACATCTATGAATTTATGTCTTAAATTCCTATCAAGCTTCATAAAGTTTTTCTACAACTGAAATGCTCAAAGAGCACTCATATCTATTCTATTTCTCCCGTAAATGTTTCCCTAAAATGCTACCAAAGGTCATTTCTCCATTGATAAACAGGAACTAAGGTACTAAACTTCTAGTTAACTTTCCTGCTAGCTATCTTCTCTGTGATTAAATGCGGTAAGGAGAAGGACCAGCTCCAAAACTCTCCTGGCTCTATCTGACTACCAGAGTGTGTTCCAGATCTCGCTCAGGTTTAACGTGGTTGTATCAGGCATGGCAAAATTGATTTTAAAAACAAATATTGGGTAATACAGGTTCAGGTATGGTCATGACCAGAGAGAAGATAGGATAGATGGTCCATCTTGAGCCTGCTCCAAGCCCCACGGCCATACGCACACATCAGCATGCAGAGAAAAACTCTGAGATCAGGAATCAGTGTGTCCATCCACTAAATGGTCTGATCATTTAGTTGACTCAAGTAGAGAAAGCCATTCTCAGAACAGAAGATGACTAAGTGGCCCAGTTGTGTTACTAATTTATAGTTGTTTGAGGTGAACAACCAGGAGGTCTTCAATTTATTCTCTGCTCCAGACACGCTTGCCCCCTTTACCAGCAGTTCACCCCTTACCTGCCAAACTGACACCAGGTCCCCACAGTGCTCCATCATCTTCATCGCTGGCCCAGCATGCTATGAACAGAAGGACATGCATGAAATAAGAGAAGGAAAAGGCATTTCTGTCCTCTAGACCCTACTGATATGATTGCTGAGAAGCATCATCTCTTTCATATTTTATTCTTATTCCAGTTACATTGAATTTGCATGTAAAAAGGAAGTAGATTTTGTACAGTCTTCTCAAAACACAACTCAGATCTGTGACAGGGGCCAGAACCCCTGTTACTACGCTGTGTAAAAGCTTGAGGTCTTGTTTTGCACAGTTTGGGCTCAGCCTAACCATGGCTAATGCTCTGAAATGCCACGGTCTGTTTGTGAGACACTGCCAAGGCCAGGCTCACAACTGCAGGGTAAATACAAGGAAGTGTCATTAGTGTTTTGGAGGTGCATGCCTACACAACAGAATAAGAAAGCTAGAGGTCAGAAGTAAGCCATGAAATTTTGAGAGGCTAAAGAAAGCAGAGGTGAAGGCTTCATCTCTGAAAAATTGTTCCCCTCTGTATCCTTCATTCTATTTTGCAGAAAGGGCGTTTTCCTGTGTGTGCATCGTAGGAAAGAAATATGCACAATTTGACAATATATTTCACGCCTGAAGCGCTGACAGAATTAATGTGGGGATCCATCACTACTTATGGTGCTGCAACTGGCCCCTTAAGAACTTCTCCTCTGCCTCTGTCTACTCTTTCCAGCCAGGCAGAGGACACTTTTTAACCTAAAATCCTCTGAATAGAAGGAAGTTTGGGAGAAAGCCCAAAAAATAAAAATCATCACACACACAAAAAATATTAATTCTTATAAAATCATTGTTCAAATTAGCCTCGGGTTGTGGTTAGTGATTAAAACAGCCATGGCTATACCCACTTTTCATTTAACTTTCTTTTTACACTGGTCCCTGTGTAATCCAGTGTGTTTGATCAGATTTTATGTTACTAATCAAGGTGTAGACCAAGCCTCTGATGCTCTCTTTCAAATCAAGGAGTGCAAGTGAGTTGAACCATAAAATGGCTCCAATTAAAATAGTTTGGGACAGAAACTCTAAGATGAATCTGAAGAGGTTTCTAGTGTTGCTTTTGTTCTTGAATTCCCCAGATTAATGCACTCCTCATTTGGTGTTTCTTGAATTTCTGTGTCACCTCTAGTCTCAGTTTCAAACATCAATAATAATTTTGCTCTGTGAATTCAGGTAGAGATGTATTTATTATATTATAATAATCATAAAAAAAAACCCCACACAACAAACGAATGTGAAATACAAGCTTTACTTTCAATTTAGGAAGGGGGAAAATTTTAGCTAGAAGACATCACCTGTTTAGTACTCCTCAATTTTTTATGGACAAGTGACATTGAACTACTTAAAAGCATGATACCACACAGCAAGTCTGATCTGCATATCATATCGGTGATGTCTTTCATTTCCCAATGGGACACTCAAAAGTTAATGTGACTCTTTTCCTCGTGTTTTTTGAAGGGCTTGATCATACGAACACAACTTCAGAACGTGTCTGCAGTGCTGCGCTGAACCTTCCTCCTGGTTCCTAGAGAGCAGTAAGGAAGGAAAAAGGAACGTATTCACTCAACAGCAGAGTTATATTTTGCTCACATTTCGGTATAAGCCTGCCTATTGTGTTTGTGAAACGTACTGAAAAGGCAAAAGCTGAAATTACAGTCTTATCATCAAAACAGACTGATTCATGGTTTATACGCCGCTAATTGCTTACTACTTAACCCACTTTTAGCTACATCCCCATATGCAGCCTGTCTCAGTCTTTAAATGCTTTCAAGTCAGTTGAGGAATATTAATTTGTTCCTCAACCCAGAAGGGCGCCCAATTGTTGGGTCAGCTGTTAAGAAAGGAAAAATAGTCATTTGCACCAGGCAGCTTGCTTTCTTCCATATGATCAGATTACAAATGATTAATCAAAACTAAAGATTTCTTAGGAGCAGGCAGTTCTCTGTGTTTGAGGAGAGTCCACATTATTTAACTCAGTGTTCGCCTTTCGTGAAGCATCATTTGCCACTATTATATATTATTTATCCAGGAGCAGCCCCTCAATGAATACTCTGCTTTCATGGAGTATTAACCCCCAGTACTCACACTCCGCTTTAATGTGTACCATCAGGTCTTGTCGTTCAAACAGCAACATGCAGCCCCTACATTATTTAAGTAATGAAAGTTTATTACTTCACATTTATGGAGCCTTGGTTCTCCTGTGCCCTGTAATCACAGAGGTCTTTCACTACCACAGCCAGGAAGTGAACTCACATCCATTTCTAAAGGAATCCAGACCCTTGCAGCTTGAACGTGAAATTACAGCTTCTGCAGTTCTGTAAGAATATATAGTGACTTCCATCCTGTTACATTACAGTGTATTTTAAAGCCATTACGGGCAGTTTGGCAGCTGCTAGAAATCAGCGTATGGCTCTCAAAGCCAAATGAGCTTCACTTGTTAGCAGACTTGGTCTCTTCTGATTTCTGCAGAGGAAGACGTTCCATGTGCTCCGTGATTTTGTAGCACAGCCTGCTCATGGTTTCAAACGCGTGTTCCTAAGTTGCTCAGTCCATTTGAAACTCTCAACTCCTGAATCAAAAATGGATAAGGAAAACTAATGCGCCAGGTTGCGCTTACCTATTTAGCACTGCCCACCAAGAATAATCACATCGCCGATATTTAAAGTTCCTCTGGATGGACAGGAGTGACGTTTAGAGAACAGGCCCATTACAGGTCACTCTCTAAAGAATCCGTGAGCTTGTGAAATCAGTCCGCTTGTCCTTCTCCTTGTGGGGAACAACGCTCCCGCATTTCAGGAAGGCTGTTTCCCATCAGAAAGCTTCTTCCATCTTGATAGAGGCCCTTGATTGCACCTCTCTGTGAAACTTCGCTTAGTTAAACCTTCAAATACCTCTTAAGAATTTGATCTGGGCAGCGAATATGTAGCGCGTCTCTACAGAGATGCAAGCCACGGGGCTACGGCTGAAGAAGTCTTTGTTTTGACTTCATCCTACTTGAGGTTTGTGCATGGGCACAATCAGCATTTGTTCTTAATGAGGCTGTAGCGGCCCTGGAGCGAGGACGCTCGCTGGGTGGAAAGCCCGGCGCCGGTGCTCACGCTGAGCGCTGGGGCTGGCTTTGTACACCGCGACCCTTCCCGGAGTAAGCGCGTTGCGTTTTGAAAGTCCACGGTCCCTCGGGGGTTCTGACCCATGCAGTGCCAAAATGAAAGATTAATTTTCTAAGTACAGGTTGGCTCTCCGAGGAGCAGGAGGGTCAGCTTCACGGTGCTGTGTGCAGCTACTTCAGTAAATCAGAGCAGTTTCCAAGGGCCTCCAGCTGTGTTACAGTTCTTCTGTTGCTGCTCCTGGAATATTACCAGAGAGAAAGGCAGCGTCTTACACAAGGGCTGTGATCCTATAAATGTCGCTGCTCAGCATCCACCTGCAGGGAAGCACATTTCAGGTAGAGAACTTTTGTTTCTACATCAGGAACCAAAATCTCTGTCTCTCTCTGGATTGGCTTGGCCTGATGTAGTACATAGGAAGAATGAGGGAAAGATCTCGTTTGCCAAAAAAACCAGGATTTTTGTTGTTTGCTATCTGAAATCACAAATAGTTGCATGATAATTCAGGGGGCTCATTCAATATGATGTTTCTCTTCGTTTCCCTCACTGAGTCCTGTTCACAGCACCTCGGACCTAAAACTTTGCGCTTTAATAGTCAGAAGTTGCAAAAAAGCAACATAAGAAAAAAAAAAAAGGTAATTAATTTTTCAAGACAGTGATTCACAGTTGGAATAGCTTCCATCTATCTGCCTCTTGTGTTAATGTACAATCTCACTTTCTAACTTAAAATTCATTTTGAATCCCGCCTGAATTTTAAGCTCTGTAAAGTTTCTGGTGGTGACCTCTACTTCTTGTGTAATTACTGCTAACGAAAAGCTTGAAGTGCCTCACTGAGTTGGAAAGCTATTTAAATACTTGTTATCCAGCCCAAAATCTTCATTCACCATTGTCTTTGGTCGACGTTTGCTTAGAAGGACAAGTTATCTGTTAACAAACTGGCTGCGCTGGAGAATTGGTCCAGCTATTAACTACGGGTAGAAGCTGAGGGCAGGCTGAACTTCATCCTAAAGGTGGCCTGTGCCTCCCTGCATTTGCTAAAGCAATACGCTAGGACAGGCAGGACTTTGTGGAAAATGGGAAGGGTGAAATGGCATTGCTCCTCTGTCCTCTCTCCCCCTTTTTCACAACCGGTATCACCTTTTTTCTGCTTTACATGGTTCAGTCTCACTGGGTGAGGGCTACATCCACAAAATGAGGAGTAAATAAGGTATGTGGGCAACTCTTTGGTGAAGGTCTCTTGCTTTGAGGGATTCTGTGCAGGGTTGAATGAGTGGAGGATGTGACCTGGACATTCTCTTTAACTGTGACTGAAATTGGAGCAAATTGAGCTTCTGCGGAGAATTAAGGCTTGACTCTTGGATCTGTATCTCAAAGCTCTCCTTGGTTTTCTTTTTATTAAAAGGGTGTTTGGAGACCATCTCCTGGCTCCCAGCCTGACTGAGGGAGGAGTGACTGAGTGGCTGAGGCACTCGAGAATGGCCTTTGAGACTCTCATCTGCTACTCCACAGGTGTCCCGTGTGACCTGTGCTGTGCCACTCTGTCTCTCTGCTCTTCATTTGCCCACTTATTTTAAAGGCCCGTTTCCCTGCTTCTGGCAGAACGGTGAGGAGAAATATGTAAAAAAATTCGGTAGTGTCTGAGCCTTTCTGAATGGGGCCGTTACAGAGAGAGGAGAGCTGGTCTGTTGGAAGAGGCACTAGCGGCACAACAGAAAAGCCATCACCTCAATCTTTGTCCCTTAACCTTGACGTACATGCAATACAGGTAGCTTTTCAGCATGGTTCCTGCTGTTGCAAAAGCTTCCTAGTCTTGGTTCTGATCTTTTCCTGGATGAGAAGCTGGGGATAATGGTGTAGCAGTGAGCCTTACTCATCCCATGTTTAGCTGGAAAGATGGGTAGAGCACAACAGATTGGCCGAAGTTATGAGAACTGATTCCTGTAGCTTCTCCAAGAGGTGGACAGGTGGAGAGTATAGCCTTTTTCCCCCACAGACAATAGAAACTAAAAATCAGGAGTGGCTGGAGAAGCAAGCCTTCTGGGTTTGAAGAAAAAAAGGTACCTCAGGAAGGAGGAGCTGAGGAACGTGGTTTTTTTATTTAACCACGTGTCCAGACAAGACCAAAGGAAATTGGCTGGGAGAGCAAGGAGACAGACAGGCTGTTTAACTGTCTTCACTGATTCAGAGAAAAATTGTAAGAGAAAGACTGAGGACATCTCTGAGGACTTTGCCCTAAGCCCAGTGATGCTCCACCTTGGTGAGGAAAGAGAACCGAATGTGCCCGTTTTCACGAAATCACAGAATGGTTTGGGTTGGAAGGGACCTTAAAGGCTATCTAGTCCCAATCCTCCTGCCACGGGCAGGGACAACTTCCACTAGACTGGGTTGCTCCAAGCCCCATCCAGCCTGGCCTTGAACACTGCCAGGGGCATCCACAGCTTCTGTCTTTTGTTGAAGGCCTGGTTCATGGAGGCAGTTTGTGCCCCTCAACTCTCACTTTGCCCCGGAGGGTTGTTTGTGAGTCCCACCATACGCAGAGGCCTGAGCTCTGGCAGATGGGGTGTGCAAGCCCCACACTTGGTGGGGAAGGGGAGTGAGTTATCACAGAGTCTTTGGGGCCCCACATGGTGACTCTGTGCCCCCAGTTCTGTGAGAAGAGACCCTGCACCCTCCGGGGAGGTGGGCAGGCCCTGGGAGGTCTATGGACACGAAGGGAAGAGCGCGTCGATCCCAGTCAGCTTGGTGAGAGCTGGAGTGAGGGGAATTCTGTGTGTTGGGGTAGGTGGGGGCATGTGCTGAGGGACTGACAGCAGCGGTCCTGCCTGTAGGGCAAGGTGCAGGAGCACCTGATATGAATGTGGTCTCGGGTCATGCTCACCACGCAACGAACCCCTTGGCTCCAGTTGAGTTTTGTGTGTCTTTCACAAAGAGTCAGCCCCCACTAGCTCTGCCTGGCCACCCACCCACCTCTCGCGCTCATCCGCGTGGAGTCTGTCACCGTGGCAGTGTGGAGTCCTCCAGCTTCATGAATTTCATAACATGGACTGCCATCTGGTTTTTAACTGATAATCTTGGGGTTTATTGGAAAAGAAATACATTTTTAGCCCTTGTGCATTTAGCAAAAAATCTGAAATATGTGAATGTAACGTACCGTGAAAGGGGATGGGGAAATTAAAAGAGCTGAGCATTTATTATTTTTAGGTCTACTTTTTAGCATATCTCAGGAATTTTGAGGCTTGACATATAGTTGAGGGTTTTTTTAACATTTTGAGGTGATGGTGACACATCTTTGAAATTCTTGATGAGAGCACTGTAGAAAAAGCAAGACACGGAGAAGCCAGACCCTGCCCTTTGCATGTGTTATGTGTACCTGGAGCCATGTCATGGAAGTGAAAGGGATTACCTCTGGAAAACAGGGGGTGTACTTCTGGCCTCTGGATGTGAGGGAGAGTTTCTAATCTCAAATTTCCTTTATGTCAGCTCATGTAACCATAATTACCAGGCGCTGGTCCCTCTTATCCCAGTCCCCTCTCTGACATCTGTGCAGAACGCTGAAATCCCGAACAAGTTGATGTGAATCTGTGTGAGCCCTCTGGTTGTGGGAATTTAATTTTTTTTATTTTTATTTGGGGGATTTATTTCTTTTTTTCTGATCAGGTGCACAGCACGCGCCTGGTTCCCACAACGGAGAGGAAGCAGCTTCTTGGTGTTCACTCTCCTGGGCAGTAATTACAATTTGTCAGGAATGCAGTTTATTTTGTAATTCAACATTTCCCCTTGGCACAATTGTGTAACACCTATACAAATATTTGTTCCTGTTAAACATTTGGAAAAAAAAAAAAATTATAGCGGAGGTCAGCATAGACCTAAGGTACTTACAAGAAGAAAATCTGTTCTTTCCCTGTCCTTGAACCTGGTCCAACGTTCTTTAAAACCATCAGTAAGACTCCCATTGACTTCTGTAAGAATAATACTAGATCCTAAATGTTTGTAGTTCCTGGCGGATGCTGTATCAACGGCCCTGATCTGTTTATATATTCAGGTGGCATAGTAGAGGTAAAACAGGACTGACACCATTGCCCAGGTATAAATCTTAAGCGACGGCGGCTGGGCATCACCATGGACCTTGGTTCCTGTGCCTCTGCAGCCACGGGTTTCTCTGATTACAAGTCTGATCAAGGAATGAATGTAATTTTTTCTGATTAATTTCATACTGAAGCTTCTTCTTATGGCGTCAGGCAGCACAATTTACACCACCTTTTATACTCTGTCAAACAGCCACAAAGAAGAGGTTAAGATGACAGATAGAGCAGCGGTGGTTACTACTTTCCGCGCCTCTTTTAAGTCCTCAAGGGTAAGCATCTAGAGCAGAACAAAAGATGTGAAATCTGGTAATTGCAACCCAGGATTTCTTGTGATTATTGAATAGTTGCAGCGTTAAACAGCGACAAAGTTAGGAAACGGGAATGTAGAGCAAGCAGCTGTGACTTTTTCCTTAATTTCTTTTAAATATCATGTGGAAGGAAAAAAGGCCAGGATGAGAAATACTTTAGGAAATATTTTTTTATTGAATATTCATAGCCTGCTGGTGAAAAATGCCATGGTTATTGAAATATCTGCTGCTCTCATATGGGTATAAGGCCATCAGATGTCTATTCCCGTCAGGCAGCAACGCACTTGAAATGACTGTCAGACTGTTTACACCGTCACGGCTCTTATTTAAGCTGCCACCCCCAGCAAGCCCCCTGCAGTATGACACCCTTCTGCCTGCCTCGTGGTGCCCCAGCAAAACAGGCAAAAGGGTAGACTCCAAGAAGAAAAAAAAAAATGTTTGTGAAGACTGTGGGATTTCGGTCCACATCTTGGATGGGTTGCATGAACTATTTGAAACATTGTGTTTTGGTGGTGACAATTTAATGTAACCCATTTAAGGGGAAAAAAAAAATATTTTCACTTTTTTGGGTTTGGGTTTGTTTTTTTTTATTTTTTGAGCACCTACTCCTTTGCATGAAGCTTTTATTTTTAAGATAGTCTCCCTTTTCTTTTCCACATGTAGAATGAGAAGTCGCCTCAGCTTTCCAGGTTAAGTGATAAAAGTGTGTTATCTCCTTGTGTCCCACTCATTCTATAGAGTCTACGACGTCCCCATAGCAATCTGGCTGGCAGAGTCTTCACACTTTGAGTCACGGTGCGCAGAAAACACAGTCTTGGTATATTCTGCACCTCCCCCACCCCCACCCCCACCCCCCCGTTTTTCTTAAGGAACTAATGCTTTTTGCAGATAAAACACCTTTTCATGTCAAGCAAGATCCCTATTGATATGTAGTTTTTACTTGGCTCAGGGATCAAAGACAAAATGGAAGACCCATTCAGCAGTGGAGCAAACAAGTTTCTTGTTGTTAGGAGCACCACTGATTTTGAAGGAACTGAGTGCCAGAAAGCCAAACCTGGGAAGAGCTCTCCGGGAACGCTTTGTCATGTGGGAGGTACCAGCAACGCTCTGAAGGAGCCCACTTGCTCTCCAAGGGTGGGCGTGAACCAGTGACCTGAGTAAACACTTCCCATTAGGTCGCTCCATCGTCTCACTGGGCATGTGGATGACTAGAGGGCTGGCACCACCGTGACACTGCTGCTGTTGCGTGACTTTGCCTGCGTGCTTGAGCCACACTGAAGTGTTGGTGAGCCACTTGAGGTTCGAGAGCCATGAGTTCATGATCCTTCATCAACCAAAGATTGCCCATTGGGTTCCGAGCAAAGTCACATTGAGATTCGCTTTAGCTTTGCAATTTTACAACACAGCTGGAACTTTAGGTTTTGGTGTCGGAAAGAGTCCCACATCCAAAATTGTTCCTCTGAAGCACTTTGGGTCCATAAGAGCCAGATGAAGCTATGATCCTCTGTATGTGTGTGCACGTACAAAGCTTACAGCAATAAGAAGAAATTAGATATAGACAGCTAGGTTTTGGTTACCCTTGACTGGAAAGAAGGAGATAAAAATAACAGCATTCTCAAGTGCTCACAACTGAAAAGCTAGTCACCAAAAGTTAGGAAATCAAACCCAAATCAACAGTTTTAAATTAAATACAGAGATGTTCTCTATTTGCATTTCAGTGTTAAGCTATTAAGCAGTACATTTCCAAGATTTTTCAACAACCTTGAGGGTGATATGACAAGTATACATTTTGCTGTGTTTTAATAATAATTGTATTTCCTCAAAAGAAATTTCTTCTAGGTTATCTGATGAATGCTAGCCAGGTCCTTGGTGGCAAACCCCTTCTTTTTTTTCTGTGTTGCACTCCTGCATCATCGACCCGCTTGTTTCTATACAAAAAAGGTGACTGGAATTTGCAGGTATGTTAGTTATTGGTGATTTTGTGCTTGCTGTGAAGCCAGACCTTTGACAATTACAAACAGACGCCTCTGCAACACATTTGGTTCTGCTCAAGAAGTGGAAAAGTTGTTTTATCCTCTATTAGAATAATAATAGTAAAACTATAGCTTTACTTTAAGTGGTAAAACTTATGCAGTCACAGTCAGGAAAAAACGTTCATGATAAAGCTTTTCATAGTTTCATTCAATAGCAGTATTTTCTACTTAACTCAGTTATTTAATTACACTTTATCCGGTGCAAATGTTGAGCAGAAGTGAAACTGGAGCGAGGAAGTTAAAATCTGTGATTATTCGTCAAGCATGACCTTCACCTGGAGTCGCAGGGCCAAATTCAGTGGGTCTGCAGACAAAGATTATACTACCTGAGAAATATTGTTTGTCCATCCTTTACTGGGGAAAAAAAGTCAGATATTCCATATAATAATCCCTGATCCACAAGATTTTAAGTTCTGTTGAACTGTAGTACTCTAGAAGATAGATGCGTATGAGCTTCTAAATTGAGACAGTGACCCAGACACATCCTGTGACGCCGCAGCTCATCGCAATCTTAATTAAAGCTTGACTGTGTGCGGAAAAACTAAACTAGAAAATTCTTAAAAAAATGAAATAACTGCTACCAGCGAATGTTTAAATAGTGTTATAGTGGTTAACAATGCCTTGCAATAATGCATGCTCATCTATACCTTTTCAATAATAAACAGCATAAATGATAGACGTAGAAGCTTCCATAACCTGATGAGTTCATTATGGAATTACATCTTTAACTCATGTGCAAAAGTAATCGTAGGAAGAATGTTCATGCTGCAGCTGCTTGTAAAGAACAATGGTAGCTTATAAAGTTTTTGAATTTTTTTTTTTAATCCACTGATGCTTTATTCTGTATGAACTCATCACTAGAAGACATCAAAAATCGATAAAAATCAAGTTATACAGGTAACAAGACCGGGATGTGCACAGAAACCTAAGTTTTGACATACTTATTTTTAATTAGCAAGTGCTTTGTGTAGTGCAGTGAAACAAACTGCCGGTGTTCCTCCATTTAATGTGCTTTATGAGAAAAGTCCAGGGTCTGAAGCATTTAGATCAGCTTAATTGCCTTTGACATGTCTGCTGCTTTTCATAATTTTTTCTCCAGGATCTATTTCTCTTTTTGGTACCTGGTTCTTCCTCCCTCTCTGTTCTCTCTCATCTTCATACTGTCTTTCTTACCGTTTCCAGCTTCCTTTCCTTTTCATCAACCAAGTCTCAATGAGCAACATTCTTTGAATCAGAAATTGAACACCACCGCCCAACGAAGGACCAGCCACCATGAGGTTACTGGCATGTCTGCTCTGCAGTCATAGGACAATAATGTATGTATCCATGCCAGCTTTAACTTGCCTCGCTTGGCTCCCAGGACAGGTCTAGGCACCATATGGATTTGTGTGAGCTAATGCAACGCGCTAAAGAAAGTCTGCAGAATAGATGCGTGTTAAATCCTGCCAAACCTTCTTTGATGGGGAGTTGCGCTGTGCGGTAAATTTGAGGATCCCCATTTACATCAGGATCCTCAGGCCTGGAAGATCACTGCTGGGCAAAAAAGCGAAGTCTTCTACCATCGCTGGTGTGCGTGTTTGTAAGCATTCAGATGCGAGCTGCCTTTCTGCGGGGCCTGGGTCCCAAAGCAGCTTTCCTTCTCCTCCAGTCGGATGAGGCCATCTGTGCTAGAAGAGCTTTTGGTTATGATCTGGATTCACACTTCACGTAAGTGTGGAGATTAATTAAGTGAGAAACAGATACCCAAGACATTTATAATTAACGCCTTAAGTAAGTTATAAACCAGGGCTCCAAAGATGAAAGCTCACTGCTTGACTGATTCACTAAATCACACGTTCCCTCTCGACCACTGTTTTAAGGGCACAGTCTTTGCCAGCTCCGCGCACGTGCTTTGAGAATTACTCACTTCAGAGCTTCTTGAATTATCAACACCACCGTGTTTTTTCCCAAGCACCGCAGTACACGCTCGTGTTAAATCCTTTGAACCTGCGTCACTTCGTAAGATCTGATTAAACCTTTTAGACCTGCAAGTAGATGTTTTGCATATTGAAGAACTTAATCTCATACCTAGATCTTTCTGCCTCCTGGAGTTCCCCACATGAAAGGTATTCCTCCATCAGCTTTTCAGATGCTTCTATTTTCATCCTGGAAAATGATGATGATTTTAGGGGATCTAAGAGGGAGCAAGTTACTTTGAACCTTAGTTTCCTGCTACAGGGTGGGCAGGCTTTTCAGTTTCAAATTTACTTTAAAAAAAAAAAAAAAAGAATTCTGGCAGCTTTCGAGAAGTTGGGTACTTTTTCCTTTTTCTTTTGATGTTTTCAGAGTGTTTGGAGTCTGGTCAAATACTCCTGAAGTCTTAGAGAACTGGGGACAAGAAGGGAAGATAGCATGGCAAAAAGCGAACTAAGGAGGTTATTAGAAGTAAAAAAGACATCCTTCAATAAGTGGAAGTCCAAATGAAGAATGTAGGAAAGATAATAAACCTTCTGGCAAGCTCAATGCAAAGCCATAACAAAGCTGGCCAAAAAAGCTTCTGAGGAGCAAGGGTGCAAAATCTAACCATAAAAGCTTTTTTTTTTTTTTTTTTCAAATACATCAGAAGCAGGAAGCTTGCCAGCAACTTGATGGGGCCAATATATTACTGAAATGTAAAAAGGCCACTATAGAAGGACAAGTCTATAGGAGGAAAGCCTGAAAGCATCTCGTTTGTGAATGCTCATTATGGAGGGAGTTTCCCTGTTAGAGGCAGCTGCTGGGGACCGTCCTGAGGAGCTGCTGATACTGGAGTGGTTTGAGATTAAAGGGGATGGAAGTAAATGAACACAACAGGGACAAGGGCCATGCTGTAAGTGTGCAACTCGTGCAAAAGCTCTAAAGAAACTCAGAGAGCAGTCAACGCTTCTTGCATCTTAGCATTTAAGTCAGCCTTGGTTTAGAGATCTATGGCATTCTGTATCTGCTGCTCCTTTTTGAAAAGACTTCGGGACAACCAGGAAACTACCAATGTGCATATGACTTTTATATTTCCAAGGGGGTATAATCTTCCCTTATTATAGTCAAAACAAAACCAAAGCAATGACAAAAAAACCCCAAAAAAACAAAAAAAACAAACAAAAAGGAAAACCAAACCCATGCTTATTACAGAGCAAAACAAATCAAATTTCCAGCCACGCTTCTTTTGTATGGATAGTTGTTCCAAATTCTGTTCACAAGTAATACTGTTTTTTTATCATTGCTTGACTTTTTGCAGGAGACTATCTTCTGTCCTAGCTCGAAGTCTTACCAGGTCCTTCAGGCTGAATCAGACTGATGCACCGCACAGCTGGGCTGAGGGGTGGCGAGGACGGAGTGATGCTGCCCACGGATTGAACGGGGACTGTGAGACATTTGGTGGTTCATACGTCTGGGAGAAAAGCTGGTGTTCCCTCTTCCCTGCGGTATTAGCGTGGCTGATTAGAGAGGCCGTCCTCAGCTCTGTTCCCCATCCCTAGTACTCAGGGGAAGAATAAGGATTAAGGTTATTGTAAGTGATATTTTTGGTTAAGACATACAAGGGCCACCTGGTCCCTGCCTGATCACCAGCGTCAGTCAGCACAGCCAGTTTATATCCCATTTCCCCTGGTCCCTTTGGAGCTCGGGAAGGCAATGAAAAAGCCTGGAGCTCTGCACTTCATCTCCTCTTTCCTCCAACACTCCTTCTCACATTCCTTGGCTTCTCCCATTCCTTGGTGCAAACCCTGCCTTCTACGGGGTGGGGGGGGGGACTGAACCACATTTGAGGATAAAACCCCCTTGTGCCCATCTTGTGCCTCCTAAGGAGCTGACCGAGGAGATGACTTCACCTGGCCTCTTCTGCCCTCTCGTTTCACAGTCAGCGGCACAACCAGGCGGTACGAGAACACTGGTGTGCGCCGTGCAGGGGGAAGGGCTGGCAGGGCTGCACGTGGTGGCACGGGCAGGCTGCGCCCGCTCAGCACCAGCACCCCGGCTGGCCGTGCCGGATGGGGCTCCGGGGCACTCCACACGGGAAGGTGCTGCCCAAAGCGCCTGCTGAGAGAAAGCAGGGTGCTCGTTTCATCCCAGCCCATTTTGGCTACAGAGGGTGTTGTTGCTGGTAATACGTGGACTCGTTACTTTCATTTGGGGTTAGGGTTTCGTTTTACTTTTCACGCCGGGTGTAGCTTTCAGAAAGAGGGAAGTTGTTTCTTGCTAGGAAGTTTTGGTGGACCTACCTGAACATCTAGGAGACCTTTGCCAGAAATGGTGGATGGGAATCTAGCTGGATGTAACAGGATCTTAAGTGCTGACTTCTGATCCCTTAGCAAACCTCTTTTTCCCCCCCTTTTTTTTTTCTTTTCTTTTTTCTTTTTCTTTTTTTTCTTTTTTCTTTTTCTTTTTTTTTCTTTTTCTTTTTTCTTTTTTTTTATTTTTTAATTTTTTCTTTTTTTTCTTTTTGTTTCTTCTTTTTTTTCCTCTTTTTTTCTCTTT
>JAVJGI010000014.1:116907981-116923679 GCA_035590275.1 Ibycter americanus | reverse complement strand
AGCCCTGCCGTGTTACCCAGCGGCTCTGCCCCCCTCCGTCCTGCTCACCCGCCTCAGCCCCCTGGTTCACTGTGTCATTCACCCCCGCGCTCCAGCCGGAGCTGACCGGGAATTCCTGGAATTCCTTTCCTAGGACACAGCCGCGGCTAACGCCTGTGAGCCCCCGGAGCCAGGTGCCCCCCAGCCAGCCCGCCCCGGGGGGCACCTCCTGCCCTGCCCTCCCTGGGGCCATCCCCCAGCACGGCCTAGTGCTCCCTCCAAAGCTGGATTCCACCACATTTCCGCTTCTCTGCAATTCCTTCGCGTTTCTGGATTTCATTTGCAACATAAAAACAGAATTTTGGAAGGAACCCGAGCTGTCCCCTCGCCAGCAGTGCATGCCCATGCGTTTTCCCTGCAGCAAAACTTCCACAACCTCTAGAAAGTGTCTTTATTTCTGGCAACCTGATTTATGGAACAGCGAATGGATGGATAGCTGATCCCCAGGGGGAAAACAAAAAAAATTTATATGTCAGTCATCACTGACAAGCGTGTGGAAAGACCACCAAATTCCAGGCTGATAAATATATTAGCAAATATTTTACCTAAGCCTGGCTTGTGTGTTCCCGGTACCTGTGTCGGCTTTAAGAGCTAACATAAACATCACGATACGAGCATTTCTTTAAGATGTGGTGCATCCCATCGTATCAAAGCATTGAGTGAGGCAGTGGCAATAGGGCATCCGAAATCACGCACCTCTTTGGCGTGAAAGGGGTTTTTGTCAGCTAAGGTGGAAATTCTCCGGGGGATGGGGAAAGGGGGAACGTTTTGTCCTTAAAATATCTGGTTCTCCGCACATACGCGCTCCACTGACAGCGCATCACTGGTTAGCCAGGTGAGAAGCAGGCACTCCTCTTCGGTTTTAGTATCTTAATTAAATATATTTGACCAAGGAGGCACAGGCAGAGTGGCTGAGGGGGCACGTCGCTGCAGCGGGTAGATGCCAGCAAAAGCGCAGATCGAGCTTAATACAGGCCGTCACCTTTTGTCATGTAAGCAGAAGCTGCCCTGCCCACACTGCAGACTGCTTTGTTTAAGGAATCTTATTTGTGCTGTCTCCAGCCATCATGTGTTTGTGTTCCCTTCCAGCCGAACTTTAATTCCGACCCTGCTGAGGGCGTACTGCTTGCTTTGGAAGTACTTGCAGCATCCCTGAAATGTTTATTTTCCACCCCGATACGCTGCTGCATTCTTGCAAGCTTTCTCCGGTTGTGATGCAGTGTTTGGCCAGGAAACAGAGAATGCAAATGAAAAACAGTGCCCCAGTCCCAGGGAAGCGTAATGAACCCGGGACAGAAAGTGTTTTATTGGAAACAAGACAAAGATTTCCAGAGAAATAATAAGATGACAGCTGTAAGACCATCAACTTCAGATGTGTGTTTCCTGGAAGGATCAGGGTATTTTGTTGAATTCTCTTCCTCTGCCCGCAGCAGGTAGGAGAAGCAAAGGGCAGGTCTAGTGATGATGTTCCACAGCAGATAATTCAATAAACGTAGCAACAATACAATTTGCATGACCAGCTAAGCATCTACAGATTTTTTTCCAGTAATGGATCCAAACCGCCGGCTTTCTCCAGGTATTTGTTGAAGACCAGCACTTCAACCAACCATACATAAAGAGTCAGACTCCAAAGGTCAGCAGCAGGAAAACGGTCCTCCCTTGCAGTGCTATGCAGGAACCTAATGTCAGCGTTGACATTAGCATCCCTTTTGCCAGGGTAGTGGAGTATTGGAAGGGTCAAGACAAGACCTGTGTTTCCTGGAAAAAGGGCTCAGCCCCTCAACAAAGACACAGAAGTTCCCAAAACCAGTGTTGGAGGACCTGAAATCAGAGCCTGGTGTCCATGAAGTCGCAGCACCACCAACTCCCTGCACACAGGCGAGATGGAAGCGCAGCTGTTGAGGGGAGCCCAGGTACAGAGTCACACCTAAATTCAACAACAGCTGGTTACGCCACCTCAGAGGGCTGGGCAGGAGCCTTACTGCACTGGCACCACCCTGAGAGCGCTTAAAATTCAGGTTCTCCATGATAGCTAGTGTCTCTGCCTTCAAAACTGCATCATCACGGAGGGGTGTGACATCTGGGAGCAGCCCTAGAGGCGGGACATTCCCTATGATAGACCACAGGCTGGTCCAGGGGGACAGCAGGGGCTCGTGTTCTCCCAGAAGTGCAGGTACAGCTTGCAGAGCTGTATAATCTCAGTATTAAGACTAAAATGTTGTTGGGTGGCACCAGATGCTTTGAATCCCACTTTGTGATCAACAACAGAGGCAGGGAAATAAGCGTGATGCCAATTAGAGAAGGAGGCTCAGGTCGGCATTTCCCCATCCAGAGGCACGAGGAGACCTGAAGAGCCTGGAGCTGAGAAACATCGAATGGAAGGGCTAGAAACAAGGAGGTTTTACAAACGCAGAGAAAAAGGTAGAGTCCTATATGACAAACCCAGTTGTAAGAAAAGGAGCCAGATTCTTCTCTGGTTTATGAAACAGCGAGGGAATTGATAACTAAATACCAGAGGCAGGCTCTATAGTGTGGATGGTATCTGAGCCTGGAAGAACCCATCATCCCACGAACCTTCACACTGCCGGCAAAGCTGCTGCACTGGCAGCTGCCTGAGCCATTATTTTATTGCTAAGCCAAGCAGGTCAGACACACGTTCGCTGGGATCTCAAAATGCTTCGTTTGTACTCAGAGGAACTTCCAGGTGAACATTCAGTGAGTAGCAGCACGTCCATGGATCTGCTTTCACCGGTGTGGGTGACGGATGGGAAAGGTAGCACATGGAAGGAGGGGACTAACATTGCATGGAGAATTTGCTTTCGGGGCAGTGTTTGGACAAACCTTTTCTATAAAGATTAAATAAATGGGTCAGGGGGCAGGACTACATTTGTCCTACAAGGCAAGGTGACAAAACTGGCTCTGTGCTCCGGCGAAAAGTCAACCTCGTGACCCACAGCCCAAAGCCCAAGTCTTTGAGCACACAAACCCTTGTAGCTAATATGAAGACGCAGCATTCCTGTAAGCATATTTGCAAATCAACACAGAACTATTGCAGTGTCTGCGGAGACAACGGACAGGCAGCCAGAACCGCTGCCGGGGCTTCCCCCCACCCTTAGGAGGCAGCACCCAGCGACGGGCTGGCACCCTGCTCCGTGCCGGTGCCACGTACAGCTTGTTTAAAGCCAGACGGGCTGTTGTAACATGCCATTGCTTCCTGGGGGGTGGGTGTATCACCTATAGGCTACACGTCCTCTGCGCCCCACGCTCCGCACCAGCTGAGCATCCAGTGGTACTTCTAGACGGCGGGTCTTTGTAACAGCAGCTGGACAGAAGCCCCAAACAATGAGACACATACCATCTGCTCGCTCCCCTCTGCTTGCCTCGCCCAGCCGCCTAGCATCTCCTTTCTGCTGGGAGGACTGGGTGACGGCCGGCTAGCTCTCCTCCAAGGCTCGGCCACACAGGGCAACTGGACTTTCCTGGTGGAACAGAGGTGGAGGTGAATTTTTCTGGCGCACTGGAGTCCCCAGCACTCACACTGGGGCTGCAGTGCATAAACCCGGCTGCAATTTGCAAAAGGCAAATTGCAAGTTGCAAAAGTGTCGCTGCAGCCTCCTCCGTCACTGGGAACTGAAAGTCTGAGTAGAAAATTTCTAGCAGGAGTTTAGACTTGGCATTGGTGCATAAAGCCAACGTGGCTTACGTTCAATGCTTAAAAATGTATTATGCTATGTATTTATCTATAGTACAGTGTTCAACAGGTGTGGGAAGTCACCAGATTTTTGGATTGTCTGAAAAGTTGCTTTCTCATTCTCTGTGTACATCATACTTAGCAGGGACAGACTAAAATCAGTCTCCCAATGCGGTGCTGTCACAAGCGTGGTTCATTTTTGCTGGAAGTCAAGAAAACCTTTGGACCTGTTGCATTTCTCCTCCGACTGCAAATATAAGCCTCCGTGTTTGTACCCAGGTAGATCTCTGCTCTGGTAAAGCGCAGCACGCAATGTAAGTTTTGGCTTTGAGGTACTGTGTGTAGGGCAGGTTCTTCTGGCTGTGTAACAGATTTTCAGAGGCACGAAGGGCAGTGGGGTGGCCGACTTTCAACAGCAGGTGGATGCCTAACGTCCCTTTGTGCCCTTGGAGATCATTCCTTCAGGTTTTGTTTTGCCACCTGCCTACACAAACACTCTCTGCAATTTAGGAGTTAAACCCAACATTAGCAGCAGAAAAACCAGTGTGCACAATGAAGGAAAAACCAATTGGTTCTGGGCAGAGGCACAAAGTGCTTCAGGGGTGTGTTTAATATTCATTGTGCATATTCCTGAGGACCTAATGTCAACTTCTAAAGTTTCACTGGTTGGGCTCTTTTTGAGGGGTGGAGGGTAGGTTTTATATCAAGACTTACAACAAGGTGTAAGGTAAGAGCGATTAAATCAATTTCATCCTTGGTTAGCAACAGTTTCTTCATGCTTCTGGCAGTAGCCAGACGTTTGAAATATTGGCAAAGTTTGTTCTTACTTTCTTACAGATGAGCTAAACTACATTTTCAGCGCTTGAGATCATAGGTCATAGCTCTGCCTCATCAGCCTCTGCTAATGACAGCACTGACACTGGAAACGGAGCAAGGAACTGCTGAATGCATCCGTGGCCGCTGGCGTCAGTGGTGGGGAACCTGGGGCTCCTGGTGTCTTCACCTTTCCATAAAAGTTCAAAGCCGGTTCAGAAGGAAAGTTGCTACAGAGCACAAACAGATAAGGGAGTTACCATTTAAGTTACCTGCTTTAAAACAGCAGTAAAAAACCATTTTCTTTTCTGCAGGAACAAAAGATGAGAAGAAGATTCACATCATTTAAATCAATGATTGGGCTTTTCAGTGACACGTAAAGAATTTACCAACCCATCTTGCCACGAATTATCGTGATTACATTCTGTCTGCTTGTTTGAAAAAACATTCAGCCTGTATCTCTAATTTTTGTCAGGTTATCTCTATTTACACAGGGAAGACTTGAAAGAATTCAGACAGTAATAACGCAAGGCTCGCCTTGCTTAAAAAAGACCTACAGTAACTGCGCTCATCTTGCTTGAAATGTTTGGTCTTATCCGTCGTGCATTTAAAGAGACATTTTTTTCTTTTTATATGGAGCATGTTTGGAAATGCTGTTCAATTATCTTTGCCTGAAAACCTAAGTGCCTACAAAAGCAGCCTTCGGCTGTGAAGGCAGGACACGAGGACCTCTCCTGACTCTTTGACCCGGACTAATCTCATTTCCCGTAGAGGGTGGAGCACCCCAAGGACTGGGGGTTTTGGCCCACCCCAGCAGATGGAAGGACAGTTTGGGGCAGATCCTGATGTCATCCTGCTTCACATCTGTGGAAAAGAGCAAACGCAGAGTAATGACTTCACTATGAGGATTTTGTGAAGCTGCCAACGAATTACTTATGAATCCTCCGAAACTGTGAGAGCGTGTATAAACCTTCAGCGAGACGCAAACTCCGGTTCATCTGCGCAGCTCGCTGAGTGCCTCTGTTGCCCAGTGTGGTGATAGAAAGTCATGAATTACAAGGTGATAGGCTTTGCCTGTTCCAGGCAAACAGGTTTGTTACATCTACATGACCTCTGTTACAGAAAAAAAAACCCCCAACCAACCAACCCCTTAAGCAAAAGGCTGGCTTCCACCCAGATTTAAAAAGGGAAGATTGCTTGTCAATGGGCTGCGTTAGCAGGGGTCTGTGACCAGCTGGTGGGGATGATCAAGCACCCTGTGATAGGCTAGAAAAGAGTAAGGCTTGCTCTAATGATGGGCTTGGGTGGGTGGGTGTGTTTTGTTTTGCTTTGGGTTTTTTTTTGTTTGGTTTTGTGGTTTTTTTTTTAAATAGTTTTGGTTGATAGGAATCACACCAGAACTTGAAGAAGGGAAAAACCTTTCATGGAAAGGTAAGCTACCACTGAATGATGATCAGAAGTGTTGGCTGTTCTATACATGAACTGTTGTTTGCCGGGGCTGTTTTAAGCAAAGCTATTTTTATCCTGTCTCTGCTGTGCTACCCAAAACTTGCAACAACTCACATATAACTTAGCATGTGTCTTACAGCTTATATCCTGTTAATTAAGGCTTTACATTGAATTAATATTTTATTTCTGATATTATAAATAAAACCACTAGTAAGTTCTAGAAGCATTGCTCTCCAGCTCTGTGGCCCTCACCACCTCTTTGGTTTACTTGCGCCGGGCTCCAGCGTTGCTGTTAGCACGTGTTTCCCCCAGGAGAGCTGCAGCTGGCAGAAGTGTGACCCCACTAGAGAAGAATGAGGCTGATTCTGGCCCTGCCTCTAGAAAAACTGATTATATGGGGGTTTGTAACTTTGGAGGAGGGTGTTGTTGTGTTTATTTACCTCTTAACTGGGGGGTGGGAGAGAAGGGAAACGCAGCTTCTTCATGAGCATTAACAAAGCACTGCTTGGGAGCTGTTAAGGCTTGTGAAAGTAAAGCAAGATTTTCAGAAGTGCTTCGAGGACGTGTTTTGCTTATGCGGAAAGGTGAGCAAGAGGCTCGATCCGTAGCAGGTCTGGCGTTGCAGACTAGAGTCTTGTGCTTTCTGTGCTTTCAGTTACTCTGTTGGTGGCTCAAGGGTAACCTGAAGTCCTCGTTTAAGCTCCAGTTTACATGCCAGCACGCCTGCTCGAATACATGCATTCGTAAAGCTCATCTTGGGGAGGGGGGGATGCAGCTCCGACTTCTGAGCAAACTGGTGCCATGCTGGATGATGTAAAAATTGCCAAGAGAGGTGAAAAAAACAAGCTTGTTTTTTTTTTTTAAAAAAAAGGAAAAAAAGGTTGGTTTGTTTTTTTTTTTTTGGAAGACGCTTTTATGTGTTTGGAGGGGCATAGTGGAAAAGAGAGGAAAGGAGGTGAAAACACCTACTGGGTCTCATCGGCTTGTGGCTTTTGGTGTGTGTGTTGTTTTGTGAGGGTTGAGGGTTTTTTTCGGTTAGCATTGTTCCCGACGGTTTTGGGTTTTTTTTATATCTGTGTGTCCCTCCCCCAAGCGCTCAGCTAAACTGGATAGAAGCCAGCGCACCAAGGCGGACTGGGTTTCTGCCTTTTTGGTACTTCCAAAACCAAGAGACAGAAACAAAGCACCATGCTGCTTCAAAAATCTTGGGGCACAGATTGCTGCACAGGATGCTTTCATGTTGGTGTTTGTGTATGAAAAAGTTAATTATGCCAACAGTAGTTTTTAAAGTATTTTTGTGTGTGTCTGACTTTCCCAAAATACACCTAACTGTGTGGGGGGGGAAGGGGGTTGTTTTATATGTTGTTGCACTTCCCATGCTCCTCATCCTGAATGATGGTGGAGGGAGGAGAATCTGTGACTCTGCAAACCTATGTTTTGTGATACTGGTTTCTTGTTACTTGTTTTTTCCACATTCCTAATTTGCTGAGATGCTACAAATTCCTTGGGGGGGGAAAAAAACCAACACAAAAAACCCCTCACCAACCAAAAACTCAAACTTTTTTTTTTTTTAAATAAAAAAGCCACATAATTAAGTCCTGAATTACATACAGCTGTGTTGATTTGCAACCACTCAATTGATTCAAGTGCCTGTAAGCAACATACTAGCTCCCTTACTCAGAACCAGCTTATGATTTAGCTGCTTATTCACATACTTCTATTGAAATCTAAGTACCCTTAGAGCAAAAGGATATGCCCAGTGCAGCAATGGGGGTGCTTTCATTTTGTGGCTAGGAAGCATTTTTTAAAAAACATGAACTGTAGACCCTGTTACTGTAAAGGTTTTGTAGGTAGTTTGGATAGAGTTTTTTGTAGCTATTCCTTTTGGTTTCCAACGATAGTACAATAGTATTTCCATCTTGTTGGCACTTTTGCACCAACGTGTCAGGCAATAAGCTACCTAAAACAATGGGAACCAAGGTCACTTAGCTCTGAACTGCTGCTGCAGGACTGTGGTCAGGAAAAGAAGGTGGGACAAAACCAGAGCCTGAGCATCTCAGTGTTTTGGGTTTTTTTATTCACAAAGTGATGCCTTCCTTACTCCCTAGCTATTAGCTGTTATGGTTTTCCTTGTATCTATTTTTTTTGGTACATAGTTGTTCTTTAAGGCAGATGAAATTGCTCCCCAATCAGGGCGGTTATTTTGATATAACAAGGTTGCTGAGGCAACAAAATATTAAGTGTGTACATACGACTAACGACATCGAAGGACTGACATTGGTGCGTTGTTCAGCGATAAGCAGGACTAGAATAACTGAAAATGAGTTTGGCCTCTCTTTCTTTGACGATCCGGAGTATCAACAGTGAAGGCATTTGCACTCCATCTACCAGGAGACATGCAGGATTTAAAGCATATAAAGTAAACTTAGATCAGGGATGTAAGCAGGAAGCTGCTCTAGTATAAATGAAAACCAATTCCATGACTAGATTTCATTTTCAAGGAAATTAGGACACACTGATTTGTAACACTTGATGCACAGGAGCTGAAAAAAGCACAAAGCAGGTCCAGCTGTTCTGCATAAACACTGAATGGCCCTTGCTGAAATTATTATGCCTAACAATACAGTGAAATACATCTGATGAAGGAGGAAAAATACAAATCAGTAACTTTCACTGATCTCCTTTCTTCCATATGTAGCTTTAAGCAAAGCTTAAATTTCCTCAGGCAATATTAAAGAATAAATAAACTTAAAAATTTATCTAGAGAATATTGGATACCTATTTGGACAGCATATTAATTTGAGCCAATTCTTTTCTTTGATGCCCATTATGATTATGACAACCCCCTGAGTAAGCCATTTGACCACTTGAACAAGTCTTGCACAGTGAAAATGAACAAAGATATGCAAATACAACCTAAAATGAAAAGAAACTCGCAACTGATGCTTTATTTAATCCTTACAATAGGGAGGCACTTTTACATTTAAAAAAATACGCAGAGGTTTCATTATAACTACAAAACCACTAAAACATTATTCCAAGAAAAAAAGAAATGGTGTCTGTGTGAGAAAATGATTTTGGTTTCCTTTCATTTCATCTCTATACTATTTATTACACTTAAACAAATAAAATCTTAAAAATACCCACCAAATCTTTTATTCTGTTTGCACAGGCCAATATAAACATTTAGAATATTGATGACACTGTACTTTATGCTCCTTATCTTATTGTTTCTGTGTTTGTTGTACAGAGCAGAGGCTGACCCGAGGGCTTTCTAGAATTCAGTGGGTGCTGCTGAGATACTATAAGTGAAGTGATGACATGTATTTGATATCAAAAGTCCCAATTCAGCTCCGCCTCGCATGCAAAACCTGCTTATTTCAGTCAAGTTATTCTTCAACTTAGGCCCAAATGAAGAATGTGTGTGTTGGGGTGGGAGGAGAGCAGGGAGGGATGCTTTCCTGCAGTTATTTCCCCTTCAAGGAGTCTGAGGAAATCAAAGCTTTTTTTACGTGCCATGTAGGAAAGTGAACATGTAGTAGTTCACAGGCAATTAGCCCCTGGCTGTCAGCTGTATGGTATTCCTGCTGCTAAGCAGCTACCTATGAACCAGTGCTGGGCAGATTCGGAGGCTGTACTGAGGCTGGCTGGTGTGAAAGTCAGAGCAAATCCTGTATCACATCACGCAAGTGGGAAGTGAAGTTAACAATAACCTCAGACAAAGCAATAATGTTGAAAGATGGGCTCAGATTCTGCCATACTGATGTACTAACGATAGTCCTCAACAACGAAAGAAACCTCATTAATGTCACTGGGAATCTCTCTGGAGAAAAGCAGTCCTCAAAATTAATATTGTCACAATCCATCCTTCTGTACATACATTTCCACTTCAATGTCTCAAGCAAAGAAAGCAAACTTCAGGTCAAGAATCCTGGCAGATAAATGTCTCTCTGGTTGATGGATAAGAGTATATGTTCATTGCTTACAGAAATTCTCTTGCTATTTATTTGGTTTGGAGTTAACAAAACCACTAGGTGAGCTGCACAGGGAGGCTTCTAGCGTGAAAATGAGGTTGGAAGGGGAAAGAACACTCAAAAGATGCTAAAAAAATATTAGACATGCTTGAAATGAGCACACCTGAGGAAAACATACTTTTCTAACTACCTGTTCCATTAAAGTTGGCTGAGCAGAATATGGGTTTACATTCTGATGTTACTAGCAAAATTTAGGCTTTCAAGTACACCGGAAACACAACCGCAACAGGGCTCACAAATAAATCTCTCTTGGGGCTCTGTGAATGCAAGGTTGACCTAAATAAAGGGAATATGATGGAGAGTTAGAGGGTGCTTATATTGAGGGGTGCTAGATTTGTCACGAATGAAAAAAATGTTTGCTGCAACTTCTCAGGTTTACTTAGCAACTTCCAGTTTGATGTCCTGTGATGATCAGACCTCCTTCTTTCAAGCCGTCTCCTCTGTTTTCCAGAATTCCCTGGGGTGTATTTTAACCCACTTCGAAAGTAAATTACCTGACCTGATCCAGAACTCTGTTAAATGTATAAAGCTGGATTCCTAACATAGAAGAACTGAAGCTGGTACAGTATAATGAGAGCTATTTTAAAAAACTGAGCTACTTACAAAACATTTCAGTTTTGAAGTTGCTTTACCAATATTGATACAACTTGTAAACATAGTCGCATACAGCTTGGGGTCTGGATTCTGGGGTATTTTTTCCTTTACAAAAACGCATATTACAAAACCTGTAGAGATTTTTTCATTGTATTCTATGCTTGGAAAACTTTGAGTTTTATGAGACTGGTTTTGTTTACATTCAAATACATTACCAAAATTTGCAACTTGTAACTCTGTGATGACATATGAAAAATAAGAAGTAAAATTTGTTCTAAAAAGAACTTCCTGAACTTTGTCTCCAAACTATATCCAGGGCATAGTATGAACATGGAAGATAAATGTAGCTTTAAGATTTATCACTGATATTAATAAAAGAACATTTTACAGACTTTTGATCTTGATTGTCTCTTCACAGCCAAAAAGAGGGGATTCCCCCCCCTCCATTCTATATAAGAGGGAGGAAAACCATGCTGTTGATTATTTTCCTGGCACACCTTGAATAAAATAATACAGGCTTCATTGTGGCATGAAACTAATTACACAAATTATATCTGCAAGAAAAAAAGTTAAATTAAGAATTGGATGGTTACTGCATAATCACTGGGCACGAGTGAGATCTAATGTCATTGTGCTTCGAAATGGCTTCATCCAGATCCAGCTGCCTGTTGTTGACCTTCACCTCCATGCAGCCATTATAAAATGCCGTTACTAACGTAGCGCCCAGAGGAACATCTGCACAGAAACACATTCAACTTATTAGGCCGAGGCATGCAAATTCTTACGTATTTTTCAGATTAGCAAAAACATGGGGAATACTCCATTCCCCATCCATTACTCAGCGGTGGGAGAAAAGAACAATTTTGGCAGCAAACACTTAAGTTCTTCTACCTCTTTTTTAAGATTGAGATCAAGTCAACTACACTGAGAAAGGTCAGTAAAATTTGAAATATGCATTAGAAGTCTATTACCATCCAGAAATCTAACTCTGTGAATGTTTTTGATAGTCGTGTTTCCTGTATTAACAACAGTGCATCAATAGTTTGTTTCCTGGAGTCCACTGTTCTTGTCCTGACCTACAAACAGATGTTTATGGTTTAGAGGTCACAGAAAGAACCATCTTGCTTTTGCCAGAAAGCTACTCTGGATTCAAACCTGGAAGTTTTCAGATAGGGGACCCCTGGGAACTCCACACATTTTACTGCTTCTTCAAAGTGAATTCTCTGTGAAAGACTCACTTTATCTGTTGCTCATTTAGGTATTGTTTGGGTTACAGCAAAATCAGATCATGCATACGCTTCCAGGAAGCAATGTATTAGGCACAAAATAAAGCAGGCATTACTCTGAGGTCTTAGGGTACAACTGGATTCTTACAAAGTAGACATAAGGTGATCCAAGCACCTTCAGCAACTAGAATGAGGATGTCTAGAAGCTGATCTCAAGAGCATCATCTCCCCACCTGCCCCACTCCCCCCCCCCCCAGATGCTAATCATCCTATCCGTCCTAGAAGACAGAGCTGATTGTCTGGGGAACAAGAAACATTGCTTCCTTGTAATTGTATTTTGCTGTAAGCTGAGGTACTGCACAGTCCTGTAGATTCATGCCCTTCTGCTCTTTTTACTCCAGTGATGATCACACTGCTATCGTAGAACTGTGAAGGCTCATTTAGCTGGCACTGGTTGTGCTGTACCAATTAATAAAGAGGCATACTCCCAACGCTGTTCCTAGTTTGCAGAAATGTGTAACAAAGGCTTCTGGTCTTCATGAAATGTGTATTTTGTTAGGTCCCTTTTAACCGTACAGTTCTGTGCACTGTAGCTCAGTGTGGGGATCCTTACCTGCCTTTTTATACTGCTCTGTAATCCCAGAGGCTTTTCAGGGGTGAGTTAAGAGTGAGTAAATGAATCAGTGTAGCCAAACTGGCTGTACACAGGGACATAAAGTATTTCCTGTATTACTTTTTCTCTCTTTGGTAACAGGCTGTTGTGGAAAAGGCTCCTTTGGATAATGTGTGTGTGGGGGGGTGTCTTGCTTTTTTTTGAGACCTTTAAGTAGAAACTGTTTATGCATACAGAGGGTTTTTTTGTTAATTTGCATGTAGAAGATACCTCTTAAAACTGAGAGATTACACTTATTTTTAAGGAGCAGCAAGTAACTAGCTTCTTATCTATTTGGGATGCATGACTGAAGCCAAGGTCTTAGCTCTTAAGATGCCAATTACTCTGTGGCTGGCAAGGTACCAGAAAGGATCATTTAAATGTCACAAAGATCAAGAGGTCTAAGAAATGACCAGAAACTTAGTTAAGTTACTATGGCTCAGTTAATCTACTGACTTGCCTCTAAGTGAATACTGACTTCATCTCTCTTTTACAAGTGAGGAGGTATTACAAAAACACTGACGCTTACCTATTGCAATATGTGATTGTCCTGCACCATTAGAGCATTCTTCTCATTCTACATGTTCAATTTAAATTGAACTCACCCGGTTATCTGGTTCCCACGATATTGCATATCCATTCAAAAACAAAATTAGAGTACAAATTGTCATATTTGGACCTAAATCTTGTTACATCCTTTATTACCAGCATACAAAGACTTGCAGAGAACAAGTAAATTCCAACATATGGGCCTGGATACTGAGGCAACCATCACTGCAGACAGAGGCTGTGGTATCTGCAGTGCTGTCCTAAACCTTCCTCCTATTCTGACAAGCAAGTCTGGAGGGTGGAACCATAATTCCAGTTTCCCCTGTGTACGCTACCTTGGAAGTAAAGCCTAAAGAGACCATTTCCAATGGATACACGCTTCCTCCTCTCTTTCTACTCCTGTGCACCCTTTCCTCCTGCAGAAGAAACACACTGCAGATAATGGCTGGCTATATCTGGGGCGGTGCTACGACACTGCAGCCTACATATAAAATGGGTGTCAGTTCAAGACTATGTTGGTCTAACTCTTAAAATTTCCTTAGGAATTGTGACTTAATTCTCCCTAAAATAACTTTATTTAACAGAGGATACAGCAATAACTCTGCCAGTAGTAACGTCGTAACCATGGTGTCTTTAGAGGTTCTCAAGTTTGAGGATCTTAGGCTTTGAAAATGCCTCATCTGTGGCAATGCTATTTTTCTTCATGATTCACCCCGAAGTCAAACTATTTTATAGATAAGCATGCGTACACTTTCTGTACAAAATGTTTGTACATGTCTTAAGACTGGGGATACACTTGCAGCTTGCTTTAAACAAAATATTTGCTGTTTCAACACATTTACTGTATCATAAAGTTTGCCAGTCATCTGCTGCCCAGAGTTCAATTGCTGAAACCATATTCCTGACTTCTGCACTTCTGACAACTTACTTACGAATGCTCCTTTTTCTTACATGCTTGATGCAGTTCCTAAACTGTGCCAGCTGGTGGCATTTCAGAAATATGCAAAGCTCATTCCACCCCAGCTCAAAAATCAAGACATTTTCCAAATTCAGACCTCGAGAGAGAGACTCATTTTAATAGGCCTAATAATGCTACTGTTGAAAAGCAGCCTCCCTCCAAAGCTGAATAGACTGGATGAAACAAAAACCACTTGGGGTCAGGGGACGGGACGGGACACGGACACGGGGGGACGAACCTTGTTTCTTTTTGTACAGTTGTAGTCTTTTTATAGCTTGGGTAAGGCTGAATATAATCACACTTGTACAAATAATCAAATTAATGAGAAGGAATAGAAATTACCTGGCAGGCCACCCAAGTAGGTAACAACATTTGCCATCATTGCTTGATGCAGGATCGACAGTTGGTCTGAATTGCTTCTGTCTGTGTGTGAATCAACAGACAGTTCAAGTTGCTGTCTGGTTACTAGAAGTCCAATCAGCACTTTTCTGGGTGTACATAACTTCTTTGATTCCAGATGCGCAACAGTGATGTTTCCAATTGTCACAATGATTTTCTAAACGAAAGAATGGTAGGTCACAAAGGATGTCACGTATAACTTTAACATACAATTATACTTAGTTCTGATGCATTTTGTATTTGGAAGTAGAAGAAAAGGAAATGTTAGAGCCATATTTGAAAAACCAGAACCTTAAGCTGGAAAAGTTAACAACATTGACGTATAAGCATAACCTTTGATGAATGCCATTCATGTCTATTCTGAGATTTCTTAGTGACAACGTTACCTGTAAAACATTTTTGGCTATGGTTCTGATGTGAAATCCTGTCTCTCTTAAGGCAAAAGGAGTACTGCTACAGTTTCAAAGGTAACCAAGTGTTTACTATTGGTCCTTATTTTGGGCAAAAGCATGGATTAACCATGGTGTATAATCACACTTTATCTCGGGATGCCTGTTGTAAACAGATGTAAAGGGAAACCTAAGGACAAAAAGATCTGTTTATAAATTGAAACTGATGTGATGCCATTACTATAATATCACTGATCTGCTTCAGTCGTATTCTGCTTTGTGCATTTGGAAGGGAAGGTTAAAGAAGATGTGATGTAATGGATAGTACTTGACATAAGAGTGCTTAGTCACCGCAATAGCAATCATTAATAGTAATATATTTTCTGCACATCACTATATGATCTACGTGCTTTTCAAAAGTATTAACTCAGCCTACCAGCTCCACTGTAAGTAAGTGTGAGTAGCTGGTTTTAGTTTGATTTTTTTCACAAATGGAGTAGTAAGTTAAGTGAGACAGAAACAAGAGGTGTGACTTATAAATGTATCAGCTGCTATGATAATTGTAAGATCACCTGAGAGTCAGAGGAGTTAGAGTCCACTATGGACAAAGCAAGAGGCACTGTTTCATTAGAAACCAAGGCAAACATAACACCAGTGTCTGTGGATGGGCGAATAGTCATAGTCACATTTATTAGCCAATCTTCAGAACTGTCAAGATTATCTGTTTTAAAAAGAATAATTGAAATTAATAAATCCATCTGCTAGTGAAAAATTAATATGGTGTTAAAAATTAGTGTTTAATCTGCTCCCAGTCTGGAAAAATTAGTACTAATCTCCAGAAAAAAACACAGTGAACTTAAAAAAAAACCCAAACCACCTCCCACCCCCCCAAACCAAAAAAGAAA
>JAVJGI010000014.1:116880170-116907868 GCA_035590275.1 Ibycter americanus | reverse complement strand
GCACCTTCCCTAATCTTCTGTGCTTATTGGACTTTTTTTTTCTCTCTTCTACCTGCTCCATTCTAATGTGAAACAGGTACCACACTCATTAGAGGTATTAGAGGTCAGTTCAAAATTAAACCCTCAAAACTAATTTACCCATAAATTGCTGTCACTGAGTAGAAGATTGGCAGTTCTTATGCACTTTTACAGTCCAAAGCAGTTTCATATTAAAATAGGAATATGCAGGGGTATAAAGTAAATATGCAGATCGTGCAAATATAA
Source organism: Ibycter americanus (assembly GCA_035590275.1). Lineage (NCBI taxonomy): Eukaryota > Metazoa > Chordata > Aves > Falconiformes > Falconidae > Ibycter > Ibycter americanus. The sequence continues at coordinate 116,907,604 of JAVJGI010000014.1, read as the reverse complement.
TTTCATATAATGCATTCATAGTGAAGCTAATCTAGAAATTACTATTTAAAGAGGTATTTGCCATATTTTGTATCTTTTCTCCCAGTGTCTCTTCCCCCGTCCCTGTCCCAGTCAAATCTAGTAGTTTCTTGATTTCTAGTAGTTCTTGAGGAAGCAGAAATTCTAACTTATGAGGTGAGGTTATATTCCTACACAAAGCCAAATGGCAGGGCAACAGTGGGCAGTAATAGCATACAGAAGGGCATCAGTAGGTGTGGGCAGACCCTTGGATTTTGGGGGGGTGAGAACGGAAAGGAGAAGGGGTGAAGTCACAGCAGCAGCCCCAAACACAAAGCTCAGGAGTCACGGCAGCACGGTGTTAGTGAGGGAGGAAAGTTGAGGCAACTTGAGTAGCATAGAAAACTCTGATAAAAGTTGGCTGGAAGCATAGAATATAAAAAGCTGGAGAAATGATGTGAGGTGGGCTAGGGAATTTAGAGAGAAAGCCTGGGAAAGAATAGCAAGTCCAGAGATGAAAAGGATTGGGGATCAGAGCAGGGCTGAAGGGTAATACAGCATTTGGGATGGGGAAGAGTATAATCACAACAGGATCTGGGATGATGCTCAAGAGTTGGGCCCTCAGGTGCATATAAGGAGATTCAGGATTGGAAATTTTGAAATCAGGGGCAGGTCAGGCAAGAAAGTTCTGGGTTCAGGAAGGAGCAAGAGATGCACCTAAACATCTACATAGGATGTTCATTTAGATGCAGGACTGCATACACAAAACTATGAGCAACACTTTTCCCCATCCCCAATCTTCTTTTTCTGTCACTAATATGATAGTTTTCGCCATTGATGAACAAGGGAAAGAATCAGATCTTTGGAAAGTGAATGTGCTCAATAGTGTCCATCCTTTGCAAATAAAGAACATGGTTCCTAACCTAAAGCACTTCAGAAATTAAATGGATGACACCAATGAGATTAGAATTCTTGCTCAAGCAAATCTCTAACAGAAGTTATGGGAATCATTGCTGGATGCTGTGGTGTACAACTTTGTGTGTGTCTTTTTTTTTCTTTCTTTTTTGTTAGACAATTCATCAGTTCCATCACCAATCCAGCAAAAAAATATAGGAATAGACAGAAAAATACTTACTATAGTTTATCTGAAACATTGCCATTCCAGTGCCGGGGTAAAAGGATCCTCTCCCCACTGCTACTAAACAGTGTTTGCTTTGTTTTTCTTGAATAACTTCTTTTACACCTGAATGTCCCTGATTCATCAGGTTCCAGGCACGAATGCACCCATCTAGCCGTGGGTTAATCTGTAGAAGAATTATAGCACTAGGTATTTCCATTCAAAGTTGTTTTAAAAATGTTAATAATAAGGATTTACTTTACATATCAACTTATTTCTGGGTAGCCAATAATAGCCTTATCAATGCTGTAGATTACAGCACTGATGCTTGGAGAAAAGAAATGGCATGGATTTAGTACCACAGCCTTCAAAAGGTATTTCTGATTTATTATCATCACCCATTTTGATGCCAGTGATCTGTACAGACGGCTTCAATTTTTAAAGCTCATGCTGTCCTTCTGTTTAGGTCACAACAGCTTTTCTGTAGCTGAAAGACAATGATCACTAGTGCTGTTCCTTGTTCAAGGCTTCATCTTCTCCTTGTACCAAAGTACAAAGAAATTTCTGGAATTACTTTCTATTGGGTAAGGGGGTGTTGTTGTATTACTTTTTATTTTTTCTCTCTGCTTCACTTTTGCGCAAAAACAAAAAGTGCAGCCTCCACTGTACAGTTTTTTTCAGGCTGCCAATTAGTATGAGGGCTCCTGGACTGTGAAGCAGACAGTCACAACAACTTCACTGTACCCATCCACAGCATAAGACAGAGCGGTTGAGGGTGGAAGACTGAAAGAATCATGACCCTTGTCTAGCCTGGGCTATTATAAAACCTAGAAAAAAATGAAAGTTCATTGTTCTGCCTGCACAGTGAATTCTACACCTATTCAGAACCTAGCAAAAGCCAGCACCAGAAACATGAATCACTCTGAAATGCACTCACAGCAGAAATGGTGGTGATTTAGAAAATCTTGAAGCTATATTAGGAAAGACTATAGAATCCTGCAAGATTGGACTGTAAGTGCTGTGTTTTTACAAATGAAGGTGGACTGCAAAGCTTTATGCGTGTTTATTTTCAAAACAGTGGTTTAATAACCTGATTTTCATTTTCTAAATGGATTCCATGCCACACTTCCTTCCTCTGTGACTACTAAGTAAACAGTACAAAACCAAACAACAGAACAGTAAATAATCAACATTACTCGTTATTTTAGTTACCTGTTTAACAAGAGTGCTGCCCACTTTGCGAGGTAATCCTGCAATGTACACCTTAGTTTCCAAGAAACCCTGTGATTGTTTAAAAAGAGTTCCTGGGCTGTTAATACTCATGACTGCTTCTTTAGCTATTTTTACACTGATGCTGTGTTCTAGTTCTTCAACTGATACCTAGAATTAAATACAAAAAATTACATATATATATATACACACAAACATGTAGAATATTTAAAATACTAATTACATATACTTGTATAAAGCATTACTAATGATTCTCTAAATATCTAACTTCTAAAATATTTCTAATGCAGTCAGTACTTGAATTGTGACAACTGTCCATATCCATAGACATCTACAGGAGGATGATCTTCCATTCCACCCCCACTCTACCCCTGGGAAAACCCATGCAACCAGTTAGTTTGCTTTATGTGCTGTACAGTTTGCAAGAAGCTGATTTCTACAATTGCTCTATATCCAGTCCACATTTGGCATACAGTTCTCCATGTCACTGCAACCTGCTACAGAAGATTGGATCTTCAGGTGGGACATAGACAAAACAGGTTCAACACTTGCTCCTGCTGTTATTAGGCATCAAAGTAGACTTATAATCTCTAAGAAGTTGTACTGAACTGAAACAGGAGCCTGCCTACCCGTCTATGCAGAATCCTAGCTTCTCTTTCCTGTCCCCTCCCTGAAAAACAAATAAAACCTAACTGATGTTAATAATTTGGTGTAATTTACAGATGGTGTAAGTGAGCAAGGCCTTTCATATTAGGTATGCAAGCTTGAAGAACAAGATGGATTTCTGATCTAGCAAATGTAAAACTTGCTCTCTAGACAAAGTAGCTAATAACTATACACTTGACCATGCAACCAGAGTTTTTAATGTTCTGCTGCTTCGTTTTCATGATTATAAAAAATAATGCCTATGTTGCCAGCAAGTGGTAATTACCTCTCTTTGGATTGTAAACAGTTGCCCTGATTTCCCAGATGTAAGGCATTTTTGTGTATTCCTTGGTTGATTTTTAAATCTGGCATTTCAGGGCCTCATTTTAAGCCTTTTTAATAGTTGCTTAGTTTCTCCCTACTTTACTTAGAATTTTCCCATAATGGGCTAAAGGAAGGAAAGGGGAGAAGAAAACCCAGCTTACTATATGCCACAGTCCATCATTAATGGCTTTGCCTCCACTGGTGACTTTTGTTCCAAATTCATTCTTGAATTGAATTTCAATCTTCCCATCACGAAGAGCAAGCAAGATCCATGCTGTACTGTCAAAGGATTCTGCATATAGTATAACTCCTTCTGCATCATATGTCCGGAAATCAAATTCTGCTGTAAACCTGAGTTGTGAAGAAGGAATCTTAAGATAGGAAACATGAAATGCTGTGTAGTCTAGGATAACTCATTAATAGGGTAAAAAAAAAAAAAAGTTCATAGATATCAACCTTTTGGTAACCTTGTATCTGAACAGTTGTGATATCTGCACACAATTAGTAAAAAGCAGAATCTAATCAAAGCCTTGTTCATCCGAATCCAGTGAAAAGTTTTGAGATTAATGCCCTGAGCTGGGATTTGAAAAAGCCTCGGTTAAGTTCCCAAATCTGCTCTGAGCTTTACATGTGAAGGATATCACACTCGCTTAAGTAAGAAGATACATGTAATATTCCTACTGCATTTTGTGGAGATGCATGCGGAAAAAATACATGATCTGTGATGTGCTTCAGTGCAACAGGGTTGCCAAGTGTTGCCCCACAACAATTTATAACCTAGCAATTTGCTTTGCTTACTGCTGCCTTTTATATGTCATTCCCTGATTTGAGGATTTGTTGTCTGGATCTTGGCAGCTGGTTGAACGTGTGCATGTAGCAAAATTATGGTTTACATTATAGAATCTGTACAGTGGAAGAGAGAGAACGTAAGTATAGCGACTAAGAGTCCTTGCCTCCTAGAACTTTTGGACTAGATAAAATAGATTAAGGATGAAAGGACAAAACAAAGCATTTGGAAGTTAGGATTTGCTGAAGACAACAAAAGAAACAAGGGAGCTGTAATTAAGAACTCAGGTCACTTTCACTCTCAGTCTTGTTCTTTGTCCGCTAGATGTCATTGTCCCTCATGCAGACCCATAGAAAAATCATTCTGTATTTACACAGAAACTATTAAGACAGCTTCAAACATTTACCATCTTAGAAAGGTCTTCCAGGAGAGCATTAATGCCTGGTCAACTTGGAATAGCAGCAGAGGAAAAGGTTCTCAATATTTATGTTCTGTAAGATCCTGAGGCTCTGGGGATCACCAGCTCAACAGCTGCTGCTGCTGCTGTTACCCTCAAATTGTTCGGTCAGTAAGTCAAGGAACACTGCAATTTCAGCTGCCGCAGCAAAGAAATCCATGAGTAATAAAGGGGTCGCTACCATTAGCAATTGTTCTGACAGCTGTAAAGGAAATCATACAGACAGTGCTCTAGACAAGGTACTGTGCTCTATCAGTGTCCTTGGAACACTCTGTGAAAGGAAGCACAGTGGTGGTGGGGCAGCATTTGCCTGGTTTTATTTCTCAGCAGTATGTGTATAGCATATCACAGCTTCTACCCAGAGCAGAAGTGAAGTAACAGCAGCATCCAGCGAAAGCCATTCCCATATATAACTGGAAGCTGTACAGTAATTATTGTCCTATAACTTCTGAAATTCATCTTCAGAATTGTAAATGCCTTCCTGTATCTGTATCACCACCTCCTGCCTTTCCAAGCCCCTGCTCTTTCCTTCAGAGGAAGACTAACCTTCTGTCATGAGGACGCACCAATCTTTTTGCTGTCTTGTCCACAGACCAATGGGACCTGCTGCCTATTAACCTTACTGCCTCCAGTCCTCTTCCTTTTTTGCCCATTTGAGTCTGGACCTCTTTGAACTCTTTCTGCCAGTCCGTACATCTCTCTCTACAACAGCAACTACAACCAGGACTGTAATGGCTGGAAAACTCCAACTCTGTGACTCATAGGTATGATCACATCTGAATGCCAATGGTGCATGTCTTGCCCTACCTGGGCACTGTTTCCTGCCTGGGACACAGCTGCTACTGCCTCCTCTATCTGCTTCTGAGAAGAAGTTTTCTGAAAGAAACTTGCTGACCTTTCAGTTTTGCCATGTAAGAGAGCTGCTGTCTATACTGATGAGGTGGCTCAAGGACATGTTACAACCAAAAAGAGATGCTGTAAACTGACTCCAGACACATCACTCTCGCCTGCCCGCTTTCAAATGACTCCAGCTTCCTCTGAGTGCTAGTATATGTAGGAACCAGAGTTAATTCATTCTCCATATAAAGGTATCTTAACCAGTGGGGAGACAGTGATATATTTTATGCATGCAATGTGCTCTTCCTAAACCCTCAAAAAATTAACGGAAACAAATGTCCATAATTTCAATGCAGACTTTTATCAATAGCAAATGCTTACCTCGTGACATTTGGCAATTTAAACTTCAAGTACAGAACAGGAATTCCTATAAATTGTTCTGCCAGGTAAAGCAGTTCATAATTCTTTTCAAGGTTCAGTGGGATACATGCAGTAACAGCCTGAAAATGGTAAAGAAAAAAAAAAAGCTGTTAAAGCACTGTGATAGTTCAAGGAGCAACGCCTATTGTTGGCTGCTAGCCTCTCCCCCTTTTTTTTTATACAGCAATGGCTTACCTCTGTTTTCTTTCTTCTTTTTTTTTTTTTAAACTTGAATGCCTATGTACAAATGAAGGGGTGAAGTTTTGGTTTTGCTTGAAGTATCTATTATTTAAGTTGCTGGAGGATAATTCAGGTTGAAAGATAGTTCTAGTATTTGAATCAAGAATTGAAATTTTCCATCAGGCACTTTTCTTTCACCACTGACTTGTGACACCCTCCTCCTATGGTCCTGCCATGCTCTACTATTAGTTGTCTGGAATCTAAACCTGATCAGGTGTTAGAAAGGAATGGGGCCAGAGCTGTGCCTTGAGAAGATTTAATCAAAATAATAATAATAATAAAAAAAATAAATCACCTTTTATTTTCTTTATCAATATCGATGTACAACTACTCATAGCTGAACAATCTCTAGTACTACTAGAATAGTTTACCTGGAATAAAACGTAACAATTTACAAGTGGATTAAGTAACAAATTAATAGAAAATGTTTCTATCTGGCTGTTCCTTGAATGTACTTGACCTATTTGAGCTGTGAAAAGGCATGTTCTTGAAATGAACACCACAATTCCTGCTGGAATAGCACTGAATTAATATTTCTGAGAATTGTTAGTGGGAATATGAAACTCTTAAGACTACATTCTTGGGAAAACTGTAAAAGAAGTTCTAAGTATCTGTGGCAACTGAAAGGCCTACAACAGTATGTAAAACTGGGATTAATTCTAATGCTCTAGCCAAAGTCAATGTGCATAATCACAGTCAGCCAACTGCAGTTGCAATGAAAGGGGGAAAAGGTGGTGCTTATTCTTTCAGGTATGCATCTACCTGAAGTTTTAACGAAAGACATTTGTGGCCAGGAATAATATCTATTTTATGTGTGGTGCAATTTTAAAGTAGTAAAACACTCAGTAAACAAATGTCAGGTATCCATGCATTCTAAGGCATTGTTGACTTGTCTTCTCAAATTGTGATGTTATAATTAAAGTAACATCCACAGCTTTGTATTAAAAGTAAAGCGCACTGATTTCCTTTAGATGCAGGGAACTAGGCTCTGCATGTGGAAAGAGGTGGGAAGACTCTTGCAGAAAGTGGTTTAGAGCACCTGTCTCATTGACTAGTAGGAGCCTAAAAGTCTCTCTGATCTAAAGTTATCCCTCAAAATACCCCTTGAATATCTTCTATATGATGGTAGTATAGCAGTCCTACAGAAGGCAACGATCAAGAATAGGTGTGAAGGGCATTTCTGTTCTCAAGACATGCTGTACTTTGGTAAAGGTAAATAATGCAGTTCCCGGACTCTGACTTCTGTGTTCATGATCCAGCAGTTTCATTAAATGTATAGGTGTTCACCCTGATTTTTATGGCTACTTCACTTTATGTCTGCTAGTGTCACTAGTCTTTGGACTGCATATATTTTCAGCTGATTATTTTTTCTATTTTTTTTTCCAATTAAAAGGCCTGAAACTAACTTCCAGGTAGAGTTAATCACTTTTGAACAGTATTGAAAATAACATGTAACCAGGCTAGAAGGTGCTCTTCATGAATAAGCAAAATGAAATAATGATAGCAAGTGTTGTTCAGATATTAAATTTCGGAAATTACAAACAAGATCTAATGCACACGTGCTAGAACTTCTGTCAGACTTTGTTCCTACAGTTTAAGCCCAATTTTGTTTTACTGTGTTAGAGATTGTTTCTTGTCAGCCCGTTATCTGAGCTCACTTAGTATAACAAGTCTCAGCCTGCCTGAACTTTTCAAAGCATACAGAGAACCACTCACCAGAAAATCCTTGAACTGGGATTGTGCAGAGTTTCAAACTTTCTCCTACTAAGAAGTGTAAATTTTCAAAGGGAGCAAGAACAGCCGATTTTGGCTGCAAGGTGTTTTTCAATTTGCAAGTATTACTAAGTGCTTTTTCTTAAGCGATGACAGATCAGAACCGTGCAAAGCAATCCATTTTTTTCAACACAAACAGGCAAAGCGTAGAGTAATTCTGAAAGAGTGAGTGAAAACTTTTGCACGGTCTAAGGAAAACCTGGGAACATAGGGACAAATGGAGTATTCTGGCTCTGAATAAGCTGAACAGGAATTACTTGCTTGATAGCAGAAAGCTAGGGTTTATTTTGGAAGCAGCAGGGAATAAAGCTGACTGGCTAAAGTGAGCTTCTCTTGAGAGGATTCCTGCAAATGAGCATGCACGAACCGAATGGCATCCAAATCCCTACCAGGTCTGCTTTATGAGCCAAACCACAGCTCAGGGTCCCCAGCACTTTCCCAGCAGTTCTGAATCTGTTCTCAAACAGCTTCCTATTTTCCTTAATCTAACTTATGCTGTCATAAAGAAATATCCAACTTTGTGATTTTCCACATGGAATTTTACATAGCACAGTTTTACCTCACAATTTTTCATGTCCTTAGAGAGCTTGAACCCTTTCTTGCCATCACAATAGCAGCTATAACTTCCCGGAGAGTTAACACAGAGTTGAGCACAAGCATTTTCAGCACATTCATCAATATCTAGGAGAAATGGAAGCACACAGAAAAATTTATTCAGATTATTCATGGCACAGACCGAAAACTAACACAATAAATTAATGGAATAATGGACAAGATGGGTTTTTTGGCATAACAGGAATCCAATAGGTGACTGCTGCTAAGCTAAACTAATGCTAATGGATGTCTTATGTAAAATTTTCAATCCAGTCACCGGCTAGGTGTAGAAGACCTAGTAATCTGATACAGGCCTTGTGTGCAGATTTGGGGAAGATCTGGTCTGATTTGCAAGGCAGTAAGAATCTGAGATGTAAGGTGGCTGAATTGGTGAGAGAGACCTCAATAAATCACTACCATTTATGGGTCAGATCTCTTCCTTTCTCTATAAGATGTCATGAGAACTTAAGAGTATTAAGAGTATATATGGCAAGTACATGGGGAAAGGATGAGCTTTATTCACAGAAAAACAGAAGAATCTCAGAGCAACATACGTTTTAAAATAACATACAATAATCTCATTTTTTAGCAAAATAGTTTCAGACAGCTTCTATTTGTGGAGACCAATCTGATTTGAGCTGCCAATAACCTAAAACAACTAAGGGAACTTCATTTTCTATTTAGTAGGCTGTGCACAATAAATAATTTAGAAATGAAACACTGTGTAAAAGGCCAATGTAACTGTTGCATTTTTAATATAGAAACAAAAAAAATCTGTCCTGGATAAAAGGCTCTAATGAGGGTAATTTGGGGCCTCAGATTAAAGAAACTGCAATACTTGTTTTGAAACAAATAGTCCTTCTAGTGGGAATAAACAATTTTGTACCAATGTGTGCATTTAAAAAAAAATAAATCCGTTTTATACTATGCTAGGTTTTCTTTTAAGGTTAAAATACTTCTTTTTCCCGTTGCTTGGGGGAGGACAGAGGAAAAGAAAAAAAAACAAAAAAAACAAAAAAAACCCACCCCAAAACAAACTAAAACCTTATTGCAGAAACTGTTACTTTGTAGTGAGCATGCATAATCTCCTTCCAAAACAGGATACTATGTTTAACAGCTTGTGGGTGCTATTCTGATTTCTACCTCTGCTGCAGTTAACTGTCACGGACAAGTTGCTTTACTGCTGAGCGCTAGCAGTTTCTACGTTATTTAGATGGCCAAGAGTTCATTAATAGGTTGAGGAAACTGGTCTCATGCCTGGCTGAAGAGTTCCCTATTACTAAAATGTCTCCTCTTCCTCACCTTTAACATAAGTCATCTTTGCAAGGGGTCATGCGCAGGCTCAGGCTCCCTCATATGTGATCTTATCAAAGCAAAAAGCCATACTGTGCCGTACTGCAGCTAATACAGCCAGAACTAAAGTTCTGCTTGAGATCTGATCACATGCTGTGTCGGTTTTCCAGCTGACGTCACAACCTGATGTGCGGCTATCTAAGCTACAGGATTCAAATAGTCTTCTGCTGGTGTTTGCATAATTTCTTCCTCCTTTCACTCATCTCCCATTCTACCGCCTGATCTTAAGAAGCTGGATGGCCCTTTACATAGGCTGGTCTGTGATACTAACTTTCGCATTCACTCTTTGCATGAACTACTGAAGACTCTTCCAAGTCACTTGTATTGCTCCAGAATGATTGCTTAACCTCTGCTCTTCCAAGCTGAGAACGACCTACTGCTGTGTAGCAGGCTGATGGAATACAACAATGAGGTCTTCCTCCCCTTCTTTTGGGAAAGAGTTTCAATGCCACTTTGAGCTAGCTTAGCAAGGTTCAGAATGATTGCACTGCATGCTAGAAGCCTATCAAGTGTCTTGGGCATTCTACTGAAAGGTATAGGATGCAATACAGAAATCTGTAGTATATGCAAGCTGTGCAGAATTCAATGCGGCATTAGCACTCTACAACCAACTCCTCCTTGCTTCCATTTCACTAGAAAAGCTTTCTCCCCTGGAAGGCAGTGAGGGATGGGAAAAGAAACAAGGTTCGTAATGGGAGTCTCCGCATTACTATCACGTAAAAAGTGAGCTCAAGCCAACTGCTCTGTACACGGTTCCACTGCCTGTCCCAGATGGGTTCACTGAGGATACATTTGCTGGGTTATGAAGACACATGGAAGACCTCAAGCCTTTGACCAGCAAGTGTTGCCGGCATGTTTTCCTGTTCTGGAGAAAGGTTTGATACATATTGGAAGACAGTTCCTAAAATACAAGTGGAGAGTTGATCACTGTGGCTTTTTGGATTGTTCAGATTCTAACTGGTCTTAGGTTCACATCTGTAGAAAAGGTTATGTAGGAGATCCTTCTGCTTCTTCCTGCTCCCTTAAGTGCTTTACCCATCAAAAATGTTAGCTAAGTGAATAAAAGGAATTTTTAATATAGAAATACAGTACTGTATGTTTCTTCAAGTTGATCTGACATTTTGCAAGTTTTTCTGTGTTGCGACCTCACAACTTGCATTAGTTTTAAATAATGAGCATAGAAATTGTGACTGTGCCTGAAACTACAGTCCCTTCAGAGGTGAATGTTTGCTAGTGTTAAAAGTTTTACCTTTGCTCAGATTTGAGAAAGTGTTACTCTGCATGTATATATGTATACACACATGTGCAGACTCCTGCAACTGTAAATTACCAACCCTCTACTCATAGCTTAATTCTTATTCCACTCACTTGGGCCTCTCACCTGTAGTACTTCTTAGGGGAGTAAGATACAAGGGTGAGTTGCAATATCTAAGTGTTTATTTTTGAATCTTGCTCAAACTTCTTTCCATATGCTTTGGAGATAATGTTTGCACATTAGTCACGTGGCAGGATTTGGTCCGTTAAGAAATACTTTGCTGAGGCATACTTGCAACTGATTGACCCCTTCATTTTCTCCAGCTACAACTAGATTACTTCTTACTCTTTTGTTTGGCACGTGCACTCCTTTCCGTTTAGAAATCAACTGTTTATGGTCTTGATGGGGTTGCCTAACCCAGTAGATTGCAAGCTCAGTTTTGTGAAAGGGATTCTGCTGTGAAACTCACTTCCTAATAATTTCCGGTGACTGACAATCTGACATCTATTTAAAACTAAGACTAAAAGATAGTGTGTTACAATGTGAAGCTGTTTTTGTCACTTTCATTTTTGCATCCTAGCTAACATGCAAATGAGGCAATGACAAAATCCAAAACGTAGCCTAGCCATACTATACAATGGGTGAGGGGAATACTTTCTGTGTACTTTCCTATCCTGCCTGGGGTTTTTTTTGGGAAAAAAAAATATCATTCTAGTTACGATCATTTTGGGATCTGAAAAGGCCGAGAAATCCACCCAAGTCTAAGCACACAGAGAAGAAAGAAAAAAAAAACCCAACACACTCCCCCACTCCCCCCCACCCCCCGCCAACCACCCAACCCTATAGCCTGCTTCACTGTGGAGAGGTAAAAGTAAATACAATTTAACACCTCCCATAAGGAATTGGACTAGAGAGACTCTTGAGAAGCACCTCTCTTCCCATGCCCTTCCCAGAAGAGCATGACTGTGTAGATGCTTTAGGGGGAGATATTGTTCTTTGTGAAAGATCCTGTACCCCTTCCAGTACTTGAACACCTAGCATTACAAAATTAAAACTACAAGCACTGGTTAACCAGTAGCACTAGAGTAAATCTGAGTGCTGAATTCTCTACAAGCAGCAGTTAATTTTGAGCATGTCCCTCAGGCCCAGGGTCTGCAGACAAACAGAGACTTATGAAGTTATTATGAAAGCTTATCACACAGTTAGACAGATGAATTTCTATCATTAAATCACTTACTCAGAAATTTACACCAGTCCTTGTGGGGGTGTAAATTTCCATTACCCAAAATGAACCTACTGCTCAATGGTAAGGTCTCCCTCCAGAGTGTACTATAGCAGCAGAGGGACAGGCAATCTTCTTGAATAGGTGTGAAGTCTCCTTCCTCAGCAGATGTTCTGGAATTCCTGATCAGTCCAAATTGTAGGATCTCCCCATGTGGAGCTAATTGTGCTGCTATAGAAATCCTGACATGCACAGGCTGGAGGGAACCAAGTTTTTTGGAGTTTTGTTTTAATAATTTATGCTATAACTAGCCTGCTTTTTTTTTTTTCTTCTGAGTTGTAGTCAGCATCTTTGCATGTTTGAGCTATTTCAAAGGCTTCCCACAGATCTGTCCAAATGTCAGTCCCACACCATAAAACAGTCAGCAGAAGCTATTCACACAAACCCATGAATCTGAGCAGCAACCTGGGTTTATGCAGCTGCTTTCAGTGGAAAGCTAAAATAGCTTGCTTCAGATAAATTGCTAAAATATGATAAAACTGGCCACAAAGGAGCTGCGTACCATGTCGTAGAAGGGAGCTACTCTATATAACACTAGGGAAATACGGTGATTTCCCCAGAGCATGGATGTGGGTAGGCAGGGGTTTGCGTGTGTTGAACAATTCATGAGGGAAGGGGAAACCCCAATTCCTCAAATCTTCAGACCGTGTGCTAGCGAGGGACTAATAACTGAAATACAGACATACTCTGTGCTGTTTGATTAACTGGTTCAGTCACTTCTTTCAGAGATGTTCCCCCTTCAGAGAAGGAAGAAGAATGTAGGGAAAGACATGTCAAAACTTAGGTCATTGTTTAAAATATGGGTTCAGCTTTGTCTCCTCGATACTGACTGCAAGACAGACCCCACTAGCACAATGAGCATACTTACCCATTCCCACTACCTCTTTTTTTGGCAAGGTGTTTGAAATTGCAAAGGTGGTGAGGAGATGATAATCAAATTCGGTATCTAAAACTGTATGGTTTCTATGAAACAAAGACTGGACTGTACAGATATCCTCCACTGATAGCGTCTCCCAAAAGGTGGGGATGAAGAACTGTAGCAACGTTCTCCCAGGAATGGGTGAGAAAAAACCCACAAACCCTCTTCTATTCCACCCTAATTGTATCTGTCATCATAGAGATAGTTGTGCAAAAATGCATGTAAATTTGGTTTTTCTAATAAGCATAATTGAATTTGGCCACCTACATGCGATATGACAATGAAAAGCTAATGTCATTTAGTATTTCTGTAAGGCTACATTCCTGTCAGTCTGCACAATCCTGTCCTTAGACAGGATTTGGTGACTCATTTAATGTGGTTACAACAAGGTCTGAAAGCTTAGTAGCATAATCCTCCTTCTAGGAGGTAAGACTTTGCTCATTTTAATGTCCTCATCCTACAAACTTCTGGAATCCATGTTTCAGAAGAAAAACAATACTTAAATTCAATTCAATGCAACCCATGTATCTGCAGAAAGTACGAAGAGGAGTGAGAGTTAGATTAATTACTGTGACATTTTTCTCATTTCAGTGCACACAGGGACACAAAATTGTCAGTAATGTTTTAATCCCATAGGAACCGGACAAAGAGCTGACATCTGAATATGTAATCATTACCACTATGCAAAGCTTCGGCACAAGAAAGCTGCACGAAAAGCCATGGAGCAAAAGATTCATGGCCAGCAAGAAGCTACTTTTGTGTCCTTTTGAGCAATAACATAAAGGCAGCATTTAAAATAAAAAACAGTCACTGATACATTTTTCTTAAACTGGAAATGTAGAAAATTCCTCTTCATAGTAAAACTCTAAGAGCTTATATTTCTCTTCTACAACTGAAATTTAATTTCTGATGTGTATACTAAACAGAAACTTCAACAAGGAGAGAGAAATAAAATGTGTTCTAGGACACATTTTGTTCTATTTATGGACAAATTATGCAAATATTTTCAATGCTTGAAGAAGTTATTTTATTATGGTCTGTGCATGAGTGGCTTCTTGCTGCCTTACTGCTAGCTATCAGTACTTCCCAACTTTGCTGTAATTGTTACAGAACTTCATTTTTAAATTCTTCCTTCCAGATTTTCATTTCAGAAAAGAATACACACAATGAAAGATTCTTCTGAGGCAGCTCCTTTTTTCATCGCTCCTTTTCTGGATATTTAAGAACGTTTTTATTTTAAATGCAAGGTCTTTATAAAAAATCTTTTATACAGCTGCCGTGCTGTCATTTCCAGCCTAGAACAGAGATCAGTTCACTCTAACACTGTTATTTCTAGCATAACCAGACACCCTGAGGAAGGATTAGATGAATGTTATTTTAAAGGGAATTCAATGACCTCAGTGAAAAGCTCTTTCCAATATCTGAGATCTAAGGACATACAAAGGACAGAGACTGAGCCCCTGGCCATAAGGGCTAAATAAGCACCTAAATAGCCTATCAGATGGATAAAGACAAGCTTTTTGAGACAACTTGATTCAGCACGGTTTTCATTTCTGGTGATTACCTCTTTATAAATCTTCCTGTCTTGCCCAGTTCTGAATTGCCAAATGTGTACTTTTAATTGCTTTTGCTATAGCTTGTCTTGAGTGAGGGATATGTATTAAACTGATTGACATCAAATATTTCACCCTTGCAACTGTAACGATGCTTAAAAACAAGGTACAGGACACTCTAGTAATGCCCAGATCCTTCTGGCCCAGATGCCATGCTCCAAGTTCTCTGAAAGAAACGTGCTGGCTAGTTTGAGAGCTTGGACAGAAAGTCCTCTCTACAGTGGGACAGGAGAGCTCCCATGACAGAAAGTTACCAGGCATACATCAGGACACGGCAGTGTATCATAAAACCCTCTGATGTCTGGGAGTAAGTCATTGCTACTGTACGTACTAGATGTAACATAGCCTGACTGAACCTCTGAAAAACCAAACTGAGTCATATTGTAATAAACAATATGAAGATTAATAAACACACCACTAGATGAGATGCTGGAGTTTGGTATAGCAGTGGATTTAAATTTAAAAAAAGGGGTTGTGAGGACCTACCTTCACAGTTCTTGGAAGTTGTGTTATATGCGTAGCCTTCTGCACATTCACATTCATATTTCCCCAGGGTGTTTTTACAGACGGCTGTCCCACAGATGTTTGGATGTAACACACATTCATTTATATCTAAAAATACAAACAAGTTATCAAAACAAATCACTCCCTTGCATACCATTTTTTCCTAACCCTATCCAAAAACTATGCAAACTGAGAGAGGCTGGCAAACTGTCTCTTTCTTGCTAGGTCTCCCACGCTTTCATAGCAGACTATAGCTACAGCAATAAAGATTTCCAGAGGTCTCTAAAAGGCACTTCTGCATGCTCTCGGTGAAAAACAAATTATCTGCCTGCCTACCTTTCTAATTCCCTCATGTGTTCTGTGGATAACAGGAAAAGGGATGCATGTCCAGGAAGGCAGAGAGAGAAACAGTCTGCAGGTTTCCTGTAAACTAAACCAGACTGCATAATAAAATCCCATCTTAAAAAAAAAGACATCCAGAAAGGCAAGAGATAATCCTATCAAAGTTTCTTATATGCTACAATCAATTCATGTCACAATTGTCTTTTAATTGGCTATGCTGACAGGTGTTCAAGTCCCTCACTGTCTCTCCATCCCTCAAACCATTTTAGTGTCTATCTTCTGTGCTGTTTCCAATTTTTCAATGTCATTTTCAAAATGCAGATGTGACAACTGGATGCAGCCTGTAGTATCAATCTTACTAAATGTCTTGCAAACAGAATAATATCAGATCCCTGGTAGTACTTCAGTTCCCACCTGTATGTGCAGGGATCATTCTAGTTTTCTCTGTGGTTCTGTAGTAGTTGCGGAAAAGGTGCTGCACAGGGAGAATAGATTCTGCCACCGGCTTGCTACGCTTCCCAAAACTTTAAGTCAAAGCTGTCCTGAATTCGGCCTACTTTTCCACAGTTACAGTGTGTACTCCAAATTCCTTGGTACGTAATTTTGTAGTTGGATGTAATGCAACACTTAAAACTGGTTTATCAAATGATCAAACTACTATTCTAGGTACTAAGGTATATTAGTGTATTTTTATCTTTGATTATTTTTTTAACCAACTATTCCAGTATCTTTCCGAGAATTACAGAGATTCTAACCAATTTATCTACTTGCCCTTTTTGACAAAACAGCAGTCTTCTGTTCTTCTGGAATTTCTTTGGAAATCATTCATTCACAAAAATACATAGACTAAAGGAAGTGACAGTGGGAGACAGCCCTCAAGTCTGGCCTCTTAAATTATTTGACATTATCCAAAACTGTTGTCATAGCTTGGCAATAAAGTATGACATTAAAACAGAATGAGGTTGTACTTTTTCCTAACTATGCAGTAAAAATTGCTAATTATGTCAATGCATAGTCTTTATGTGGAATGGAACGAAACACGTGGGTCATAGCTAATAATAACAGACACAAGCATGTACAGAAAAAAATTATGCTGGGTGACTAAAAGACAAATCTTTCTCTCCATTAAGAGCATTTTCGGATTCATTAATACTTTCTTCTCCAATGAACTTCAAACTCCCAAAAAAGCAGCATCACTAATTAGGAGTGATTCAGTCTAAACCTGTGTTTACCAGACATGGTAACAGTATTAGCTGGTCGCACCATTCTAGATTCTTGTCTCGGCATGCTTAAAGGGTATGTGAAAATGGTTAGTGACCAAAGCAAGCTTTACAAAGCTCTAGTAATGAAGAAGAATCTAATCTATAGCGTTTCTTGTTTTATTTCTCCCCTCCCCGCCCCAGCCCCCGAATTGGTTTCAACCCATCTCAGTTCCTTGATCTGGTTCACTATAGGGTTGCCCAAAGGCTTGCAGTGGTGTAAGGCTGCAGGTGGAATGAGTAGCCAAGCTGAAGCAGGACTGCATCTTTCATAGGCAATGCAAGCTTCTGCTGACTTAGAGCATTTATGGCATACTGAACTACATTATTTCCTCTCTCTAGACAACAGGCAATGTACTGTCATATAATGATGTTCTCCTTACATCTCACTTCCTACCTCCGCAATCCCGTTTATTTGTGTGCATGAAATAGCCGTCTTCACATAAACAACGGTAGCTTCCCGGTAAATTAGAACAGCGCTGGCTACAACCTCCATTTGAGTCTTCACATTCATTTATATCTAAAAGAAAAACAAAATAAAAATCTCTGCTGAGGGGAAGGCATTCATTGACCAACTATGTGGCGGCAGATATACTTAAAGATTTGATACTGTACAATAATAGTAGAACTGTAGTGTTCTTGAGAACTAACATCATGATGACGTTAGAGACTATACCTTCTTCACATTTCTCTCCTTGCCATCCCAGTTTACATACACATGTATATTTGGCTTGTCCATCTATGCAATCCTTATATCCATCTTTATGGCACGGCAGAGGGCTACACTGGTTTGAAATATCTGTGGGATGGAAAATATTGGAAATACTTGTTACTAGGTGTTATTTTTCCTCAAGGATCAGTTTAGCCTTTTTCTTCTCTTCCCACAGGTACCTTTCATGAAATAGGAAGGAGCTTGATGCATAACATCAAGTATCCATACAACCATCTTGCTACTAATTCTGTCAGCAAGAATTTGCAAGTGGCTGAGGAAAAAAAAAAAGCCGTCAGTACTTTTTCTTTGTCAGACAGAAAACAACTAGAAAACAAATGACTCACTCAACCATGCTAAAGCCTGCAAGATGTGACCAAACACAGACTTGATACTGTTTTCATTACAGTTTAAGGACGTATTTCACTTTTTAAAGAACAGTGGTTCTTTAAAATGGTGCTCTGCCTCATCATATTACCACAGATTTCACTAGAAATATCAAAGTTTCAAGAATACCAAGTATCCAAGATTAAGAGATCAGTTTCTCTATTCAAGGAGGGTCACATTTACTGAGAAACTAACACCTTGGGTTGCCTCAGCTGTCCAGGTCCTGTGGGTAGACTGGATATGTCAGTGTCGAGTACTATCACCTTTTACAAATATTAACTTCAATGGCAAACAAATTTGCGTTGTAAAGAGATCAACTGGAGACTCTGTGCTTACTAGCAAGACCTCAGGAAGCAAGGCTCAAAATACATAGACTAGGGCAGAGAACACAGAATACCCTGCCGGTTTTTTTTCTCTAAACAAAATACATAAAGTTCTTTTAACTTTTCCCCCCTATTTTCATAATTTTACATCACCATACCACATAAGGCATCATTCTGTTTGTGTCTCCTGAATATGCTGGTAGCTTTTTGGATTATTTTTCTGCAGGCCTTCAAACATTACAAACACATTGTTTCTACTTTAAAGTTATGTTCTTGTAAATCTCTGGAATGTCATTCTGAGGCACACTTTTAAAAAAGGTAGTGCTCTAAAAAACAGCAGAATGAAAAGAAGAAAGTGTTTAGTGATAGTCAGATTCAAAAAAGTGGAATGAAAGGCAAGTCTTCCTGAAGACTGAAACTTGCTACAATTCTGTATGTAAGGCCTCCAGTGAGGTGATCACTCAAATGTTTCTTACTTCACTCAAAAGAGCTAAAGAACTGAGCCCCACAGAATTAAGTTTAGTCTTCTGTGACCAAGAAAGCTTAACAAAATCTGTGTTTGTATATTTCATATATGTGATTTGTATATATCAGTTAAATCTACTTCTAATTAAATTCTGCTGCAAGTAAATCCAAAAGCCCAGAAGCCAGCCAAACTCCAAAAGTATACAGCACTTCCTAGAACAGGTGCTGCACATCATGTAGTATTCACAGTGCAGACCAGAGGACTCCAGTTGCAGATGAAGACTGACAGAAGAAATTGTGTAGAAGACACAAAAGGAACGGGGTTTATGTAAAGATCCTTCACAGCAACGTCCCAAGTTCTAGAAATCCCTACATTTTTTTTCCCTTTCTTGATTATTTACTGCTTTTGTAGGGCCAGGAACAAGTATGTGAACTAAGCTTGTTATGAGCAAAGCATTTCATAAGTGATAGATGTAGAAGGCACCCTCAGAGTGTGCAACTGGGGAACAAACTTGACTGTAAATGTTTCTGTGCAAAAGGCAGCAATGACTTGTGAGAGTCTGAACTGAGAGAAAAAGGACTGAGTTGGCAATGTGAAACATGAGTAGATGGAATGAGGTGAATTAAGGACATAAAGGGCAAGAAATTTGAGGAAACCAATGAATGAAAAAAGGAGAACTGGTGAAATACACTAGAGGAAGAAGACAAGACAGGATGGATAGGACTGAATGGACAAAGAGGTTGTATCCACAGATGAATGATTAAGATGTCACTGCAGGAACAGTAATGTAGCAGTCACTTGTTCTGGAAGCGGGATTGGTGTTCCTCTTTTCCCAGTTCAGGGTGCCTTCTGACCTACTACCCAGCAATGTCTTTTGATAAACGATTGTGACAACATCTAAATGTCAGAATATACTCAGCCTGCAACAGAAAGGATCGGTGGTGGTAAGAAATGTATTGTGGTATCTGTATCCTCTGCCACTCAGAGGCTTTGGTATCCATGAGATGTGTCATAGTGACCTGTACAGATGTAAATGCAGGGATATGTGTTTATTTTCAAAAGCAATTAAGTATGCAGATGTATGGGATACAGATGTTTAGGGACTTAAAGATGCAGCTTAGATACATGCTTGGATTAGAAAGGTATGAAAAAGGGTCTTCTATTTCTATGAAAATTTTCCTTTTCCTTCCTAGATGGAGATTTAAAGGTCAATATACTCATGAGTATTCGTAATTGTTTCTCCAGAAATGTGTGTCTTTAAAATGTGTGTTCATTTGTGTCTGAAAAAGTAATCTGGGCAAATCTGAAAACAATGAAATTATCTCTCCATTCTGTTTGCATTGTTATTTTTATTCCTTGATTTTTTTTCAGCTTGAGACTGAAACTAGTTACTGTATTATTATAAACTAATTCTTATAATTATTTAATTATTTCTCATTATGAAAATTGTTTTTTTTCATTTTGACAATATCAAAACAATTTGGATCAACAAGTTCAGAAAGACAAAACTTTTAAAATAAAAAAGAAAATGTTGATATCAGTATCACAAAATCTTTGTCTCAATGAAAACACGTTTTAAAAAAATAAATGTTAAATACTTTTAATGGGAATTTTAAATTCCTCTTTCTCAGCAGTAGCTCCCTTCCAGAGATGTGCATAAATTTCGTTGAACATTTAGGCCTTAGAAACACTTGAAAATTTTATCCATACCCACTTTACTTCTCCTTTATCCTGGTGACTGTCCAATAGTACCAGCTCATTTAATTTGATTTTATAATGTGAATCCAAATGGAGAAATACAATGACTATCAAGTAAACTAGCTGTTTTCACTGGGCAATACAAAAACACTGCACATTCACACAGCTCTGCTAAATCCTTTCCTCCTAGGATCTCTAATGAGAATAAGAAAGAGCGATATGAATGGGAGTACATTTTAGTTTGTGACAGCAGTCACGTTGACCAAGTGATCTGGAAAATATGTTCATCCATGACCATGTGCAGTGTAATTATTAAGGACTTTTTTGCCTTCCATTGCTTTCAATGACAAAAACAGTGTCAGATGGTTAAGTACCCCTATTCAAACTAATTGAAAGCTTCTATGATGTAACCAGGCTGTAAAGGTTTAAGAGGTTTAGAGAGATGTTTCAACTGTGACAAGTAAGGAACATGGTACAGATTGCTTCCTGTGAATTCACTAGAAAAAACACAATTCACACTAGACTTATGAATGTACAGGCATAAAAAATAAAATATTTAAGCAACATCACAAGTTTCATGCTTTGTGACCTTCTTGTGTCTGGAGTCAATGACTATGTCTTCCATCTAACATTTGAATTTGTCAGCCAGTAATGTTACCCACTTCGTGAAGGGCAACAGTATAGCTATGGGCCAAAGAGTGTTAGAAAGGAGAATTAGCCAGATGGTCTTTCCCCTTAACTGACTGAACAGGACTCGCTAGATGCAAAAAATCAAGCGTAACTATTAAAAGATGTGGTAGAGTACAGAGGACATACTAAGGAATGTTGGTGATTTGGTGTAGGACAGTTCTGTTTCTGGCAGAATTCTACCTTCTATTTTGCAGTTAATTATGTTTCTTTTCCAGTGTGCTTTATAAAGTTAACAGTCATTTATCCTGCTTGCTCTGAAAATGCTCCGTCTCACCTAATTTTTATTTGTGAGCTTCCGTTTTAGATTATTGAGTTTGCCTTAGAGTTAGTGGAGATTTTTCTCTTATTCTGCTTATGTGAACTGCTTTCTAGCCACCTATGTGTGTGTTCATAGACCTGAGTACATTAGGTAAAGTATCTCACAAGAGCACTTACCATTGACACAAGCCCTCAGGTCAGCTGGAGAATCTGGAGTAGCTGCAGTAACCCTGAAAATCCCTGCTCGATAGGAGGCAAGGCAGCCTGCAAATGCAAACCCACACAATCTGCTTATGATACAAACACTCATTTAGACTGAAATTACAACAGCCTATGCAAGGCATCTTCAAAGAGTCTGTTCTCACAGCTTGAATTAGAAAACTTGTCTGGGCATATTAAGGACAGCTGATCACAGACCAACCTTCTGAGTGCCTCTGCTAGGATCTAAGCACACAGAACTGCCTAGGAGCTCCTATGCATTATAATCAGCACAGAAATCATTCAAGTGCTATGGGCAGAATAACTAAACTAGTATTATGTAAATGAGAAGACCAGTGAATGATAACACTAGAGTTGTTCAGGTTTTTTGTACTTACTTAAATATTTGGGATAAAAATACTCCTGCAGAAAGAGAAGAAAAATTTAAGGTAGGTAGAATTACAGCAGAATATATGTCTGAATACATTCCAAAACATATTGGTATCATAATTACAAAAGAAGCATACAAGAAAAAGTCACTTTGACTCATAGAATATAGACCAATTTTTCAATATCACTATTGTTCAGGCTAAGACAGCAGACTTTCATAAACACAAGACTGAGTGAAGAGATTAAGATACTGCACTGAATTCAGAGTGAAGGCAATGAAAATTAATTGGGTGTCAAAATGACTTTTAAAATTCTCTCTTTAAATGGGAGGATCTTGCCTGATGTTACTGGATGCAGAGCAGTCTCCTTTATTTCCCTTTTTCACCCTAAAATAAACAAAAACCCCTGGAATGGGTTGAACATCATACATGTAATTAATTCCAAATAAAGTGAAAATTGTTACTAAAACAGAAATTGTTAAAAACAACTGATTATTTATTACTAAAACTATTTAAACTTGACAATCAGTATATCCAAATACAGGCAATGTTATCGAAGTCAGAACATGGAACTGGCATAGTTTGCAAAACAAGAATTCATTTTACCCATATATATATCTTGTAATAAACCTTTTACAGTACAAAGTTGAATAAAATCTATGTAATACTAAATAACATGCAATAGGAATGAAGTGAGGAACAGAGTTCTCCCCACTAGGAAAAAAGCTTGCAGTAATACATCCAATTCCCTTCATTAAAAGGGCTACACTACCATGCATCCTCTGTGTAAAATTTTAATTGAAGCCAACAGTTCTCCCACATGGAATGCCTGCAGATAACTGTGGTCTAAAACTGGTGATCTGTACTGGAAATTAAAATAATGTGTACTCAACTATTCTCTTTGCTTATACAGTCTTCATTATTAATTGTGCAGGTTCTATACACAAAAGAATTTCAAACTAGCCTGCATGGTGGGCTTATTTTAGCTTTGCAGTGTGAATTCTATGTACCTCTAGCCTTCCCTCTGCAAAGAACTACTATCTACCTCATAGATATTAATGAGATACTTACAGTTTCAGGATTGTTTTCAAAAATTTCCCTGGCTTCTTCCTTATTGCATAATTCTTCAATGCACTCTCTTTCTAGATTTCCCTTCTTACTTTCCTCCATAAAAGAATTTGCTCGACGTTTCCTCACCAGGAATTGAGAGGCATACTGCTGGGATAAAACTTTATAGAAACAAAGGAGTTCTGTTGTTATTTATTTATTTTTTAACAGCTGAAAGACACTGTAATCACTTAACAAATATGAGAATCTAACACAAAAATCTGAATTAAGTCCTTAGTCAGGAGCTGCTGTTTGCTATCATCTTGAAAAATGTTGGCAAGAAAACCTCGAATTTTGTTTTCTGTGTGTGGGGTAGCTGTTGCTGACCAAAAAAATCCTGAGTTACCAAAAAAAAATGTTTGGGTAGCACTGTGCCTGAAGCATAACTTAAATGTCATATGCAGGACAAGATTATTTTTTTTTAGCTATAGATATTACGAGGAGAGATATGCGACCAACAAGAGGAAAAAAGCTGTGAAGCCTTTTATATTACTTGTTTCAGTGATCTACGAGTAAGTATTTTGAACATATATAACTTATGTGAGACCAAAAATGTGTCTTATAAAATCAGGCTACCTGTTGTATGTAATTAACATAAATGTTATTCTGTTTTTCAGAACCATAAAGAACAGGACAACATAAAAGTTGAGAGTGATATCCTGAGAAATATCAAGGAAGACAACCTACAAATACATTCACATTTTACCAAGATAAAATACAACCGTAAGTAACTTATATTTCAGA
The DNA here is from genome assembly GCA_035590275.1 of Ibycter americanus. Classification (NCBI taxonomy): domain Eukaryota; kingdom Metazoa; phylum Chordata; class Aves; order Falconiformes; family Falconidae; genus Ibycter; species Ibycter americanus. The sequence continues at coordinate 116,883,687 of JAVJGI010000014.1, read as the reverse complement.
TCTATGATGTTATGTGTCATTACTTGATTTTCATGTATCTTCTTACTGTTGTTTTATTGACTTTTACACAAATGATGAACAAATAAGTGAGTTGAGAAATGATATTAAAAATGAAAGATGTTTGTTTGCTTCGATGTTCTTTGTAGAGCACACAGCACTGTAGGAACAGCAACGAAATTAGACTGCCTCAGTTTAATTTTTGGACATAGCTTGTGATTAAGAGAAATATGGATGAACATAATTGGAAAAAGTCCAGCTGACAGGGTTAAAGAGCATGGCTGACATGGTAACTAGAGAGCACTACACTTCTACGCTTGCCCTTCTTTTATCAGCCTTTGTACAACTTAACCTCTCAGACCAGCACAACTGTGTGAGGGTAATGACACCTGCAGTGCAAACCAGATATGATGTACATACATATTCATAGCTAGTCTAGAAAGAAGATCAATTCAAGCAGACATAGCCGATTCAGTACTCAATACCTCAAACCCAGAGCGCCTTTGTAACTAAAACCTAAATATGTTACCTAAAGGTCTCTATGAAGTGACAGGGAACACAACTGATGCACTCTGAAGCACTGCAACATCTGATAATGATCTGAAGAAACTGTTCTGTTACAGCATCCTAAATGCATCTGATGTGGGATAAGCCTGTAACTCCAAACTGATTTGTTTGCTTTCCTTCAGGTAAGACTAATCTTTCTGGTAAGGCAGCAGCTATGATTTCCTGAGCATAAGGTGGACGTACTACAGCATACCTCCAAAGTTTTGAAGCACGCTATCTCAGAGAGCAGCCAGCAAGTTGCTTATAAATGCAAGGAGGAGAAGTCAGTTTGTGCCCTTCTCCACTAATAAGTATATGAGCAGGCAGCAGTTTGGTATTTGAGGATTCATTTCTTCTTATATACACGATGACCTACATGGTGTTCTTAAAGAAAAGCCTTAATTTCTGGGCCCCCACTTCCAGAAATTCTTGGCACAAAAGAAATGATTCGAGCCTGCTCTCCTCCTCTAGTGTTTTCTACTTTCACAAACCTTAAAGTATGCCAGAAGTACATCTCAAGGGCTGTTAACAATGTATTTCAAGAGCTGGATTTGGATTCTCTGATTGTTACATATCCTTCATACAGCAGTTAGGAGGTGCAGTGAATTGGAAATTGTTGCAACTGTGGATCTCCTAGACTTTCTCTCTCAGTCCACAAGCCCACCACTAATATATCGTCTGCTGGGAGGCTGGCAAAAAGCATGGCGAGATGACAGAAGGACCTCACGAGAGCTCTTCTGAGCGCTAACTGCACTGGAAAGCATACCCAGAAAATATTTTTGCCATTTATCACCAACTGTTGCTAGCAGTGTCATTTCAATTAACTTGGGTAAATGGCTGTATTTGTCACTACATAAAAGCAGACTAATAAGAAGGATGCAGAAAGTCTATCTGTTCTGAGGGAAAAGGAATGGCAACAAAATAGTAAAACTGTGCATTGCACCTGCTGGTTTTGTTTACATTGGAGATTTTCTACCAGCGCAAGCATGCCGACATAGCTTTGGGGCAGGGGCTCTGTGCTATAGATGAAGCCTAACTCACAGCTGACTTTAAACAATCTTGTTTTGACCTTTAGCTACATCAATCTCATTTTGACACAGTTTTTCAGTAAATAAAGCACAAGAAAATTTCAAGTGCATGCAGTGTTCTTCAGGACATTACACGAGATGTAACACTGCCTTATCTCGTGTTTTCAATACAGTGGGGTAATGGAAACAGGTATTTCCCACTACATCACAGCAGTTCAGCCTTCTCCTAAGCTGATTTCCTATCACTTCTGGGTTTAAATAATACAGGTAGCTCAATGCAAATTTGTATTTTTGGTGCAAAGATTTCAATTCCCATGCACAGAATTAGTACTCTATTTATTCAACTGGTTTTAATTTTTTTATTAAAAAAAAATAAAATATTCTGACTGCTGCTGCCACCAGTTTGATTACAGGAAACTCCAGCTCACTTTTGACCCTGCCAAACTAATAGTTAACCCTTACTGAACTCAGTGTGTTTCGTTTGGTTATCACTGAAGCCTGATAGAATTCAATTGCCTTACGATTCCAGTAGCTGTTGCACAGATGCTGTAGAGTGACTACTTATCCAGCACCTGCTTAGAAGCAATGCTACTGAAAAAGAAAAAAAAATTAAAAATGGAGGGAGAGGATGAGATTCAGTGGGTCCTTACAGCTGTTTCATAGTATAGATGCAACTATAAACCTGCCGTAAGTGGGCTAGTTAAACTTAGCTTAGAGCTGCTTACCTAATACTCCAGCTGCGGAAAGCAGTCGTAGCCTACTAGTGCTCCCTCCCAGAAACTCAGAAGACCCGATAAACTGAATAAAAAGGAGATGTGATGCCACTGTAGAAAGTGCTATCATCTTGTTTGTACAGCTGTTCTATCGCAATCAGCTCCACAATTCCAGCAACTAGAGTCTCCCCAAATGCTCATCAGTGACATAAGCTTTATGCAGCCAACAAAACAAACCCAACAAACTGCTAACGTTTGCCTGTTTCTTCTCCTTCTTATCCAAAATGTGTCCCTCACTGGATGTTTCATCAAATGCAGCTACACTAGCAGAGGCACAACTTTCCTTTACGATTATTGACTGGTACAAGCTGCGTTATTAAGATCTGTTTTCTGTTTTTTTCCCTCCCCTTTCCAGAAATCCCTGGTATTGTTCAGAGCCAGGCATAAGAAACCAGACTACAGACATTTTGCATGAGTAAGACAACTTCTAACTTCTCACTGTTCATAAAAGAGAAAACTGACAAGGTATGCAGTGGGGAGGATAAATGGAACAGAAAATGTGATGAAAACAGGAGAAAAGAACATGACAAAATGTTTATTAGAAGATTTATTTTTAGGACTTGTTCAAAAGTAAGTTATAAAATGAACTTTCATACTGTTCCCTTCACAGTCAGAATCCCCAGCATTCAAACAGAAGTTTGAATAGTAAACATTAGTTTTTTACTTCTGCCTGTTTAATCATTAGTAAAACACGTCAGGAACAGGCTTCTTTCAAGCTGCAATTCTGCTTGTTTCGGATACACATTGCCTTCTTTTGCTACGAAGCTCAAAGACTTTTGCGTCAAAGACATAAGCGTTGATTGTTTGTTGGGTTTTTTTTTTTAAATCTATGTGTGAGAGCGAGTAGTTCTTACCTAGGCCGATAGGTCTGAACTCATGAAGGGAGTCAGGGCCGCTTGCCCAGACTCCACAGTAATGCCACTCTCCTGAGAGCAAGTGTTTTCCTTCCAAGCGAGTCAAGCGCTACTCGCAGGCACACCGACCCCCGAGCTGCTGAGCTGCACCCCGGCCACCACCAGCCCCCCCGTTACAGCCCAGCTGCCCCGACAGGAACGGCGGGGGCTGCGGGGCTCCCACCCGGCAGGGGAAGCAGCGCCGCGCCGGTGTGGCGGGCCGCCCCTCGCCTCAGCGCTGAGGAGGCCCCCGGCGACCCACTCGGCGCCGGCGCTGAGG
>JAVJGI010000014.1:116829706-116879059 GCA_035590275.1 Ibycter americanus | reverse complement strand
GGGGGGGAGAGCAACAGTGAGACCCCCACCCCAGAAACCGCCCCTCCCCCACCCCCTGGCGGACACCCCCGCCCCTCCCCCCCCTCCTCACCTGCGCCGCGGGGGGGGCCGGCGGCCCCGTGGCGGGGCCGGGCTGCGGCCCAGCGCCCTGAGCTGGATCAAACGTCGCTGTCGGCCCGCAGCGGCAGCCGCGGGCTGTGGGCGCTGGGCAGCCTGCCTGCCAGCCTTTAAGCAACAGAGAGTAGATTTGTCTCGGAAACGTTGATTTTTATAAAGCGAAAAATGTACTCGGTAGAAGAGGCGAGCAAAGGAAACGTGCCTGAAGCAAAACCTGCATTTTAGGGCTGCTTCTTTCTTGGAAACACGAGGAGAAACGTGGCTGGAAAGTGTGGAAAGTCACTTGAACTGCTCGTCTTGTAGGAACTTCTTCACAGAAGAACTGATGGTCCTAGACCCGTGCCTCACAAATACTTGTATGCTTCAGTCTTTTAAGATGTGACAGTTCTCACACCTGTTAATACACTGCAATTGTGGCAGAGAGGAAGGTGTTCAGATTTTTCCTGAATATGCCTTCTTCGCTGCTCAGGAACTTGGTTTGCTGTTCAAAATATAATGCAATACAACTAAAAGACTGTTCCTAACACTCAAACATGTCAGGCAAAGAATATCACAGTAGGAGGTTAAATAAACTTTGAGGAGGGTCAGCTTTGAATGGTTTGTTTAATTATGTTTTAAAGAAAGTGAAAGCTTGATACGAATGAAAAAATCATCTACCATAAAAGCCTCTACCAAAGGCAGAACATTTAACATAAACTCTGAAAGTGAAATGTGTAGAAGGTGCTTGTTTTGTGCTTTGATATGGAAGTAGATAACCTTACTCATCAGGTGGCTTGGATGCTGGACTTGCTGGTACCCAGTACTTCGGATCATGTAACATACGGGCTGCTAAGTAGCTCGTGATCTTAATCTAGGGTGTCAGGAGTTAATGTTGTTACCTGCCATGTTTTTCTTAGTCTCTGTAGTATGCTTTTTCTGTTCTCATACCTAAAGAGGGGATCTTTGATATTCTTAGTCCTTGACACTTGTGCTGACCTGCTACCTGAATGGTATATTGGCTTGACTACACGGATTTACATATTTCTGAGTTTGTGGGTATGTTGGTTTTGCTTTGCCTCAACAAGCATAAAGAGTTTAAGCTGACATACATCTGGAATAGCTTCTCAATGTTGTTAATGCAGCATATAAAGTACATGTGGTATCTTCCATACTTATTTCAAAGATCAAGTATCTTCAAAATAACATAACACAATGTGATTTGCCTTTCCACCATAACTTTCTCAACAGTGTTGAATGCCCCTTCTTCCTATAGTGGTATGTTTTGGAAATTTTTTTTCTTGTTTGTCACCTCATGCCCACCCCCCTTTAGGGTTTTGCATTTAAACAAGATTTCTTTGCTATGACATAGTCATCCTCTGCTTTCACTCTCTAACAAGTTTTCTTCGTCTTATCAATCCCACTTAAATGCTATGGGCCACATCTGTGCGTTGGAGTAATTTTGTGACAATTTGCAAACCTAGACGATGTGTATAATATGGGATGGGAATTGTTCTGTGCTAATGCTCAGGCATTGAAAAAGTTGCAGTTTTGTCAGTGCCTTGTTCATTGTGCTGTTATGTTTTGCTTTTCAGCAGAGCTAGCTGAAAACTATGTAGCTATGTTGTCAAAGTTAGCTTTATTGGTACTTGCTTACCCACAACCAAGGGTTGTGGCACCATACTGCTGCATGTGGGGTGTTTTGAGTGTTTTTTTGGATTTTGGATTCTTTGGAGCCTGGTTTTAATACTTGTAATAGTTGTACTCGTTTTGCTGTCCGTTTTAGGAACTTCTCTGTTCTTCATACACTAAACTGTTCTATGGAGAGGCTATTCTCAGGTGCTCTTGTGTAGCAGAATATAAATATTTAAAGAGTATCTGGTGTCTCTGCTCTGGAAGAAGCATTTCTGGCATTGAATGATGGCAGATTCACACAAAGGCATCCTTGAATACAGCAGCTTCATAAGATCAGAAGTTCTCAGTTCCTACCTGTATAAATTCTTCAAACCATTGTAGTTTGTTAGGGACAAAATATGTTTGTTAGGGATAGTTCGTCAATTTTTTTCCTCACTTTTACTGGCCTAGATGGGGAAAATTAAAACTTTGGAAGTTGTTATAATCCTTAATTATTCAGTTTTCTGCATCATTTGAAGTTACCTTAGTTTGAGATTAGTTATTATTTAAAATATGAAAGGAATTTCTTTGTTTAAAAAAGGAGTGTTAGAGGAACAAGCTTCAGAAAACTTGCTATGGTGGTTGAAAGTGTTAATCTGAATTAATTACACTTTCAGTTAATCTGCTCATGAAGGCAAGTTAGTAGTAGGGAATATCTCTCTATATCTCAGCTGCTCTGATATGAATCCAGTTGGATTTTTTAGCTTAAGCTGCTGATCAAAATGGATGCTAAGATGATATGAGCCTATGAGCTGAGGTGACAGTGCACATTCCTTCTGCAAGGGTTGTGATAATCTCTGGAGGAGAGATTGGTATGTCATTAACCACCATCCCCTGTCCCATGACACATGCATGGATTTATTCCCCTATTCCATAGCCACCCCCCACCCCTTCCCTGAATAAGAACTGCTGATGACTTGGGCGCCATCTCTGCAGGTGGCCGCTCAGGGCAGGGGAAGTGGCGTGTTGGACTGTTGGGTGCCAAGACCGACTTGGGTTGAGTCACCACCATGCTTGCCTTGCTTTTTCACGAGGCTCATCCTCCTTTGGTTCAAGTGGTCCATGCTGTGCAGTTCCTGTAACGTACAACTCAAATCATGGGTTATCTTCCCCCAAGTTTAAATCTCCTTGAGATACACGCTGGATTTCCCCATCCTTCCACGTTACCCACCAAGTGCACCTGAGCAAACATAATCCCACAAATGGCTTTGCCATTTACCAAGGGAGGAGCAACCTAAACAGCCTTTTCCAGTCACTAACAAGTGCTGGACTCCAATATGCAGTAAAGTAAGCAAGCCCAGTGACCAGCACATGAGCCTGCCAATTAGCAGCTCACATGTGCTCAGATCAAGGCTGTCGTTATCTTTAGCCCCACGTTGGCACTGAGAAGAACTGATGGGTTGACCGTGCCCAACAGCTAAACGTGCACCCAGTGACTTGCTCACTCCCTTCTCCCATGGGATGGGGAGAAGATGGAAGGAAGATGAGAAGATTCGTGGATAGAGATAATGGCAGTTTAATGGGGAAGGTAAAAGCTGCATGTTAGAGGAATTAATCGCTACTTCCCATCAGTAGGCAGACATTCAGCCACTTTCTAGAAAGCGGGGCCTCAGCAGTTTAATGGCTGCTTGGGAAGATAAACACAATAATCATGAACATTCTGCCTTCCTCCTCTTTTCCCTGAGCTATTTTTTGCTAAGCATGGCATCACATGGTATGGAATATCCCTCCCATCAGTTGGGGCCGGCTGGCCTGGCTGTGTCCCCTCCCAACCTCTTGGCCTGCCCAGCCCAGCCTACTGGGCTGGGAGAAAGCCTCCATGCTGCGCAAGCACTCTCCAGTAACAGCCAAAATATTTGTGTGTTATCAGCAGTGTTTTAGCCAAAAATACAAAGCATAGCACCATACAGGCTGCTGTGAAGAAAATAACAGCCAGACGCGGCACATCATCCCACCAGGGAGGTTGTGGATTTGAACCTGTGCAGTAAAATCGACCAAAGTTTGCCGGTGGAAGGCCTTTACCTGGACAACTGCTGTTGTTCATGATAAGATTATTGTAGTTGAACAGCTAAGAGACTTTTAAAGCTTTTGCATCTCGGTGCACTTGACTGCGTGGTTTGTGTAGTCTTTACTGTCTCATAGCCAAGTGTGCATACAAAGAAAGAAGCATGCATATAATCACACAGTTATTCTCCATTGTTTGTTTCACAGAGCAACATCAGAAAGAGGAATAGTCTCCATTTCTTCACTTGCTTAAAGAATAGAAGGTGGGATTGGGAAATGGTGGAAGTACTTGATACTTCTATTTAATTTAGTGACAATTACTAGATATTAAGTTGCCGGTTCCTGAGAATACTTACTAGAGAACCCAGTTTCCTTGTTGTGGGATCTTTTTGTGTAAAAGAAATCAACAGTTAAATGAATATACTTAACAGGTAGGACATTGTTTGCTTTTAATGTCTTACCCTGTTATGTTCTTACAAGCTTTACTAATGCCTGAAATTGGTCCTTATTTTCTGTCAGTCGGCAGAGCTGTGGGGCGCGTTAGCGAGGCAAGCACTGGCATTTCATGACTTGATGTGCTTTACTGCTCTAACTTGCAGGTTTCCTTATGTGCAGTGGTCTTGCATTATTATTTTGCGTAAGTACTGTGTTGTTGCTGCCTAGATATGTAAAATGAGGGCAGATGAAGCGTGAGAGGGTGGAAAAGTGAAAGACAATGAGACTTTTGTGGGGCTGACTGAATATGACACACTGAGTAGACAGGCTGCTGCTAGGGAAATGACTTGCCTTTGTTATATGTAGGAGCTAACTATGTATTTCTCTTTTTTTTCTTACTCCTTGGTAGCAGTGACAAGACAGCGTCTGGGCCTCTGCAGTCTCTGCCAGTCGTCTTGGGTTGTTCTGGCCTGTCCACATTGTCTCTGTATCTTTTGTGGCTCTGGATGGCTATTGAAGAGGGATGTTCAGTCTAATGGCAAATTGCTGCAGCTGGTTAAAACGGTGGCAGGAACCTGTCAGGTAAGCATGTGGAAGTATTTTATGTTTCTCTGCTTCCCAAACTGCATTTCATGTCCTCTCACCTATGTTTTACTTTATTTGCTATATAACTGTTTCACATTTTTTAATGCTGAGACAAAATCCATCATTTTTTTCTCTGAGAAAATCAATACATCATCTGAACCTAAGAATGAAGTGTTAATCATCTCTAATTCAGGTACTTTGTTTCTGACTTCAGGAAAGCATGAAGTTTAAAATATTGTCCTTTGCATACTGTTTCCTCAAGTTGAACATTATGAGGTTATGCTAGCATGTTTATGTAAAGTTTATTTGGCTTTTGTCTTATTTAGTTTCTGTGTTTTGAGATTCTGAAGTATGATGTATTAAAAACACTTTGTTGTCAAGAGTGAACTGTAGCCCTGGTGTAATATTAGTTTTCTGACTGTTACCTAAGTATTGTAGTACTGCATTTCGTGGGTAGCATGGTGATCCATGCTGGTTTATGGAATTCTGCTGTTCTTGTTTGTTTCTGTTACTTTTACTTTGACATTTTGCATCCTTTTCCCTCCAATTAGCAGAGGTGCACAGATAGTGCATAGTTTGTTTCAAAGTATTTACAAACTATGGGGAAGGGAAATAAAGGGTACACCACACTTCTTTATACTTCATTCATGTAGGTTGATTTGCTCTTTTCTTCAATGCTACATAGTTAAGGTTTTACAGAAGGTGCTGCTTCTGTTAAAAAAAAATACATTGGATTGAATAGCTTTCTGATACCACCAATGTATTATAGACAATTGTGAGTTTATACACGTTCATGGCTGTTCTGATTTTGGCTTGCTGTTAAATTATAATTTACTGTGATCCTACTGTTCATTTTTAGGTTATTTGCTCAGAGGTTTTTGGCTCTTCTGAAAGAATTTGCATAAATCATACTTCATGTATGATGCTATTACAGTTTTAAGACTGGAAAATGACAATGTTTTTAGTATTCCTTCGCTTAAAGGGGCATCAATTTGAGAAAATTCCTTTGACTCCTCTAACACTTTGTGAATAGGAGGAACAATTGAGGTATACACATAGGATTTTTTTTTTTTTCCTATTGCCTTGCTTAAAATCCTATCCTGGTATAAATTTTAACCTGTATATCAGATTGCTAATGTATTGTACATACTCAACACCACTGGTTTGAACATTTGCAGTCTAGATAGCTCTTGCTTGAAACAAAGGCACAATGAGTACCAGTGCTGCTTATTTACAGCATCTGATATTGTCTACACAAGTGTTGTATACTTTATAGTGTTGTTCAGATGCACTGGTTCAGGTGGAAATAAATTTCTAGTATAGGCACAACTTTGAGGCAGAGGGATGCTAAAGATACAGCAGAATGGAAATGAAATTACAGAAATTGTTAAAGAGACCATGACCACATCATAAAAAAAAAAGGATAAAATTTACAGTACCTTGAAATTAGATTTCAGTGGGCAAATAAGAGTTGAAAACAAAATCATTCTCATGTGCAACTTACAGCACAATATTAGATTTCTCATGTCATACCTTGTTCTGTTGTTCTGTCTAATCAGATGGTTTGACAGATTGAACACCAGATACACAATTGTAACAATGCCTGCTAAAAATAGGTGTTTTGATACCTATTCTTTTTACTACTTTGTGGTAGATTTGCTATGCATGTATTAAAAAACTAAATAAAATAAGTGATGTCTAGCTAGAGGATAAAAAGATTTGAAATATCTTTTTTTTTTTTTTTTCTTTTCTCTCCTTATGGAGGAAGGTGACACTAATAATGGTGGGTCTTGATAATGCTGGTAAAACTGCTACAGTCCGAGGAATTCAAGGAGGTAAGCAATTAATTTATCATCTAAATGCAGCATTGAAAGAGAGTATAATTACTATTTTCCATCATTTTAATCTAGAAGTATTGCTTCATCTCTTGTTTTATCTCTCCCTCACATGTTGTTGAAAGAAAATTTTGGTGATTTTACCATCAAAAGTAGCACAAGTGTGGTTGCCAAAGCGAGCATGTCACAGGCCCCGTTGTGTGAATACCTGCAGATGGGAGAAAAATGAAGGGGTCTTACCTTTGAAACATAAAAATCCTGATTATTTTTCTTATATCCAGCAAGTCATACTAGGGTGACTTAAAAAGTAGGTGCTCCGGTCATGCGCTTTACGCTCAGGAGAAGTAGCGGAGCAAGCTCTGCATTTGCTCGGTGGCCACTGTGCCTAACGTCATGCTGAGCTAATGTAGGCCAGGTCAGTGGTAGTTCAACAAAGTGGCTACCATTCTCTACATATTTTTCAAAGGTAATGGTATGGGGTATAGTCAAGGTAGATAGTAGCATGAAGAGGGCTGCCTCTTAAGGTGTTGTGCTGTGCAGCATTGGAACCCTTAGTCCACTGAGAAAAAATTAGCCTGTAGAGGTATTTAATTATCTTGGAAACACTAAGACCAAATGTTGAGAGTACCTTGGTGTTTAAGTGCCTTGAGTTGGCCACTGTATTGTTAACTGTGCACAATGCTAAATTGCAACAAAATATGTTCTGGGTTCTAGTTTAAATTTCATGAGAATCATAGTGTATTTTTGGATTAGAGAGTTCTCTTGTTTAGTAGTTCAATAAATAGCTGAAGGAACATTGTAACTGCAAGCAAGTCGTCTATTTCCATCAATTGCTTTAAGTGAAAGTATAGGACAAAAGCTGAAGGCCGTAGACCACATTTTAGCTAACAATTACTTTGAATTAATGCAGTGATACAAAATATTCTGCTTAACGATGTGTTTCACATCTTAGTATACATTGGAGAAATCAATGGACCTGATATTTTATTAGTAGTAGTATTATTTTCTTGTGTGCTTGTGCTGAAGTTGCTTTCTGGTGACCATCTAGTAATGTGTCTACTTCACTAACCTTTGTATCAGTGTTGTAAGTACATATAATGAGGAAAACGTTCAAAAGAAGGAAATTGCATGTGCATGTATACAACATAAAGGATGGTTCTAGTGATACATATTTTCTGTCATTATTTATCACTAGAAAAGCACTAGCAATTTTCTAGGCACTTCAGTCAGAGGCCACTTGATTTTGGAGGGTACTTTGCACCACGCAGTGACACATGAAAGCAGGATATAATTTGAGATAAAACTTGTGCTTATGAAAACAAAAACTCTCTATGAATTTTTTTTGCCCCCCCCCTGTGGGGTTTGTCTTTCTAAATAACTTTCCTCTTGTGTAATAACAAGAGTGTACTTAGTAGTGTGTTAGCAGGCTTGGAGACTCCACCCCAACTTTCCGTATGTGTTACGTAAGTTCATGGGCTTGCTAAATTGTGAATAAAGTTATGAATATTGTCTCATTTATATTCCCCAATCTTTGCCCTGAAAACATGAGTGCTTCATTATTTAGCCTTCCATTCTGTTTAAAACCCAACTTTGATGCCTTTATCAGCTAAATGTGACAGTTATTTCTGAAAGTACTATTTTTCTGGGGAAAAAATGAAATAAAGGTTAGTATTTCTAAAGGGAAACTCCAGGAAAAGATAGCTCTGACTTCTGTGACTGTTTCCCAGGGCTTGAATAGTCCTTGCCTTAAAAAACAATTTATTTATTTTTTCCATTACAGGGCTTGCAAATATTAGAACCTTCAGTTAGTCTTCAGGGTTGATAAAACCAGTGTTTTTGGCTGTGCATCAGTCATACAGCCAGAGGAGACTGCAGTTAAGACTGCTAGATTTTAGCAAAAGCCAAATATATTTCAGTTCTTAGGACTCTTAAACCTAGGCAAATTGGCATGGTCACCAAAGTCATATTTGCCAAAATGGATCTGCAGCCTGTTTTTACATTGAAGACTGTTTATTATTGGAGACGTCACTATGCAATAGGAGCAGGTGTTTCAGCAATATCCCCTTACATTCGGCACCGTCAATAACTTTCACCCTTAACCAACCCTCATGTTCACATTGTTCTCTCTTGTAAGAGCACATATGTATGGCTCACAGTGTAAAACGTTCTTCAAAATAAAGTCTGCTTGGTTTTGAAGCTGTAGTTTTTCACAAATGGGTGTCCCGGACCCTTCTCTTGTTGGAGTCTTGGCTTACACTGTTCTGGCCAAGGGGTCTGTTCTGAACCCCATATCGGCTGTGTGTGAAGGAGTCTCTCAAAAAAGGAACACAGTAACAGAAGGCTGGTGGTGATTTTGCCTCTGCATTGCTCTTCAGAGCTTAGTGCTTTTGACCATGCTTTCATTTCTTCCTCTTAACAAGATGAATTTTACATCAGTTTCTCCTGCCTTGAGTTACCAAGCTACATAAAGCAGTTGCAGAGATCCAATAACTGACCCCTGCAAAGACAGTGTAGTGGTGTGAGGCAAGTACAGGCTTTCTTTGCCTGCAGAAAAGGGAGACTGCAAGCAAAAGTATTTAATATAAAGCTATAGTTTATTAGCATATTGCATGGCAAATAAAAATAATTAAAAAACCACCAAAACCCCCCACACGAACCAGAAAATAAAAATAAACAAACAAAGGCCAAAACCTGATCTTAAATAAAGGGAATCGATCTCAGAAGAGCATGATTTTGGTCACTTCATCTCAGGCCTTTATTTGAACTTTTGAAGCCATTTTGGCAGCTATGAGGGATAAAGAATAAATTTGGTAGAGCACAAGCCTTCTCAGGTCATAATGCATTAACAGTTTTGTTTGTTTTCCTTCTCAAACTTGGATTAATACGGTGTAAATGCTGTATAACTGTTCAGATGGGAGCATTAGTGGTGAGGGGGAAAGTAAAAACTACAGTAGGCTGAACACCACTGCAATTTAAATGTGGTGTTGAATATTTTAAAAGTGCATTTTGGGCTTTTTTTTTGTTGTTGTTTTTTCTTTCCCCCTGGAGCTCCTATCTACACTAACATAAAGTAACTGGCTGAGAGACTAGTACGTTAAGTTGAAATTACTCAAGGAGAGGGAAAATCTTAATGTAAAATCGGTTAAACATGGTTAACAATATGGTGTCACTTTACAGGGAGGGAGGGTTTGCTCCATGTTTTTAAAATACGAATTTTGCTACATGAATCACAATGTAAAATCCTCTTTAAATGACTAAGGACACTTTTTTTACTGAGGGCTTTCTTCTTTGATCTCTGACAGAGTCTCCTGAAGATGTGGCTCCAACGGTTGGGTTTTCCAAGATTGACCTTAAGCAGGGACGCTTTGAAGTCACCATCTTTGATTTAGGAGGTGGCAAACGAATTCGAAATATCTGGAGAAATTATTATGCTGAGTCCTATGGTGTAATATTTGTTGTGGATTCCAGTGACGTTGCAAGAATGGAAGAAACAAAGCAAGCCATGACAGAAGTTTTAAACAGCCCTAAGATATCAGGAAAACCTGTGTTAGTGTAAGTAATGTTAATAAATGTTCTAATAACTTGAAATTTTGTAAATTTTGAACTTCAATACACCTTCTAAAGAAGTATTTATGTATAATATAAATGTAAGTATAAAGTACACTAATATTACTGTAACTTTAGCGCTAAGCAGTATTACAATTCATTTTACAGTACTTCTGAAGTATTTTTTATGCCAATCTTGGTAACGTACTAGTGAACAAAACCTTTTCTTTCCTTCCTGAGTTTTACATGGTGATATACTGAATCCATTAATGGCACCTGACGTTAGATCTTATTTCGTCCTTCTTAGAGGTATTTATTTCTTTTCTTTTTCTTTAGCATGGAAGAAATAATAACTTGAGGGAGTTTAACTCTTTAGAATTCTAATATTACTCGAAATGGTATGATAGGTTAAAGGCTTTGCGCAAGTTTGGCATGGCAATATTGTGTAAAAATATTGTTACTGTTTAGGCCTACATCAATTACTTAAATTGTAAATGCTTGACTGTATTCTGCAATACCAGTAATCTCTCAGGAATAAATGGCTTGTTCACGTAGCACATGGTGCTAGCAAGATAGCGCTGTGAGTTGTCATGGGTACATGGGCCTCATTTCACAATGAAGAACAGGATCTATTACTAAAGATTTTGAGATGCAGTCTTCATTGTGGAGCAAAGTAGAGTGGGATCACTGGCCCACTCTTCCTTTTGCCATCTTTACTTCCATCCTAATCAATTGTATTATGGCATGCCCTAATCCTGCAGGATGCCTATGCATGTGGCAACTCTGCTTTTTGCCAGGGATAAGAACACACACTGCTGGCAGGCGAAGAGTAAAGGGGAAGACAACTCTTGCTGCTAATCCTCCTGGATAAAGGAATGGATAGTGAGCCTGAGCACTGTTCAGGGAGAAGTGGAGGCTCAATAGCCTGGAAGGAGAATAGGCTGAATTGTGCAATGTGGGCATTAGATTGGTACAAGATGCTCTGTATTAGAATAATGTGGGTACAGAAGAGTTCTGATATTGTTTGGTGTGATACTTGCTTCAGTTTGAATTGGTACTGTGTCATCTTACTATCTATCACAGCCCATGGGAGGTATCCCAGTATCATTTTAAGACAGTCTTCCTAAAGTGCTGATGGTATTGGCTGTTACTGAGTTTTAGTACAAATTACTTGAAGACATTAAATGTTATGTTCGGCTTTTTGTTTTTTTACTGTTCAGTGTTACTACTAAATTTGTTTGCTTTGCTCATGTAGGCCTCGTTTAACACTCCAGTGCTTAAGTAGTTAATCAGTCAGTTATGTATGGGGAAACTGAGTTGCAGAAGGCAAGAGTTCTTGCAGTTCATGGGTCAATTCTTCTGTCAGCATCCTCAACGCTTATATAGTTATACAAGTTTAAATTTTCTTTTCTTAGAATTTTTTTTGTCCTTTTATCAGAAAGGAACATGGAATCTGCATATTATGTAGGCAAATACTGGTTTTGTTTGGGCTTATTTTTGTGTTTGGGGTTTTTTTGTTGGCTTTTTCTTTTTTTTTTTTTTTGACTTTGACATGAAACACATGCAAGAGGAAATACAAGTCCATGTGCTATGGCTGGTATTTTTATACTAAAGACATTGCCAGGCAGGTTTTGTTTTTGTTTATTTGTTTTTTTTAGGAGAAAGTTACTTTCTACCTGTTATTTTGGTGATGAGGGATTATAGCTATTACTATTTTACATTTCTTATTAGAACTCTGTCAGCTCTGTTTTAGTCTGTTTGCTCTTCTGCATAACTGCGTAACTAAAAACATCACTGAGAAGTTACTTTAATGCTTACTGCAAAATTTCTGCTGTTAATCATTTTGAATGCTCAATCAAATTCTCATGATGTCAATGTAAGATGTAGTTAATACTATCTACTTAGAGTTGATAGCACCTCATATTAAGAAAAACCTTTCTGCAAGTCTTCCTGGGCTTCTCTCTTCTCAGTTCTTCTGCAGTCTGTTATGTATGTTTGTTTCTGTTTTTGCCATTTTCTAACAGGTGAAAACTACTTGAATTATTTACTTGTGTATGGATAGGCAGCTGCCTTCCTGAGCGTTAGTGAAACTTGAATTTTCTTCCATTATATAAGGTACAGCTCTTGTTTAACAAGACCGTATTTACTTCAGAGAAACGTATCTGTTGTGTGAAGAGGAAGGGCTAGCCTAGGAACACCTTTCTTTCTCAGATGAGGATGCTTGTGTGAACACTCCTGCATGGGGGATGCTGTGTAAACAGGTGGTGCCTGCTGTAATTTGATTTTTGTTTTTTTGTGAACGCTGGCTGCAATAATCCTTCCCAGAAGTACCATAATGCCTTTCTTCTTAAGGGCCCAGGAGGGAAGGAAAGGGCTATCTGTTATGTACTGTTGTTTTTTCTAAAAGTAAAAACAGGAAAAGAAGATTGGGTGGTGTGTAGTGCATATTTCTGTGTGTATTACATACATTTATATACATAGGTAAGTACATATATATATGAAAGAGCATGTTGGCCATAGCAACTTTTTTCTCTGTATGGCTTATTGGCTAGTTTGTACTCTGCCCTTGGGACATGAAGGTAGCTTCCATATATGTAACAGTTAAGGGAGATTATTTAATGTAACAGTATCAGTGGTGTCGGTATGTAATTTTACTTTTTGTTGCTACTGTGTAAATAATATTTTTCACTTTATGGTTCAGACTTCTGTGGTTGTACTATGATAGCAGTCAATTTCAGTTGCGCTTTTAAGCTGGGATGGAAGAAATCCAACGATGCATAATATATCACAATGTGAAAATAATTCAGTAGTGCCTTTTGTTAGTAGATTGATTTTCCCCCCCACCCCACCCCGCCCAGATGCAATTAAAGACATCTAGCTCAATTTGCACTTGCAGAATTGCAGTGCCTTTTGCTCTGACTTCTCTGACTGTATCCAGATATAGTGGTATTGATTGTGTCTTTGCACAGCACGAAGGAGTTCAGACATACATTCCTGGTGCGGTGTTTGGTTTTAGAGTTTTGTTTTGTTTTGTTTTCTTTTTGGAAGTAACTTTTTGCTCAAGTTGCATTGTTACTTTCTGTTTCATATCAAGTCTCAGTTGCATTGTTGTTTTCTGTTAAATTGCATTAGAGCACTGTTTCTCATTCAGTTCCAAAAGGGAACGGGGCAGAAACCAACCATAGGGACTATGGAGAGCAAAAGCACTCACATCTGCTTGCTTCTCTTCATTGCAGAAATAACTGCTGCTGCAAAATAAAGCAGTGATATACTTTCTGTCTTGCTAATTCAGCTCTTTCATAGAGAACATCTAAGGTATCTTCAGAGACAGGTTGAGTCAATGTCTAGGTGCTCTGTTCTAAATACTCAGGGGAGATACTCGTATTTCCTACTGAGGTTTCTGTTTTGCATACCTACATGAAGATCCTAGGCTTCTACAACTGGCAGAATCTCATGGAGCCATTTAGAGTTCTGGAAACTCAGCTAGTTCTTCTGGCCATTCCTGCAGTAGTACAAATAAATGCATGTCCTATATCATGTCTGGTTTTGGACTTGGCACTACAAGAAGACTGTGAAGACAAATGTTGATTATGCTATAGTGAGTCTCTGCTGCTTGGGTATTGGAGCGTGTCACATATGAGGAGAGTCAGCTGCGTTTGTTCAGACTTAAGATGAAGAAACTAAGGGAGAGATCTTCCTGCTGCCTACTAGTAAGGTGTGAAGATAACAGAACAATGCTCCTCTTGAAGATGTGCTGGCGGGGTGAGAAGTGGTGGACAAGAGCTGCAACTAGGGAAATTCCTGTCTCGATTTGTGGAAGAGGTTGATCGGTCTGGATGTCCCTGCAAGATTTCTTCCAACCTAAATAATTCTCTGTTTCTAGATCATGTTTATTTTTATAAGGATGGAGTTCTATTGTTTTATTATACTTTTCCCTTAATTTTTGTACTAGCAAAAGCGAAATTGCAGAGACAACTGCAAATTTAGCTAGGCTAGGCAGCAGTGAGAATGTGTCTTATCACTGTGTAATGAAGTATCATATTCCCCTATCCTTACCTGATAGGGATCTGCTCTGTGTAGTTGAATAATGTAAATCTCTGTGTCAGTTTATTAATGCTTGGTTTCTCAGCAGGCTGCTAGCAAATGTCCCTGTAGGTTTGGTAATGTGGTCTTCTGCTGCTAGTGGCCTTTAACGTGTTCAGAAAATATCAGCTGAACACCTACCTGTAAGAAATACGGTATGGTGTCATTAAAATAAATAACCCAATGTCTGTTTTGCATTCCGTAAGACAGTGCATACTGTCCTACTATAACATGAGCATTATTTCATGGCATTAAGTAGTTAAGTTAAGCCTGTAAGTAACTTTTCCTATAGAGGTAGTATTGAAACACTCCTGATAACTGGTTTCTGACTTCTTGTTTGGTTTAGGCATCATGTTCTGGATTGTTACTAATGCTTTACGTGTAGATTTCTTTTTGGTAGATTTTCAAGTTCCTGGAAAAAAAATCTTTAGAATTTGAACCAAGTAAATATGAGTACTAAAAATCCACAAGGCAATTAAAAATACTAATTACTATTTTGTGAAAGTTAACTAAATCATTCTTATGAATCCTGTCTTTGAGATTAACAATATTTTCAGTGCTTTCCAAAAACACAGGTAGTTTGTTGCCACATTGTTTTAGTTTGAGTGGAAGAACAAAGTGTCACTTGTGTCCTTTGGTCCTTTCCCCTAGTTCATGTGTTCCTGTGAAAACCACAGAATTCTTTGCATTCTTCTAACTCTGTTTGGAAAAACAGATGCGGTTTTTCCTGAGAGCTCTGTGGAAGGGGAAGTGGGAAGAAAAGTAAACCAGTCGAGGGGTCCTGAGACTACTTTACAAGGTCAGCTTGCTAAATAGGAACCATTGGTATTTCAAACAGTTTATTTCTTTTGTCATTTGCAGCATGGACAACACCAGCAGCATATTGCCTTGCAAGGGTTTCTTTTTCGATACTTGACTGCAAGCCCAAATTTTTCTTTAGATACTTGAGTGTATTCTTGAGTATTGTTCATACTGATTTCAATGTTGTTGATCATCTCCCCTTGCTCCTCCACCAGAACTGATATCTGGATAAAAAGTTCCTTTATGTCTTTGATCTGGTTCTCCAGATTCACTAGTTCTTTATGTCTCTGTTCAATCTCTGAAAGCTGAGCTTTGGTAATTTTGACTTCAGTGAGTAGATTTTCATTGAAAATCTCCCATTTTCCTTGTTGGAGCATGTCATTGACTTCTTCCTCAGATACCTCTTTACCAGCTACTTCAAGCTGACGGACAATAAATTTTCTGCATTTCTCTTGCTTAGCAGTTATGGCATCGTTGTATGAGAGCATAGCATTTACATAACGCTGGGATAAGAAAGCGTGCTGGGAAGCTAGAATTCTTACTGTGGCACGTGATGGCCCATGTTCATTTTCAGCTTTTTTCACTGTTTTTGACAGTTCATCCAAACATTTTCGTATGTGCTCTGCTTGCGTTTTTATTTCTCTTGCTATGTTAGATTCCTTTTTAAGAACACTGAATCTTCTCATTGAAGATAGTAGGGTTTTTTGTTGTTGACTGAATTTATGAACTTCCTCCACCAAATTATTAATGTCATTCTGAAGCTTCTGGATTTCATGCAAGTGCCTTTCAGTTATGGGCTCTTTTTCATAAATAATGGCCTGCTGTTCAAACTCCTCCTGCTCTTCTTCTTGTACAGTGGCACTGTTGTTTTCTCCAGCTATCTGTAGTTCCTTAGCTCGCAGTTTAAGCTCTTGGAGGCGGTCTCTCATGGTTTTAGTGTTCAGGGTTTTTTTCCCCTCTTGCAACACAGGGAGTTAACTCTAATATCTTTTTTCTTGTTTCACTGTAATCAAAGTGTGACAACAATGTTAGCATTTATATGTATACATAAAAAGTAGTTTCTGAAATTAGAGCTACTTTCCCCTGCACAAAAGTAAAGTAGCAATGAATTGGAAGTGGTAGGTATTCTGAACAAATGTACAGGATAGGTGGTGTCAGTGCACTCCACCATTTAATTAATTTTCCATAAGCTAAAGTTTTTAATTTGTCTTCAGGTGGATATGGTTAACAGTCTTCCCTCAGCTTCTTCACTGCAGTGTTTTTTTCCCCCACACAGTGATTTGCAGCCCAAGCCCATTTTTGTGGTAGATTTGTGGTGTAGGGTCCAGAACTTGCCTGGAGGAACGACAATGAAGAATATGGCATGTGGAGAGGACTTCTAATTTGGGGAGGAAGAGAGGACTTACTTAAATTATTATTTTATTGTAATACCTTATTTGATGAAAACTAATAAACTTTTAAGTCTTGTTTTGTTTTGGTGTTTGTTTGTTTTTTTTTTTAAATAGAAGTGAATCTGCTGCTCCATTTTTGGATTCTCAGTAGGAAGCACACACTTCAGCTTTTGAGGTTATGAGATAGACTATCTAATGAATCAGAGTTCTGGCATAAATAAGCTACTTTAGACTTTAGTTTAGCGACACCGAAAAGCCTGTCTCCATTTTCCTTGCTTTCCCCTGCCTGGGGAGTTAAACTGATAGTAACTGAAGCACTTAACTCTACAGCAAAACAGAACAGAACTCTTAATAGTTTAAGAACTCTAATAATTTAGCATGAAAATACTTTTTTTAAAAAAAATGTCTTGAGTTTTCATAAAGGTGGATCCATATCACTAATGTTGCAGCATCAAGATTTTCTAAGCCTTTTTTAGATTACTGTCATCTATTCTTACGTCATTTGCAGCCTTCATAAAATTTTTGCAAATGTACTTTGTGCACCATGGTGGTATACAATTCAGTACTCTTTCTTATTTAATAGAAAGTGGAATTAGTTCTGTTTTCTACCCTAGGTGTTGTGCATGCTTTACTGGAGACATAATTAAGAGAAAGTTTCTATTGTGTATGTTTTAGAAAATATCAAAGGTCAACTATTTTTAATTATAGGGAAGAAAGTATTTTTCTCAAAACCTATATGAATGTTTTCCTTGGACTATGATCAAGAATGGAAAATTTCAGTAAAAAGGACTAGAAGGTTATGGGATTTTTACTTGGAGTCTTCTGGTTAGGTCAAATGTGCGTCTTTCAAAGGCCTGTTCAAGCGTAAATGTTAAGCAGTACAGTAGTATCTTTTGGCTGTTTTCAGAGGTTTCAGGGCAGTCTTCTGAAATAGTAGTGTTTTATAGGTGCATTTCTTCTTAAACCCCAATTCTAACGTTGCTTTGGTTTTGTTTGTAAGTAAGCAAATGCACTATTTCTGTATGGTATCCAAAAGGATACGTTTGTAGTAACTGCAAAGGACCAATCCAGTAACCTGTCTGTATGCAAATGATTTTGTAACATTTGAACAGCTGCAAATGATACTGCTGTGGTATCTCTGCTCCCTTATGTGTATTTAAAGACCCTAAATAGATTTTTGTGTTACGTAAGTTGTGGAGTCTAACAGTATGAACATGTCTTCCACAGACTTAAATCTTGCTGTCTGCAGGAGGATTAGCTGAAAAAACAAAACTTGAAATGCTACAGAGATCAATCGTGAGAAAGAATGTTGATATTCTACATAAGCGTGGATTACCCTCACTGCTTTTTTTTTATTTATTTTCCCTTTAATGCCTTAATATCTGAATGTAGTGTTTGTTCATCCACATCAAGAGAATCCAAAAAGCCTTGGCAGTCATTAGAAGTCACAGTAATGTAGTGAGACTTGGGATCCAGCAAGCTTGCAAGTAATTCATTGGAAAACATTACTTTGGGGTGGGGAAAATGCAACATGTATTAATTTTGTTACAATAATTCCTCTTCATTGCCTAACTTGCTGTGTATCTGCCCATAGCAGAAGTCAGGCAATTTCATCAAGGTAACATTCTTTAGGAATGTTTCAGAGCTGCTTGGCACCACCCAGACTGCCACAGGGAAAGTTCATTCTGGGGCATGTGAAAGGAACCAGGAGTGCTAAACAAGGCTTCAGAGAAGTGACCTGAAAATCTGTTTTAGTATAGCCTAACACATCTGTTGACCCATGTTAATTTAGCACGGCTTGACAAGTCTATGATTAAAAGCGAGTTCTAAGGGCACCATTAATGCTTATGATGTGAGGTGGCAAGACTTTCTTGTATCTAAGAGAATGCAAGTAATTACTGAAAATCTCTAAAACATGCATGCAGTCATCCAGTTACTCCTTCAGAACACACTACAATTTCTCAAAAAGGCAGTTACCAATTTTTCATATGATTGATCTTCTGTGGTTTGAAAGTAAATTAAACGCAGGAGCAGAACTACTATACTGGGCTTCATCTTCAGTTTGTGTATGCGCTAATGATTGACATATACTTTTCAATGTTTTGGGTGCAGTGGTCTTGAAATAGCTGTATTCCTTGGGGCAGGCAACAGATTTGCAAATCTGCAAATATTCCCAAATATCAAACTTGCAAAGATGTAAGCACAAAATGCTTGAGATTGCTATTAATAGATTTTTATTTTTTTTCCTTGTTTAAACATCGGTCTCACTAAAGAGTGGAATGTAAGCAATTGAACCCTAGTTTTGTATCTTCTGTCCTATTGGGCTTGCCTTCAAAACCTGCCACTGAACATGCTTGCCAATAAATGTTGTTGATCATACTGGCAACTGAAACACATGCTGGTTTCAAATAAATAAGGATGTGTTCGTGACAAAGATAACCTTGAAAATTGTTGGGTTGACTTATTGAGTGTTCTACGATAAGCTTTGTTCATATACCGAGTCCTTGTTTTCCTACGTGTTTGTGTATATGTATAGGGGCGCATCCTGTTGTTCTTTTGACTGAGATGAAAGATTTATTTCCTTGAAGTTTTTGTCAATAGAGGGAGAATATGCCTATTCTTTTAGAGTTCAGTAAAGAAAACATGTGGCCTGAAAGCAATCCAGTGACTTAGTGTATCCCCTACATTCAAAATAAGATTTTAAAAGACGATCCTTCTGAAGTGATAAAGTAGCACAGCCTAGCACATCCTCATCAGACTTTTTCTTCAACAAAGGTTGGAAAATTTGGGTTAAAACAGCTAAGAGATGAACTGCAGTAAAGGCCAAGCAAATTGGTAGATGGGAAAGCATTAGCTTGTTAAACTGTAGCTTCAAATTATTGACTGTGTTTAGAAATGGCCCTAAATGCTCTTATACATATAAAGCTGAAGAGCATTGGTGAGGTTTGCCTGTGTTTCTGGCCTTTCCTTGGTCATAAATGCTGCTGTGTCACCTTTTATCTGCACTGATACCAATGCTGAAACCATGTGCTTGGAGCCAGAATCACACACTGCAAGCCAGTCTTTAATAAAAGATAATTTGTAGAAATCGAGTTGCTGTATTAATATAGTTGCATTAACTTAGTCAAGCCGATGTGGCACTGTGCTGTCTGTTCACACTTAGGAGCAATGTAGGATTGAAAATATAGCCAAGGAACAGACAGGGCTACAGGATGGATTTGGGAAGGTGGCAGGGGTAAGGAAGGGAAAGGAGGCAAAATCAGGCCCAGTTTTGCCCAGTGTCTAAGTTGTACTTGAGTTCAAGGATTACTTATATGCTTCCTTACATGTATTTGGGGAGAAAAAGTAGGACTGTGCATGTGGCATTTCAGTTTGGTCTCTCTGGCATACCTTATTTTCTAGAAAGGCTTCCCTCCCTGCCCCTCGCAGTGTTTTTATCATGGGGGTCTGCTGGTGGTTAAGTTTGTATTTGTTCTTCTGGTGGGCATCTTCATATGTAGTTATATATAGTTGACAGGTACAGAAATGCAGTTTTGCACGCATCCTTGTCAAATACATTTTAAGGGCATTGCAGGAGTCTTTGCCTTCTGATAACTTTACTGTGTTGCTCATCAGGGTTATGAATCTTTCCAGTCAAACTGATGCCATATGTCATTGGGAAAGTCTTCATAATGCCAATTACCTCAGCACATTGATGAGGGACATAATAGATCCTGATGACTGGACCACCATTATTAATAATCTGTCATGATTTGATGGAAATGAAAAAATTTATATTATATTCTCTGTTTTTTAAGGAGGGGGGAGGCAAGTTGAAAGGTCCTTTTCCTTAATTGCAAAGCAGACATAGAATATTCTTCCATCTATCTAATTTATCAGTAGACCCAGTGAACAGGGAGCCTACATCCAAAAATGAGATTTGGGCTGTGATACGTTAAAGGGCTTAAATGGATATGTGAAGTAGCTAAGTTGATCATATGGAATTCTTTTTAGTGGTTGTAATTAGATAATCGCTTGGTTTTTGGCTTTGATGAATATTTTATTTCCCCACCCACCCCCGACTTACCAAGAACTGGTGTTTATTTTAATTTCGTCGTTTTGGTCACTATTTCTTGGTTATTCAGCACCTTCATTAAAATGACTGACGCAAAAGGCTCTGTTTGTATTGCACCTTTGATGCAATTTGCATGCCGCCTTACGTTCATTTTAACATACTGCGCTCCACCAGAAGAAGAGGATTTACAGGCAATCAAGGGTCAGAATTCTCTCAGAGAGCTCTTTGAGATGTGTGTAATCTGAGTTCTGCATCATACTGCTTTTTTACCTCTACAGAAATAGCTACTTTTTTTTCTTTTTTTTTTCTTTTTTCTTATGATTGCGACAAAAGTAAGGGTCAGTTTGTTTTGCTGTTCCTTAGTTATGAGTCAATTAAGGCCACTGGGTAGAGGATGCTTTTGGGCAACATGTCCCAAAGGAATTTCAGGTTACAAGTAATCTTACACATTTTTTTAATTATATTTTTAAAAATCCATTTCCAGGTTGCAGTGAAGTTACATTACAGCTCTTTTATATGGTGCCAGCAAATCTGTATAACTGTTCTTTTTGAGCACAACGGCTTTGAATGATGTTGGGAGTCATACTTTGGTCTGGAACTTGATTACTACTTTAACTGTCTTAAGTTTAGCAACAAAAATTTACTGAGACGCATATACCATTTAAATGCCTACAGTTTAAGATACTTATAGTAGTCTGTGAGGAAAACTAGGGGCCTGAGTTGAAATTTTAGTTTGCTCTAAAGGCTGTGCTCTCTTGTATATTCTCACAAGAAAAGAAGGAACTTGTTTGATGGTTTTGGAATCTTGCCCTATTACCCAAAGATATAGCTTAAATAACTAAAGCGAGCAATCTTGTTACAGGTTACATTTATTTTCTCCTTTGTTTAAAAAGTTTCCTTTAACTTAAATACCTTGTAAATGACATGCCTAAACCAAGGATTATCATGCAGCAAGGTGGTTGGATGAAAACATCCTCTTAAAGCAGCTCTGTTTTAAGATGATAAGTCATTGGAAAAACATATTTAAAAATAGTTCTAAGTTCAAGTTTCTGTTTGTGGGAAGTGTGGGAGTGGTTCATGAGGAAAATATCAAAGGCAGAGAGCTTGCCCTGGTTATGAGCCTAAAAAAAGCTGCCATTATATGTGGAAGGTAGCTAAACTGTATCAGAGTATATACGATACGGTAGTGCAAAATCAGTAATCTTTTCAGCACAGGGGACTTAAGTGCTAATGGGTATCTCATTCTTAATATTAAAAATTACTAACACGCAAAGGTCAGTTGTATTTGTCAGCCATTGGGAAATAACCTGTAGCACATTGCTTCTGGTATTGCCTGCTACGTAACACTGAGGAAATAAAATCTGTTTGTTTGTCCCCCCAATGATGTTACCCACCATAACTGCCATAAGGCTACCCAGTGAAACCAAAATGACCAGTATGCAGGAGCACAGCAATGCTGCATTAGCGGCAAGGTAGCTTGGGAGATCTCTGATGGGTGTGAAATAGATCATGGGAGGTAGGGAAATGTTGATATTGAGTAAAAACATGAGATTCAAATGGAATCAGAGGTCTGAGTTTTCCAGGAGTTCATAAGATTGGTTAGAATGAGTCCAAAGTTGTGGGAAAAGTGTAAGCAGATCACACTGTTGGAGTAAGCCCTCCAAGGGAGGTGGAGAGGGGGAAAACAGACCTTAGGTACCTAAAGTAAGGTGTTCTTGGCCATTGGGCCAGAAACCTGTAACACAATCATGTTGTATGGGAATCACCTGTATTACAAGCTTTTATACTTTAGAAATCTCTCCAACTGTCAGTACTTCTCTTATGTTCTAATTAGAAAAATGTGGGGCTTTTTGTGCTATTTTATGAAGCATTTGGTTCAAAGATGCACAGCGAACCAATGGCAAATCTGGGATTGTTCCATGGAGTTTTGGAACCTTTGTTACGAATGTGTGACTGCAGATGTGGAAGACTTAAGGAGAAGCATCCACCACCATTTCCGTGTCTACAGACAGCAAGTCTCATGTTCCCTACTGATACTGTGGGTAATGGAAGGTGGCGACTTCATGCTTTTGTGCTGACGTAAGTCACAGTTACGGTGACGCATGCTGCGCCTACGAGTCCTGACTGACAAAACAATGATCTCACTCTGCCGATCAGTTAGTCTGTGGATTATTCTCTGTATTTGGTAAGGGAATGGAGTATCCCCTAATTAAAAGCAAAACTGAAGAACTTATTTAACGTTTTGATGGTGGTTTTTTCACCTATTAAACCAGATATTTACCATCAGTAGTGCTCTTTAAGAGACCTCAGAAATGAGCAGCAGAGAGAAGAAAATGTAGATACCTGGGTTTGTTTGTTTATTTCCAGCAAGAATACTACTAGAAGTCAGCACCTGCACTTAATTAGCTGGTGCAAATATGATGGCCACCTGTAGGTCACAGAAAGAAAATCAGAATATCCTCTGCCAAAGAGCACATAATTAAGGTCCAGATATTGCTATATTTTAAAGCAGTATTGGAAAATAAATGAGGAGCAAGAGAAATGTCTGCAACAGGATAGAGGGCAAGTGAAATTCTTTTGATTTAATAGGATATATAGTTTGAATTCCTGGTTAACAAGTTATTGCTAGACATCGGTTTCAAGATTTTTGTCTTCCTGGCAGTAGAATTGCAGGCTCTAAATTTTTGTTATGCAACATCCCACCTACTTCACATTCCAATTTCATCTCTGTCAGACCATATAGCTATGTATCACAGCCTTGGAACTCACCTGTAGTAAATCAAAGGATTTCCAGGCAACTTTTAAAAAAAACATATAGGCAACTTAGACTAAATAACTTTAATGTTTGCCTAGATATTGATATATCAAGGTGAAATAGAGCGTAAAAAAAATAATTAATATTAACTTTTTTTTTAATCTCATGCAAAAATATATGGCAATATCATTTATTGTCATTGGGTTTGGGATTATACATCTGGAAGTTGAACATAATATTCCTGATGTGAGCTCAGACATCTGTTCGGATGCAGCCTGTTTGATCAATAGTTATGATTAAACCGAGAGCTGAGCAGCGTGTCAGAGAAATATGTTTTCGGTAAATAGGAATATGATTCAGACCTTAGGTGAGAATGAGGCCACTCAACCAAAATGAAACAAATTGTAATTGTTGACATTCTTGTGACCACTTCACAAAGGTAACATGAGAATGAAGTTGCTCTGGAGTTGCCTAGAGGTATTATAAACAGGATGAGTTTAGAATCTTACTTCTAACTATTCTTGTATTTAAATGTGACCTGGAGGAATTGTTTAGAGAAAAGGCTGAATTAGAAAAATGTGTCTTCTTTCTCCCTGCAGCTGCATGAAAGCAATTAATTTTTTTTTTTTTAATGGGTCAGCTTTTAATTGATGTTTACAGGCAGATAATTTTGTAGCACTTTATTAACCAGTTTTTCATTATGGTTTACCCTAATATTCAAATGATTGTTTTGCATAAGAGTTGAAGGCATGAAAAGCAAACTAGAGAAATGAAATATGACAGATTATCTGAGAAAGAGCCTGGTGTTAATCAGTAAAAAGCTACTGATGGGTTTGTAATTGTTGTTAACAATCCAGAAGGCACAAGAGCTTAGAGTGCTAAAGAAGAATGTAGTTTAAGAACTGTTAACACCCACCATTTGGGTTGTTTCAGTGTACTTAAAAGCTTTTAAAGGCAATCCACAAAAACTCTGCGGAAAGAGGGGGCTCAGAGCTTAATCTTGAAGTGCTGTGTGGTCTCCATGGGAGGCTGGAAACTGTTGGCTAGTTCTCTTATCTGCTTGTTCGGTAAAAATATCAAGATTTTTGTTTTCTGTGACTTCCTCGAAAAGCTAATGAACTGCCAGTAACTGAAGAGGAAAGAACAAACAAAACAGTCTGACAAACTGGCATCTTTCTGCCTGTTTGTGGATCAGGAGTTTGACTTTCATGGATGTTAACATAAGCAAAACATAAAGAGACTTAACAGACCTTTTCTTGCTGTATCTGCTGAGGCCTCACTTCTCTAGGATAAAATATCCTACTGATTGCTGTCCACAGGGTTGCCCAACAAACAAGTTAATAGATGAGAGATGACATTTCTAAAGGAAAAACGTAGAACAGCATTTTTAAATAGAGGATTGACCATGGACTGAAGAATATGGCATTGTTCTTTCCCTTGGGTAGACTGCTGTGAAGTTCAAAGGTGTTCTCTTTTTTTTGTTTTCCCAGGAATGCTAATTTAGTCCCTCAAAGCTATGGCTTCTTGAAGTAGCCTGAAAGACTAATATTCTTGATCTGAGATAAGTCATTCTCATGCAGATACATTTTTCTAAAGTTGCTTTTAATCATGTTGATAGTTCTGGTACTGTAATATTTTGACCTCAAGGATGCTTTGCTCTTTGTTAATTTTGATGGCCACCATGGAGGTTTGACCCAAAATTTTAGGTTTCTGTTAACTGATTAAATTTACCCCCAAAAGCAGCATCTCTGAGACACTTTTACAGATCACCATTCCCCGCAGTGTGTACTCTCTACAGTATTTCGTTTTTCGTTTTCACTGTTATGTTACTGTATAAGAATCCCACACAAGGGGAGAGAAATGTGTCGGTTGGAAAGTAACAGTGTTTAAAAAATCCTCCAAGTCTGCAAAACAAGAAAACAAACACATGGGCATGCACATACCCTCTTCCCAAACAAACCCTTTCTGTAACAGTTCTCGGTTTTTTGATGAAAGCTGAGATACAAATGTGTCCAGTTCATACTGGATTTTTTTTTTTTTTTTTGCACCAAATCTTTTGGATTGTAAATTAAACTTTAATACTGATTGTTTTTTTTCTTTTTCCCCTTTGCTCAGTAATTTACATTTTAGAAACAGGTCGAGGAACACACATAGTTTGCATTCAGACTCTGTTTTTCTCTGGCATGTCTTCTGTCATTGAGCTGTAGATGTCAGTTGTGCCAATACATACATACACTCCCTTTCCACATTGTTTCCCCTGACTCTTAAAGTTCAAAAGGTTTCTAGTTGCTTAAAAAAAATTCCTACCTGATATAAAAGCAGTTGGTGTCTAGCTTTATTTCTTGTGTAAAGTAAGTTTGTTATGCCAATAATGTTCCAAATGTAGTTTATGTGAAATTGAAATAAGCCAGGCATGGTTTTACATACGAAAGCTTCTTACTCAGCAAACTTAATGTGATAAACCAACTGACACTCTCCTGTGCTTTCAAGTATGTTTTGTTATATACATCCTACAGTTTTTTACTGACTTGGAAAATTAAAATCAAGGTCTATCCATTAAGATAACTGACGTATTCCCTGAGGAAGGAAGTTTTATGCATAAAACTTGCCTCAAAACCTAGCATTCCTGTGCATGAGCAGCAGAGCTGTGAGACTATATTCACCTAGAGAAATACTCAATTCTTCGCAGGGTAGACATCCATTATTTGCATGTCTTGACACTTAGGCACATTTCCATTCTAAACCACACTACAGCCTTTTTCTGATATTTGCAACTTTGCAAGCATTAAGTAAAAGAAGAGTCTTTACCTTTTAATCCTGTGCTGGTGGCTTTCCGTTTTATCTTTTACAGAGGAACTCTTGAGGTTTCAGCTTCAGTACAATCTGAAAAACATTGTTTCGAATATTTGCCTAAAGTAATACGTCTTGAGTGACATTCCATGAAGTTTTTTCTGCATGCCTTCCACTTCTAATTCTTATGTAGTTGTCCAAGGGTTCATCATCGGGAGCAGTGGTGTGAGAGAGGAGCTGACTTCTGCAACTGCAGTAGACAGGCAAATTGATTACTTTCTACTTGGGGAATCTGGTTCTGCCTGTTTGAAACCCAGCCTTGCTGAGAGGCGGATCACTGCTGGAGCTGCCCAGTAGCAGGAAGTGTCTAGGAGCAGCTCCCTAGATAGGGGCCAGTTTACAAGCTGGAAGTGGAGCACAGCCTACCGATGAAGCACAAGTGCAAGTGCAGGGTTTGCTTTCTTCCCTTCTAAGGCACGAAGGGAAAAAGAAGCAAGGGTAGGTCATGGATCTGTTTTACCTGAAAAAGAAGAAAAAAACCCCAACACAAAACCCCAACAAATAACAAAGTAATACCCTTTGTCACAGTATCTTAAAAATATTTAAACTCCATTTATAAGTTTGACCTAAAGGCAAAAGCGGGCAGGGTGTACAGCAGATGTATGACTTGTGCAAAGCCACTTCAGTTCTTGGGGAGCATAAGGTGGAGACAGCTATTTGGATATTCTGCTTTTCCAGACACAGCACCTCAGCTGTATTTTTTGAATACAGTCAATGTTGCAATGGGAGTGTTGTGAAGAAAATGGAAGCTAATGGATAAAAAAGCAGATCTTAGACCTTTCAAGGTATTGGAAGTTAAAAATCGGCAGCTACTGCAAGTTATAGGGCGTTTGTGTCACACTCACACTGAGCTATGCAGCTTACCAACATTTCATTCTGCTTCAGCTGTGCTTTATAGAATGTGCAGTCCAATAGCCTAGTAAATAGTGCAGTTATTTAATCTTCAGGTGAGAAAGGAGTAGGCAGTGGCAACAAACTCCGTGTTCAGAAATATTTTCTTCAATTAGATCAAGACGAATTGACAGCACTGCTGAGGAATGCTTTTGGAGACTAAGGGACAGTGCAGTAGGATTTTCAGACAGTAACAAAGACAGGTTATGTGGGGGGGGAAGAAAGTGGAGATAATTGTTTACAATCTTTTAATTACTTTCCATAGCTTTCTTCAATTTCATTTCAGTTTCCCCCTGGTTTAGCTTTGGCTCTATTTCAAAGCTAAATACTGCGAGGACATTACTTGTTCTAGCTGATTGGTGAGAAGAAATCGTGCCGGAGTATCATAAGCATATTGAAAATGTCATAGGTTCTGTATATGCATTGAACAACAGTTAGGAAATCTCTGCAGTAAATCATACAAAGTACTGCAGAAGTACTTTTTTTTGTTGAGAAGTGGGAGTGGATTATCAAAGGAGGGGTGGGGAGGAAAGCCACATGCTCTTTCTAGTTCTGTAGGCAAGTCAGCAAAGTTTTGATTATCAGTAGGATGTAGGGGTTTTTATCCCCAAGATGATGATAGATAAGTGAGCCTTTTGGACCACAGCAGTTAAGATTGATGAAGTTTGAGAGGAAATGGACATTTGAGAAGCTGTCTTTCTATGGTCTCCTTCATAAACTCTTCTTGAAAAGATTAGATAATGAATCATAGTGCATGAGGTTAATAGTGACAAGGAATGGTTTTTTGAGCTATAGATGCAGCACAGCTTTTTTTTTCTTTTTTTCTTCTTTCCTCTCATGGAAGTAAAATCATTAAGAATTGAGGCTCTCATACTGTGATTCTGGAAAATAGGAAGGAAAAGGAGTAAGGTCTTAGATCAAACTGAAGTGCTGACAAGTTCTACTAACTGTGGAGTGGATTCTTACCAGCAAGGAGTATGATAAATCCAAAGTACAAGCTTTGCCTAACATTCTCTAAAAGCCATTTGAGTTGATGCTGACTTGAGATTTCAGAAGAAAGGCTATGGTACCTGCTTCCAAAACCATATACCATTGCATTCATGGAAGCCAAATATTTGTGATTTTATCCAGAAAGTTGAATCAGAGTTCTCATGTAACAGAAGCGTTGCTAAACTTCAGGACATTATTTTAGTGGAATTCCTTTCTTGGAGAACAGCAAGTGCAATTTTCAGATTCCTGATGTTACGCAATGCTCCGCTCTGCAGTCTTTGCACTTAGCTTGGATTACTGTTGTAGAAAGTGCAAAATAAGATTGCATTGTATGCTTATGTTCCAAAATAGTCTACACTGGTTGGAAGTACATGGTACCAGTTTTCATGCTGAAAAATAGTAACTGTGAACAGGAGTAGTCTATTGCTTGTAAAATATTATTTAATACCTTCTCATAGTTCTTGAGTTTTACCATACTAGCTTTTTCTTTAGAAGCAGGTAACGGGAGAGGAAAGATTATATGTCCTATTGTCACCGAGAGTTTTTATGGAAGATGGGAACAACTCTTTCTTGACTTGACATTTTTTATGAAGTTTTATTTATTTCTTATGAAACTCTCAGACCCTCAAAAAAACGGAATGATTTCCTATGTATTTTTTTGTCATTTTTGTCTGTTTAAAGTGCATATTTTGGACTTCTATCTAAATTTCTCCATTTGTTATTAAAATTTGCTTATAAGCAAACTCAGAAAATCATTGACCAACATGACTGAAAGTTTACTTCTTTAAGTTTCTTCTTAGGGACGGCATCTGCTTGGCTAACACATTCCTAAATAATTAAGGAAACTTACCACGTTAATCCATGCTTACCACGTTAATCCATGCTACCTTCTTGGATGTTGACCAATTTAAATTCATTTTAATCAGGATATTGATGTCTCCGTAGACTCCAATAGCTTATACTGTGTAGCTTTATATGTAGAATGGTACAGTCTTTTACATCCATCTTCTTAGCTGTAAAATATAATTGCTTTGTCTATTAACAATTATTAAATAATTACTAAGCACCTTAGTAATTATTTAACGTTAGTATCTGTTGAAAATAGTGCATGGACTGACATGTTTATTAAGTAGAAAGACCAATTAAGAATTAAGGCTGAAACAAGGCATTTTTGTCTTTACTTTCTCCTTCTTCCCCTTCTTCTTCCTATTTTTGTCAAAAACCTAGCCTTTGAAGGTCTGAGAATCTCTCTCATGTCGGGGTGCTAAGTGTGTCTTTTAATTTTTTTCTTTAGGCTGGCAAATAAGCAGGACAGAGAAGGAGCCCTGTCAGAAGCAGATGTAATAGAATCCTTATCTCTGGAAAAGCTTGTCAATGAACACAAGTGTCTGTGTCAAATTGTAAGTATATTTTAGGATGCTTCACTTTCTAATACATATGTAAAGCTTGCAACGAGGTAGGAGGTTGTGCCATGTAGAATAAAACTGAAACTCAAACCCTGCAATCCCAGCAAAGATACAGGACATGTATCTGTTCTGCAAGCAATTCTGCTGTTCACCTTGACGTTCTGCTTCTGGATCTTTTGAAGAAATCTTTATAACAAGAATCCTGAAAGTGTACGTGCTGGTCCTTTCTAAAACCATCTAAGAATAATTTGTTACTGATATGGTTTAAAACTTGTTTAATTGGGCAGCAAGTTCAATATTCCACCTTTTTAAAAAGAAGCAGGAAATGGAATTTGCCTATGTTAACATTCAGGAAGGATCACTGTTTGGATATGATGTTTGTCTCATTTCTGTTCATAGCTAAAATCATCATTCAATCTGAGTCACCACCTGGCAAACTCTTAAGAACTTAATGTAATTCCTAGGGAATCTAATTCCCAGAACAGTGGTCACCAAAGAACACTGTTAGAGCTAGTAGCTAGTTAATTTTTGTCCTAAAATAGCTACATTTCAGATGTAGTATTCACAGTCATGTTTAAAAAAAAAAAAAAAAAATCCTAAAAAAAGGGCAGGGGAACGGGAGCCAAAACCAGAAATCTGTATGAAAGCTACTTAATTTTGGTCAATATTTCAAATAATTTATCTAGATCAGTAGTTTCTGAAACTTTCTTTAAGTTTTTGTTTTAATTAACCAGTTTGTTAGTTAACTATTTGTGGGCTTTGCTTTTATAAACTTTTCCTAATTGCAATAAGAAACATTTAAAATGATGAGAGTTGATGTTATTAAACAAAATTAGAAGGCAATTTTGCAAAACCATTCCAGCTGGTATTTGGGTTTTAAAATTTAAAAAAGACTGTTTAATTCCCTAGGGAGAGTTGCAAAATTCATAGGGTAATACGTATTGCTGCTATTTTCTCTACTAAGTTGAGTTATAGCAGGGCATAGCTCTGCTCTAGTCATTATGTCATGACTCTTTGAATGCTTTTCTTCAGTCAGTGGACTTTGCACTACACGTATGTAGCTATCAAAATAACAATTGCGAATTTGCCGTTTTCTTTTCCCAAGGGACTCTGTGACAAAAATATTTTCTTGCAAAGCCGCATCAATGTAAGAGACCTGTAAGATTCTAGTGTATTTTCCCAATACTTTAGAGTTACTTAATTTATGCCATTTTCCAGTAAAATGCTGTTCTAGTTGTCCATTTATATCTTAGGTGTAATCAACAAAGAAACTAGATCACATATTCTTAAGTTATTTTAGCTGAAATCAGCTGAGAGTCTTACCTACTCGAATGGGCAGCTTCTTTACTGGGCTAATTAAAGGTAAACATGGTCCCAAGTTATTTCAACATGATGACTCATGGGGTGAATTTAAACAGGGGTCGTGTGAAACAAGATTTAAGTAAAATTAGGCGAGGACCAAAAACCCTTTTGTTTGTTATTTTTTTAATTAGCTTTTTTTCTGGATCTTTACATTTCGCCACAGAACGTTATTTCTCTCACTGTCACATGGTGTCAGTGAGAATTACCTTCCTCTCTTTCTTTTTTAATATGTCTGTATCTTCTATATTTCTAAATTTCTGTATTTTATAACTGAACTACAGCAACAATAATCTTGGTGCAAACCAAGAAGCAAATTGCCCCAGTGCCATCTGTTGTTTTATCTTAGTTATCTGAGAGAAACAAGGTATTATTGTCTATACATTTTCTCCTGATTAGGTTCTGCTACAGAGTATTGTAGTGTTCCAAAGTGAACAACACTCATATTTAAACCTTAATTTAGACAAATTAGGAATGTATTAAAATGCAAACTAGGTTTGGCACTGGGGGGGACATAACAGGACAGAATTATTTTTTTCTGTTAGAAGTTGTACATACCATATCTGACTATGGTACCATTTAAATGCTTGTCAAATGAAGAGGTAACAGGGAATTTTCCATGTGTTGACATCGGAGAGTTAGTCTTTGTAATTGTCCCTCACTCATGAACACAAATGCTGAACACAATCAAGTGTGAAATACCATTTCTTCCTGTCAAATACACAGCTGGATCTATTCAGTTATTATTCAGAGAACAGTTTAAAAGACCCGTACAGTGTTCCAAAGCGTTATAGTACTGAAGAGATTTTGAGAGGTCATCTAGTCCTTTTCTATGTTCTAAGCTAGAATCAAGCCATCTCTCTTTTGTTCCAATTAAAGCCCATTATACTTGTCCTCCTGACAATGAACATGAGGAGCAAATTAATCTTTTCCTATTTGCAGTTGTGCCTTATGTTTTTGAAGGCTATTATTGTATCTCCTTGAAGCTTTTTCATGTCAAGAGAACCACTCCTTTTCCTGCAATGTTTTCTTACCAGATGCATTTTCATAACCAGTTTTGTCTGATTTTTCTCACTGTGCCCCTCTTGATTCATTCCAGTCAATGCACTTCCTTGAATTGTTGCATCTGAGCTAGATAACATATTCTAAACTAATTTGGCAACGTGTTTTCCACCCATCTTCCAACTGGTTTGCCTAGATCATGGTTCTCTCGCTTACTGATGAGAATGTCATGATAAAAGTTTTAGTTTAATCAAGATGCATAATATTTTGCTTCACCCCTATCCACAATACCTCTTCTGATCTAAGAAATGGAATTGGTTTGACAATTTTTATGACAAATTCACACTGGATTTTATTTATCCCCTAAGTGCTTATGAACAAGTTGAACATTTCTTTCATGAATAGGAGCTAAACTGATTCTCTTGCATCTCATTTTTTCCATTTTACTAGATAAATATAACATGGACTATCTATAAACCAGCAGCAAAACTGAACATATGTGTTTGGGGTTGATAAATTATATTTCTATATAGATGCATAGATATGGATGTGTCTAGAAACAGGTTTGTAAATATACATATATACACATAGCAGGTGTATGTGAGCTGTGTGTATGTGAAATGGGTGTATGTATATGTCTAGAGATAGACATGCAAACATGGTTTTCTGTGCAGTATTCGAGTATTTTTGAAATCACACTGGAAATAATGGAATTTGGTAGAACTAATGTGATTTGTATATTGGCAAAAAAAGCACCTAAATTTATAGAATACCTAAATGCAAATTTATTTCCCCTACTTCTCAGAGTTTTGCAAGCTTCACAGTAAAAAGTAATTGTTTGGCTGATTTCTTGTTTTCAGTCAGGGAATGTGATCTGAACTGCAAAAAATTTTCCACTCTCTCTCCTTAAATTTACAGGAACCTTGCTCAGCTATCATGGGCTGTGGGAAAAAAATTGATAAATCAATAAAAAAGGGGTTATATTGGCTTCTACATATCATAGCAAAAGATTTTGATGCCTTAAATGAGCGCATCCAAAGAGACACTACAGAACAAAAAGCATATGAAGAACAAAAGAAACTAGAACGAGCTGAGCGTGTGAGAAGGATACGAGAAGAAAGGTATTCTCTCTATAATTTCTCCTACCTCCCCTTCCTCCCTTTCTCTAAGATACTTGATTCATTCCTGTATTCAGAATTTAAAACTTACAAGCCAAGAGCATCCATATTAAAAGTACAGACTTGAATGCTAGATCCTTTCTTTAAGACCTACAAGTTTTTGCCTGGTTCACCCCCTTTATTTTATTTGCTCTGTGCTGGAAATGTACCGTGAATGAGACTTGCAAGGTAGTTGTTGAATAAATTTGCCCTTGCTAATATAAGTTCACAGGAGGCTAACCTTAAAAAATTAAGTCCTCGCATTTAATCTTAGGTCACCTTCAAGTATGTTCTAAAATAAACTTATTACCTTAAGTTAGACTTTGTAACCCATATGTGAATATCAAAGACTAGATTTGGAACTTTATTCAACACTATGCTTAATAAACTTCAGTATATCCAGCAGGTAGGGCATGGAGAGACTTAAGATGATGCAGGGAGGAGAAGCAGGACAAGCAATATATTACTTCCCTTCGAAGCCCTTTGGTGGTCATCAGCAGCCCGCCATGGTTCCTATTAGAGAGTGAAGTGAAACGTTTTACTGAGGCATTCTTTAAAAATTTGCTGAGCGCTCCTGCCCCCCACGTGCCCTATATATGCAGAGATTTGCGAGTCTCAGTTATTTTGAGAAGTGACTGTGAAGCTACTGTGAAGTGTCTTGGCTTGTGCTCTTGCTGATTTGGTTTACCTCAGCAAGTACATTGCTTCAGCACATTTTAAACACCTGGAATTTGACACATGCTTCATACATATTTCACAAACTTATAAAAAAATTCATACGTTGTTAGTCTGCCAGATGTCTCTGCATAGACAAAACCCTCTGACCATGTTGGACTGTGTTGGGTTTATGCCATGTTGAGAGGTGTAGCGAGGAGCACTGACTTCAAAACATGTCTCAGAGATTGTCTAATGACGTGGGCATTTTCTATATATTCTGTTCCTGTTCCGTGATCTTGATTGTATTTGTTCACTGGAAGAATTGGTTGGGTCTGAATTAAAGGCTTCAAAGTTTTGCTAAACTTCTTGTGTCTTAGAGGAAAGCTAGCTAGTGACTTCTGCTGGTTCAGCTTCTCAGATAAAAGAGATGGCATTAATTCTCATTTTGCTGTTTTGCATCAATTCCTTACTGTAAGAAACAGGTTAATCTTTATTCAATTGTAATTCTGTTTCATTCTGTGCTTTAAGAATTCCCCAGACTGCTTATTGTTCAGATTAGCTTCCCTGAATGTTTTCTCAAAGTGCGTTTCCTCCACAATACGTTTGTAGCAAACATCTTGTTCCAAATGGCAAACCGGAGAGGTAGTGCCAGTAAATTTTAACACAGCACTGGCTGTTCCTTCCAAGTAGAATGGCTTCAGAGGTACATCGGTGACCTCCCTTTCATTCCCCTCTGTGCCTCTGAACAACAAGATTGCTTCCTCTCTCAGTACTTGCAGCTGTAAAGCAGGTGTAACAGTGACTTCCTATGTGCCAGTGCTATCCGAGCGATTGATGAAAAGTGTTTGATGAGCATATAATTTATTAATGGTATACTATTTATATTTAATATTTCTTGCATAAAGATCTGGTACATAAAAAACTACTAGTGCAACAGCAGCATACTGAGCATTGTGTGTCTTTCTGCACTTTTCTGAGTCTAGTTGAAGCAAATATGATTCCCTATCTGCTACCACATAAACTGAATGCTTTGGTAGCAGCTCTCCATTATGTATACTAAGAAGGATCTAGAATTATGAGAAATGGAGGCGTGTTAAAAATAGAAGAATAGGTTTTACATAGTCTGGTTTCCTACCACATAGTTGCGGGGTTTTTTGTGGTTTTTTTTAAATGATTGACTACCTTGAAAAAAATGTTATGAAGGATTACCACTGTGAAAATTTCAGCCTGAAAATTTCATCATACTGTTGAACAATCAAAACCTTCCAGTTACACAGATGTATTCTGTCACATATCTTGTTCTTAGAAACTGCTTCTACTTCCTAAGTGCTGATTGAATCTTCTGGCACATAGCAGCAGTTTCTGCCTCTGCCATAACATATACTCGTGCTTTATTGATGTTAGCTTGTCAGTGTGATTTCTGTAGAATGTTTTTCAAAATACAGAAGCATATTGTAAAACTCAGTTGGCATAAACTAGAGGATGAGTTAGATGGCCTAATAAGTGTTCTCTGTTGTGTAAAATTTATGGTTTGGCTTCTTCATAATTCTTTGTTCATCCCCCCCTCTTCCCTTACCCCCTCCCACTCCCAAAATATCCAACTCCCCAAAACATTAAAACAACAACAACATAAACCCAACAACAATGACAAAGGGAAAGAGAAGAAGGAAGAAGTGTACCTGATGAGGAAGACCCTGAACCTGGGAACTCTGAAAACCCTTTCCAGCCTATATCTGCTGTAATCTCTGAGGTATGAGAATATGTGGAAATCTGGATCGTTTTAGAGCTACCACTAACAAATTTCTGAGAGGTAATGAGAAAAATGGTTCATTTAAGAGAATTATTCTAAGTCTGTATGCACATCTTTTTTTTTTTTTTCCGCTTTCTTTTTTTTTTTTATCTGGTCAGTCTTGTTTGCATTGAATCAATGCGTTCATGTTAAGAATGTTCCCTATTTTTGATTTGGGGACGAAAAGTTTTGTAGATGCTGTAGAATAAAAGTATTGTGAACCGATGACTGCACACATTTCCTAATTAAACTGTTGGATAATCAGGAGTGGAAAATATTCAAAGTATTATCTTCTTGTGAAGTGTTTTAGTGGTGTAGCAGGTCATATAAAATCTTCCTGACTACCATAACTATTTAGATTTCTGAGCATAGCCTGTTTTCTGTTGAAAACTGAGACAATTGAGAAATTTTCTTAGCTTTGAAAGATGAAAAGCATATTAATATATAGAGTTTCCTTAACCTGTGTTTCTGAGTTCAGGTAGTTCTTATTTATTGTACCATATTTTTTTATTCAGTTGACTTGAGGTAACACAATCTCAAGAAACACATAAACTCTCAGAGACTTTTTCAGTAAGTAATTCAATATGCTTCTCTCCAGGACAAAAGTGCCCATATCCATATATCTTG
This sequence comes from Ibycter americanus, assembly GCA_035590275.1. Classification (NCBI taxonomy): domain Eukaryota; kingdom Metazoa; phylum Chordata; class Aves; order Falconiformes; family Falconidae; genus Ibycter; species Ibycter americanus. Next base: position 116,843,075 of record JAVJGI010000014.1, on the reverse strand, counting down.
TAAAGTCAGCTACATGCACAATAATACACTTAATAACAACATACAGAGAAAGAAGAGAAGGGTGTAGGTATAAGCATTGCAGAGACGGTGATATAGTGATGTAGAACCTGTGAAACAGCCTATCATTGGATCTGTATGACACAGTCGGTATTTCTCCAAATCGTGGTAGCACTTTCTGGCTACTTAAGTTCTGTGCATGTGTATTGTGTTTTAACTAAAACCTTTAAAAAAAAAAAAAAAGATAAGAGGAAGAAATTAGGAGTAAATTAGGAGTTTTCGAACCTTTTGCTCAGGACTTTCTTCCTCTGGACAGGATACTGGCAATTTGATTTCTATACTTATTTGTAAATATTTTCTATGCTAGATGTGGGAAATAAAAATATTTTAGGAATATTTTGATTTTTAAAATAGCCTTGTCTTATCAGTCATTTTACAGCATTAGAGGGTGTTAAAAAAAAATCTTTTTTCTTAGAATGAAAAACAAATTGAAAAGGAAAAGAAGCGGCAAAGGTTGGAGACTGAAAAGTCTACAAGTCTCTTGAAATCGCAAACAGAGCAGGAACAAATGGATGCCCAGCACTTATCAAGTAGCAGTAGCCAAATCACAAATGATAGTAGACTAGAAATGTGCAATTCTACAACTACACAGCTTTTGCAGCATGAAGGAGAGAATGAGCAGCAAGCCTCAGAATGCCTTGACTCAGGTAAAACGGCTTCCTTTGAATTTGTCATTTAATGTTACTTTTCACATAGTTCTTCCGTCTGTATTATTTTTCATGATACCACATGTCAATTTAAACTGTTGCAAACATAAAAATACACCATTAGGGTACTGTATTGGAAAATCTGTTTTGAAAAAGGGCATGCTTGTTGGTGTGACTGATACTGTAGCTGAAACTAGGTTCATTTTTATTATAATCAAATATGTGGTCCACTTCTCATCAGTACCAAGCTAAGTTGAATTTCTTGATTAAAACATAGAGTTTGCATATATTTTATGCTTACAGTTTATTTTCTATAGTAAAATGATGTGTAGATTTTACATTTCAAACATGTTTGGACTGAAACCACTGATTTATGTCACCCCAACAATTGTATTAGAAGATGATCTAAGATAGTCTCTGAATATAACTGATATGTAATGCTGTATTTCTGTTTGGTATAGATAACAGTAAGAAAAAAAGTAAAAAACCAAAATTAAAAAGGGGCCACAGAGTAGAACCTGTTAATACAGAGGACACTGTTCCCAAAAATCCTACACCACCACCAGCTCTTCCACCGGGTAAGCCTACTAACATAATAATTGATGTCTCGATTTGTGGTTATTAATCCTTTAAAATAGTCATTTGTGAATGATGAAACTGGAATGGTCTTCATGCAGAGATATGCTACTAAAACTTACACTCTAGGAAATCTTTGATGCAGTTTCCCACTTCACAGTATGAACTTCCAGCAGTATTAATTTGATCTATTCCTGGGGGGGAACATGTTACTGGTTTTCACACAATAAAGAAAAAGAAGAAAAAAAAAAGGGAGGCAGAAACTTGCCTACTGACTGATGAAAAAGTGATTAAAAATATCAATATTTTTAAGGGTAAATCCATTTATTTTTGAAGTACTTAATAATTATTTACCATATATACAATATATTACATACTTTTGGCATTTCAAAATGCTTTGATTTCTCCCAAAGAGAACTGGCTTTCATACATTTCGTCAGAATCAAGTGCAGTCGTGGTGTGTTTTGACTGTCTTTGTTTTCCTTTAGTTGGCTGGGGAACTCCCAAACTTAATAGACTTCGAAAACTTGAGCCTCTTGGTGAAACCCATCATGCTGGTAATTTAAAATGTTTTGGATTTTTTACATTTTTATAGCATTCTCCATTGTTCATTCACTTCTACATTCATTTCATCCTTCATCCTTTTTTTAAAAAAATTCTTAATGCCAGTTTTCATTGACCAAAAGCTAATCCTTCTGCTTAGTAGAAAGCACCTTTTTGATTTTTCAAGTCTTACTCCTTTTTTTACCAAAAAGGGTAAGTTCTCTCAGACGCCCTTATAAAGTTTAAAGTGACACAGGATATCAGAAGCTATTAATGATCGGAAATTATTTGCACAGCAGCATGCACCTAAATATTATAATGTGCCATATAACAAAGAGTATCAGGATCAATTACTTTAAGAGTCCGAACACATTTTGCATTCAAAATGAAAGTTTCAAAGTATATCTCCATTGTCCATTTGTAGACAATTCATCATTATCTGATGCAGTGGGAACAGGAGTTGGGTTACCGGGATACTGGAAGAAGGCTGAGGTACTCAGCAGAGAGGATACTGCAGAAAGACCTGAGCAGGACTGCAGAGATCCAGCAGGGCTTATTAATTTGGCATCCGTAGTGGCTCTTCCACATCCAGGCTGGTTCTGCACTGCCTGTGTGTTTTCACACTGATCTTATGATCTGATCTGGAAGCGTTAATCACATCACAATACCGAACCCAAATGAGCCCCATGTATTTTCCTGTAGTTCTGTGAACTATAGCCTCCGTCCAGATGAATTCACTGTGTGTAGGCTGACTCCTTGTCTTGCCTCTTGAGATAGTCTAAAATTTATTCTACCCACTGGTACTGCCTCCATATGGTTCTAAAAGCATAGTTTGTAAGATTTTAATCATTGATTTGGGGGTGTTTTCTTGTGACAAGGAAAGCTACAGACGTGGGCACTTACAAATTGCATTGTGTTAGCAACTTCAAATGAGGGACTACGATCCCAGCTATGATGAAAAGCCCAACATAAATTTGAGTGCAGAAGTAGCGAGACTTCCAACTGGAACCTAGGTTATTGGTCTGCAAGGAGAGTTGTCAGTGATAAAGCTTGGGATCTGCTCCTTTATCTGAAAAGCCAGTGTCCCTGGAAGTTCACAAACTGATAGGAAAAATAAGTTTAATAACTGGAAATGTCAAGATGTAGCAGGCAGGTTCTTCATTTCTTTCTGCAGTAATGACTGTTTTCTATTTTTGGAAGACCATGGAAGATTGTTTTTCATATGCTCATATTGCATCCTTTCCTCAGTTTTAAATGATAATTTCTGCCTTTTTATTACATTTTTATTTTTCAAATCTTGACAAAACAATTGAATATGGAGACATCTGGAGTTATACCGGAGAAGGATAACCAAACTAAAGCAATGGGAACACTCACAGAAATTGAACAAAGCGAACGTTAATTGAGGAACTTAAAGAGAAAGGAGCTCATTGTGGATGTAGTGGTCCTTGAGCTTAACCCTGACTTGAATTGGTTGTGCTACTATCATGTAGTACAGCACCATGTGTACATACCTGCTGAAGTTCTGCAGCAACAGAAACTGGAGCTTCTCTGCCGAAGAATCAAAAGATGCTTAAAGGGAAATTAAGATCTCTAAACCCTAAAAAATTTATTTTTCACAGGAACGTAATTCACGTGCATAAAACGTAATTTATAGCCTTAATAATAAAACCATCTTGCTCTTTTTTTTAAAGGCAAATAGAGAGAAGGCGGCAAGAAAGAAAAGCCAGATGAAGAGGTAGGGAGAGGAAGAAAGGGAAGAGATGGTACTCAATTTTTGCCTGTGCCTAAGGGAGGTGTTGCATTTTGTAGCAAGAGCATGGGTGGGACAAAGAGGAAAAAAAAATGCATAAGCTAGGTTCCTGACTCGCAGGTATGTAAGTTAGTAACATGAGATCTGTGTTGCTTTAGTCAATTTGTAAAATAAGGATAATAATTAAAGTATTTTGGAATCTAACAGTGGAAAAAGATGTTGGTAGGGAAATGATCTCTTGACCAGAGGTGTAACCATTGAGATCAGAGGAAACTTGGAGTGCTCAGAACTTTGCAGCTTGACTCAAGACATTGCCTGCTCTTTGCAGAGATTTGGGTTTTTTCAGGAATTTTGAGACGCAAGATTCACACAGATACAGAAAGCAAGAAAACATGTATTACAAAAGGACTATTTATAAATGAAAAAAGCTCTTCAAGTGCATGGTCCAGCGTTGTCAAACCTTTAGTTAGGTCCTGATATCAAAGAACATCAATTACTTATTTTGCTTAAAGCACTTTTTTTTTTTTTTTTTTTTTATTACTCAGACTGTTTGAGAGCCATAGAATCATAGAAAGGACTCGTAAGATCATTGAGTTCAACCCTTAACCTAAGACTACCACGTCCATCTTGCACTGATTTTAGCTTGTCATCTGTCCTTGCCTGTTTTCTGCCACACAACAGTGTTTTTCAATGAGTTTTTTACATATTTGGTAGATGGAGAACCTGCTCCTGCTTAGAAACTCATTTGAGTTTCCTAAGACCAATGGAGCCTACCTTTGATCCGTTTTTTAGAATATTCCCTGAATGGCATCTTTCTGAGAACCAACTTCTTTTTGGCTGTCCCTTCAGCAAAGAAATAAATCAGGTTTGAATTCCTGCCCCCTCCCTGCTTTGCCCAAAATTAATACCAGAAATAAAGGTGGTTTTAAAAGTTTTTCAGCCATTCAACCTTTGTGAAATAAAAAGCCTGCTTTCCTTATAGGTTTCATGATTAATTGATATAAATGACCTGAAGGTACAATTTGCAGTGAAAGCTTAAAATTTGGGAGGGGGGTGTTTGTTTCCTGTAGCTGGGACTTTAGTAAGGCCTTCTTTTCTGTGGGGTATTTGGATTCTCTGAAGTGCACTGTTTTCTATAGCAATACTGCATTCTGTTGAACAACATGCTTTGACAAACTGTTATTGGCCAAGTAGCTGAAAAATCTTTGTGTGTGGGGCAAACGAGCATCTACCTTCGTGTAGACTGGGCTGAAAAACCTCAGTTCCAGTAGAATGTTCAGGAGTCCAGGTAAAATTGTTAGTGTCCATAAGGGCAAGGAAAGAAAAAAAGTATTTAACAGTCTGCTTTTAAAAGTGTAAGGAGCCTTGGTTATGCATAGAGCTTATTTTCAGGAGCACTCTCCAAGTTTATCTCCAAGAGTGTGTCGATGAAATGTTTGATAGCTCCTCAGTGTAAGTCAACCCCCTTAAGCTTCAAAGCAGATATGACTTTTTGTAGTGTTGATTTCTGCTAGTCCATGAAAAAAACACAGGAACAGGTGTCTGTCAGTATTCCCATGCATTCTAGTACAGGTCTTTGTCAGTTAGCTTAGTAGTTATTCCTTTGGTTTTGTCTTAAAAATGATTTTTTTGGAAGTGTCACAGATATGTGATATACCTTGCTGCTGAAACACATACAATTAGTGTAGTGTGAGGTTGAACTAACCTCCAAAGGTCTGTTTTTTAATGTGAGGTGTTCTCAGAGACATAAATCTGTCTGAATGGTTTAATGTGCAAACTGAAAAATTTAAGTGTTGGTGAGCAGCCTATTTAGTATATATATTGAGTCATTTTTGTGTCATTCTTAGCAGAGAACATTACGTTGGATGCTTTGGCAGAGTCAACAGGCAGTAGAAGCAATTATATAAATCTTTAATTATATACTTATTTTCACTAAAGACTGCAATTTTTCCAGTCATGCTAATGATTCTAGCACAACACTAGGTAATGAGTGTCTATTTATTGTCAGTGGAGGATACATTTGCAAGGATGATAAACCTCTTTCATTATCGGAGGTAAAATTGTCTGCCAGTCCTAAAGTCATCTGCCAGACCTCAAGGAACTGACTAATAAAAACATCCATTGTACAGGTTTTCATTTACCTTAGAATCATTTGTTGCAGTTTTGTCGCTTTTCACATGCTGCTGTAATGCTGAATTAGCTCTATTAAAATCATAAGATCTACAACAATAATACAGAAGTGTTATTATTTTACTGATTAACTGTAAGGATAGCTAAAACCTTGATCCTACAGACATGTACACATATTCTTAGAGTCATGCAATCCAACTTAATTGCTTTTGTTAATTTTAGCTTAGGAATGCAATTTTAACATAAGTTATTCCATATGTAGAACAAGTGGAATATATTTTTCTTGGAAAGTTATGACTAGTTAAAGCTGAATTTTATGTTGGCAGGCCATCAAGGCTTTATTGGAGAAGAGGTTGTCTGTATAAACAAAATTGGGATTTGAATACTTCAAAAAGCTGCTTTTATTTTTTCTTGATTTCTACCTGTTTCCTCTCCTCTTACCATCTTTCATTATATTATTTTGCTTGTGAAATGCTTTGCATGTAGCAGTCTGCATGGTTTTGTCGTTTGGGTTTTTTTGTTTTTTGTTTCTTTTGTATCAATTACAATTGTTTGAGAATACTTGTTACTCTCTTCTGGTGTACTTAATAACTTCGTCTTGAACAATTTTACTACTTTAAACTCCTTTATTGACAAAAGGAAATGTTGCACTTCTATCTAAAAATTCTTAATATAGTTTTTTAGAAACTTAGTATGGTTTTCAAGATAGTTGCCTTGCATAAGTGGTCCCAAAATTTTGGATGCTGCGTAGCGTTACTGTCACTTAAACCTTTATTGCAATGCAGACTTGACTACAGCAACATTCAAATTGTGATACTTCATTTTTTCAGTTGTTATTTGTACGCTTTGGATGTCTCATTTCCTATTTTTAGGGATGTTTACAGATCACCTTTGGGTTTGATCTTGCAAATGCTGATGCATGTATAGTAAAATGTAATTAAGCCCTGTTTTGGCCAATACGCCTCCAGACTAGCACAATGTCTGAAAGTGGCTTGTAGGAATTAGCTCTAAACTTGTAGACTACCTAGCTTTCATTAAGGAAGCAAGAATTTACCTTATTTCAACATTCTTTAAGCAAGGGAGAGGGTAAATAACAGATTGATGTGTTTTTCTTCTCTTGCATTTCTTACACAGATTTCTATGGAAAGCCTCTGCCCCCGTTGCCTATACGCCAAAGACCCAACAGTGATACCCATGATGTCATTGCTTAACTGGATCACAAATAGCATTTAAAAAACATAAGCGCATTATATCAGAAACGTTTTTTCCCTTGAAGGAAAATTTTTTAAATGATACTTTATTGGCTTGTTGCGAAATAACTTGGTGACAATTAAACATGGAGTTCATTCTGTCATGCTTGATCAGACTTTTGTCATTTACTTTTCACATCACCAGCTGTTCTTCAGGATTCAGCATGAGATCAAGAAAGGTCTATGTGTCCATGGATGCTCATCTGAGCATGGTATTGAATATTTATTGGGTTTACTTGTGAAAATACATAGCTGTAAACCTGAAGAAAAATACCTTCAAGATCACATAATACTGGATTATACGTTCTCACCAAGGTCTTTCTCCAGGTGCTGCACAGTGGTTGGTATTTTTGCAGCTTATAAATGATTCTAAACCATTTTGTAAGATTCTATGATAGGATGAATATAGGAAGGTTATGCAACAAATATTGAGTATATTTTTCTAACTTTTTATAAAATTATTTGGAAGTTTGAGTGGACATGCATACCTACTGATACCTAGAAAGCTTTAGAAAGCTGATAGTCAAATGCATACCAATAGAGTATGTTTGAGTCTTACATTTCTCTTACAGTAGCAGTACCTCTTATGAGGGATTACACTACCAGATGCTTATTTCCTATTTCTGGCAATCTGAAGGGAGGGGGAAGGTATTTTATACAGAATTAATGCTGTTTGAACTGTCTAAAAGTTTTCTTATGTGTTGTTTTCTTTGTTTTAACTGAGTTCGGCACAGGTAATAAATTCAGTTGCAAAAATAGAGCTGAATATTATATTGTCTACTATGTCATATGAGAAAATTGCACATAGTAAAAGTTTTGCACTAATTTGGTCATCAATTTTTATGAAAAACTGAATCAAGCAGTATGCAGCTAAGCTCCAGCAGTTTTTAATCTGGATAATACTAAAATACCATCTTGAAAAATAAGAAACCCCATATTTTTAAGGATTTATATAATACTTCCGTGCATTGTGTTGATTTTACATTAACAAAATCACACACAGGTGATACATAAACAGCAAGGGTTGCAATTTGATATATTCCTATTTAAATGTTTTTCCTCTTTCCTTGGAGACAACCATCGGTATATTGTGTGAAGGTGTATCATTATGCCACTTGGTTACAGCAAGGATGAAACCCCCCTTCAAAGGTTTTTTTGAAGAAGCAGTACTTGATGGTTTTCTATTACACACTCAGTCTTCCATAATATGGTGTTACCAAATTATTTTCATAGATGTTAAATAATGCAATGTGTATGTTCAGCACTTTTGACATTAGAAATACCTGTCATATACCCCTTATGGCAATGAGTTGCACAAATAAACATCTGCTATATTAATGGAAATGAAATTATTAAGATTTTTTTAAGAGTATGTTTGAGTGGAGGAAAAAAAAAAATCAGTCTTAAGAATACTAAGTTTGGATTGGGAGGAGAGGAATATTTGAAGTCTACTAGTTTAGTGTAAGGATGAAACAATGTATATGTGACTTACCATGAGAGTATTTTGGTTGTATTCTAATAGGGTAACATGGTTCAGTTTTATTCTCAGGATTTAGTCATTTTCACTTCAGACAAACACAATATTAAGTGGAGGATGGGGTTGCATAAAAGTTTATGTGTGCATTCTCTATCTTACTACCTTTAGCTATGTTACCACTTAAATTTTTTGGCTTAAAAGCTCTACTTTCACAGGTTTATATTTTTACAGCTTCAGTTTCTAGAAACGTATTACCCTTTCAACACTTAAATAAAATAAATTAATGGAAGTCTTTATTAAAAATAAAACTAAATACTGCTGTGATAACAAAACTTGAGAAACTGAAATGTAAGATGTCGATACCTTATGTGAAACGTGTATTATGCGTGTTGTGTGTGTGGACACATGTATCAGTTTTGTTTCTGCTTTTAAAATAAATTTTACCAACATGTGACCAAAGTACTCAAAAATGTTTCATATAGTTTGTTTATTAATATGCTCTGTAATTATTTACTACAGGTTTTTTTCCAGTAATTTATACTACCTTGACTTTTTATTTGCACAATATGACATTGATGTGTAGAATAAAACTAATGCAGAGCATCAGCGTGTTTCCCATATTATCATAAATTTACAATGTTTTGGAAGCAATTATAGTCATAAGTGTTTGATGGCTGCAAGTCTCGTTTACATTGTTAAAACGTACAAAACAGAGACCTTAGATGGAATCTTCATGTATTTTTACAGCTGCATTGTGGTCAAATTTAGAATATGTTGATGGTTACAGCAATGGCACTAAGTTGTGTATACATAAAATGCTTTGACAGTGCACTTAATATTTGACAGGTAATAAGTTGCACAATTGTAAGCTGAGAAGTAATTATTGCACAAATCAGGAGATTTCTGTAGGTTCTGATACTTTTTTGGTTTCAATAAGCTTGCTTTCAAAATGTATCAGTAGATTCAGCTAAGTGTTTGTACTTAAATATATGAGCAGTAAGAACACAGGAATATTCTACATAAGCAGAAAATTTCACGTTATCTATGTGCAACATTTAAAATACATTTGGGACAAAATATTTTAAAGGTAAGTTAAATGTGTCTTCTAAGATAAGGAATAGTAATTTTCATGAGCTGAATTAATGTAGAAGGTAATTGGCACTTCAGAATAAGTTGTTCTCATTGTTGTCTTTTTAGCCAAAACCTAGACTGCACAGAAGGACCTTACTCAGAGATTTAAAAGTTTCAAATAGAAAATAATAACTATTATAAAACGTAGGTGTGTTTGATATTCATTATGTTCAGTTTCATGTCTGTGACATGGTCTCTGTGTAAATAATGCACAGTGAGGGGCACTCCCTTGGAGGTGAGACAAAAGCACTGTGATTTTAGAGGAAGCTATCTGATAACCTTGTGAGATCTCTATTTCAATTCCACAGTCCTCATGGAGAACTAGAAAGCTTTAGAAGAGTTGCCTGCCACAGACAGCTGATGTCAGCTTTCTAATGGCCCTCTTGTGAGCCCTGGTTATGGAGGATCGAGGTGGAAGCAGCGTGGCGCCCGCAGAGAGGCCCGCAAGGCATGTGTAACCGCAGTGCTCGGGCACATCCATCACCCCGCCGGGTATCTGTGGGGCCGTGGAAGCCCCCGCGCGACGAACAGGCTCTGAGCCTGTGTCATTTCTCACTTTCCAGGCTGTGAATTCTGTGTGAGCTTTATAAAGGCTGTGGTGATTATCCTTTCCTTGAAACTCAAAGAACCGTAATTCTATCCTCTGGAGGCCTGTCTGTCATTTAAAAATGGATTTCTCAGTTTTGCTACTTTAGATGATGTTTAAAATAAGGTTGCCAGGAGTGGTCTCATGACAATTTTGTTCTCCAATAGCAACCAGTATATTTCCTTAGAACAGTTACGTTTGGCTATAATGATGTCACATTAGAAAAGATTGATGGGCAGTAGCAAAGCAAGCAGCATAGGTGCTTCCCCCTCCCGCCTTTAAATAACATTCAAAAGGTACTTTTCCCACTAAGATAGTCTAGTGTTTTAGTTGAAAGCTTAGTACTGTAACTTCAGGGTGCCACCACTAACTTTGCCATACTGCCTGTTAGCTTCCTAGCTTCTGGAATTCATTGAACTTAAAGTACTGTACTATTTTGAACAGAACATACCCCACAATATTTCAGTAGATGCATCTGTAAATGGACTGAGGAACTGTATTTTAATAGTAGGTGTAAATTGTAATATCTTAGGACAGAAGAATCTTTTTCTTGTTTGGTTGGTTTTGTGCAGGTTTTTGAGGGTCGGTTTGGTGGTGTGTGGGTTTGGGTTGGTTTTTTTTTTTCTATTTTGTTCCCTTACTGTTCACATAAGCTGTATTTTCTTAGGATTGCTTTGCCAATCGCTCTGTGATAACAAAATCTGTGCTTTCCAGAACATTTTAGAAAAGTGGATCATGGAATGATTAGCAACCTATGTGTACTCCCTGGTGAATATGAATGGAAGATCACTTCAAAATCTCTTAATGCTGGGCTAATGGAAAGGCTGAGAGAGAGAAAAGTTGAGAGAGGATGAGTAACAAGAAATTAAGTCCTCGCTTCAAGCCAAGTATGTGGGTTAGACTTGTGAAGACCAACAAAGCCAGGTGAGTCTGGATAAGGTAGCCATGCTACTGAAATCATGATCCACTGATAAGCAACTAGATAATAGGCTGAAGGACTGAAGAAAAGATGACGCAGGATTTTGAAGTGTATACATACACATAATTTTCTTCAGAAGATAGTAGATTTTGCAGACCTCAAACTGATGCTTGGTCAGTCTTCCCACCATGTTTGCATTTGCTACTGCAAAAAGCAGTGTCCTTAAATTTATCACACAGAAAATTAGTCTTTAAAAAGTTTCCCAAAGAGTGCTACATCCCAATAGCATTAATTTGCATGCTCTTCTAATCTACTTCTTTTTTTATCCTAAAAGTCATGCTGTCCATGACTTTGATCTCCGTAAAACCTGGGAAGATTTTGCTAAATATCTCCTAACGTAACAAAGAGAATACTCTTTGCTTGTGTATTTCTAAATTACTATATAATAATAGTGAAGGCTCAATATGTGCTTGCTCCAGGAAACTGTAGACACCTGAAACTGAATAGTGAAAGTCATATTAATAGCCCATCTTTTCTGTTCTGTAAGCCTGGAGAATGTTCATGGGCTGCTGGTGGTATTTCTGATTATTGACTTGCTAATTTTAAGACATTTCAGCTGTCCTCCCTCTCTGCAAGTATCAGGGCACCACAGAGCATACACTGTGTCCTCTTCCTCTGCTTTCCTGAATGCAAGGACATCCTTGAAATAAGGAAACTTTGGTTTAAAGGAAATCTGTTAGCTTAAGAGAATTGTGGATTGAGGTTACGGTGGAGCTGTGGAGATAGCAATGGATTTTGCAGAAATGAGATACAGCTTGTGGTTTAACAGGGCATCTGGGCGTGCACATGGTCACTTAACCATGGCAAGCGTAGTTGCTTAGGTGACATAAATCACATAGTTTTGGATTACTTTTTATTAAGAGGAACAGTAGCCTGCCTTTCAAAATGTACTGAAGTTAATCCCCCTCGAGTCAATCCGTCCCTCCAGTAGCACATGGGAGAGGTATAGGATGCAATGGCGTTTGTACTGGTTTGTTGCAGCCTGTCTGTCTGTGATGGTGGTGTTGCTGGTGAACAAACAACTGAAGTCCATTCTTTGCTTCTGGTGTGTTACAAATCTTACTGGTTTCAGACACATTAAGCAACGCTGATGACACCATCTACAAGGGGAATATAGCCCTAGATTTAGGGAAGCGGACTCGTTCAGCATACTTTTGTTTTAGTGGTATTATTATCTATATTTTCCTGTATGTTACTGGTCTTGGCAGAATTACAGCCGCAGGGAATTGTACTTTTTATATCAGTTTTGTTCTGTATCTGTTGGTACAACTCATTTATCAAAAAGCTTTTTCTGGTTTCCTTCCGTTTTGCCTACTCGCTCTTTGTCAGGATCCTGATTGAAACTTTTTAAATAAGCTTTCAAATTCGATGGTAATTTGCATGGGGTTTGCATAAATGTTCTTAGGCTTCATTGTTCAGTGCCTGAAACTCAAATATTTATCGATAACGATAGCACTCCTGCCTTTACCTTTGCACCCTTTTCCAGCCTGGATCTCGGAGGCCGGTTCTGCCTGGGCAGGCTTTAATCGAAACTGCTGCTGAGCAAACTGGCTGTTTCCATAGGGGTTGCTCTTAAACTGGGGGTGGCGGCAAATGCTGATGGATGAGCCAGGTTTGAAGGAGTGGAGGGGATGGGGTGACTGTTTTGCTATACCATGACGGTTACAGGCAGAGATGGCCAGCGGGGCAAGATGCCCTTGCTCATAGGAGGGGTTTGCAGATCCCGGTGCTTCTGTTGGGATGAGGGATGCTGGAGCTTGGCACAGCCTCAGATTTGAGCGCTGCTCAACCAGTTACAGCTGGTGAGCTGGTGGTTCTGGTGGCTGTTCCCCGGGAATGGCTCATCTGGAAACGCATGTAAGACATTTGTGTGAATAATTCTCGTGTTTCTAGCCGTTTGTGTTCTTTGCAGTAGCAGCAGGGTAAGCTGGAGTGGGTCTCCAGTGCGGTGCAGAGGTGGCTGAGCAGCAGCCACTAGTCTGCGTTAAGCCTGGACCAGCTGGGGGCTGGGGGCTGGTGGGAGGCCCTTAATTAGCAGAGGCCTGATGGTGGTGGCGTGGGTGGCAGCAGCACCTCATGCAGGCTCGGGGATGAGGATCAGTTTTATAAGTTCATTAATTGAGGGCTCAGTCACTGCCTAAGCCTGGTTTGTCTCCTGGAGGAGGCAGAGGAGACTGGAGAACAGTAAAGCCTCCCAAGGGGAAAAGAAAAAGAGGGGAGGGGGGGAAAAGAAAAAGAGG
>JAVJGI010000014.1:116812964-116829339 GCA_035590275.1 Ibycter americanus | reverse complement strand
GGTTCGCAGCCGCAGGGGGAGCTCGGCCGGGCCCTGACCAGCTCTGTGGGACCCCCCGGCCCGGCTGTCGCCGCGGTGTGTGACTTCATTTCCGCGCTTACCGCGCAGAGCTCCGCGCCGCCGTGGGGGCCGGGCCCGCCCGCGTCTGTGCACCGCCCTCCCGTGCGGCCGCTGCGGCCTGTTGCTGAGGGAGGCCGGGCCCGCAAGCGCCTGTGGTGTGCAATTAACAAATTAAAGGGCAACAGAATTAACTCGGAGCTTGGGGTCCCACCTTCCGCCCGGTGTTTGTGCTGGGGGGCCTGCTGCAGGTCCTGAGGGAGCGGAATCCAGCAAAATCTAGTGTTTGCCTGTGGGGTTTCCTTCTGAACAGCACAGATCAGAAGCCAAAATTCTTCCTCTCCCCTCTCAAAGAAAATAAAAGATTTCCATAGTTTAAAAAAAAAAAAAAAAAAGGTAACCATTTTTTTCCCCCCCCTTACTCTTGAAATATATTAGTTATTGCAGTGCTTTGGGGCACAACTCCAGCTGAATTCTACACGATGGTTTTAATTAATTTCTTCCTTTTATTTAACCACGTGGGTACAACGTGGCAGAGGTGATCACAGCGCATGGTTGCAATCATGCCTTGCGTATTTTGCTCCTGGTATACCAGAGTCCCAGGAACCACTGCATTATTAGCATAGCGGGCATGGAGAAGTATTATCAACAGGCTCTGAATGACCTTTTCACAGGTAGGGCTAAAGAGAGCATGCTGGCTCAACTTGTTTGTTCTCTATGAAATATCGGTTACATATTGATCATGTTTGTGATGTGACCTTGATATTTCAGCATCCTGGTATCACAAAGTTGATTTAAGTTGATAAAATCTTCTTTTAATAATTCTAGTGAGAATTTTGAAATGAGGGTTTCATTTGTTTGTCTTTACTACTTTTTTATCCTCCTTTCTCTCTGAAGCTGGAAAATAAAACAGAAGGGAAACTTCAAAAGCAGATTTGTCAAGTTGTTCTGGATCATTTTGAGAAGCAGTACACAACGGAACTGGGAGATACATGGACCAGGGTCAGGTCTGTTGTTTTGGAGAGATGGGGGAGGGAGGGGAGTGGTTCTGTTATTTTTTAAGTGCTTCATAAAATAACTTTTGAAAGAGTCATGGACTGTAACAACTGCTTCAGTTTATTTTCAGTTTAGAACTAGCATAGAAGTGTGAAATAACAGAAGACTAAAACTTGGAAATTTTTAGGTTTTTTAGTTGAGATGTTTCTTTTGGTGTGTGAAGTGTCTGTTCTCCTGTATGCATATGCACTGCAAGGAGACTGCCATCTTATGTGTTTGTGACTTTTGTAAAAACGTGGTCCAAAGAGCATCCTTTTATATTTAACAGCTGATGTTAGGGTTTTTTCCATAGCTTTATAGTTTCTTGGGAGAAGTTTTTTTTCTACAGCTCTATAGTGTCTTGAGAAACTGGAACAAAGATGTTAGAAGTACATCCCCTGATTTCTTTCCTTAGAGGAGATTGAATATTAATGACATGTACAGAAAAGTCTGTCACTTAATTTGAGCCTTGATCACACAGCTGCTAAAGAACTGGCTGTGGTATCGAGAGAAGATGTCTTCCCTTCCTTGCTCATAGGAAAGCCAGCAGAAGAGCCCTTCTGGAGAAGTGCATTGCTTAGCTTATATACTTTTCAACAGGAGTTTGAACAAAAGCAGTTGACTTTGACTTCAAGTGCATGAGAAGTGCTCCCGTGATCATTGCTGTGTTATTTTGAATGGAAAAGCATCTTATGTGATCTATGTGATCACAGCCTTAGAAACCGCATAATTCCACTGAGTGCCCTCTTTGGAGTAAAAAGTAGTTTAAAATAAGTGTCTCAGTTGTTTTAAGGAAAAAAAAAAAGCATATATATATATAGCATTAGTTTTAAGTGAATCAAGTTAAAAACTTTTTTAGGTTGAATCAATGTGTATTTCATTTTCAGGCAATGAATGTTCCTGAGGAGTATTTTTTGAGGCTAAAGGAGAAAATCCTGAGAGGAATTCAAATACAGAATAGGGGAAATCCATGTAAGAAAGGTCTGAAAAAAGTGAACTGAAAAATGAACAATCATGTTCCTACCATATAAGCACTGCTTTTTGACTGTCTTCCAGGAATATTTATTAGTTTAAGTTCTTCTGGCCCAGTGTTTGCAGAACTTAGAAGGAAATTTAGAAAAAAACACTTGTAAAAAACTGCATATTATGGCGTTGGCTGGAATAACTTTGGCTGTTGCATAGCCAATGTGATTCTTTTTGTTGCGATATTTACAACTAATAATTCAGTTAGTCTTTGTCCCCAGAGAAGTACTTTATAGTCAGGAAGAGCATTACGCTTCATCATTTATAACTTCTGCAGTTGTTTGTTAAAAAATTAGGAAAAACAGAGAACATCTTGTTTCAGAAGAAGTTAGTGCCTTAAGTACAATAATTAGAGAAAATGGTGGCTTGGTTTCCTCTTAAAATTATTTACCTGCATACTTTTCTTAATCTTATCTATTCAGAATATTTCCTTTTTGATTATACCGGAATCATCCAATGGTGAGATTGGTATCCTTACGTAAGAAAAGGCTTCCTGTGCTATGGAATGCTAATTTTATTTGTCAAGTTCTTAAATAGCTTTTTCATTTTTCAATTTAGAGATGTACTCACATACCCATTGTGCTGGCAGTACGCCATTCTGCTTAACAAGTTCAGCCAGTCCGCTGAACTGGAGAACACCTTGCCTGCAAAGGGATATCATCCTGCCTTTCCAAGAAGTTTGCCCTATCTTCCAGCATCGTTTAAGTGTTACATCAGGAGAGCTCCTGGGAGATTCCCTGCACAGAAACACCAGGCTGGTAAACTGAAAGAGTATTATCTGCTGAATGCTGCTTCACTGTTGCCAGTGTTGGCATTGGAAGTGAAAGATGGGGAAGATGTTTTGGATCTCTGTGCTGCACCAGGGGGTAAATCAGTAGCTATACTGCAGTGTGCCTATCCAGGTAATGTATTGAGGTGCCCTTAGAAGCTAATCCCTGGCTCTGTGCCTGGGCTGTTTCAATTGTGCCTGTTGTCTGTACAAGATATGGAATGGGGGCAAAACCAAACAGTTTATATTCTGAGTAGTTCTATGCTGTTTAGCAGGATTTTTATGAAGTCTTTTCATGAGAAATATGGTAGTTAAAGTATAGGTTACTACAGACTAACAGACAAAAGTGAAGTACATTAAATGTTTTTCTTTCTCCACTGGTTCCCTTATTGTTACATCTTGAGAAGTTTCTTAAAATCATGTAGATTTGTTGGTACGCGGAGGTCAGTAATCTGCAATCTTGCAATACTTGTACTTTTTTTTTTTTTTTCCTCTGCTACCTCTCCAGCCAGTGTTATGCAAATAATATAAGTAAATTTAAGTTTACTGATGTAAAACAGAGCATAACAAATTAAATGTGCAAGATATAGGTAGAGGAAGAAAGGTTATGATGAGGAATTGGTTTGTATCAGTATTTGATAAACTCTGTGTCTCAATCTACCTAGATACTACTTAGGGCACTAAGATAATCACAGTATTTAGGAGGTAACAGCAAGCAGCTGCTCAGTTCTTCCAGGCCAGGGAGTAAAAGCAAGCTGTGATTGCTGTTTCCAAGTTTATATGTTAGCTTGGCTAGTAATTGTCTCAAAATGTTCACAGCACCTTATGTTCTTACTGATTGAGACCATTACTATAACCACTAGCACCTGTTGATTCCAGCTGGTTTTCTTTCCCTCTTCTAGAGGAATGAGGTGATGCCAATGAGGTAAATTAAATATGGATTGCCCTTTCAAAAGGTTTGGAATAATAATAATAAAAAAAAACCCACAAAAAATCCCAACAAAACACCTATCTCATGGCTGCTTCTGAAGATACCAAATTGTTGCTGAGAACATAAAACGTAAGGAGGTTGATTCTTAATATACCTCAGCAAATGCTAAGATGTACTGTATTGTGTGTGGCAAATACGGTGTAGGACAACCTGTGGAGATACGGAATTAGAAATTTTATTAAATTAGATAATAGGACTAAGAGGAAAAAATATCATGCTGTGTTTCTGGTCTGGGTACAAGCAACAGCGGTTTTTCTTCTGAAGGGATAATTACTCTGGCTACATTGTTAAAAGTGAGTGCAACCAAAAGGCTTTTGTTAAAACACTTCTAGCTTACATTTCAAATAAATAAGGTATTGGACTGCTCAGCTTAGGATACACAAAAGTGATGTTTTATTTGAAGGCAATTCATTAATTAATAAGGGGCATGTACCTCATTTAGACAATAGCTCAAGGAGCCCAGAAAGGCACTTAGCACTGGTCTTTTGGATATGGATCATGTTTAAAGTTGGTTTTACTGTGGAAGTCTATTTCTACAGTAAGTACTTGCTAGTAAATATTTACGGATTGTTCGGTAGGAGCATGTTGAAATTTACTCTTGTTTATAAAAATTCAGCAGTGTTATAAAATGTGCAATAACATAAGCAGGTAAGGTGTAAACTCTGTGGTAGTCATGGCAAAAAAGTAGAACTTGTGAAATCAGTGTAACTCCTTATATTTATAAAAAACCTGGGAAACCAAAAATACTTACTTTAGCATGTTTAATTCTTTTTTGTTTGCTTTAATTCTCTAAGGTCAGTTTCACTGTAATGAAAATGATGATTTGAGGTCAACATGGTTGAAACAGACAATAGAATCCTTCATCCCAGATTCTTTCATTAACTTAATAACGATCACTAAAATGGATGGTACACAGATTGGAGATCTTAAGCCTGAATTATATGACAAGGTAATGTTATTACTTATTAGCAAATTATATTTCTGCATTCCTCTTCTTTCTCTTCCTATGCTGCTCTCTTTTTAATTTTCTTTCTATTTTCTAGCCCTCACAAAAATATCTGACCTATCAAGGGGAACCAAGATCATTTAGCCTTGGTAGTGAATTCTGAAGACCTTGTAGCTGTGTTCTGTGCATAATGTGTAATTAGGAGCAGAGGGAACAAGTGAGAGCTATTCAGATAGAGAGTACTTTTGGAGCAGTAATTTCTTATTCCCCACCCCATGACAGAAACATCTCAAAATAGTAATTAGATCATTTCTGCCCCTAAAATGGAAAATAAAGTGTTGTGTTTGCAAAAGTTGAGTAGATTTTTTTGTACACAGTGTTCAGAAAGTATCTTTCTTGTGAATTGTCTTATTTGCTCTTATTTATGGTATAGGTACTGGTTGATGCTCCCTGTTCAAATGACAGAAGTTGGCTATTCTCTTCTGACACTCAGCAAGCTACACTTAGGCTAATACAAAGGAAAAAGTTATCATCTTTACAATTCCAGCTGCTAAGGTGAGAAGCGCAAAGGAAAGCTATTAAGGGAGCTTTTCATAATTAAGAAAAATTACATGAGGGCAAGATTTTTCATGTTTAATAACCAAAACCAGGTTTCACCATGTGAAAAGAATGTGAATAGTATGTTGTTGCAATGTTGTTTAGAACAAACAATTGATCTAGGTTAATGTGAATATAGAAATTTTTATGGGATAATGTAAGCAGTAAGGCCCAGATGCTCTGCTGCCTTACTGCTGTACAGTCCTCTTGACTTGCTTATTCATGTATGTGTCCATTTTCACATGACTCTGAACAGTCTGGTACCATATCAAAATATTTTTCATAGACACAGCTAAAATGGTTGCAGATATATTCCTCAGCTGGAGCAAAAACATGTGCATAATTTTTAGTAGTGTGGGGTTTTTTTAACTTGCTGTGAAAATAGTCTATGCACCTGCCAAGCTGGCCATTCTTCCCCACACTCCTTGTGGGGGTGGGGGTGTTTGTTCACAGAATTATCCCTTATGGTTCTTTGTTACAGTCCTTTTAATAAATGGGCTGTAAGTCAAGACAGGTTACCAACCATCACTTAGGTCATTAGTTAATGCTGCTTCAGAATTTGCTTTCTGGGCTATTCACATGAAGAGATTGAGTCCACTATTGCACATTCTTACATGCTGCTTGAATTTAATACCTGTTCGACTATTTGTGTCCCAGAAAGACTACTGATTATAATTGATAGGGTAAAAAAGTAAAAGAATATGAAGTTTGTGGGGGAGAGAGGATTGTTTGTTTATTTTTCAAGAACATCCACTCAATAATCCAAATCGAGGTTGTCACGTATTACACTTTTTCATGATACCAGCCATAGGCTAGCATTTGTGAAAGCATTTCAAACTCTGCAGTTTTTCTTGTTGGGGCAAAAAAAAAGCGACTTCCCAATAATACCTTCTAGACTTGAGTGTTTTTTGAAAAGTAACAGTCACGCCCAAAGTCCATCTGTCAAAGCAAATTGAGGGAAAAATAACATATTACAGAAAAGAAAAAGAAAGTTTTTGTGGAAAGTTCCCATTGCAGCAGTTCAGGATAGTTTTGCATGACTTCCAGTTGAAAAAGGCCTGGCAGGAGCCTATGATTTATAACAGAAATATGAGTATCTTATTGCAGTAATGCATCATGTCACCCATTTCCTTTGAAGAAATCAATCACATTTAAAACACTGACCTGTTTCGGTTCTCCCTTTTCAATATTTGACATATAAAATGCAATTTGTGAACCCCTACCAAAAGAAAGCATATATCATGCAGAGAAATTTTGAGAATCTGCATAAATCACTCCAGATTGTAATCCTGAAGTGGAGAACCGATGACAGCACAAACCTTGTTTTTAAAGAAAGGAGACTTTCCTGTCGGCCCAAATCAGATTTAATTGAATTATTATTAAATCAAGAACTTTGCTTTTGTTGAAAGTATGCTTTACTATAGCAACAGCAGTAAGAACTAGATTTGTAAGGACAAAATACTTTTGATATGTAAATTGAAGTAGAGGGATGCAAATTTCAGTTTCATTGCTCAACATAGGTTTGAGTAGTTCTGTGGATTGACCAATCTATTGTTATGTGCACTGGAAATTTTTTCCCCCCCGTCTTTCAAAAGATTTTGGATCATCTGAAATAAATGGTTAGGTTCAAGAGTTAGAGGTTACAAGCGTTATCAGTTAAAATATTTGACATATGCTTAGTAAATGGTATAGCTGTCCACAGTATTTTTATTGTTCCTTTTATCTGATCACTTTAGAATGAATTTCCAATACTAAAGACATCTCAGATCCTGTGTCAAAGGGAAAAAGGAAATAGTAAAATGAGACCAGGAAAGGCTGTAGATGATTCATGCAAGTGCATTAGAAGATTGGTGAAACTAAAATTGTGGAATGCTACCCTATTCCAGCCTTTGCTTTATGGCTACAGTGCACAATTATAAATAAAATATTCAGTTTGAATCCCATCTCTGATACTTCCAGTTTATATTCAGGAAGGCTGAACCTACATTGATCCAGCTGTACTGCATCTTATGTGAGTCAGCTCATGCAGAGCTACTTCTGGTTTACCTATTCAGATTACCTGGTGCTTTATGCTCGTGGGTGTATCTCACCTTGCCTCCTGTATCTGTAAAACAAAAACAAGTATAAAGCTGGATCCCAGTGATTTTGTTGAAAGTAGTATACATAATATTGTGTGATTTGAAGATGAAGCTTAGCAGTATGAGGACCAAGCATTATTGCTGTTCAGCAGTAGTATTAAGTATAAGGATAACACACAAATGAGAAGAATAAAATGCAAAGGGGAGTTCTATTTTCATTTCTGTCAAGTGACATTCAGCCCAAAATTTGAGTTTTTATCTTTCTTAATTAAGGAAATGTTTCGCTTGCAATCTTGTAGTCTGTTTTTCTGGGTTTGGACATCAGAGGAAGCAAAGGAAGAAAAATTATTTTTTGCAATACAGTGTGATTTATTAAATACATAGAGGCTTCAGAGCATGAAGGTCTGGAAGAAGTGTTGAAACTGATGCAATGATCTTCCTATGCCAATCTGAATAGAATCTGAAATGTAAATAAGTGGCATAAATGCTGACCAGCACATTTCATAAGCAGTGAGGGCATCACTGATTTGAAGGAAATTGAGACTGTAATGTTTGTTAATACTAAAACCAAAGCATCCCTGCTGAGTGCTATAATCCGAGAACACGCTGCAAATCTTGTTATTATTTGGAGTGTTCATGCAGAAAACAAATTGCAAAGTAAGGAAGGAGTATTCACTTCCTGATACTGAATGCTAGCACAAAATACAGTGGTTCCCATAAAAGAATTTACCAGTGTTGCCAGTTCTCAGATAGAAATTAAATTTTGGGTTAAGCTTGAGTGCATAGTAACTTTTAAACTATTATGGATGTTGTAATTATTCCTGGACCAGTTACTGCAGCTGAAAGAAACTCTATTAGGGTTCAGCTGAAAATAAATCCAACAGGATTTAGAAAACGCAGCAAAGGCATTCAGGCTACTGTAACACTACTGTACACTACCATCTCTCAGTAATTAAACAGCTCTAATTGGTTGTTAAAGAGTTCTGGTCCACAGGACCTCAAACTAACTTTAAAAGATACACATTGGCTGAGTTTCCTTTTTCACCACTGTTCTCCCCTAGTAGTTAGCTACAGGGAAGGTTGTTTTGAATACCTAAGACATGCACACACACAGTTAAGAGATTAGGGGGACTCTGGGGGGCATGAGAACTTTGAAGTGTGCTTTGGATTACTGGTGGCAAAGCAAGCCATAAAAAATGGTTGTTTTCCTGGTTGATCTCTTTTGAGTTGTATGTTTTTTCAGAACTCAGGATGGAGCATTAAACTTGGCTTGAGAAATCAAAAAAACCCCTTTATTCTTCCTAGTTAATGAAATGTTTCAATCCCTGTTTTGCCTATAAATACAATGGTTTTTAAGGAACCATGTCTGGTTCTGTATAACATGCGTATCTCCTTTTACAAACCCTATGCAAGTGGGGCACAGTAGTGAGATAAATAGAAATCTTGTGCTTTGAATAGCAGTTATAATATGGTATTTAAAATTGCTGATCTTTTTGAAGAAAGTGTTACCAGAACTTTTGAGGTTATGTTGGGTTTTTTTTCTTTCTCATTGAATAGTTTGGGCGGCAGGAGGGTTGTGCATGTGCACTTGGAAAGAAAAATAAAATAAAAAAACTCTCCACCCGAATATTCTGAACCTGTTTTTCTGAATTAAAGGATACTTAAACCATTAGTTAATGTCATATATAAGTAACCAGGTGGCTTCATAAAGCTTTTGATCTATTTGCCTTGCTGCTTCAGTCCCCGAGCAGACTGCTGATCGTGCAGCCACTTTGTGTGGTGGTTTACCAATCTGCACACATGGGAAGTAAACTGAGATTGATTGTTTCCCTTGAGTTATCAGGTAGAATTGGTAACCTAAGTCTCTAAAGGCTAATCTACATGCCACAAGACCTTCTTTATTTTCTCCAGTCCAGATCTTTGAAAATATATCTTGCTTAGAAAAAAACATTAAAACTTCTGATGAAAAGGTAGGACACAAATATAACAAACCTTAAGTTACAAGCTGCTCTGTTTTCTCTGGCGTGTGAAAATTAGTTGCATGGTTTTATAGAATATATATAGTCATAGATCTATTTGTTGAAAAAGTCTTTTTCACATAGTGTGTAGTAAATGCTATGATTTACTAGAAAGATCCCGATACTCCTCTTCCTGCTTTCAGTGTCACCTTTATGTTTTCACTGAAATGTAGTTTTCCACATGTACCTAGAAGAGGAATTGTGAGCTCTTAATTGTGGGGATTTCTTGTTGTAGAGTGAAGGCAAAAAAAATTTTTATAACTATACCATCATATATTTAGCATATGGTACTACTGTACCATTTCTGCTTTGATTAAGACAAAAGCCTTTATAGCACATTGACATGTAATGATGAAGTAAAAAGATACTCGGAATTAGCTAGTTGTCCTGTCCAGGCCAAGTGATTCAGTTTTGTTTGTGAGTTGCTACTGATGAAAAAAAAATCTCAGCTGTTCATGTTAATTGCAAAGGCAAGGAGAGCCAGTGTCTTAAACATTTTAAAAAAATTACTGTCATAGAAGTTGCTTGAATTTTAGTGTCGAGCATTAAAAGGATGGCAGAGCTGAACGTTGTGGGGGAAGGAGGAGCACAAGAGAGTCCCCCCAGAAACATGGCAGCTGTCTTGTGCCACAAGTTTCTGTCTCGGCATGTGCTGGATTCCTGCACAGGAACTCCCTGGGTGAAGTTCAGGGGTGTTTTGGAGTGACCTGAGGGAATTCTGAACCACGGTACTGGAGCTGAGGAAAGAAGTAGATGCCATTTTCTTTGGACAAGGGAAAGAAGGCATGTAGAAAAGTGGAGAAAATCGCACTGAGGATTACTTCATCACACTCCTCTTCAGCTCTTTCGCTGGAATTTTTCCCTTTGCTCCTCTGTAGCTGCCCATTTAATCCACTTGTTATCCATAACTGTCTAGTCTGTTAACTCTACTGGGAACTTTTTAGATTTGCAACTGTTGGACCAGCAAATCTTCTGTGGGTTGTGTGAATGATTCCTCCTTTAATGACATTCTATCTTAGAAAAGCTGAGTAGTTTATATGGACTGGTGGCCCCAGGCTCCAAACTGGGCATGCTGTCCAGGGTGCCTTGCTGTGCAAACCATGTTCCCTCTCTGTGCATCCTTGCCCCCCCTCCAGATGAAAATGGTTATATAGCTGCTGACTGGACAAGGGGACTTTGGTTTTTGTTCTAATTTCAAGTCCTTAATGTGGCATGTTTGTGCTGTGCCATTCCCCAAAACACTGTGGTTATGTTGCTGGAGGTATGAGTCATTTTACTCAGTTTTTTAGACTCGTGGTTGATTTGAATTACTTCACGGTGAGTGCATGCTGTGGCCATTGTTGTGGCTTGATGTTGTCTTCCATTAGAGATGATAAAATAAATAGTTCCTGATTTTAAGTACTGCCTGGTTCCTTAAGCCTTTGGCAATGCCCTGTGAGTAACTTACGGATCAAGTCCCTTATGATACGTTGCAAAACCAAGTTTATTGAATTAATAAATGACTGCATGAATAAACAAATAAGCTACCCAGCAGCTAGGTGGTTGTTTTGGGATCACAGATTTAAATTCAGGCACAACTTTTGCTTGAATTCCACCTTCAGTCCTTTCTATGCTGAAGCTGTGTGGCAAAGTCTGTAGTGGGCTTCAAAGGTCTTTTGTTCTCCCTTTTGTGGCTGAGAAGGTTCTGCTTGGTTTATGTATGTTTTTCTTTTTTCAAATAGTAAGTTTCAAGTTGGGAAAAGGGATGGACCTCTGAGAGTGTGTAAGGTAAGAAGGTAATTCTGGGATGACTAAAATGGTAGAACGATTGATGGTTTGTCACAGTGGACTACCTCTGGCTGCTGGAGGCTAGCCAGCTAGAAGCAGCCTTGCTGATAATGATGCTGAGTGTGTGAAAACCCAGCAGGCCAGCATGCAAGGCAGCTGCAGCGTTGAGAGTGGAAGCAAGATTCATAGGCGTTGCATTGGCACTTGTGGCTCTTCAGTGTGAGAACAGGAAATAAACCAATCTGTTACCATTACAAAGGCACTGCAGTCCTGGTGTTGCAAAGGGTGTCTCATAGCCCCGTGTTAACAGCATGAGTATTTCACAAGTCACCACGCGTTAAAGGAAAAAGCTCAATAATGTTAACTGAAGGTTTGATCTTTGCTGTATAAGAATTTAAAATTACTGGCTATCCATATGTTATTTCTAAAAATTTTCAGGACAGATTTTGGCTACAGCAGAACAGGATGGGGTTTGGGGGTTTGTGGTGTTTGGTTGGTTGTTTTTTGGTTGTGTGGCTTTTCTGGTGTCTGTGCCCCCTTTTACTTATAGTCAGTCTTAATACTGAAAAAAAAGCGTTCACTTCATGTTTCTCCTGTTGCTACTGTGTTATTCTGAACTGCAGTGTCTCCACATCAGGACCAGAAGGAGTACATGCTTGTGGTATGGAGAGAATACTTCAACTAGTGTCTCTGTCTCCTGTGCACCTCTGTCACTACCCATCACAAAATATTAGAAAAATTGTGGTTTCACCAGGAGGAATTTCCTTATCATTTTTACTTGGTTTGGAGAAATACAAGCAAAACCTTTTAGCGTGCAGGCCGTATTACCACAACGTATCTGGACTCTTGTAAGAGGAAGAAAGAAACGGGTGATATCTTTACTTAATAAAAAGAATAGGATTGAGGTTAAAAGTAAATGCATCTTGAGATGCTTTGTTTCTTGAATAGCCTGTGAAAGGGTTGACAGTTTTTATTCTGATCAGATGTTATCTCGCATATTGAGCAGAAATACATCCCAATTGCCAAGAGATGGCACTGTTGAAGTGTTGTATTATTTTAAAATTGCCCTAAAATATATGTAATCTTTTTGCTTTAATAGTGAAAATGGTTGAGTGATTAACATAATTAATGCTGACCCTTCCAATGGCATGCAACATAAACCCAAGCACAGGGGGGAGTAGGCTGGACATGCAGGTGCTAGCTATAGTATGAAATATATATTTATTGTCTGCCTATTTTTAAAAGGATGTTTGAGACACCAAGACTTTTAGAATGAACAAAATGTCAGCCTGTCACGTTTAATTTTCTGTAAGTGTGAAAAATCCTCTTTTTGGGTTATGGCTAACAATGTTTTACTTGCATGTAAGAGTGTTTTGGTTTTAGAAGTTCTCATGTGGCTCTGGAGTGGTCTTTTTTCACTGAGATATTAAATAATAGTAGTGCTGTGTTTTCCCTAATTTATTGTTAGCATAGTGTCCATTGTTAGATTTAAAGTTAATCTTGAGAAATAAACTAAATAAAACTGCTTTAAAATAATATATTTCTTTTTAAAAAATCTAATCCAGTACTCTTGTAGTATGAGGGGTTAGATTACTGTAAATCATCTTTTGTACATCTGACTTCCATATACACTATGTAAAACCTCATTTAAAACAAGGAGGGGAGCAGGGTGCATGTATTGAATTGTTTCAGAGTGTTCCCTGAATGGGGTGGACATCAACCACCCTTTTGTTGGATTACAGATGTGTCTTGCACTAATGTGCTGGAAAGATTGAAGTGTGGATTCAGTGGCTATAAACTGATAATATCAGTAGTTCAAGTGTGGAGAAACATCCCACAAGTTTCTATAGAATGATGTGCCAGTGAATCTCACACTATCCTGCAGTTTTCCAGCTATTGGGATTCCAAGCTATTGATGACATTTTCAAATCATCAAAATTTTAGACTATTGGATATCACTGAAGTCTCCTAGACTGTGATATGCTGATACATACTACAGTTGTGTTCAGAACCCCAGAAAAGAGCTGACTTAATTTTTTTCTTTAATTTAGCACGTATTTTGTCTTGTAACTTGCAATAGTACCTGCGGTTCTCTAATGTGATTACTTCTTTTGCATACCATTTTGTATCATCTCCTGGAAGAACTAACCTTGGAGATCTTGTATATAGGCCGTACCTGGTCAATAGGGCATGTCAATGGATTGTCATGCATTTCACCGATTTTAGTCTTTTCTGCTATGCCTTGTCTATCTTACGGCACTAAACCAATAACCTCACACTTCTGCGGTGGTGTAGTATGATAGCATGCAACATAAAAGCTTGAGTTACACATATCAGCTGCCGACAGTGGTGGTGCTTTAGGGTCTTGATTGCAAGTACTGAAGCAAAAATGGTTGTAGGGAAGAGGGAACCAAGTCATGAGGCTCCCTCCAGGAAAAGTTTCTTGAGCTTATGTTTCTCTATATGCAGCTTGAAACTTTGCAGTATTAGTGCCTGTAACATGTAAAATTCATTATGGTAAATGTATATAACTGAATCTAAAATTAGGAAATTAAGTACAACTGCATCTGTATTTAAACTGGGAGTTTTAGTTCTTTAATAAACATGAACGTCATCTGTACCACTGAGAGAATAACTGCAGATTAATTACCTTTGAGTAATGTATTTTATTTTTAAACAATGGATCATAATAAGAGGAAGGTGGAAAATTATTTTAGGGTCTTTTACCCTAGCATCCTTTTTATTTGTTCTAGATTTGGAGACCATTTTTGGAAGTTACAAAGTACCTTATAAACAGACACCAGATTCTTTCAGCTAAGAGTCGAGCTTTAAGTAAGGATTTGATGGGGGGTTAATCAAGATACCTAATGTAAGAGAAATCTTACATTCTTAGCTGATGCAGGCATAGTAGCAGTGGGGGTCCTGCTAGATGTCTGTTAGTTATGCTCCAGCTCCGACCCATCCCTTGGATAAGCTTGTTTCCCTCCATTGATTATGGAGGAAGATTAGTTTCTTAAATGACTTGAACAAATTCTTGTATGAATGAATTCGCTGTCGTGCTGATGATGGGGGGACCAAACTCCCTGAATCTGCTTAGCCCAGCATGGTATCACCCTGTGACTTTGAGCCCAGCACTTCTTCACTTTGAATTTTGCAGCTCGGTGCAGGTTTATCAAAAGCCAAGCACAGTTTAATCAAGGATGGCGTTCAGTTGACTTTGAACACAGCCACTGAAACAACTGTTGCTGAACTTGACAAGATGGATAGATACATTGATTAACCTTGCAGCATAAAGTAATCCTCCTTAGATATTTTAATTCATGACTTAGGTTCAGAATAAAGATAGCTGCACTAGGCAGCCTGACCTTTCTGGGTCATGGGCCAGTGAAGATTTCCAAGCTAGGGAGGCTTAGATTTAGGGTTTTTTTAATGTGAGATTTTCGTGATTTCATTCAGAAGAATCCTGTGCTGCTCTTTCTTCTGAATCACTGCCCCAGTGACTCAGTTGCAGGAGCATGGTGCCTTTGGAATTGTTGTCTTGAATGGTTGTAGCTTTATATATGGTAGGAAAAGGACACTTCCCATTTAATCCTGTAAGCTGTAGCTATATTTACT
Organism: Ibycter americanus; assembly: GCA_035590275.1. Classification (NCBI taxonomy): domain Eukaryota; kingdom Metazoa; phylum Chordata; class Aves; order Falconiformes; family Falconidae; genus Ibycter; species Ibycter americanus. Next base: position 116,814,443 of record JAVJGI010000014.1, on the reverse strand, counting down.
TTTGTGGTATATACCTTCACCTTTTACCTTTTCCGCTTTTACATGGTAGAAATACTTTCTCACTTGTTTAAATATTTATGTAGTATCCATCTTACAGGTAGGAAAGCAGTTGCCATTATCTGCGTCTGTGGGTAAAGTTATCAGGTATGCTAAAAGTACATCTTGATTGTTATGCAAAAACATTTTCACAGTTTCAAGCCAGCTAGCTGTCCTTTCATGGCTCAGCATTCCTGTATGCATGGAAAAGGTGTAGCTGGAGGGGGAAGCTCCATGAAAAGGAGTAAAGTAGGTGGTTTCTAATAATACTGTGAAGATCAGCTTAACTTTATGAGAGCCCATTTAGACTTCAGCCCTGTTCTTTTTGAATTCTAGTGTGAAAACAAGAAAGCAACTATTATGGCGGGGGGGTGGCGGGGAGCAGGAAAATGGTTTTATGTTTTCCAGAACTGGTGTGAGGTCAAGGAGACAAGGAATTAGAAGGTTGTGCATTCCTGTTCTGCTTTACAATAGTTACTGCTCATGTATCTGGGCTCTCTGTGGTTGCTCAGACCAGCCAGAGAGCAGCAGCATAATCCCTGCTCTTTTAAATGGACAGCTGTAGCTGTAGCAGGACAGCTGCGAACAAGGAAGGTAGCTGGAGAAATGGTGGGGCCTCTCAAAAGCTGCTCAAAGGTCTGAGAGAAGGTTGCAGGTTTGTGATGGCTTTAGCTGATTTTGGGAGTGTCCTAGAATGAGTCCATTAGGCCTAGTTAAACTGAAAGTATTCAGACTATCAAAGTACTCTGTAACCTGCTCTTTACCTATAAGAGGCTGAACTTGAACTGCTCACTCATTTAGGCTAAATGTGCTAGCCATCTGCTCACTCTCCGTCTTTTTACTGAAGATTGATACAACAAAGGCATTAAACACTGATTTTTCTTTGAGCATCATCAGCTGAGAGCGCTACACTAAAATTGGAGTAGTGTAGATTCCAGTAAAATATGTACTTGGCTTGCTGATTAATATAACAGAGATTCATAGAAGAAATGAGCAAGATAATATGTACTCTCCCCAGAGAAACGGATTGGGTATGATATCCAGGAGTTTTCACCTGGGAAGGTGAACGGAGTTGTATTATCTCTGGCTGAAACAGTCATTTTTCCTGGAGTTTCCTCATTATTTCGGACAGGACTTTCAGAATAGCTTTGATCTGTGATCTTCTTTGATCCTGCTTGTGATTAGGCTTTTCTTTATTGATTCTTTTCCTGAAAAGGCCCAATCCAGTTAAAAAGGCTTACCTTTTTCCCCTTGTATTTTCTTCTTTCCTTTTTCTACTGTTTTTGTTCAGATATCACCCTTAGCAAGTCCTCAGCCTGTCTCTGGAGGAATTGCTGTTTCAGTGGCATTGTGTTTGTTTATCTGGGCTCAGAATGAGGCTCACTGCATTTGAGGGCTGCTCTTCTCAACTGGTTTGAGGATCTGTTGTGGGGTTTTGGGTTT
>JAVJGI010000014.1:116793947-116805881 GCA_035590275.1 Ibycter americanus | reverse complement strand
AGCTTCTGGCACCTTCTGGCAGCAGCCGCCCCGCAGCCCCCGCTGCCAACGCCTGGCCTGCAAACCCCGTACAGAAGGGCACCAAAAGTTGTTGCAGAACTAAGTCTTTTGTTGAAGAAGATACAAGCACTAGAAGGCAGCACAGCTACCCAAATCTGAATGGTGCTAGGGCTTCAGCTCATTAGTGCCATTCTTGCCTTGTTCTTTCCAAAATGATGCTCCCCTGATGTATGGCTTTCATCTTTAATGACCATAACTGTTTGGCCTGACCTTACTTCTGACAAGGGTAATCAGATAAAGCAGTCAAAACAGGCAAGAGGCTCGACTGCACGCAGTGTCAGAGTGGCTCTCAGCCATCCGACAGAGATCTGGGTTAGCCGTTGCTGTGTCGGTCACCCAGGCGGTTCTGGTGCCATGCTGCTGTGCCAGCACCTGTGTCAGGGGTGGGCCCTGACGTGACCCCTCCTCATTCTCCCGCTGTCTCCAGTAACTTTCATCACTATTGGGGAGATCTCTGGAGATGCGCGTCTTGCTTCTGTGAATGAACGGCTTTCAAACCATCGTTTGATATGCTTTAGTATGGCACAGGGTAACGAGGCAAAACTTCTGCCTCTGAATAGGTGTTTTTGTAGCATCTTAGCCTCCTCGAGGTCCCTTTGTTTGAAGGTATGTAAAAACATAGCATGTATTTCAGATGCACTTTTCCTCCGTTTCTAATGTATTCAGTGCTTATTAAACATCCTACCGTAACAGAGGAAGGAGGCTGTGCCCTCTGCCCTAACTAAAGCAGGGTAAAGCCCAGAAGTGTGACAAGGCTGTAGGGAGTGGATGGGCAAGGAGCAACACAAAAGTAACAACAACATGGTGGCTTCATTTTTTGATTTCAACCTTATTGAGAACTGTTCTCAGTTGTTGAGAGGATGGGCTCAAGACTTGCTAGGAATTCTGTGTATTGCTGAGAATTAAGCAGTGGTTTCTGGACTGACCATTTAGCTAGATTTTGCCCAGGAAAAACTGTGGCCCCAAACTCCTCCTTCAGTCTGACTGATGAAATAAGGACTGCCTGTATCGAGGGCTTCGGCGCTGTGTGCGTGTTATGAATGTATTATTGAAAAGGGTCTTGTTTATCACCAGTTCCAGCTCCCTGCTTCAGCAGGTCTCCGATATGCCTGCCATAAAGTGCTAAAACTTTACCACAAAGGTTTCAGGATTCTTTTCTCCACTGGGGTGTAGTTTTGGAATTATGTTACTCAAAATTCGGGAACTAAACGATCGGTTCACCTTCCTGCCTGCTCCTGGTGTTTGCCATCATGCCAGTAACTAGTGAGCAGCTACTACAGCCTGCGTTTGGATGTGGTGGGCTATGAAAAGCAGCGAAACGTGTAACTGATAGAGTTCTCAAAAAGTGTTCTTCTAATTGTCCCAAAGTGAAATAAGATGATAAGAGGAAATTAAGAATGATATATCAAGTTTGGTAAGGTTGGTTTGTGGAGTTTTTTTTCCTTTGTTGATTTATTTTCTGGGAAAAATCTGGCTTGGCTGAGTGTGAGATTAAGTAGCTGATGGAATAGTTCTTTACAGGGAGGAGAAGATGCCAGAACATTTGAGTGGTGTAAAACTAGACTGCACAGAGGATTAGAAAAGGTACAGGGAGGAATAATTTTGTGTTGGCAGGAAGTAGACTTAATAGTACTTTTTTATCTGTAATTTTTATGATTCTATGGCTAACCAGGGAAATGTTTAATGTTCCTGATACAGCAACTGAAGGTAGAAGAAGGAAGATTGACATACCCAGCACTGTTATAATTCATTTCATTACTTCACACAGGGCTGTTATATTGTCATGCCCATAAAGCGCCAGTGTGTGTGCTTATAGCCAATTCATCTTTATATACTGCTGCTGATCCCATTGAAGCGAATGGCAAAACTCCCATCAATTTTAATGGCAGTGGGATATGGCCCATTTTGTAGATATACAATGTATATTTCCTGCACACACTATTTTTCGTGTATAACGTGCCTCTCATCTGAGGTTCAGAGAATGTTTTATAAAGTGGCTAAGTCACAACCATTGATGTAGTCTCCAGCTGATGAGATAACGTGATCTGTCTTCAAAACGAGATTTAAAGGTTGACATTTATTTATCTATCTAGCTATTTATTTATTTATTTTAGGCACAGTATGCATGTAGAAGGTCTCCATGTGCCCAAATAAATTGCAGGAGGTAACTATGTTAGAAATAGATGTTACACTTGCAAGGTTAACATTATGCTTCAGCGTTTGAAAAATAGGAAGCATCAAAGAAAATTGAAGGCAGCATGGATCAGTGGATTAGTACATTACACAGAAGTCTGCAGCACCAGAGGCTAAGAAAGGTCCCTTTTGGAAAGCTTCTGTTTGGATAGCAACTCACTCAATTAGCAAGGTACAAACCAGAAAAAAAAAAAATAATAAAAAAAAATTATTGATTCTTTGGATATTTTAGCAAGTGCTTTTATTGAGAAGCATTTTAAACAGCAGTAAGGTGTCTGTTGCCTCCAGAACGCATCATCCTTGACCCTATTTAAAGAAAATGTACAATGTATGAGCCATATTTTAGAAGATGTAAACCCTGTTGGTTATGCATTGAAAGATCTGGATTCATAGCAGCATTCAGCACATGTGTACTGGAAATGGAATTGCTTGACAGGCTGATGTCTTCACTCAGGAAGCTTCCTTTTTTCTCAATAATGCATGCTGGCGAGCAGTCACATTCACAGCTTAATGAGAGAACAGGGGTTATAGAGGACTCGAATGGGAAGTCTGCAGTTTAACTAAAACTCTTTAGAATGTAGCTGTGAGTTATGTACCAGGAGAGACTAAATAATTCAGCTGACTGCACTGCAGGTAACGGATCACCAAACCCTACCGTACAATACACTCTTCCACTCAGTGCTGGCTGCCGTCACAGGTCCTGGCACTGGGTTGTGGAAAGACTTATGAACTCTTCCCTTGACTGGATGTACGCAGGAGTGTGTCTAGCTTGCTGAAATACACTTGCGTTTAGTTAGTGCCATGATGTTGAAGAGTATCGCTTTATGAATGTGTTGATTTAAGTAGCTGTGCTGTGTTGGGGTGACGCGGTAATGGAACAGACACCACCATTCTGAAGGACATCGGCATCATCTAAACGTACCAGCAGTCCCCTTGCGTCTGCTCCCTTACAGCCACTCTTGAAAATCAGTAGTTCTCTAAGACACATATGAATTAACTGGTTTTGGTTGGCTGGTTTTCACCATATTGATATTTTGAGATGTTGGTTTGGGGTTTTTTAAATTTGTAAGTAGTCTTTTTTTTTTTTTTTTTTTAATTATTATTATAGATACAAAGCTAACTTGAACTGTTTTGTCCTCTTAAGTCTCCAGGTATCATCTTGCGTCTTTCTACTTAGAGTTACATGTTTTACTCATGGAAATGATGCGAGGATGTGAGCCACACAGATCTTAGGGCAAAAAATGCCAAACTTGGCCCGGTAGCATTTGTTTACTTTGTAAAGGTCCGACGCTACGGATTTCCAGAAGCTGACTAACCTGGAAATTTCTTTTTTTTTTTTTTTTTTTATATTATGAAGCTACTTTTTAATGAGAGGATTCATTATTTTTGCTGAGAATGTATGATGCTTTAATAGCAGAGGGTGGGGATGAGGAAAGCTTTTTGCCACAAATTTTCTTCCCATGTCCTCTCTTAAAAGACAGAGTCTTGCAACCCACAGCAGCTGTCGGTAGCCTGCAAATTATTTCTGTCCTCCCCAGCAGATGTCACAGTGTACTGTGAACTCCAGAGATGTCAAAGATTAAAGTAAGTGAAAATTGTTAAACAAAAAAGATATAAAATGTTCTTTCTGAGACAAAAAAATATAAATGTCTGGGCTCCTGACAAAAACCTGTCTCCCTAACATATTATTTTTGCAGAATACAAAATGCTCTGACTTCTAAACTCGGCTTTGCTTTAGTCTGAGGTATGCTGCTGCTTTTTAAAATTATTGATGTTTGACCCAAGAAACACAAAGGACATGTTTTGTTTTTCTTGAAGTTACATCATGCAAATTGGCTCCCAATGCAGAAAAGTGTTTTGGAAAAGCATTTACAGTTGCGGGGGTACAGAGGCAGGGGATGTCAAAAGGAGGTTTACAGAATTTTGCTCTCTGAAGGCCACTCTGCTGCTTAAAGGAATGCCACGTTTTGTGGCTTTTGGAGTTGATTTGCAGCAGAAGTGGGTTTTTTTGAAGTGGGTTTTTTTGAAGTGGGTTTTTTTGAAGTGGGAGATAGATACTAGTTCTGACAAGAAGGGGTGTCTTAGGAGGAGCAGGAGAAGAGTTGAGCTAAAACGAAAAAATTATCAGACTTCATGCTACATGTAATTGCTATAGTTGAAGAAGTACACAGGGGCTATGGCTGCAATGAGTATTACACATACTGGTAAATAGAAAAATATGCATAAGATGAATTGTTAGCCCCAAATTTTCCACACTGGAACCAAAATACTGTAGAGTGCACCAACTGTTTGGAAGAACAAGTAAAAAGAAAATTAAGATAATTATCGTAATAACTGGAATACCAATTTGTCAGTTATTTCGAGGTATTTTCAAGTGACAGAAAACTTGAATCGCTGGCTTAAAGTGAAAAAAAAGTGTTTGAGGAACAAAACAGAACTGTGAACTGCTGGGTTTGTCCCCTTTCTGTGGTCTGATTTGCATACATTTGTTGGTATGGAGCTTCTCATACTATGCAAGCAGCAAAGTCTTTATCATAGACAGAATTATCGTTACTGCATTGGGCAGGCTCTTGGAGAACTACACGGAAGAAGCCACGGCAGAGTTGCTCTTTGCCAGCTCTACTGAATGGATCCATGTTTTCCTCTGAAGTATCTGACTGTGACTCTTTGCAGAGATTCAAGGTTGGACTAGATTGGACTATGCAGGTTTTGGTTGATGCGAGAAGGAAATATCTGTGTTTCTGTGAAAAATGGTCCAAACAGAATTTAAAAATAATTTAAAAAGAAGCTTCCCACTACACACACATGTATGCACGTGCAGAGTCTTTTAGTTTAGGCTCTTCTGCCTGAAAGGTAGTTACAAACATCTACAGTGTGATTGAGTTTGTGGCATCGGAGATAAGAAGTGAAAGCTGATTAAATGCTTTGGGGTGTGTTTTGTTTTGTCTGTTTTATTGAACCTGTTGGATTATTAATTTCTTCTATATATTTTGAATAAGCAGAACATTTGGAAGGAAATAAACCCTATGCTAGGGAGAAATGCCTTAACAATCTTGCCTTCCAAAGTTAGTCGTAGTTGGGGTTTTTTTAATTATTAAAGAAAAGAGGGTGGCAAAATTGCTATTTATGAAATAGGCTATAAAACAAGGAGAATATAAAAAAGCTTTCCAAGAAAGCATATCCTCTGTTGCATCCTACATTAAAAGGAAAACAGGAACTCTCTTTCACTCTACATGATACCTTTAGTCTGTCTTAAATGGAGTAAGGTTAACAGTGGCTGTGTGACCTATGTGTCAAAGTCATATTCGCTTCCTTGGAGACTTTAGGCTTTCAAAATCACTTCAGCACTTTGAAAATGTTATCTTTAAGCTCAACATGGATAGAGGTTTCAGTTAGTTCTATAAGGCAGCTCTTCTTCTATCCTGGTTACTTCAGGTACACAACTGCTATTGCTGATGGGGAACGGGAAAGTGCATTTGATCTGCCACAGGGGATTTTAATGAAAATGTTGTGTAGACTTGTTTTGGAAAAGAAGAGGTAGAATTTTGTTGGAATCCCTGCAGCTGGTTTGCACTGATCATGGTTATGATGAATAAAGCAGGACCAGGCATGAATGGGTGAAAAATTCTGCAGTAGCGATGGTGGTGCAGGCAGAGCTTAGAGATGCCATCGGAGCAGTTCATCTCTAACAGCCCCTGTGTCTGTGGTTCGCTCACATTATGTGACAGGGTGTTGCACAGAGGATACCTTTTGGAGGAGAGGGCAGCATGAAAATGCCTGGTGTTGGTATAACAAAGGTAATTTCAGACTGGAAACCATTGCTTGGACTAAGGATGTTTCCAATAGCCCAGCTGATGTCTGCATTCAGGCCCCAAAATGCATTTGGACCCTGATAACCCACTTCCCAAGAAGCTGAAGGTTTGGGTCTGGGTGCAGCTAAGCCCATATAGGCGCACAAATAGGTTTCATCTTCAAAAGAATGTAAAATCCATAAGAAAAGCCCAATCCCTTTGGATAGGAACTTTCTCTTCGTGCTCCGCTGCCAAGGAATGGTCACTAACTCCTCCAGGGCACCTCCACTGCTCTCCCTGGAGTGGGCACACAGGGAAGCCCAGCCACCCTGAGTCGCCTTGCTCCCTTTGCTCCTGCTGCTTACTGCTTTGCAGCACGTTGCACTTGTGCAACACCCTCCGTGTTTGTGAAGAGAACTGTTGTGTTTCTTTCTACCCGAAATTTTAGGGGAAGTAAAAAGACAAACCTGCAAGGACTGTAGGAGAGGCAAGAGCAACTCTGGATGGAGCTGAGCAGGGTGGTGTGGTGGGAGGGAGAAGAGAATGAGTGCTTGAGGCGGTTGCCTTAGCATCCAAAATAAATTCATTCCATCAGAAGCACTGACAAGGATTATTCCTATGATTTTAGGGAAGCCAGAAAGCATATGAAGTGGTCCCCTCTTGCACTTTCTCTCCCAGCAGTCATTGTTTGCTGTACTGGGGGACGAGGTTTTGCACTAGTGATGGATCTGGTCTGATGACATAGGGCTGGCTTTAGGGGGTCTCACAGTGGGGTGGCTCACTGCACAAGATCCTCCCCCCCCCCAAAAGGTAATATTTAAAGAAAATTAAACGATCCTTAAGAACTAGTCTTACTGAATTTATAGTAACATCATGATCCCAGGCTGCTTTTGGTTTTCAAATTTCTGTGGGTAAGTAGTAAACATGAAGATTTTCTTTCAAAACAGCAATGATACTTCTGAATCGGCAAGATGCGTACCGGGTCTTTGCCCTTCTTTCTGTGGTGTGCTCCCTTTCCGAAATCACTGGGTTAGAGCTCTGATAAATCTGAGATAAGCCAGCCCTAAGCACAGCCAGTTTGGCAGTGGCCTGTCCTGGAGGAAGAAGTTAACAAGTGTAACAAGCAATACTGGAATATCGCTGTGTTGATGCCTTCTCTATGTTTTATGCGATATATTTGTTCAGTGAGCCTGATGATGTAAGAGTGAGCTGTGACCCTTTCCCCTTCCTGCCTTTGATGATGACAAGCCTATGATGATTTTTTTGAACTTTTGCTCTCGTACTCAGATTGGGGTGTGCATAACCAGTGTTAACCTTTTGTCCCTCAGGGGCTTCAGGTAGGAGTATGTTCCTGTTCTACAATACCTAAATATTATTCAGCTGAATAACTGATTTTCTGACCTGCTCCAAAAGGTGTGCTTACACTAAAATGTGAAGTCTGTAATGAATACCAACCTAGTAAATTTACTGGAGGGTGGGACAAGAGTGAAAGTTAAGTAGTTGTTTTCTTTCAAGAGTCTATACAAACTGGAGTAAAAGTGAAGTTAGGCATCAGGCCATTGGCTAAATTTATACTGGATCTGAGCTACTGCAGCCTCTCCTGTAGGAGAGCTGTCTTGGCCAGTATCACGTTTGGACACAGTCAGCTCTAATCTCGCTTAGTTTCATTTCTGTGTTTCCAAGATGAGCCTGTTGAGCCTTGCGTACAGCATGTCAACCCATTTCAGCTTGTAGCTATTTCCCAGAGCCAGTTTTATAACACATTTATCTCATAAAACTATTCCATTAAAGGATGTCAATACATGTGTTAGACTTAAAGACTTCCTAACTGCTCTTACCTTGTAGCAGTGGCTGTTGTTCTGAATCTACGTGCTGAAAACATCTCCTGTCTATGTCAGCAGGTCCTTTGCTCTGTATTCTTTCCCTACAGACCCACTGTACTTTGCATGCCATATTTCCCCTATCAAGGCTGGCAGGTATGCTCACAGCCTTGTAAAGGATTTGTTAAGAAATTATCGGGAGACCCTTGTGTCTGATGCAAATATAAACAAGTAAGCTGCAGCTTTCCTGTTCCAAAGGAGATGGGATAAAAGCAGAGCTTGAAAAATGGAGGAAAACACATAGTTCATTTATATGTGAAGGGAGACAAGTCTTCCTGGGATTGCAGCCACTGGCACCGTTACAAGGCAGCAAAACCCTGGAGCAAATCCTTAATAAGGATAAATGTTCTGTGGGACTGATGCTTCACTGGTGTAACTTCTTGCAGTTTCAGCAGAGCCGCGGTAGCTGATACTAGCGAGGGGTCTGCTCCATCCTTTCAGAGGGAGAGGCTTTCTGCAAGGTCCAGATGTTCACATCACCTTGGCTTAGCAATTAGTTTTTGACTAGAACCCCTGGGTGGCCTGGGGGTACCAGTCTAATCAAGTAAGCAGTGTGCTTTGAGCCAGGACAACCCTCTGGAGATGGGTTCCCTCTCAGAGGAAAGGGAATGGTGTCCCTTGGCTTCCCGCCCCCCCAGACATGAGCTTTCTGAAGATGCAGATGTACTTGTAGCTGCTAGGGATTTGCCTGGCTATCTAAAACGTGGCCAGACTGATAGTACACAAAAAGTAAGAACTGGTAAAGAGGGCTCAACGAAGGGAAGAGAGACCTGAGACCACAATTAACAAGCTACTGACTTGCTTCCCTTTTTAAACACAGAGTTCGCTCTAACTTACTCTGTAGGCAAACCCAGTCCTATAGTACCTAAATTTTTCTGACTTTATGCTCGGAGTAGCAGAGACTTGCATACTATCTGCTTGGTGAAAGCTACTGTACATCGTTTACGCAGTGCTTGCAAGGTGCAAGTTTTCTGTCTAGTCTTATTTGAATACCTGGAGCTATAAATGAGACTCACTCAACCTTTAGTGTCTCGAATGGTAATAAGTTGCGCGTGTATATATATATATATATTTATGTATACTGGTACATATATTCATGGGAAGAATGTATTAAAATATAGTGACACAAAAGTAATTTCCACTTCAATTTCAGAGAATAAAGAAAATCCATCTTTCTGTCGGTCATACTTCTCCCACATTGTCTGCCTCAGAGAATGGGATTTCAATCGTTCAAATGAAATTAGAATGTCATGACCTTGACCTGAATAGAAAAAAGAATAATAATAAAAAAATAAATATTTATACAGAAGATGCCTATGTAATCTGTGCGGCTTCTAGGGCTGTTCATTTGTGAGCATTGTTAACTCGATAGCAATAACCTCCCATATTAGTGCAGCTGAATGTCAATATTAACATGCGGTATTGCATGCATTAAAAATGCTCCCTTTGCCTTTTTTGGGGGTGGGGTAGGGTTGTTTTGTAGTGTGGATTTTTTTCCTCCTAACATGCATGATCAGTCTCAGGTATAACACTCTAAATTTTTTATTATATTCAGCCAATCCAGATCTCATTACATTAGACAAACACCATACAGGAAAAAGTGGATCACGGAAATGCCACTAATATTATTCATGAATTTTCCGACTGCAGTAGGTTGGAAATATGCTACAAATATTCTCCTATAAATGACTTTGTTTAAGTTCTAGTATTGTGGTTTTGTGTTTTTTCATTACTATTTAAGAGACTTTGATTCATTTCTTCAGATAAAATTCAGTGCTTCACTGCTGCTGTTTGTTCTCTATCGTCAACGATAACGTTCATCTCTCTCACCTCCTTCCCACCTTCCTGCTGATCCCTGGGTGTCAATCTGTACCACAGACTGGAACTTCAAATTGCGATAGCTTTTTCTAGAATAGGGATTAGCTTTTTCTAGAATAGGGATTCCCCCCCCCCCCCTTTTTTTTTTTTTAGTGTGCTTTGAATCAGCCATAATTTATGACGGTTCAATACTGTTTCAGCTACTGTAGGTGATAGTTTAATTACCTGTTGTCTTCTGATGTAATGTTGTTTGCTTACTGGTAGTTGCTGTTGGACATTGTGTTGTAAAACAGCCCAAAATATGGGAACAGAAATACACAGATTATTTAGTGCATATATTAAAAAAGTATAAAATCGTAACTTATATTATATATGTAAAATACATAAGTAAAAAGCATATAATATTACATATGGCATGTAAATGGACTAGGTCAATGGCATGAATGTCTTTTGGAGAAGTCTTACTAACGGAAAAGTTCCAATCTTAAATTGGACCATGCTGTAGCGTGTAATAAAAATATTGCCTGTGAAATTCATTTCTATATGATGTTTTAACACAATTTTAAAACCAGATTCTATCTAACAAATTCCATCGGTTTGCAGAATAATTTCTGTATAAATCCATGGCACTTCTATGGAGTTTTATTGTTTCAATTATTCCTTCTTTTAGGTTGCACAAAACCTTCCCGTACAGAAGCACAGTATCTTCTCCTTGTGGAGCACAGTATCTTCTCCTTGTGGCTGGCTAAAGTCCTAGGGCAACCGTTGGTATAAAATGCAAAAATAACATGCTCTTGACAAGAACAGGTCTGTGTTTATTGGGAATTGTTGATTACCTGAAAAGATCAGTTGTGCATATTCATTCAAGAAAGCTCTTCTCCTGGTTATAGTATGTGTATGTTGAATTCCTCTCCCAGTCTGTCGCTAAAATCGAGAAGGTGACAATGTATGAGCCTACTAGTAGGTTTGAGCTTCAAAAAAGAAAGCATAGCGAAATGGAGCAATGGGAAAGTTCATGAGTGCTGTGAGTGCTTTCTCACGAGACTACTGCAGCTAATTCATAAATCTTTTTCCTCTTCTGTCGCTCTATTTTTGGAGGAGCAGGGACCAGCAGGAGAGCTGGCAGAGCTTGGGGCACTGTGTTATCTCCGCTCTGTGTCACTCCGGTTCCGTTCTCACTGGGCACTCCTGGCACACTTCATCATCACGTGGCCACGCGGTCTTGAGGGGTTTCTTCACTGGTGGTGACATTACTCACCACATTACATCTGTGAATACTGCCTTCAGAAGTTACTGGTAGGAGAGCAATTTTTCTGAAGAGTTGACCTCTTGCTTGACCATAATATTTCAGCACCATTTCACAGTTGGTTTGTTTGTTTTTTTTTTTCCTCTTCCATCTGCTGTGGAAGGAAGAGTGAGCAGCAGGCTCTGCAGGGACCAGCAGATCAGATGACTTGCTCCTGGCTCTTTCATTTGTTGACCACAAGGTTTATTTGTTGACGTGGTCAATTTATTTTTTTTTATTATTATTATTTGTTTGCTTATTTCAAACAGGTGAAATGATGCATAATTCGGAGTCATTTGGCCAAACCAAGTCTCCGTGAGTGACTGCACTTTTAACAGATTCCTCCAGTAATGATTAGGCCAATGTAATAAAAGCAGTGCTTGAACTGGTGTTACGCTCACATGTGAATATTCAGTGATGTAGTATTTTTGGTGGCACAGCTTGTTTTCTATAATTGAAGAAGACCTGCTTGTTTTTATATATTTTTATATATATTTTATATATAAATTTATATATAATATATATAAATATATAATACCAATATATTGATTGGTACAAAATGGCACTAATTAGAGAGATCTGAAAGGTCTAGAGGGTCAGAGATGTGCTGCTTATTGTTGGTGTTTCTTTCTTTTGACTCGGCTGAGAGGTGTGAACGGGATTTTTTCTAAATCAGTGGTTTCTAAATCAGGGTGTAACAGTCTTCGCTTTAAAACAAAACTGCCATTGGTGCTGAATTGCTGTAGTCTCTGTTCTACCCTCTCAAGTTTGTGACTTCTGCTCACTAAAGTTATTAAAGCTTTTGTGCATTCTGGATATGACTAAAAAAATAAAAATAGCTATTAGTACATTCACTGTTTACTACCAGAAAACAGCTCTTTTTTTTTTTTCTTTTTTTTTCTGTGCG
>JAVJGI010000014.1:116739949-116793847 GCA_035590275.1 Ibycter americanus | reverse complement strand
CCAGCAGGTTGCTGCACAGAATATTTTGACTTATAGCTTTATTTACCTTCATCCAAGAATTTTGCAGCAAAGGGGCTGTTAATAAATCTAAGCCAAAAGGGAAACACCAGCGAAAATATGGAAGCACGTTCAGCCTCAGTCCCAGGTAAGCTCGTTTCAGGTTTAATGCAAGTTCTCTGACATATGAACATATAAGAGAGACACGGAGGAGAGCTGAAGGTGGTGGTGTGGGGGGAAAACCCAAGCATTCACATATGGTTCATCTGTCTGATTTCCTGAGCTGTATTTCATTGCTCTCATTCTTTTGCTGTGCTGACTGACCACGAAATGGCGAAAGATTTCCATGCTCCGTCCTGCCGCAGGTTTATCAGGAGAGGAAGCCCAGCAGGGTAGGGGAGAGACATTCTGTAGCCCAGATTGTGGCATTGAAGACTGCACAGGATAAAGCTGCAGGGCACAAAGTGAAGCCAGTGCAGCCCACAGGACAGCCTGGATGTGTTGCAATGTTGAGGAAAACCATTCTACTTTCTCCACACAAAACGACAGCTGCCTTGGTATTCCCATGGGAGGCTGTGGCACCTGAAACCCGTCATACCTAGGGAAATTGCATACTCCTGAGTATAAGCAAGCATGGTTTGAGGTCATACCATTTACTGTACAGAGGGCTTTCCAGGGCAATAACTATCTTGTCCTCCTTTTCTTCTATTTCTGTAAGGTCTAACGCCATCAGGTTCTGGTCCACAGCTACACACCTTAATGTATACTGTGAAATATACATGTGGTGTAATACACACAGTAGATTCACGTTAATGTGGAGCTAGATGAGCATTGCCGTTACCAGCTGGGCTTGGAGGTTTTTTACCCTGAATCTGCACCCAAACAATCATGTTGCTCCGGTGAATTTACATAGAAAAAGATCTTTATGCCTGTAGTTAAGAATGCAACATACGGAATCCTGGTATCCAAGCTATCTGAATCAGATTTCCGTTAGACAAGGCAATTTTTCATAGGGTGACAACCACCAGCCTAATAGGAGATTTCCCTTTCCTTTTGGAGGTGCTGCTATTATTTTTACTAAAGGAAACAACAGACTTCCAGGATTTAAAATTCTGAATATATGAAATAGGTTTTGAATCTCAAAGCAAAATGTGATTTTTATAAAGTTGTTTTTTTAATATAGTTATTTTTTGATATGGCTGCAAATCATGTTTTCTCCTAGGCGTATCTGAATTCAGCACAGCCAGGAACTCAGCCTCTGTTGAACACCCAGCCCTCTATATGTATAAGCTACTGATTGATGCTCTGCTTCTTAATTACATGGGTGAGTAGGAAAGAACCAAGCATTTTCTGTTGTGTTCGAAGGCCAGAGAGAGACCATTACTGTAGTCTGATCTGACTTCCCGCACAACAAAGGCCATTTGCCAACACTTGAAGTAACACACATTTTCATGAATATTGGATTTGTTGTTTCCATTTTAAATATTTTGTCTATGTCAAGCAAGTGCAAAAGGTATTAGAAAGGAGCTTCAGCAAGGAGTAAAAACCAGGAGGATTTGGAGTCCAGCCTTTAGGGCTGAGACAAGGAAGAGGTGACCTTGCAGTTCAAAGCTACTGTGAGCGGTAGGGAAGAGTTTTGAGCAGCAAGAGGATAAACAAGGAAAGAGAGATGAGAATTTCCATGTAAGAGAGCAGAGAGCAAACAGAATTTTAATCTTGAGAGGATGACCTAATACAGATGATGACTCCAGAAATAGAAAAATGCGGACTAAGACGTATAATTTGTCATGCTAAAAAGTATTTATCCGCAAGACTGTCCATTCTGCCTTTTAAAGTTTCTCCCATGCCCAGTTCTGCACATTTATGGCTTTGATTCAATATCCTTGTCCTTTTTACAGCTGTTAGCCAAAAGCCAGACGTATAAAGGGTTGACACGTCGTCGTTGAGTTTGTTCTTGATGATCCAAGGCTTAACAGAAATAGGCAGGCTTCAAACTGGTATCTCCTAGGACCAGCGTATTGTTCTCCACCTTACTTTATCTTCCCCACCATCTTTATTCAAGTAGTCTGTCCTATCGTAAGTCAAGACCATAAGGAAAAATCTTTTGGAGAAAGAGACACTGTTTTAGGAGAGACTCGTGCAAATGGCTGCAATCTACATTCCCTTGAGGTGGGATCATGTCTTAGGTTTTTGTGGCATAGTGTGACTTAGCAAGCCACATGGTCTCATGTTATTATATGATGCAGTGCAGCACTCTGGTGTGTCAGGGAAAAGAAAACTTGAAGCATTCTGGGAAACTAGAGCTCTGCTGATGCGCAGGCTTTGAACGTTGGGCATCATAAATATGTGTAGAGAGATTGTAGAAGGTTAATGAGCATTGATTGTATACAGTTGCTTCTGGGGTGATGGGTTAGTTGATGTGGCTAATCTACAGCTGTGGCTTGTTCAGGCTAAGTAGCTAAATAGCTCTGAGGACTGTGGGAAGATGGAGCTGGTTGGGGAAGGAGTAGTGTGGACTTGCTCCCAGAGAGAAGAGTTGCAGCTTGGACAGTGAGGGCTGGGTATCACCTACTAACCTGCCCGCGCTTGCAACAAATACGGCTGGGTGGGTGGATGGATTCCAGTCCACTGTGGAGCTGCAGCAGAATGCAGCAGTGTATGATTGCATTAGCAATGTGTTCTCACACTGAAGGGCTGAAACAGTGCGTGGCTGTAGCTGGAAAAGGCTTGCTCAAAAGACATAGCCCACAGAAAGCACCTGGGTCTCCATGAAGCAGGGTTCGTGGCTACATCTGTATTACCAAACAGCACTGTTAAACAGCAGCAGATGCGTGCAGCAGAGCAGCTGGGGCTGAGGACCCAGTGCTGCGTATTTCAGCAGCTCACTCGGGGTCAGCTGTAGCTTGGTGCTGTGGCCTCGTGGCCGGAGACCCTTTGGACTCTTGGAGCACACCATCTAATTGAGTTTCATCCAAAAGGAATCCAGTCGTCACACTCCAAAACCACCCCATAACGTGAACCAGAAGTGTGATGAGATAGTGTTGCTCCAAAAGCCCAATCCTGATCCAGAGCAAAATGCTGATGTACACACATTTCATACCTACCCTGTGAACACACAGGGAACCAAGCGACTGGGAAAGAGCTGTTGTGTGATCCTCCGTCCGCTTAACGAAAAGCCATCCTATGCTGGATGGGCTTAGAAGAGCTGAACTCTGCTAGGGGGCAGGGAGACTGCCGGGGCTTCCCAGCTGCATAATCTCTGTTCACTTCTGCCTGCCCTTTGCTCCTTCCCCAGCCTCAAGCTGTCAGCAGTTTGAGTCAGCTAGACTTCAAAAAGAGAAGAGTGAGTTAAGCCTTCTTACGTGTTTTTTTAAAAAAACACTTGGATATTAGTTTCTTGCTGGATTTTCAGATCTTCAAAGTTTGTGTTTTCAAGCTTTACACTGCACTTGTTCTAATACAAATTCCACTAACATTTTCTGTGGATCTCTGATCCTTCAAGTTTAAGATGATGAAAGTAATTAGCTAAATGGTTGTTCTCTAAATACAGGGAAGCATTTTAAGTAAGGGCATAGAAAGAATTAACCTTTTTTCTCTGCCCACACACCTCCTAGAGATTTGAACAATTGATTTTACATAGGTAACAAATTAAAGTTTAATAGCAGTGTGATGAGTACGTTTCAGTTCCGCAGCTTATTTCATGTGCTCTTGAAAACCAGTGCTTAGGCACATTATTAACAAAGGACAGGTGACATTTCTGGTAATTGGCATAAACACGGAGTCTGTGAGGCTGTTTTACTCCTTTATCTGTTGGTTGAGTTGTTGAGGTTTTTGTTAAGGAGAGCAGACTTTAGAAAACCCAAAGGGTAACTGTGAAATTGGAACATGTATAAATACCCAGTTTCTTTAGAGAACATTTCCAGCAAGAATCCCATCCTCTTCCTGGGGCTGCCAACTGGGCTGAACCACCTGAGTCTGTTGGGTTGTTACACGTACCACTAACTAAATAATACGGAGATACCGCAAAATGAATTCCAGCCACTAAACCTTATGTGTCTTGGTAACTGATTTTGGAAGATATTTAATGCTCTGTAGTCGTTAATGTCCCTTGGCTCAGGTCACCTTTTCCACTAATTCTATGTCAAGGTGATCCAATGCTTTATAGTACATTGTTCCCAAGCCGCCCTGACGTAAGGGAGAAGGCAAGGAGGCCTCCTGGTCTGTTTTTTATAACAAAAACTATGGAAAATTGTGTTCCATGTGATCACTTAGAATAGCTGCCACTTTTCTCTGAGGCTTCAGTTTTGCAAACTGTCCACAAAAGCTCGTGAACACACATTTTTATACATAGTTTTACTGTATATTTATTATATAGAAATGGAGAGGGCACGGATATGTACAGCTATTCCCCATGTCAAGACCTGTTTTCATGTAATTTTATACTGTATTCTGAACTAACCATGAACAACAATATTAGGAAACAGGTAAATTAGTTTTGAGGAAGAGTTGCTTACAGGCTTTCAGGTATTTCCAATCTCAGTCTGCTGTACTCAGGTGTGATAATGGATAATTCATTTGCTAAACTAGAATAAGACTTCACACCTAAAATATCTTGTCAGAAAATTAGTAAACTGGAGCCAAGAAGTCAAAACACAGTGAAAGCAGTCATGTATGTCTAACAAAAGAGATGTGGGCATGTCCTGCTTTTAAAACTCATGAGCATCAATGTATAAATGGAAACATTCTAAATGGTAGAAAAGTCCATCACTGAAGGAATCACCATTTAACACAGGAATTTGCAATGCCGGCTATAGAATTCTACTTTATAAATCGTTAACAACTAGTTATTCTGTATAATTAACTGTCTTTCGAATGCGTTGCATTGGATATAGAGATCACAACTTGAGATACAATTTCTGTCTGAGCTGAAGCTCTCAACTTCTTTTTTCATATATATATGTATATGGTTCATATACAACCTGTGATTAAACATATGTGCTTTGCCTTTTGGAAAATCAAACGCATAATGTGTGATCCAGAAATGGCTGAATCAACGAAACTACTACACTGACTTGAGGCATCTGCTTTGATGTATAAATGTGGGGGTTTGGCACTTCTGAAAAGAAAAGATTTTCCTTTGTCTTTTGGTACTCTATGATATTCATTCCCTTCACCAGAAGAGTAAGTCTTTGCTAATTGGCAGTGGTGAATGAAAAAACTTGTACGTTAATGAATTTTGTGCGCTAGCAAGTAAACCATTTTACAAGGATGGTGACCGCTTCAGTAAACATCTCCTGTTTCTCTTTTTTTGTCACTATTAACATATCTTGATTTATGATGCTTCATAGTCTACTAGTCAATGTTCTATCCTATGCCTGCAGAAATGATGAAACAATAATAGTAAGAATCCTTGCCTGCAGCATATGCCCTATCTTTGAAAGGTGAGAACAGTCCACAAATGCTGTTTGCTTCAAATAATAAGCGGTGCTATTTAGGAAAGTGCTTATAAACAAATGTCTTACAGGACTCTTACGCAGCATCATTTTAAAGGTTCGGCTTTTGTCAGAGAATTAAGCTAAAAACCATCTGCTTTCTGTCTTAGAAACGTTGGACTAAATCCAAATCGGGAGATAGTAGCCTCACTTGCACTGAACTAGATTCACTTTAATACTAATTGGAATACCAAGCACCTGTAATTGCCTCCCAGAGCCTGTGAGAAGGGAGCAGCATGATGTCCTTCTCTCTTCCCCTGCGGGCTAACATCTCTGCTCTGAAAGCGATGCCCAAGGGCAGGCAGGAGCCAGAGTAGAGGAACTACCATGGGCTTTTTGCATAGCCTAGACGTCTTCCCAGTGCTCTTCCTTCTTGTCTGCATCTCCCTCGCCTGTGACCTTGTTGTCTCTTATGGTCACCTGTGGAAAATTTACCTTCCCCTCCTTCGAGCTCATGTAGCTACATCCCTCACCAGGAGTGTCCTTTCCCAAATTACTCACTCCTCTCTTCCCAAACCTCATGCTCTCTGCTGCTCTTATTTAACCCTTTCGTCCCATCGACAACCACTGGTTTTCCGTGCTCCCTCACTTTTCCTGTACAAAGGCTTGCCATAGTGTGAGACTGCACACCGCTGCTCGAGGCAGTAGCTGCGGGAAAGCTGCTTGTCTCAAGCCCATAGGACAATGTCACCCCAGTGCTGACATGCGCTCCCTGTACTGTTTTCAAAGGCAGGATGGGGAAATTGCTTCTGCAAGGAACGCAAGACAGATGGCTGTGAGTACAGCAAGTACTTACTTGCTGGAGGGAAATAAAACCTGTGCCTATTGCACTCTGACAGATTGGTTTGAAAGGGTTCCGTGCAGTTTATAATCTCCGACCTGGTAAAGAGAAACTTATTTAGCATCAATGACTTTCCCCCCATTTAATCCTAACTCTTTCAGTGGGAAGAGAAGGCGCAAGATTATAAGTAGTAGCTTGGTAGCTATAAGAAACTGGTTTAAGCATCTTAAATCACTTTCTCCGTAGGCTATGTGGAAGTTGCAGGATGAGGAAATACTGGATGTGAGAGACAGTTGTACCTTTCCATGAACAGAAAGGTCAGAAGAAAGAGCTTGTCAGCCAGGTAGCCAATAAACATAAATTTTGCCTTGTGTGGATCAATATAAGGTCGTTGTGTTCGTATCTGATTACCTTAGATGGATTAAGATATTGGATATTATTAAGATCATAAAAGACAGGTTTGGCATCATGATGGTGCTACTTTGTCCTTGAAACTCTGCAGTTGGAGAGGTTCCCATTTGTAGATGCCAGATGGTTCTTGAAACCTGGTTGCTGAAAGGAGGGAGGATTTCTCCCTGAACAGGTAGTTTTCCTATTAGGTTTTCTTTGGATATTCTCTACTCCTGTTTTTTATAGATCTTTCTTCTTTCGTATTGTTTTCATTCTCAGTCTGTATCCATTTTCTCTCTTCATGTTTTGTTAATGACCAATTACTAGCAAGTAGCTTGGTTCTAAAATCTTTTTGTTTTTACCAGCCAGCACATCTGGGCATGCTCCGAGTTACTGGTAGTTTTGCAGTAATCTCCTTGGGATTGGGAAGACAGATTTTACTGAATGTCAGCTACTGTATCTATCTCTCCCCATTCACTTATCTGTTTTGTGGAAGTTAAAAAAATCTCTATTAGTCTGTTTCCTCATTAAGATTAGTCTGTAGTTTAATAATTGTCCTACTGTTTTCAAACCTTATGACAAGGGATCCATTAGGCTCTCATGCTTGCCTTTGCACTGTTCTGTTGCAATGGAGAGCTTCCAAGAAATAGCAATCCCTCCTTTCCACGGCACCTGAGAAGAAACCCTGTTCTGCAGGGCGCAGGCTTTGCCTCCATTTACATGATGGTAAATGCAGAACGACAGCAAAGGAGTCGGTCCTGTCACCCTCAGTCTGTGCTGGTGCACAAAGCCTGTCGCTAAAGCCCAAGTTTGCCGTTTAGTCTTCTGGGGTATGTCCCCTGTGAAAGTGTCGCTGTCAGGACATCATTCTCCTGGATGATCTTTCTTAAACAATTATTTCAGGCTACAGCTGTTGTAATTGATCTTGCTTGACGACTTTATTGTCCCGTGCTTTGTTTCATCATTGCTTTTGGTTTTGGGGGTTTTTTTCGTGGGTTGTTGTTGGGGTTTTTTGGGATGTCTTTAGGATAAATTCTTTTAATTTCTTTTAGAGTTTACCTAGGTCTTTGCTTTTCAGTATATATGCAGCCTGTAGTTTGAATAATTTTTTTTTTTTCTTTATGTGACATCTACTAACGTCTTATTATAGCAACGAAGATGTTTAGTTTGAGCTTTGTCCCCTTCTGATTGAACCCCTGCTGTAGTATCTAGTGAGTTTCATATATCTTTTCTCAGCACTATGCCTACATTTTCATAATATGTATTTACCATAAAAATGTTAATATTAAATATTGATTGAAACACACTATTCTGCAAAGCATATATGTCCTGGCACAGCCATTTTCCAGTACCTGCGTATAAGTACTTCTGTTTTTTTCTTTGCAGTCTCCTGCACTGCAATCCTGACGGTCATTTATGATGAATCATTTTAATGACACCATGATTAGTAACACAGTATTGCTTTAAATCCCACATGCAAATTAAAGTCGCTTGCTCTGCAGCATCTGATAGAAATGAGGCATTTGTTCCACTGAGTAATGGGGTAAGATCAAAATATCCAGCACAAATCAATATTAGATACAGTCCAACATCACCTGCAGCTTTGCACTGCACTAGAAAAGTCAACATAAGATGAGTCACTCGTTCCGTGGCTTGCTTTCCCCTCGTGTGTCGGACGAGCTCTGACCTCAGAGGAGGTGGCGGTGTTTGCTTGCTTGTTTGACTTTGCGACTCTTTTATCTACGGTTAGAAAATAGAACTTACAGTCGGAAGCCCTAAATATCTAAAGATGGGTAACACCTCAGGGTAGAATTTAGCAGATTACAGTGGCTGAAGACAAGGAGGTTTGTCTTTCCAACGGAGGGATGGATATAACCAAGGCAGCCTGTAACAGCTCTGTGTGGCTCTGGCTAAGAAATGAGAAGTGGCCGTATCGGTTAAATAGCCAAAACGGCCTGAATCAATCTTAAAGCAGCTTTCACCTTGTTTTGCTGCTGGCAGACCCTGTGAGATTGTTTTAGTTCACAGCGCCGGTGGAAAACACATACCTGTCTGGCTTTTCCCGGAAAACAAGAGGCTGGGATGCTGACATAAAAACTCCTCTTCTCTATGTCACTGCTCTCCAGACAGCAATCTCATTTTCTTGTTTTGCATATTCCACAAGGAAGTACAACTTAGAGGGTTTTTTGCTTTGTGTGAGTTTGGGTTTTTGTCAAGAGCCGTGCCTAGTGATTTACCTGAGCCTGACGAATGCCTCGGTAAGGCACTAGCCATTGTGGTGAATGGGCGGAGTGTGGCTGTTAGGCAAGGGTGACTCTTGGTATTTCTCTGAGCAACTCTCCTTTATTACTTCAGACTATACAATGAGCGTAGGAATTAACATACAAGATTAGATCAGCGTTTCAGATACTTAAGTATTCTGTCATCTTACACTCCTTTGACCCTGGACACTTCACAGACTCTCCAAAGTGTCTACGTTGGTGATAAACTGATGTAGAAAGTGGGTGTTTTTTTAGTTTGGGGCAGTGTGTGTCTTTTTTTTTCTTTTTTCTTTTTTTTTTCCCCTCCTAACCAGTGATCAAGGTTGACTAATTACCTGAAAAGTGATTGTTTATGGTCCTTCAAACTTCTGGAGATTTTGCGCTTGTTTCCTTATTTTCAGCATGCTTTTGGATGTTCTTGAGAACCACACAAGGGAGAGCTGCTTTTAACACCCTCATTAGGGAGCAGGAAATATTTTGCTTCCAAAAGCCTGTTCTGTTGTTTTTTACTGCAAGTTTTGAAATAACAAGCTTGGAAATATTTCAAAGTTCTCTAGAGAGTGGAGCCTGGTTCTGGAGGCTGATGGCCAGACTGTGCTACCAGGTATGATATAAATCAAGAATAACTCCGTTGATTGCAGGGCCATTACTCCAGCATAACCAGGAGCAGAATGTGACCCTCGGTTTAATTTCTGAAATGGCTTCTGAATTTATTGGAGCTATGCATCTCTGCAGGACCTTTCACGGCTTTGCTGCAGTGGTAGCATGATGTAAATCAGATTTCCTTGCAGCTGAGAACAGTGCTGATTATATATGAAGCCCTAATAATGTTTGCTGGAGTTTTGTGTACCTAGGACCATCTTAGGCATTCAAACAGCTTACCCTTCTGCCTGTGACCTGAAGAAAGAGGAAAGTGTTTTACAGTAGTAATAAAGAGATTACATTAGATGAAGTTATTTTCAGTAGCTATATCAGGAAGATTGAGAGTCAATTATCCTGGTCAGGTTCATCTTTAGGACACAAGCAAAGAAGAGGGCTGAAACATTTATAGTATACCAGCAAAAAAAGATTTAAAGGTCGTGTGTTCACACTGAGTACTTGGGCCTTATCAGTGAGAACAACTGCTGAGGTCACTGGTCATATTTTGGGAAGCTGGAGGGTATTGCTTCAATCTCCTTTGGGGTGCTCCTTGACCTCTTGGGCTCTTCTACTCAGCAGAGGAAGTGGGCTGTGTGGCGTCCATCACCCGTGGCAGTGAATATTTGGTAGGGAGAACAGTGCTGAGGCTCCCGATAATATTTCTGGATTCTGTTTTTGAATTTCTTCTCTGTTGCAAAATCTGCTCTGATTTCAGAAAGCTTTCCAGCATTGTTCTCTGCTCACCCTGCCTGCACTCTCACATCTGTATATGTTGTATGTATATAATTTCCCTACAATAAGATGCTAGCTGCTCTTTTCTTTTTCTTTTTCTTTTTTTTTTTTTTTGTTAAAACAATACTTACAAGATGTAGAACACAAGCTTTCCAAAAGTAGCTCTGCTATTTAGAGACCTGGCTTTTATTTTTTTTTTTTTAGTGAAACTTAGCATCCTGTAAGACAAAAGATACTGCTGTTTCTCTTACGTTTCATCTGCAGAGGGAAATGTTGCTTGAAGAAAGGCCGTATGCAATGGCATGTCATTCCGCTATCTATTTTCAAGTGTTTGCATACCCCCCACTTATTGGAAAGAAAGATGTCTGTTCTGGGAGTGTGACAGCTGAATCAGTAACCTCTGCCTCTCACAGTTACAAGAACCTGATGATCAGCTGGCGGGTGGGACTGTGCAGCTGGAAGGTATGCTGACACAGATCCACTGAAGAGCTTACTCAATGTGTGCCCCAGTTACTCTGTCCACAAGACTTTGTCTATCTTTTGGCACCCTTTCGTTATCTTGTCAAGCAGCTGCTTCTTCCTCTGCATTCATTTGTGCTTTTACTGCATCTTTTCTATATTAAAATTTTGCCGGTGGGAGAACTGAACTGTGTTTTCGATTCAAACAAGGTGTTTGATTCCTATTTGACGGAATGATGGAAATACTTCCAGGATGCAGTGGCATCAGAGAAGCATTGCTATGTTTTCAACAGCTTGTGGTGCACCTGGAAACACATTGTTTTCCCTTTCTAGCCCTTTTCCTTCCTTTCTGGGGACTGTAATGCGGTTATGAATGTGGCTGTTTATAGTGGGGGGATTTCAGTCAGGTTTCACGTCCCCCCAGCTAACACATTAACATTAACACAGTTAATTCTGGCAGGTGAGTGCCTTTATGTATTAAAATGGTCTGCTTGTCCAAAGAATGAACAAGCAGACCATTTTAATACATAAAGGCACTCACCCTTTATGAATTAACCTAAAAAGTGTAATCATCACTTGATCTGCCCTTCTGAAACAAGGCTGTCTAGTAACTACTCAGTATTTTATTTTGGTAGCGTTGATTCACCAGTATTGATTGCATTTCAGTGGGCAGCACACCTATTTCTTCTTCAGTCTCTCTACTCCACGGCCACTTTGCCTTAGTAGCAGCTGAACTGCTAGGGTAGCTGCTGCTGAAAGTGGGGAGACATAAGGAGCTAATCTGGAAACAAAACAAACCAAACAAACCCAAAATGCAACAACACTCAAAGAACTTCCATTACCTTTACGTGGAGCAGCACATTGGAGTTGGTGAGTACCAGCGGAATTCATCGACATCTGCACCTGATGGGGAGAAGTCATGGAGCGAAGCAGGATGTTTTTCTACTGAGATCCAGAACCCAATTATGATTTATCCCTCCTTTGCTTCTGTACAGCCAAGCTGCTCTATTAGCTGCACTTAGCGGTCTGTGGGGTATCCTGTAAATATGTTTTCCTGGTTCTGTTCCCAATTGCTGTAAATCGGAAGCTGTTTCACTGAACTTGTTACTTGAGTTGTGTAATACTAGCACAGATGAGGAAAGAATTCTGCTTATTAGACAGTATTTTAGGCTGTCAGCAACACATTCCTATTTCTGGATGTATTATTCTTCCCGTACTTATAATCTATGAGAGGGTTAGATGCTGCTTTAGGTAACGCCCAAAGAAGTATCCAGGTAAAATTGCTCAGGGAAAGGTATCTTCTGTCATTTCTGGAGTTCTGGCATGTAACTCCCCAGAATCGAGCTGCAACTTGCAGAAGAATGTCTTTCAATAGCTTTTGTAATTAACAAACTTGCTGAGAAAGAGTAAAAAGAATGCCCCAAACTTTTGGAGTCTCTCTGAAGATATAGTTTGCAGGTGGAGGGAGAAGAATGGTTTCTCCTGCCGTGGAGAGGACCTGGGGAAACAGGTTGGTGGCAGTGGGCACACAGACCCCCTCCATTCCCCGTTAATTCTGAAAGCTGCGTGCCTTTGCGTGCTGGATTCTGGCCAGAAAAAAGAAGTTAAAATGGTGTCATTATTCTAAATCCCTGCCCTGTTGTTCACAGCTGATTCGCAAGGCTGCCCACTGCTCTCTCCTGTCTCTGCCGTTACCGTGGTGTGGAATCTCACCAGGGTTTGTTCTCCCCTTTCTTCCCCACCGAGCTGGTTAGCTGCCTCCTGGAGGGCAGCTCTTCCTGGGCTCAAGACAGATGGAAGTAAACCAGCAGAATTAGGAGGTGGCCGTGTGACATTCAGGTGTTGGCAAGAGCGCTTCAAAGATCTGGCGTGATTCTGGAGGGTTAAAAGACCATACGCTTTAAACCAGCTTCCGCTTTAAAACAATGGAATTTACATGCTTCAGAGGTTTCCTATCTCCTTATCTTGTCCGTGAGGAATTAATAAGTTAAAGGCATTCAGCTCAGAGTGGTGGCTTGGTTGCATGCCTTTTATTAAGTAGCTGAAGCGTGAGGAGACTGTAGCTTGATCTATTTACATACACTGCAGCTTACATACATGAAGACTTTTCTTTTGATGCACTTTCTTTAATCCTCTGCATTCCGACTTAGCCAGCAGGTGATAAAATATACCTGTCCGTTGCAATAAAAATATAATGCTTTTATGTGCTGACTTATCCCCTGAGATCCTCAAAAACTTTGTAAACCTGTTGGCTAGGCTCTTGTGAAGGGAGAGTCTCTATTCTGATTTCCTACTTAAACAAATTGAGGAAGAAAGGAACGAAGCGATTTGGCCCAGGTTAGTGGGTGAGCTGCAAGGCCTAGAGCTGCATCTAACCCCGTTTCTAATTATGTATAGCAGGAACTCTTTCAAAATGTTTTAGGTTGTTGGTTTTTTTTCCTTAAACTTAAAAGTGGTTATCACTGACTTTTATTACTGATTTTTTTCTTTTTTTTTTTTTTTTTGGAAAGCATTATGGACTTTTTCAAAGAACTGGTTCCTGATCTTGCAAATTTAAACTTCCAGGCATAACAGCTTTCATCTGATGCTAAATGTTATGCTTGTGAGCAATGGCTTCATTGCCATGTCTTCATAGAGTGCTTGGACTGTTTGAGACCAAGCAAAGGCTAATTTTCTGTTCTCGGAGCCCTTTCTATTTAGGAACCAAGCAAGCAATTTCAACAAAACATATAACTTTAAGTGCTATCTAAAAGAATTTCTTAAGACTGTCGAAAGACATATAGGGTTGTTAGGCACCAAAGTCTGAAATGCCATTCATTGTTTTATATAACGCTGCCTAATTTTTTTTTTTTTTTCCTTGTCCTTTTCACCTGTTCAGTGGCTCTGAGTCTCCTGGGGACTGGGAGCAACGTGTTCTTGGACAACAAGAGAACAAGAGAATTGTTCTGCAGATATTTCTAAGGACATATCTGATCCTTCAGGTCTTCTGAATTTTGTTGTAGATAAGTGTGCTCGTGGTAGTCCCATCAATTTCCAGGAGTGTTTCACACTTGTCCCTTGCATCGCTAGCCGTGTAACTAATGCCAATGACTGTTGGGGGTGGGTTCAAGGGGTTTTTTCTCATCATGTTGCCTCTGTTGGCAACAATTGCCTCTGCCTTTTTGTCAAAGAAAGGTCAGAAATTAATCATTAGAAATTTAGATTATTCTACTGAAATGGCCCACTTAGGAACAAAGTAGAGGAAACCCCAAACTTGTAAGATGACAAGAATGGATACCTATGTAGCCTGCAGCATTTGGAAAAATGCTTCTGGAAACAATCCATGGCAAAATTGTGAGTCCTAGGCAATTCTAGGCAAGCTAGTGAAGATTGTGGGTGTATAACCTGGTGAATTGTAAGGTTTTTTTTAAAAAATATTACTGACCAGAGTCCCAATACTGTCATTATTTTTTAATACCTATGAATTTAAATATTCACCTAAGCCTACAGTGCCATCCTCAGGCACCCCTCAGGTGAACAGGTCTGCTGCCAGTACTTTCCATCTTTTGGTAGCACTTTCTGCCAGATGCTCCTTTTCCATTTTTTTCCCCAGTATACATAGAAGAGATGGTCTGCGTGTTTTCTGTATATAGCTCAGGAAAAGCAGTAATGAAAAGACCATGAAATTCGTTTATGTTGGCATTTCGTTTGGTAGATTTCCTTTTTTTTCTCACTGGTAAATGAGAAACCTGAAGAATGCCTGTATCATCTATAAATACAGCAATTACCAAATAGTGGTCCACTTTGGCTTGTTTGTGGACGTATTTTTAAGAAGAATTTGTACAAACTTGGTAATTCTGTTTGCTTTCACATGTTGTTTCACATGTTAAAGGTGATCATTGATGTTTGGGATTCTTTTTCCTGGTGCTTTTTCTTTGAAATGATTGATCTATAATAAAAGAGATAACTACATAGAAAACCTCCATGCTCTTAATAGTTTCTTGGTTCTTTTTCAATTATTTCTTGATTCCATTCTTACATATTTGGACTTCCCATCTTTCTGTATCTCTTTCCCCTCACTTTCCCCTGACTTTTGACTCCTCCTACTATCCAGCCTGTGTTCCATTCCTCTGTAGTTTACAGAAAGCAGGAGCAGGATTGGAGGAGTAATTTGTAACTGTAATGCTTTAGTGCTTGCCCTTTCTTGGCTGTCTTTGTTTTCCTCTGGAGACTACCTAGTGAGCGTGGAAAAGAGGCAGAGGCAGGGGAATACAGAAATACGTGAGCACAGTTCCCTGCCAACTGAGCCCAGTGACGCTGGATGCTTGGAAGCCAATTACTATGAATTCTCTTTTGGTTTGCCAAAGTGCTTTGGCTGAGTTCAAATATGTGTATCAACTTTCCAGTCCCAAGTGTGTCGCAGAAGAGATTTAGAGAATCTGCATATAAAATTAAATAATCACAAGACATATACAGATACTTCATAAAGGTAATTTTCAAGTGCCGTTGGCTTCTGCATTTATTGTAGTCACTTCTGTAACTGATGTTTCATGAATTTTTAGTACCGATGTAAGTTTTCAACTGTAGAAGCAACTTTAGAACTAAAATAATATTTCAGACTACTGCCAGCATACAAGTTAAGTAATGAAATAAACAAAATTTTGACCTGTAGAGGAGAGAAGTACTGCGCTCATCCAGTCTAGAGCAGCTACAGTTTATGGTGGAAGATTTTTTGCTGCTCGTGTCATAAGCAGGAAGGTAGAATCGTGAGGCAGAAATGAGTAGTGCCCTCCAAATGAAGCTGCCCACATAACATGGGTTCAAGAAACTGCCCAGCTGGTAAGAAGGAACGGGTGGCTGCTGGATGTTTCATGACAGCGGTCTCATGATGTGTCTGCAGTGAGAAATGCAAACATTTTAAACTCGAAGGTAATGTTGCTTAAATAATGTGTGTACTTCTGTGTATACATGTTTGCACAGCAGCAGCAGTTATTGGAACTGATGCTAGATATTTCGGGTGTTTTCATTTGTTGTAGGGTTCTGCTACTTGTAATTTTGAGATGCGATGGCATTAGAAATTTCTCAAACACGTGCCAAAACAAGCAACCTGGTAATTGCTTTTTTGCTTTTCTATTGTTCTCTGTTATGGTAACTGCTTTAATGCTTTATGTGTTTGCACCAACTTATTTTTATCTGTAGTGTTTTTTAAAAGCATAAAAGATACAAACAACTGATAAGGCGCACTTGCATCATCCAGCAAAGCGTTGCACTAGTATCCTTGCATAGCTTTTCTGAATCAATCATATTTATATTGCTGTGATTGTCTGAAATATCTTTCTGTAACTATGTCTTTTTGCTCAACGTGATACTAGAACAACACTGTTATAGTCAAGAAAAAACAAACAACTTGGCTTTCCTGGAAGTAAAATATTTATAGAGAAAAAGCAGGTGTGAAGTCCACTGGCAATTCTTAAAGCAGAGAGTGCAACACAAAGCAGATGAGTTTCGTTGCCATCTTGGGATGCTGTTCAAGGGTGTTGCAGGCAGCAGCAATACTCACAGCGTTCACAGCCACGTTCTGCAAGAGGGTAAGAGCCGCACAAGCTGTGCTTGGTGTGGGTTCATGGGCTGTGCAAGGTCCTCAGCCCTACAGCCTGGCAGAGCCCTTGTGTGCAGCCGGGGTCTTCTTTGGGAATGGGGGCTTCTACTTGCAGCGCTCTGTGTCGCCGTCTGTTCCAGTCCTGTGTGTCCAGGGGGCAGGGTGCTTATGTGGCCGCAGGTGATCAGACCAGCTGCCTCTGCCCACGGGGAGCTGCGGAAGGCAGAGAGGTGGTGGTGCCCTGGTGCACACGTGGAGCACGGTGACAGGCAAGGGAGAGGGGCTTCCCTGAGCACGGCTTTCCATACTTCAGATGGTAGTCTGGAAGAAACCTCAGCTCTTGCTCCTCAATCTGGTATCTCGTGAGGGCCAGATGTCGATCTAGTTAAATTCAGGTCACTTCACTGGCATCAACAAAGGCGTGTGGATCTGTGCCAGAAAGGGATCTTGTCTATACAGCCATAACATGTGAACGGTAGACATCACAATACATTGTCAATTAGAATGTACTCCGAAGTTAATTGCTGTCTGATCGATGATCTAGAAAATGCCAGATTTTGAATTTTCTGTGATGGATATAATAACACTTTATCATCAAATGTCTCTCAAATGCTAATCAAGGCAGAAGAAAGAATAAAGCAAGAATCTCTTCAAATTAATCTGGATCACAAAATCTGTTCAATTAATAAAACTGTCAAAGAGTCTAGGAATGTGGGATGAATCGAGAAGAATGACTAGTTTTACACCTCAGCATCACTGGTTCACCTGTTGCTAAAGTTAGGGAGAGAGCGGTTGTTAGGTGAGAAGGGGACTTTGCTGGGTCTTTCCCTGCTCTTCATTTTATGGAGAGATCAGCATTAAAGAAATCGGGATTAGAATTGTTTATGAGGGCAGAAAATGAAAATGGTGAAAATCCCTAAGGTGGTCTGGGAGTGTAGCAACTCCCAGACCTTCATAATTTCTCTGCCCTGACAACTAAAGCCCACCCAGCACAGGAGAGAACAGAGAAATAGCGTATAAGGTTCAGCTCTTGAGGTGGTGAGGAGCGCGGATGCTGGGGGTCTGGAGAACACCCGCCAAGGCTCCTGCCTCCATGCCGGAGAGCTGAAAGGATCTATCCCATCTGCAGGTAGCTGGAAAGTTAAGGAGGTAATATCAGCCCCTCCAGCCTCTGTTCTTGGCACAGAGTCTTCTTGGCTACAGGCTTTGCATTTATACAGGTCATTTGTGGCTTTCCCCCAGAGAAAGCAGATCGATTTTAAAAATCCACTTGAGAACAGAAAATACGCGGCACTGAGCTCCCATCTGCTCCCGTACACAGAAATGTTCTGCTCTACGGTAATGTTCTGTAATGCTGTATTAACGCAGCTGAAAACTGTAATGGATGGGCCAATGACTGCAGGATGGTGGTAGTTGTTTTTAATAGGCACTTACATGCTTAACACGATGTAATTGTTAACATAAGATTTCTACACAGAAATAAATCCACTTATTAATAAAACCTCTGGGAGAACTGACCAAAAAAAGATATATTGATGATTTTCAGTAAAGTGTGATAGGTTTTTTTTAAGGAAGAAAGCAAAAGATCTGCTGTTTAGCAGACTTGAGCCTCCTCTAAGAATTGCTTAAAATAGTAAATGCCCTCCCCGTACAGGCGGAAAGAGCCACTAGAAGTCATTGACTGAACTGGTACCGGAGGGACAGAGATTTAATACCGTCTCTTTGCCATTTAAGAGAGTCTCTTTTTATGTTAAATAGGGTAGCTGATATAGAAATTGCTCTGATCTTGTTTTCCAGCTCACTCTCTCACTCCAGCCATGACAAGGAGCTCGGGCTAGCAGTGCCTGAAGGAAGGGAAGTACAAGATCTGAAGATCATAACCCTGTCACGTTGCAGTTCATGGTGAGGTTGGCCATTTGTACAAACTCATTCAGATGCTTCTTTCAAGATATATTTACTGTATCCTGCAAAACGGGGCTCATAGTTCTTGCTCAGGGCAAGATTAGAAGAATATGTATATTTCTCCCTGGGACACTAAAAAAAATCCTATTGGCAAACAGAAGACTTGTTTTTGGAATTATTGCAATATAAACAAAAAAGCTCAACATAAAAAGTAAAAAAGAAAAACAAGTATCTGTACTTGATGTAAAATTTGAGATAGTGTTATCTACTTCAAAAGAAAATTTCACTACTGCCCATTGCAGACTTGGGTTTGGTTTTAGTGGTGATGAAAAAATCATGCATGAAATGGGACAATCAGTATTTACCACATGATCAGCAAAGCCTAACGGAGCATTTAATCCTATGTTTTTTAGTTTGCTGGACTGCATAAATAACACAGCAATAAATTTAGCAGAATAGATGATGAAAACTGGTGACTATATCTGTGTTAAAATGTCTGTTTTCCAGCTGCAGAAGAACTGTCATTTTTCTTCCTCGGAGCTTAAGATCAGATCTTTAATCTTAAACCAGAGTTTTAGCTGTAAAATTCGTATGGGATGAGGAATTGCACCTTATTGGAAGTCACCACAATCATCCAGTTAAAGGTGCCAATGGAATGAATTGGTATCACAGGGATGAAAGTTTTGATGGTGCCGTGCCTACATCCAGGTATGAGTTGCCTCCAGGGAAAATCAAAAGTATGTGGTTGAACATGGGTGAAATGTTGGCTGAGTCAAACAAATTGAACATGGTTGTCGAAAGTGGCATGTCAATAGTAAACATGCTAGGAAATCCCATCCCCAAAATGTGATGACCAAGAAAGAGTTGACATCAGTTTAGCAAATCCTGCTAAAATGTGTTCTTTAGCTGCAGTGATTCCTCTCTCGGCGGATGGAAGCTCCAGTTCTCTCTTTCTCTCTTCTGGCCTAACTGAATTATATTGAGAGTTGACCTGTCTAGTATTCTGTATGCAAACAATTACGCCATATTTACTAAAAGCAGAGTGCAGCAGACCCTGTTATAAATCTTATTAAAATTCTGATAATTGTCATCACTTGGCAGTTCATGAAATGATGCGCTAAGGAATGTAACCTGCAGGCTGTTCTGTCAGGAGCGTTCCCCTGTTAGTTCTGTGCGGTTTCAGTCCAGCTTATTCGTTTGTCTGTTTATATGCAGACATAAGACTTAACAAGTGATAATGTGTAAACAAGAGGATGCATTGTGCAGGTAAATAGACTCCTACTGTTGAACGAGTCCTTAGCAGTTTGCATTAAAAATAAATACAGATGCAAACTGGAATGCAATATTTATTTTAACAGCAGGACTTTATCACTGGTAACACTCCCTGATGTTTCCAGGATTGAGTAAGTGGCTCTTAAAAGAGATTCACTAGTCCAGAAGTTCAAAACAGTTTAAACCTTTTGTTAATAGCCCTAAAGGGAAAGGTAATAACAATTAGCAGTTCTTCACAATATGAAGAAATACCATCTGCATTAACTGGCTGAGAATTTCTGGTTTCATGCAACCAGAAGTCTGTTTACCTGTTGATAAATGCAGTCAGAAGAGGTGAAGGAAAGGAGGCACAAAGATTTGCACTGATCTCAGCATACTGAATAATATCGAAGAGGTTTTTATCCAAGACACTAAATGGATTTGGATTCCATACTCCATTGAAAATTCAGAGGAAAGAAGTGTAAATATCGCTAGGCTGTTAAATACTTCCAGTATGTGCTTCTCTAATTCCAAAGGTGCTTAAAAAAAACCTTGTCAGAGGTTCAAAAAAAATGGTGTTTTCTTTTCCTGAGAGCATCATATCACTAAGCTTGCCTTCAGCAGTTATTCTTAAATGCTAGGCTCAGCCCTGTTCCCTAGCACCCCCACCCCCACCCCCGCGTTGTTTTTGATGTGCTTTAGGTCAGAGGGGTAAATAGTGGGTTCAAGGGATCGGTGCTGGAGAACAAAACAGTGTTTAGCTCCGAGTTCTAGATTTGAGTCAAGCTCAGATCACTAGAAGTGCCCTAGTGAAGAGCTATCAAATAATAATGAGCAAAGCAAGGGCAGTGCAGCGGGCAATGTTCACAGATGTTCCTTTGAATAAAATTGTAGATTCACTTTCCTGTTTGATTCACTTTTGCATTGAAGGTGTTACAGCAAAAAGGTAAGAAAAGCACTGAAAACACCTGGACAAGAACTAGTTTGACTGTGTCCTGTGTTTCACTATGTGTGGTTATGCATTTTGTCAGGCCACCCATTTACGCATGCTTTCTCTTGCACAGTCACCCAGTTCAGTCATTCCATGATTTGGGCTACTAGTTGTACAGCGAGAATATTCAATGTCTGAATGAACGCCTAAGAAACAGTTCTGAGGGAGGTCATGTGTTCTGATGGGTTTTTTGAATTAGGTGTGATCTATAATGCTGAGCAGAGACAAAATTCATAGTCACTGAACAACAGCAACATCCAAGCAGTAAATGCACTGGGTAAGTTCCCCATTGCTCATCATCCACTACAACATTAAGAAGCTTGAGTCCATTTCTTTGAAGATCAATAATAT
Organism: Ibycter americanus; assembly: GCA_035590275.1. Taxonomy (NCBI): domain Eukaryota; kingdom Metazoa; phylum Chordata; class Aves; order Falconiformes; family Falconidae; genus Ibycter; species Ibycter americanus. The sequence goes on along the minus strand of JAVJGI010000014.1, from coordinate 116,773,023 downwards.
CCAAATCACATGAAATAGCATCACAGTTTTGTGAAAGATAAACTTGTAAAAGCAGTTATGGGATTCATGGGTTCAAAAGTCGTTTTTCTCCTTATTTCTCAAAATGAATATGTAACATTAGTCAAATCTTTTAAATCTCTTGCTGTTTCACTGTCCCTTTCCATCAAAGAGAATGATAATATCTCCACTGTATGAAAGCTGTGTTGCTTGTGTAACCCGTTAAGCTGGTACAATGCTTTATATTTGTATGGCTTTCTTCCGTCACAATGTCTTGGAGAAAAGTTTTATTCTTTTTGTTGGCACAAAAGGCAAAGAAGGAATTCAGTGGAGTGGCCCACTAATATGTCCTGTTATGGCAGCTCTTTCAAAACAGAGCAGCAGAACCATGTGTAGACATGATAGATAAACTAAGGTTTGTACTGCAAATCGTAGCTGACCCTTATTAGAACCTATCTTTAATGTGAAAGTTACTCAAGTTGCATATTCTGTTGTTCAAAATTCGGCCATTCTTATTGTTTGAATACTCAAAGGAGACCTACTTTACTACAGAAATGAAGAGCTGCCCTTGGAGACCTCCTAAGAAAGTTTCTGATGCTTCCCAGCTGTGAATTATTCTGCAACACCAAAATCACTCCAGAGGGTTTAGAGCTGAAATCTGTCAGGCAGCCGTTGTCCGACAGAAAGGGAATGGCTTGAGATAAGGCAGAACTGCTGACTGAGATCCCTCTTGCTCAGATTTTCTTATAGTGAGCCCTGGAAGTGATGACACTGGAACTAGTGTGACTTCTTACATCCTGTTTGTATATAATTTTCCAAATTATTAATTTGTCCTGTATATGTGTTATAAAGAATTCCATAACATACGTGCCTCAGACTTACAAAATCTCTGTGATGGTGAAGGCAGACATCCCAGTCATCTTTTTATCTCCAGTTCACACTGAACGTTCAGGTTAGTAAGTTCAAGCCTAACAAAAAAGTTGATTAAGCCTAGAGTCCCTCCCTCCAAAGAACGTCCCAGAAGACACTGTCTGTCCTGGAGGGTCGATAGCTGAGCATTGTGGAGGTTGTTGACCATGGAAGGGGGCTCCTCAGGAGCTTGCTTGGTGAGAACTCTTCTCAGCAGGCAGGGTGTGGGGCCGGCTGGCCACAAGCTCTGAGAGAACTGGAGAAAGAAATTGAGAAGGGCAATGTGGTGTACTGCAAAACACTCTAAATCCCAAATTTGCAAGAAGTGTAGGAAACCTAAGGCAGGGAATGGTGTTCAGGTGTTGTGGTAGTCCTGCCTGGCTGCAGCTTTTTCTTGAGCTTTATGAAGGGAGAGTAACTGAGCTACACCCAGGTGCAAAGGGTTGGCAGAGAGCTGGGAGAGGCGTTGTAAGGGGCCTCCTGTACTTGGCCTGGGAGCTGCATTGAACTTGGGCTCTTGCCCTTGCCTGAGCTGTGTTATAGGTATGTTACGTGCCCAGCCATGTGCTTGGCTTATCCCAACCTTGCCTTGTTGACTTGACTTTCCAGCTTGATGTTGGGCCTGCCTTATCACTGCAGAACTGCCTGTTGATAACTTGGTTCAGCTGATCCTGGTTGCAGTTGCTGGACCTGCTCTGGTCTTCTTATGTGGCTGCTGTGGGCCTGGGCCCTCGCTGGTCTGGTCGTGGCACCTGACTCCGCTTCCCTGGTGAAGCAGTGGCCTCACCGCCACCTGATGAGGTACAACACAGCGACCATGAGTTTGGGAAGGAATGTGGTGAACTGTTGGGCTAGAGGCAGCTGAATCAGAAAGCCGTTTGGTGAATAAACAGAATTTCTGGGCCCAAGAAATCTGCCAGCGAGGATGATGGAAATTACCGTGTCTACGTGAAGCCTCGCAGGCTAACAGAAGGTTAAAAGAACGGGGATCTGTGGAGGCTGAGCCATCATAATTGAATGAAATTAGACAGGAGAGTGTAACTTGGGTCACGACAAGTCCAGGGCCACATCTAAAAATCTGTGGAAGTGTTTCCGCTAACATTAGGGAGGGTAGGATTTTACCCTGCAGAACTCAGCAGATGCATGTGTTGTTCGAAGGCTTAACTACAAGGCTTGCTGTTTTGTTCTCTCCGTTCCCTTAGTGCAGCGCAGCATATGGTTAACTTTTCTTTTGGATTGTGGTCTGTTAATGAAGCAGGCACTTGCGATAATTATACTTCCTTCTCCGAACTCCCTGATTTGCCAAGCTGATCCATCAGTATTCTGGGGGATTGCAAAGGTTTATTTTTTTGTTTCCTTAGAGCTCATCATACATGAAAAGCAGCGTATTTTGATTGGTTGGCAGTTGAAAGTCCAATTAAATGTTTCAAAACCTGGAAGAACTTTTGAAGACATTCCTTTCCTTTTTTTGTTGGTTTTATTGTTCTTGGCTTTTAGTGGCTTTTTAATTTATTTAACGACAGCACAAACAAGTTTAATGTTTCCTTTAGATGATGCCAGCTGTCCATTGTGAATGTAAATGATGAGCCCGTGGAACTGCATGGTTGCCTTGAACGAGTAAGGGGAATGGAAGTGTGTTGTCACACATCCTGCAGGTGCCTCTGCTGTGGGAATCTATTCACTCAGAGGACATTTAGTTGATATATTGTACAGCTGGTCAAAGAACGTCTTTAGGCTATCTGAAAGTTTCCACAGGAAATTAAATACTTCAGAGTTTGCTGCAAAACATTATTTTATAAAATTAGTCTAATTTTGACAATCGCTTTTTTAGACTGCTAATTTCAGCCCTGTGCCTCTTCAGCTTGCCTCTTTTATTCTTTTTTATGAACTATATGCAGTAAATTTCTGCCTTGTAAAAAAAAAAAAAGAAAAAGGGTGGATTTTTATTCCCCCCCCACCCACCCCACCCCGGATACATATATTCGATATCTTTTAGTCTGTAGCAGGAATCCAGAGAGATACCAGGAAAAGGCTGTGCTGACTCTCTGTAGTAAAGCAGAGAACGTGAGGGCAAAAATAGTGTTGCTAAATCTGCTTAATCCTCTGATTCAGGTGGACTTTTGACTACTTTTCTCCCTACCAGGAAGCTTTCCAGCTTAGGGCCGCCAGTTACTGAAGTATGGTTCTTTTTCTCCTCACTTTTTGTGGTTACCTTTCAGTCTAGTCAATGCAATTTCTTGTGGATGTACTCGCTTAGCCTAGACTGCACTGGAGCATGTGCTGGGAAGCTGTCTACTTCTGAAAAGTGGGGTGCTAGAGGAGCGTGAGATTCTCCACCCCTTGGGCAAGGGTTGCTTGGATGTTACTCAGTTACCTTCACTTTATACAGTCACCTTCATATTATTTATAGCGTGTACTGGTAAAGGTCTGTATTTACCACAGCCAAAAGAGATGATATGCTAACAATAGCCATGAAAGACTTGGGTAAAGAAGTGAAAAAGAAAACGTGCTAAATCTACTTATGCTAAAATTAAATAAAAAACATTTTCTTTCCTGCCACGTATCCCTTTCACTGTTGTAAGTAGTGTCATAATAAAGCTGGCCAGAGATTTTCTTTACTCATGTACTTTATGTCCCAGGTTGCATTCCTCAGAGAGAAGAAACGTGCTATGGTAACTTCCATAGTTTTTTGGACTCTTTGAGGGGCTCCAAACAGGTTTAATGCACCCCTCCCCTTTTCCAAAACCAACATCTTACCAGCTTCTAACTAATTCAGAGCCTTGATAGTTCTCTTACCAGTCCAAGGATTGTCTCACCTCTATGACACATTTCTGTTTCCAGTCTTTTGATCTGTAGATTAAAGTCTTAGAAATCATATGGATGTTCTGAATTCATAATACAACATTATACCTTGGTTAAAAGCAGAAGAGAATATAGTCTTAAGAAAAAAGTCTGAAATCAAGTAAAGCAATGTCTCTCATTTTTTCTCACAGCCTACCTTTGGAGATTTGTGTCCAGGCAGGTCATGGTTTGTCTTCTCCTACCTTGAGCAGACCTCCCAACAACTCAAAGTTTCATCATAAAACTGGTGGCCAAGACCTTCACCCTCTCTTTTATTTCCTGTGTTTCCATGAGGATTCTTTTTCTGTGTGTTTGTGTGTGTTTTGTTTTAAGGGACGTTTGTTTTAAGGGGGTGTTTCATTTTAAACTGTTTTCTCATTGGCTTTCAAATGTTCACCTGCCAGTAACATTCCAATTTCTTGCAAAGATTTATGAAAAGAGCAGGAAATTTTCTTGTGAAGCGTGTGTATGTGTTAGAGCATCGCTCGCAGAGTCCAGATGGACCTATAAGAAGTCTTGATACTCAATTTATCTAGCTCAAATGTAGACGCATGTTTCATTTGCTCACATGCATGTACAAATGCCAGGTCTTCTAGGTGCTTGTCCCCCGTGGAGCAGCGAATATCTTTGGAAAGAAGTCAGACTTTGAAATTGTCTAAAAAGGAAAGTAAGATTAAAAGTATTACACTCATTTGACAAAAGCATGACAGACATTCTCCATAGTTGCAACATTTCTTTTTCAAATGCTTGTTCAAACAGCTGGGGACAGCCAGGATGTGCGTAATCCAGAGGCCAACATGCCAGCTTGGAGTTATTGTTCATGGGGCTAGGTGTGTGGGTGCGAGGGGTTTGTTTGGTGTGTTTTTTAAGGAAAATGCAATATATGAAATGGTATAACAGCAACGCTCCTGTGTTGCATTGCTTTGTCAGTGATGTGGTTAAACTAGGGTGTGTTAGTGATTTGATAGCAGATTTCCTGGACCCTGCTACAGCATAAAAGTACTGTAGATACTCCAGACAGCCCTCCTGGATTGGGGCTTCAGTGGACTTTTACAAAGATGTGTGTTACCACAACAGAATACTTGGCTGGGACAGAGTGAAAGGTACACATACTTTGCTTGCAAACCTGGTGCTGTCGGCAGCGTATTTGGTTTAGTCTAGTACAGGTGCAAGAAGGGGCAAGTCTCCATGACTCCTGGGATATTCTTCTGGCCTGCTCCTGCCTGGAGGAAATGATACTTTAGCTTTCAGTTCTTCTGACCAAAGCTTAATGCTCTTGACCATTGCACATGTTCTCATTTGTGTCCATGGTGCCCTTCTGCCTGCCCTCTGTTCCTGGCTACCTCACTCCTGTTGGTGTCTTGACCGCTGTTCTCCTTCCGAGATGCTAGTTGTCCATCTTGTCCTCTATGGTCAACTCATAAGCAGTACATTTTTGTTGGGACACTGAAAAGGTCATTTATCACTATAAGACTATTGTACTGCCTAATACGAATTGTCCATCTAAGAAGGTGGTTGGCCTCATCCACAGAGTGTAGATTTGGGACTTAGCCAACCTAGTTGCAATTGCATCTGTGGATTTTCTGTCTGAACATCAGAGACAGGGAAGAAGTCTGACTTTTTCTCAGAGTGATAGTGTGAGAATCAACTGTCCATTTGGGACAATGATGTCCCAGGGGTTGGTAAGAACCCATGAAGCAGATTAAACTTAGGCCCTTGATCTGTTTGGTATGTGCAATTTTTTTTCTGCTGCCAGCCCCCATCTTCCTCTGTCCTTATTCTCCAAAAGGCTGGAAATAATTTTCTCAAGCTGTATGGAAATGCCAGGTTTTCAGCACAGTGTATTCCCAGAAAGAAAACATAAGTTTGCAGTAAGTTGTAAGTGACCAAGGAAGCACTTTTCACATGGTATCACTTTGTGACTCTTGCCTATAGCCATTGCCAGCACTTAAGTAACAATGATTGTTTGCACTCTGACCCTTTGGGTCTTTACTAAGTGTGTGCTGCTTCTCTCCCTAATGGTCTGTAATCTGCAAAACACATCTTTTTTTTCCATCCTAAAAGCCATTTCTAGATTTCCATTCCAAGGGTACTTCATACACCATGACAGTTTAAAGGACACTAAGGCAGCAGATATTAATGGGTTCTGCAGCTTTTCCTGTACCTCTCATGGAAAATGTACACTGTGCTAATTACAAATGCATTTGGAGGACTGCAGATTAAAGTAATGTAATATGTTCTTTTCAGCTCTAATTTCATCAGAATAATTAAACATGCCTTCAAATCCTTTTGTATTCAACAAAGTACATATGTTCTTAAGAGCCATCGAGTTTCATGCAACTTAAGTGCATGCCTGAAGTTAAACAGGTTCTTAAAAGCTTTGAATAGAAAGAAATTTGAAATAAGTGCCCAAATTCCTTACAGTCAAAGCTCTCTTGCAGCTTAATTGAGAGCAAGTTGGTTAATGAGAACAGCACAAAGCATGAACTCTTAGAGACCACGCTGAAGGAAATAATTACAAAACCAACTAGCACAGTCAAGTCAAAACTTGAAATACTAGAAAACTTTCTCTTCTTTCTTAGTCTAACCCAGGGGGCAAACCACCAAACATTCTAAGGGACTGGAAGAGGAGAAAAGACTGGTGTGAGAAAGAGGCAGTGACTGCATCGGACGGGTTTCCTGGTCGGGTAAGGAAGCACAGGACTCCACAGAGAGGGCTTTTTGGTTTTAGCATCATCATCCAATGTAGGATGCAGTGGCACATGTTTTATGTTGGTGATCTTTGGCTGAAGCCTAATGATTCAGAGCAAAATAGAGCAGTCTTCAAAAGTTTACAAATTTAATATTCAAATTAAATATGAAAACATTGAGGAAACCAATTAGGTGAGGTAGATGACTTCGCACATGACATCAAGTTTGAGATACAGTATTTTTCTGTGAGTGATTTCAATAATTACGGTGAAAGGAAAAATCCCTACATTTGCAAGAATCTCAAAGCACTTTGACTATAATTAGTGGGGTGAGCTGGGGAGACGGTGAGGGTTTGGGGGAGCTGCACTTAATTCCCAGGGGTGGAAGAGAGGGGAGGAAACATCCATATCTTTCTCTGAAACGGTTCCAGTTCAGTAGGAAAGCCCAGCTTGACCTTGCCTAAATGTGGGGACAGAAGATGACATAAAGAAGTTCTTCAGTGTCTTATTAGGCACTCAGATATTTGTAGAAGGGAAAGGTTATGCAAATGAGTTCCTTTTTTTTTCCTAGACTGCTGACACAAAACACTGATGAGATTTGGGGGAGATGTTTTAAATTAGAAACTTAGGAAGAGTTGACAGTTGCAGAAGGGTACTGAGGTCACCCAAAGACATCTGGTAGGACTGTCAGTCAGTAACATGAAGGCAATTTTGCCAGGTGTAGGGTAGGACAGAAAATTGAGCTGCATTGGAGAAGGAATAGATGGAGGTCAGAGTCGAATTCTCAAAAAGTAACAAGGTTACAGATGTGAACTACATCAAATTAGGCATAGGGCCAAAAGCACACGTTAGAAATGCTGGTATGCACAAATGCTTATAAAAGTTTGTATAATTTCTGAATTTAAACGTACACCAAGTCAGCAAAATTAAAGGAGGGGAAAAAAAAGGTACATGTTGAGGGTTGTGTTGATTAGGGGCTTCCAGCAGACAGTGAATATAATCACCTCTGTTTATTGGGGTCTCTGTTTTTAGGATATTGTCTGATTTCATCGCTCCTTCCCTGCGTGTGTTACACACTTCACCCCCCCACGCCCCCATTTTCTGTGTTCAGGGTTATCAGCATAGTTCAGCCCATGGGTATGATTTCTTTTGTTTCTCACCATTTGTTTTGTCACCTCTTTTCCTGACTGTTAGCACAGGCTTTGCTGATAGCTTGCTGGTGAGTTTCAGTGACTGATATTGAAAAAACACCTAGAGATAGCTAATGTATTAAAAAAATACAGGGGGTATTCTTACTTTGTCCATTGCTACGCTGACTTCAATGCATGGCTGCATTTTCTTCTGTCAGCTGAACACCTGCCTGTCTTGGAACAGCTGGTTTGCAAAATGGGGCAGAAAGTGGTTCAAGGACAGACCTTTATGGAACATTGAATGGACAGACAAATAAACCACCCTGCTCCCTGGCACAATGTGACACATAAAATGAAATCTGAAGAGATAAGAGAAAAACAAAGCTATGATCTAAATGCTGGAGTATAGTCTTTGAGCAAAACTACAGGTGGTTTCGGTCTGTTGGTTTTTTTTCTCCTTGTCTCGATACTCAAACTCTGTTTGAAATAGTCTTTAAAACTAAACCAGCATGATCTAAAGTGCTCCTCCTGACTAATTAACCTTAGCCTGGTGATATGGTCAGTTGTTTACAGCACTGAAATCCATCACCGCAGAAGCGTATACAGCTAGACGTGGGCCCAGCTCAACCCCCAGATCTAAGCATCTGCACGTTTGGGGGAAGCAAAGGACATGGCACAGCCTGCAGAACAGAGCACTGCCTTTATTGTGAGCTCAGGTAAACCTCGGATCCAAACCCAAGCAGAATCTGAGCCGTTGTCCCTTCAAAGTGTTTTATTAGAAGTGCTGGGCTGTGGCAGCAGAGGATGAATTGGATAAGGAAAGCGTGCTGGCAACGAAGCCCCTTGTTTTACTACACAAACACCTTGGAATTCAATCCAGCTAAAACTTTGACATGGCTACAATGATATTTCTATAAAAAACTCCTGGCTAAGCAGTCATGCATTGCCACTTCTTAGGGAAGCAGAATTCTTGGCTACATTACGGACCTTGATATTCACCAGGATAATGCAAAAAATACAGAATACAACGTGGGTGTGGAATAGCTATAAAAGATATGAATGAGATTGTAAGAGAGTGTTCTCATTATGGCAGGACTAGTTACCCGCTTTCTGGAGGGATGGTTTTCCTCTTGGTTATGTGATAACCAGGTTTTGGGGGAGGATTGGCATGTTGCTCTGGAGATGGCTGTGCTGGGTGAACCAAGAACTCTTCTTGACCTTTACTGTTTAGAATCGGGCAAATCTGCAGCAAATAAGGTACTCGGTGAAATTTTCATGTATGTAGATAGTTACCTGTGAGCCCTCCCACTGCCTGGATCTTTACCCCTGCCCCTTTCCTGGGCTGTAGTTCAGTGGCACTAGCAGAGGAGGATGTTTGCAGGCCTGGCTGTCCTGTTGGGTATCCCAGCGGGCTGTTCCACTGGTCCTCTTACCCTGTCCTCCACGCCTGCCCTGTCTCCAGTTCCCCTTCTGTTTCTAATTCGAGTAAGGTCAGGGTTATATGTATGTACGTAAGACTGTTGGCACTTTTGCCATATGTATGAGTTGGGTAGAGGTTCCTCAGTTATTTGCTCCAGTATTATCGATGGAGTTGTATTGTGATTTTTGTCCTCACCTACAGAGCTCTCACTCCTTTTCCTTTAGGGAGTCGATAGTCAGCGTGGAAAGGGGGAGGATTCCTTATATGTGATGTAGGAGTAAGTCCATGGAAGTAAGGTTATTGGAAGGGGACAGCTGGAAAATCATGAGGACAGAAAAAGAAGTCAGGCAGGCTTCTCCCTCGGTAACGACTTACACCAGCATCCTCAGCGCTGGGGGCTTCTAGTTCTTCGTGCTGGGCGCAGGGCTGCAGTGCTGCCTAGTACAAATTAAAAAATTGTTTTCCTATAAACTCCAGAACATCAGTGTGTGCCAGCAAGCCTGTGAATGTTAAACCTGATGGATTAGGAACACAGGCATGTGCGCCGGTAGCTACGCATGGTATGAATATTAATACTCCTAGTTTCTACTTTTTACGCAAAGTGTGTGTGAAGGGAGGTGCATGTTCCTTTCCCAGCTGCTGCACGAAGGTGTTGTTTCACACGCTGTGCCTGGTTACGGCGTTGCTGAAAGAGGTAGGTGGTACAAGTCAGCTGGGATTTGGCGTTTGTCTGGTACCCTAAAATGTCAATGCTGTAACAGGTCCAAAGCCTCCTCCTGAGCCGCAGGAGTGTTCAGATTTGCGAGACCAAACTTCATTAATCCTCATCTCTGATTTGTTCCTGTAGCCCAGCGATTTGTGATGCCCCAAGAAGTTTGCACACCAAACAGGTTTCTTTACAGGAAAAGGCCTATAGAAAGAGAGAAGCCTATACCTGAACCTGCAAGGTTGTATAGTTTAAGGAGGAGAAGGTGGGGGAGGCTGGTCCTGTTGCTGTTTTGCTCAACACAAAGGTTCAATTTCCTTGACAAATGATGGACACTGCCTCCAAAATTGGAACTCTGATCCCAAAGGGGACCTGTGTTATTATAACATAAAGAATGGTTATTAAACTGTCAGAGGGTTAATAGTTTCATCTTAATAATCTTGATAGATGGTGCACATTTCACCAGTGCTCCAAAAGCCCACAATGAGCTTTAAAATATTTTGCTATTGGCTTGCCCTTCATTTCCCAAGGAAGTCTAAGGAGAACTCTTCTTGCTAATAAATTCTTTATCATAACTTAGCTGGTTTTCTCCTTATAGAGGGGAAATACATCCTTTGCTGTGCTGTCTGATTAATCGGTCTAATTTTATCAGGAAAATTAAATTCTCTTCTTTATCTAGGAAGTTATTTAAAGAGGTCTGAGCAAAATCCCAGCCCATGAGCCTGACGACTGTTCTGCATAAGCGTCTCTACGCTTTATTAACTTATTACTTTTTAAGTGATTTCTGTCTGAAGGATTCCCTTCAACTTTGAGGGCCATTTGTCTTCTGTTCTCATGATTTCAGTATGACAAATGGGATGTCAGATATGACTTACTGTAAGACCTTAAGGGATTCATATAAGGTAGCTCTTACCCTTTCCTCAAAATGCTCTGTACGAGGGAAGCTGTAAAGCTGGCCGATTTTGATGATGAAAACAAGTATCTCGACAGCTTTACAACAGGCAAAGTAGCTATACTCTGAACTGAAGTAGTTCTTAAAATATAATTGATTGTTCAGTGAGAAAAAAGAACTAATAAAATATATGTGTCTATAAATATGCATGGGGTTGATCCCAGTCATGGAAATTGTAGTATACAACTAAGGATTAAGATAAAAGAGAGTCTTAGCAATTTCAAAATGATGCAAGCCAATGCTTTGCTTCATTTTGCTTAGACTTGTATGAGAAAAGGAACATGTCCCCAGACATGCAGAGCTGATGAAGATGTACAAGCGTCTCCATTTGTGTATATCCTTTGTATTTTCCGAAACTAATGCATGCTGAATCTAGCAACCGGGTGGAGGGACTTTGCTAAACTGTCTTACTGTGTTCCAGCTTCATCACTGATGGAAAGGGCAGCAGTTTACCATAAGGTAGGACTATGAAGGATATAAACCCTCATGCTTTAGATCATAAACCAACTTGCAATAGCCTGTGTTTAGGAAGAATTTTTTCCCACAGGTTTGATTTATTGCAAAATTATGTTTGTTATGGAACTTCTTGTGCCTTCTGGGAGTTTCTGTCTGATATGGCACTTCTGCTACTAGGGCAATACTCTTACCCTGACAATTGTGCCTGCACACAGGTCCTAAACGAGATGGGAGATTATAGTGACATGCCCAGTGAGGTGAATCAAAAATTGTGCTTCCTGGTTTAGCTGCAAACGGGCTTGTTGTGACCTCCTTGGATCTCTAGGCTTGTGTTGTTATTATTTCAGCTAGAATGTCAACACCTACACCCTGCTGATGGTCACAGGGCAGTTACCAGACTTAGCTTCTTCCTACCCTTTTATACAGAATTACCATTGCATTCCAAATAATTCAGCCATAAGAGAACATGAGCTCAGAATGGTTGAGGCTGTAAGAGACCTCTGAAGGTCATCTAGCTCAATGCCCCTGCTCAAGCAGGGCCACCTACTACAGGCTACCCAGGACCATGTCCAGATAGCTTTTGAATGTCTCCGAGGTGGGACACTCCACAACCTCCTTGGGCAACCTGTGACAGTGCTTGGTCACCCTCACAGTAAAAAAGTGTTTCCTGAAGCTCAAATGGCACCTCCTGTGTTTCAGTTTGTGCCCATCACCTCCTGTCCTGTCACTGGGCACCACTGAAAAGAGCCTGGCTCAGTCTTCTTTAAACCCTCCCTTCAGGGTGGTATAAACAACAAGTGATAGGATGAGAGGAAATGGCCTCAGGTTGCACCAGAGGAGGTTTAGATTGGATATTAGGAAAAATGTATTCACTGAAAGGGCTATCAAGCACTGGAACAGGCTGCCCAGGGACGTGGTTGAGTCACCATCCCTGGAGGTGTTTGAAAGTTGTGTAGATGTGGCACTTAGAGATATGTTTTAGTGGTGGACTTGACAGTGTTAGGTTTACAATTGGAACTGATGACCTTAAAGGTCTTTTCCAACCTAAACCATTCTATGATTCTATGATTCAGGTATTTATATACATTGATAAGATTTCCTCTGAGCTTTCTCTTCTTCAGACCGGGTAGTCCCAGATCTCTTGTATTTTTCTCATAATGCTCCAGATGCTCTAGTTCCTTTATTATCTTAGTGGCCCTTCCCTGGACTCTTTTCAGTACCTCCATATCTCTCTTGTACTGGAGACCCCAAACCTAGACACAGTGGACCAGGTGTAGCCTCACCAGTGCTGAGCAGAGGGGAAGGATGATCTCCCTCAACCTGTGGACAACACTTTTCCTGATGCAGCCCAGAATACCATTAGCCTTCATTGCTGAAAGGGCATGTTGCTGGCTCATGTTCAATTTAGTGTCCACCAGGACCCCCCAGGTCCTTTTCTGTCAAGCTGCTTTCCAGCTGGTTGGCCCCCAGCACATGCTGGTGTATGGGGTTGTTCCTCCTCACTTGCAGGAAATTTCTCCCATAGCTACAGGAGAGCTATGCATTGGTAGTCGACCATTTTATTCAATTCTTCATACAAGGCGTTGAGGCATAATTTGTTGTCTACTAAAGCAGAGTAAGTTATGAGAATGATGCAGGCAACAGACTTGTATTGATTGCCTAGAAGGAGGATCTAGAGATAAAAAGTAGCTACAGAAAAGGAAAACAGAAAATACAAATGCTACAGAGTTCTGTTCTGGGAGACTCCTCATTTACGGTTCACTGCCGCCTTTTAAGTTTTAATGATTCACAAGAAATCAGATTAAACGCTCAATGTTTGTACACAAAAATTTGAAATGTATGCCTTTATAAGATTAAATGTATACTAGAGCATGGAGAAGGCTGTCCATTTTTTTTGTGAATAAGTCTGATACAGCGCAGTGGTCAGGCATAGCTATATATGATACAAACTTGAGGGGAAATACAGTGTGGGGATGGCCATGGTGCCACCTCCCTTATCTGTAAGAAAAGTGCACTGAAATATCCTACGCCTCACAAAGCACAAAGTCTGGAGAAGTATCTTATGGTAAAAGATGAAGCAAAACAACAGGTATTATGTCCTTCACTGTCAACATGATAACTCGTAAGCGTTCTTTTTCTCTGCATCTTCCTCCTATTATTATCATCCTGTCTGAGCTAAATGACCTGTGACAGATGACAAATATAGGATATTTCATGGACAAATATCACATTCAAAGTTGGATATATTGTGAGAGGATTGTTACCTGCTATGCTGAAGCTTAACAGAAATGCAGAAGAATTCTTTCTTCAGCCTGGGACAAGTTTCCAAGTAGTTGATTCAATTAAGTGCAGGATAAGTCTTCATTGTGTTAGATTTTTCGAACTGAAAGATTTGTTTTCTGTGACTTTGTATGGAAGGTAATAGCATCGGGAACTGACTTAAATACGTGATGGCAGATCAGACTCAATACTGCAATTAACATTATAGAATTTTCCTGGCTTTCATGTTTCATTCCCTGAGGTTTTGGAGATATTTCAAGTTTTGCTCTTCAGTGTGGAAGTTGGATGCTTGCCTCTCTTAAGCCCAGGTTGCAACAGCATCTTTATTTAGGACAGAACTTAAAGGAATGCTTGAATGTTACCCTGTTGTGGAACCATGCTAAGTTTCTTTACCTTAAAGAAAGGAAAATGAAGAGGGAAGTGTGAGGCCACATGAAGTCTTCAAATATATAAAAAGTGTCTGTGGAGGGGTAAGTAGGAAAGTAGTAGTAGTCTTTGGACTCCTGGTGGACAGCACAGGAAGCGGTGGGATTTATACTGCATCGAGAAAGATTGATTTACATGCTAGCTCAGAGCTTGTTTGTGTGGATTGTTTTGGGGGGATTGGGGGGGTGTTATTTTTTTTAATGATGAGGTTTGTGGAGAAAATTCTATAAGGAGCTTTTTGCTCCTCCATTGTAGGAAATTTGTAAAGAACAGTTTGGAAAGCCTGTCACAAATGACCTAAATATAATGGTCCTGTGTTGGGACGGGGTAGGGGGTGAAGTGAATGCTTCTTAAGGTCCCTTCTACCTATATTGTTCTATAAACTTGTGCTGCCATCAGAGCTGGGCTCATATTAAATTCGCTGCCAGCTGCATTTTTCTCCATGTAAGGTGACATTTTGCTCCTTCACAGAATAGATAACAAGTCCTTCCTTGTGAGGCTACCTTTTATTCTTTTGCAGTACATTAATTGGTGGCAACGGGCCATTTTTTTAGGAGCACATGAATAAAACAAAAGTAGCACACATTAACTGCAGTCCCTGAGTTTTGCAGCCCTTTCTGTGCAGTTGAAGTGTTACTTACAGTTACTTATGGGCAAGGCGCATTTCTTGGTTAGTGAGTTCTTATTTTTATGTGCTGCTTTCAAAACCCTATGTGGGTTAGGCAGATCCTTTCCTTAAACTGATGCTGTTCTCTCCTCTCCACGTAAATCCAACATTTTTTTTATTGCCGATGTCCCGGATGGCTCTGGGATAGGTCTCTCTATGCTGAGGTGTAGCTCCCTTCTGCCAAAGATGATTGGAACCACTACGGCATCAGTTTAGTTCTGCCACTTATCATTCCACTTAAATGGTATTTAAATTTGGGGGCAAGTGAGTGAATTGTTTGAAGTTAATGATAGAATGAAAGGTTAAGGTAGTTTAAAGCTAAAGTTGAGGCAATCTAGTCATCTTGTCCAAGGAGCTTGTGACTGAAAGATGTTGGGTTCTCCAGCTGCTCCTTCAAACATGGTCTGGTTCATGACATTCTTATTAATTTATTTATTTGTTTTGAATTCTGTATCTGGAAACTCAATGGCTGTTGCTGAATTTTAAAATTTTTTTATTTGACCTGAAGAATTAATTGTTATTGTCCCCTCTTGAAGTGCTTTTCTTGAAGATATGTTAAGACATGCACTTTCTACCAATTTTTAGCAGCTTGTTAATGCTAATCCCAATGATCATGTTGTGTCTTGTTTCTGACAACAGCGCCAAATTACAAATCACTTTTACAAGAAATTCAGGATAGCAAATTAATATTTTACAAAACAACTTGGGCTTTCACTCAGCAGAAGCTGTTTGCCTTGCCATGCACCACTTCAGCGCCGGAGCTCAGCTGAGGTTTGCGTGGGTTTTCGTTGGGAAGATAAAGGTCTCCAGCTCTGGAATTCATTGCTCTGAATCTCACTCTTTTTTGACCAAACCTCTATCTGATGGCCAGTGCTCTATGGCTCATAGCTCTGTTGGTCAGTGGTTTGGGTAAATATTGGGTTTTGTATGTGTGAAAAAAAGTTTATGTGCTAGGGGAGATAAATTCTCGGTTATGTTGGCATGGTCTCTATCCTTCGGTGATTTTCTACGCTTCAGAGGTGTGAGGAGGCTGTAAAGGCTAACTGCCTGGATCAAGGTCCTCTCAGCTGAAGGAAACTTCAGGTATTAGGGTCCGTCCAGCTGTTTCATATCCCTGGGTCTCAGGAGTGCTTGGAGCATGGGCAGTTGGGAGAGCCAACCTACAAGCGTAACTTAGAGCCTCTTCAAAGGTCTGATTCTTGGAGAGGGTGCGTAAACCACACCTTGTCTCCCTTTTGGGACTGACTGCAGCTGAACTAAACCCAAAGTCCTGGGCTGTTGTAGTCAGGTGTATTTTGTATTGGCTGTGCCCAGTTGTTGAAGCCCTGGTGATGTGTAATGAGTGGGATTCAGAATGTGATCTATCTGGCATTGACAAAAATCGGGATAATGCACGTTCAAATGACTGGCTATGGCCTGTTCAGAAATAGTATGGAGTTGGTATAATTTTTGTAGTATAGCTGGTAAGCTGGAAGTGTAGTGATCTTGAATGCATAGTCACCGGTGTTCCCACTACCAAAATTTGAAGTGGGGAAGAGGATATTCTCCCGTTCAGGTTACTAAGCCAGCTTACAGAATACCACACGTGACTGTCTAAGCATCTTTCAGCAATACAGACAGTTTATAGGCAACTTCAATTTCAGAGTCGTATACTGACTGTGTCATGCAGCCAGTAGTGAAATTTTGTTAGAATTTCTGAAATGCTAGAATTTAAAATTTTCCTATTTTTTACGTGTTGCACTCAGGACCCAGTAGCTGCATTTTTGTACTTTGGGATGATACATTAAGAAACATTAGCCTGTTAAATGGCAAATACATAGATGCTACTAATTAGTGCCTATGGAAACTCAGAAAGAAGAAAGGAGCTGCTTGAATGGTAGCATCTGCCCTGGCCTTCCTCAGGGGTTGATTTCCCAAAGCTGAGGAGAAATAGATGGAAATTTGAAATGAAAATATAATGGAAAACTGTCAGTCAACACTGGCTGTTAAAACCCCCAAACTTTCTTACACATTAAGATCCCTCAATTCTACAATAAAGCAGAATAATGTCAGGCAGAAGCCTGTTCTGCAATGAAGAGGAACTACTAAAGTACAACAGAGGGAAGGAGGAGACGGTGGTCAAACCGATTACAGACGTCAGGAAGAACAGAGGATAAGAAAGAGAACCTGTGCTTTCTGGGATAAATCCATGGCATGGCAACAGTGCTTTGCAGGTTAATGTCTACAGACAATTTTGAGAATATTAGAAATAAAATTAGGGAAACGGTAGAGACCTGTTGTACCAAATGCTGGGACGGCTGAGCCCTGCAGCTACTGTGGTTATTTTGAGGAGGTGGTTGAACAGTGTCTCTGAGAGATTAACAGGCTTGCTGAATTGAGGTGCCTTTTGTCAAGGATGCAAAACAGTTACATGAAATCATATTTCATTCTCTACGCATTTGGGGTTACTAGGGAAATTGCAGAATTCCTATTTCAAGGTGACTTAGGTGGTACGGAGAGTAAAATTCTTGTTAACATGATGTCTCTCTCAGGTTCAGTATCGGGCAAATGATGCAGAGTTGATTTATACAGAACCGATGGATTTAGGTAAAAATAAATGCTAGTAGAGGTGAGGTTTTGGAGAATGTCAGTCAGATTTATGGCTTTTTGATTAAGGACTTTGTTGATATCCATGAAGATATAATAGACTTAAGACACTGACATAGAGTTTGATGTAATATCATGGTTGCTTGAAGATGCAGCAGTTTTGGGGTTTCTCAGCTTGTCTTTAATTTATTGGGAACTTGCCAGATGTGGAAGTAGTTGGTGGTGGGAAGCCATTACGCAAAACTGGAGTGACACTGTTGCTGCATCTCAATGGCCCATACCAGGTCCATAGTGTTCAACATCCCCACTCATCACCTGGAAGTAAATGCACTCTTAAGGTTCATAAAACTTGTAGGTGACACAAAGGGCACGAAAATGTTGAATGTTGAGGACAAATGGCAGTCTTGCAGATCTAGATCGCTAGGGAGCTGGGCTCCACTCACACAAGAGTCCTATTCAAATAATATGGATTTTGATTCAGCCAAGTGTAAAGTACTACTGATTTAGCAACAGTGAACAGAGGTGGTAGCTTTGAATTGGGGAACTGTATCCTCACAAGTCGCAAAGGGTTTAGGTGTTGGCATCAGACAATCTCAAGCCTTCAATGCAAGGTTGCGTCAAAAAGGCCTGCTGAGATCTGAGGCTGTTGGTAAGGAA
This sequence comes from Ibycter americanus, assembly GCA_035590275.1. Classification (NCBI taxonomy): domain Eukaryota; kingdom Metazoa; phylum Chordata; class Aves; order Falconiformes; family Falconidae; genus Ibycter; species Ibycter americanus. The sequence continues at coordinate 116,755,306 of JAVJGI010000014.1, read as the reverse complement.
TTAAGGAGAAGGAGGAAAAGAGAAAGGATTTTATCTCTGTGTAGTGCATTGGCAAAAACTCTGTTGAAGCACTTTCCTTAGTTCTGGAAAAAACTGTATTTTACGATCCAATGTTAAAAATTACAGCCGGTGTAGAAAATGGGCTCCAAAGTCATTCAGAGACTTTGTCATCCAGAGAAGACATTTAGCAATGACAAATGCAAAACCAGCTCAGTCAGTGTAGGTATCAAAAAGATGACTTTGCGATGACTTGATTGCAAAATGTAAGTGCCTTCGAGGAGAGAAAATGCTGGGTAGTAATGGGCTCTTCAAGCTACCATAGCAAGGCACAGCAGATGAGTCGCTGGAAGGTGAGGCCAGACAAACTCAAATGTAGTCATGAGACACAGTTTTGACTGTGTGTGTTGTTGTTGCTGGTACAAACTCCCAAGGGAAATGTTTGGGTTCTGAATCGCTGTTTTTGCAATCAAGACTGAATGCCTCTCTGGAAGACATCCTTTAGCAGTACAAAAGTTATTGGGCTTGTTTCATTGGTAACTGGGTAATATTTGGTGGGGTGTAGTACACAGGAGGTCGTTCGAATTGACTGTAGTGGTCTTGCCTGCCTTTAATCTCTATGAATAAACATGTAAATTAAGCTCAGCTCCTTCATTCTGTAGAGTACGATAGGCTGTATTTCATTTTATTCTCTTGTACCAGCCTTACTTTACAGCCTCCAATATTTATATATGTGAATTGAGGAGAGGTGACTCTGCAGGTGGTCGTCCCTGAACCACGGTGTGGTTTTGCGTTTGTGATCGGGCCAGCCTGACCTGTGGGTGCCCAAGGACTGCCTTGTGCCCGTCCGTTTTTGATAACACCCAGCGCTGTGACTTTAAGTACCCTGCAGCCCAGCCCTCTGCGTTTGGGGCCAGTCCGCTCTGCTAGCTTTAATCACTCACTTTAGCTTTGCCCGGAGAAAGGAGCAGAAAATGCCACTCAGCAAGGCTGTGAGGCCATGAAATTGTGTTAAGCAACACTCACCAAAATGACTGGATTTGCTATTTTAGTGTAGGTGTCTAAATGTTTTTGAAATTGTAATTTTCTTGTGCTGTTATGTGTAAAGGTGACCGCTCTGTGTTGGACCCTTGGCGGTTTGCTCCAGACAGCTAATCAGCTTGATTCATTTGGCGGAGTGGTCAGTCAGCACCTTCTCTGCCGCGGCAAAGCAGGATTGAGCTCTTCTCTGATTTGCAAGGATATAATGGCATCTACTAGAAATGCAGAACTTTCTGAAGACGCATTAGGGTTTTATTTTTGTGGCAGCAGTATACTTACCAGGGGTACAAAGATTATAACCCTTATTCGTCGTGCTAGTGGCCGTGGAGGAGTAGAAAGGGCAATGTCACTTGAGGAATCCTGAGCTCCTGCTGGAGAGACAGGTCCGAGTGAATGCATTTCTGCCGTCAGCTCTCCTTCTATCTCACTTTCATCTCCTGTTTAAAATTGCAGAAGGGAGCGAAGTGCGGTTGGTGATGTTTGGGTGTTCCTGCGTTTGGCCACATGATGGCGCGCATCAGTCAAAGGAACGTTGCGATGTTACCCGAGCAGCTGCTGCGGACGGGGAGGAACGAAGGCTCCTGCTCAGGGCTCTGGTGCTCAGGCTTTATCCTCCCTCGCTGCTGTTTTGATCCGCAATTTACCGGGATCACAGTGAGGGATGGGGTGGTGGTTCAGCCACCAGCTGAAAAAATAACTGCAAAAAAGAAGAACAAAAAAGAGTCCGAAGCGGGAGCAAAAAGCAGGTCTGGCAAAAACAGTCAGCCCTTAAAAGGGGCTGGCAGCAAGAAAACGGGTGTTTTTCTGCTTATGTTGTCTTGCCTTGTTTTGGGTTTCTCTTCAAAGGATCAGTAAACAACCAGAAATCAGGAAACCCTTTTTATTTTTCAAGGATGCAGAAGAGAAATACCATGTTGTACTTCCTTCGTGAGGTGTGAGGTGGGGGATATTTTTTGGTAAATGGTCTAGTAAATAATGCTCTTTGCCTTGCCAGGGATATGGAGGCGACTGGTGGAAACATCTCAGTGTACTATAGGGTCAAAGTGGCCTAGCATGTTATCAGTAAGTCAAATAGTGTTTAATGAAAATCAGCCTCAGAAGTTACTATGCAATTTATACTTAGTTTATTACAGCTTCAGTGGTCTTAGGTCCTGCATCCTGCATTTATTTCTACTACCTCTAATTACTAATAAAACAGCAAAAGCTTTTTGATATTGTAGCTCTCACCAGTTAATATCCCCTTTTTTTAAGCATAATTTGCATGAAGGAGAACTCCCAGTTGAATGGAAAATGTGGAAGTATATTTCATATTAACTCTAATGGTAGCAGCTAAAGACCAGTAACCCACGTAGCAATGCTGCATAAACACATGCAGCATTTGAATTAAAAACCAAACATCCACGGGGATTTAGAAATAAATGCAGGGGCTGTCGAAATCTCTGTGGGCTCTTGCATTTTACTATGATGCAAATACTAAGGACAATGAGAGGCGTATAGGAAATAGTTGTCAGGATATTTGCAGCAGTGACTCCAAGGTAGCACTCCTTTTTCCATGCAGAGTTTCTCTGTGGCAGGTGGTACCTGGCTGAAAAAGATAAGGAAGGACACATGAATCTCACTAAAGATTTGGACAGAGATTTTCAAAGGTTAGGCTAACTGCTGGGAATTGATTATCTTAATATTGTTATTCTCCACCTCCTCTCATCACCCAATAGCTTTAAAACCCTGCCCTAAATGTGTGCCTTAGCAGAAAGATTGAACTACTCCACTTCCAGGTCAGTTCTTGCAACCGGGAAGGAGGTGATATCCCAGCCCCACTGCCTGTCTCATGTGGGCTCGGTTTCTGTGCTGCCGTCAGAAACATGCAGAGGTTGTGCATAGCTGTCAGGAGGAGTCCTTCAGGCCACTTTGAAAGATATTGTGCCTTTAGTAACAACAATTTTGTGGATGTACTTCTGGATTTAAGCATGTCAGCAAAATGAAAGACACCAAAAAAAAAAAAAAAAAAAAAAAAAGAAAGAAAAAGAAAAAAAAGGAAAATCCTCACCCCTAAGCCCTCAGCAAGCTCCTCACTCATAAGACAAAGTGCAGTCTGATCCCTGAATAGAATATGAAAATTCCCAAGCATCAAACAGGCATTTGACATCTTTGTTAGTAAACAAACACAGTGCAGTTACATTTCTCGTGACACTGAGTTATAGTACAGTGTGTTCTGCCTCCCTCTCTCTGCCTTTCCTTATGCTTTACTCTTCTTCTCCTCCTGCCCCCATTGCTGGCAAGCTGATTGCAGAGGCCAATGACAACACCCGTGTCCCTTTCTAGTTGAGTGAATTTTCTAGGCATTTGAGAGGGTTGCTTTCCTGCCCTTGGGTACCCCAGCATGCAATGTGAAAGATGCAGAAGTTCATGGACTGCTGAGTGCTTAGCTACTGCACTTCCCTAAGTGAAGGCAACTAGCGAGCAAGTACAGTAATTAGAAGTAAAAGAAAATATTTTTCTGTGGGGAATTTTGGTTGACCCCATAGCTGCTGGTTAAAATGGAAAAAAAAATGATGCAACTGTTCCTGTAGACAGAGAATTCTTTTTTTTTTTTTCTGTTTAAAGAGGCAAAAATTCTTTCTTACATCGTTCATTGCACCGTACAGAGTAAACACCACATTTTGAATGCATGCTTACAATTGTACCTTTTTCTAACTTTATCTTTTATAGTAATCTATCATTAAAAAATTAGTTTTGAAAACTATATCCTAATTCCTAGTGGTATCTCAAGCTGTATTTGTTATACCTTTCCTTGTGAAGAATTCCATAAAAAATCCACCAGCCTTTGCATAGTTATTTTTTGACCTGGAATACCATCAGCACAGTTTTCTAAATAAGAAGAAGTGCAGTGCAAATCAGACAAAATCATAGAATCATTTAGGTTGGAAAAGACCTTTAAGATCATAGAGTCCAACTGTTAAGCCAGGACTGCCAAGCCCAGTGCTAAACCATATATCTGAGTACCATATCTACACATCCTTTAATATCTCCAGGGATGGTGACTCAACCACGTCCCTCGGCAGCCTGTTCCAATGTTTGACAACCCTTTTGGTGAATAAATTTTTCCTAATATCCAATCTAAACCTCTCCTGGCGCAACTTGATGCTCAGAATTCCATCTAATATGGCATATAGAGAAAACACAGACTAAATGCTCAAACTTGCAAAAATCTCTTGGGATTTTCACTGAACAAGGTCAAGACCTTGGTTTTGTATCTTATCTAATTAGATTGTCTTGTGTCCCTGACTGCCAGACTAAGGTACTCCACTAATTTGTATCCAAAGAAAAGATATAGTCCTAGTTTGCTTCTCTCTGGTACTTCTTCTGAAGTACACTGTCAAGGAGAGGAACTAAGTTTCATCATGGTACTTGTCATTGGGTAATATATCCTGAGGTTTGCATTGTGTTCCTTGCATGCCATGATGAATATATAAGTAAGAGGCTTTGAGTGCAACTGAGCCAGTTCTTGCTTCGGGTTACCTGTAGTCCGTAATTCACTTTTAGGTCTGGTGGTTCTGTTGGAGCTTATTGCAGTTAGACGCATTTGATTTTGGTGGTAGGCATGCCACTTCAGATAGACGTATGATGATGGGGCAAAGCAGAAGGACTTCCTGAACTTGAGTTGGAAATTAACTCAAAGAAGCAAAAGAAAAATTTAGTTATATGTGTTCTTGCAGGGGAGGAAAGGAAGTGCTGGGATCAGAAAAGCCCAGAAGCTTTACTGTGAGTGTAGAAAGGACATCCATACATCAAAGTAAGTCTTTGGTCTCTAGAAAGTGCTCTTTGAAACCTTCCAGCCTTAATCTACTGGATGGCTGAGGAATCAGGGAGTCCACTAGAGAGCTCAGTATTTTGTTTCCCATATGAATATGCTTGAACTAGATGTTGTCTCCTGATGTTCTCTCTGGCAAGGCAGTCGTTCTGTGGCTGTGTTGGGCCTGCTGGCTGCTGCTGAGTTGCAAGGCAGGAGAGCCTCAGGACCACCCTGTGAAGAACCCAGGTGCCAGCTGCCTACAAAATCTCACTGGCTGCTGTGGCAACAAGCACTGTGTCCCTTTGGGAATGACCCTCATCTCATCTGCCTAGAACCAGTCCACATGGCAGTAGGTTCAGGAGAGCACGGGGGGCTCTGTCCCCAGTGTTTCACTCCGGGGAACGCCAGACACGTGCCCTACACCGGCTTGAGGAGGATCCTGCAGACAAGTCTCATGGAGCCGCAGCCTAACCCACAGATGCAGCCAATAAGGTACAGTAATACAGATTAAGTTGTTTGGCTTCAGTTATTAAGTGAACTTCCTTCCTTTCAAATTGTTCCCAAGACTCCTTTTCCCTTCATACCCTTAAAAAGTGATCACATTATTCTTGGGTTGTTGCATATGGGCTCGAATGGAATTTAAACTGCCTGCCTGACAATGATGAATGAATCAACTTCAAATCCCTTGATGTGGATCAGCTATATAGCATAACAATAATATTGTTGTTTAACATTTATACTGAAATAATACCTTGAGGAATCTCAGCCATTCAGGGACCTATTTTGCTAGGAACTGAATAAAGCACATAACAAGTCTTGTTCTGAAGACAAGACTGTCTAAAAGACAAGCTGTACCAGTTGAAGGAGACAAACAAAAAAGACAAGGAGCAGAATGATATAAATGACAGTTGCATCTTTACAGAGCTTTGGAGACCCTGTGTGCTGCTTAATTTTCTTGCATGGCTGATCTGCCATGTTGTTTCTGGATCTTGCTCAGCCCTTTCCACTTTCATCTTCTTTACCTGTGCTGTCAAACTAACTCTTAAACCTCAGATTTTGCTGGCAAAGTTTAGAAAATACTGAAAAAATGAAGCTGTCCAGGAAATTCCCCATGACACTTTATTATTACCTTTGGGCTTTATTATTACCTTTTAGTTGGCTTTCTGTACCTCAGCATCCATATTCAAGCTTACTTGAATGAGTTCTTCTATGCAAGTTGTTTGTGAAGCAGTATGTCGAATTCTTTACTTAGATCCAACTGTATTGAATCTGCTGTGTTCCCTCCCATTCCTCACTTTGCAATGTTTTCAAAATTGCAATTGGGCTTGTCTGGAAATATCACCCCGACCCCCCACCCCGCCTTTTCTTTTCAACTGACTCATCCTTGCTGGTGTTCATGGTTCCCTGTGTCCTGCAGGGGAGGGATTTTAAATCACTCAGCTAATAGGTCTAACTATTTTCTCTGGGACCAGTGCCACGAATTTTAACAAAAGCAAACTTAGACCTCGTAGACTTCAAGAGGAGTAGAGAGTATTCTGTTGACTGCTTTTGAAAATTCTGCCCTTTGAAAGTTCTAGCCTGGTGGTTCAGTGTTACAAATATGTTAAAAAGAAAGTAACACATCTTAATAAGATATTTAAAATAAAAGTAATCTTTGTCACATCGGTAAACTTTGTGCGTATATGTTCATGTGCACGGAGACGCTAACAAACATGTTAAAAGAACATCGGGCTCTATGGCCGCAGTCCTGGAAATCCCTAATCAAGGCCCTGTATAAAGCTTAGTTTGTTTCCCTGTACCCTGTGTATATGACAACACAACATTCAGTTACGTGGTCCCATGATATTTTTTACTGCCATATCTGTGACTTGGGAATCTTGGGTTCCCTCCAAGCTTTTGGAGTTGAACGAGCTCTATTGGCATGTGCTCTGCTCCTTACTCAGGCAGTGTCTGACCTGCCTATCACATTGCCTTCAGGTTGTGTCCAGTCCTGGCTGTCTTGGAAGATGCAACAAGAATGTGCTGTGTCCAGACACTGAGGAAAACCGCATCAGAGCTGGAAATTAAAATGTCCACAGACACACCAGCCCCTCTATGTAATTACCTCTTTTCAAGGAAGGCTGACTGGACTAAAAATTGTGCACAGCATGCCTGAATGGCACAGGCAAACCCCAAAATGCACTAAAACAAAATACAGCCTCCTACTGACCTGGGAACAGAGATTTCCTTTACTGGTATGAACATGACTCTGCCTTTGTGTAGCAGCTTACCCATGAAGTAATGAGACATCACCTAGTCAAAGGATATGAATACACAAATGTTACTTTTTGGAAAGCATTCTTCTAGCCTGGATGACTTGTACCATATTCTTTAACATAATTTCTGTTGCTTTATGAGCCTGTACTAAGCTGGAAGCTTTACCTGATTAATGTCAAATAGAAACAGGTCCATGTGCTAAATTTATATGCCCAGGGAAACTGAGGCATATGTACTTAAAATCTCAAATTGTGATAACACAATCATGAATAATTCCAATTGATAAATCATTTGCTTTTCATTTTTTTCATGTGCAGATGATGAAACAAGACTGTACCTTGCCCTGAAGTGACACAGTAATTAGAAGTAGTGCAGGATTACTGCACTTGTCCTGGCTTGACATTATATTAAGATTAGCCAGAATTACTTTAAATCAGAGTAATGCTTGTCAAAGGCCTCAGGCTGTCTTGGACTGCACTGTCCTCTGCTTAGCTGCAGAATAGGTACAGCCTTGGCCATTTTAGCATCTGTCTGCACTGAGGCTGTTGTAAACCACATTTAACTGTGACTTGGATATTGATCATCTTATGGAGTCAGAATGCTTCCTGGATTAGCTAGGGAGGAGTGGTGTCTCTGCCAAGTAACTGTAGGATTGTGGCTCAGTCAATTGGATTCCTGGGCAACTCGAACAAAAAATTGTATATGCATGGAAAGAAGGCTATTATGGGGCTGGATTACATTAAAGGGAAAAGCAAAAAGCCATGGATAAAACTGAGTGCAAGAAAACAAAGGAATGTTGAGAAAAATAAATATATATGCCAGTAAATTGCTAAAACTGGTTGCTGTGATTACTTGAGCAGTATGTCAAAACACATTTGAAAAATTATGATATGCCATTCTTGTGAAGATGGCGGTATTGAAGAAAAATTAAATAATGGGAGAGAGGGATAAACTCCAAACACAATCTTGTCCTTTAAAGTATGTACCATGCCCTGCATGTCCAAGTCTGACAGTGTAGTTTTCTCAGAGATGCCTTTTGGCCACCATAAGCCTTAGTCAGGAAAACATGCAGCAGTGTTTGACAAAATCTGCAGGAAGGGGAAATTTTGTTGTAGTTTATTGAATGATTGATGGTAATTGAAATCCAGTTCAGAAAAGCTGTTATGTTCTTGAATCATTTCTTGGCTAGCGTGCTAATAAAAATGCATTCTATAGTGCTATTGCTGAATTTCAAACAATTTAATAACAAAAAGTTGCTTACTGAGGAACAAGAGGGGTTCCTCCAGAAGATGGATATACGATAGTAATTATGATGGCAATGAACTGGGCCTTGCTTATATTTCCTAGACAGAGGGAAATGTTACAAAAGCTTTACTGATTTCAGGGGTGAGTTAAGCATTTAGGAGGCAATTACCTCTTGACTTAAAGTCAGACTTAGGTATGGAGGGTATTTAAATGTATTACCAGGCCCAAATAGCAAGAGTAAGATTTTTGGCATTGGGGATATTTCAATCTCCTCAATGGAAATTTGTAATCAATGAAAATTAGGCTTCATGGTGCCTAAACTGCACCTGAGAATACAAATATAACCTCCAAAGTCACTTAAGCAGACAGGAAGGCATGGTGGCTTGGTCTGCAAAAAGAATCGTCAAGGATGACGTTCCTAAAGCAGAACAGTCCTCTGCAATGGGCAGGAAGTCAGGCAGGCATGGCAGAAGGTCATCACGAATGAACAGGGAACTCCTCATTGAGCTCAAATGCACAAAGACGGTGTACACAAGGTAGAAGTGGAGATGGGCTGCCCAGGAGGAATATAGAGATAGTGCCTGAGTGCAGGGATGGAGCTAGGAAAGCCCAAGCTTAGCTGCAGCTGAAACTGGTGAGGGGGGTGAAGGGCAACAGGATGGGGTAGTATAACTGCGATGGCAGCAAAAGGAAGGTGAAGCAAAGAAAAGATGAACCCCCACTCATCAGTGGGGCATAAGAGCTAGTAATGAAGGACAGGGGAAAAATGAGATATTTGATGCTTTTTTTTCTTCTTTTTTTCTCCCCTCTGTTTTTACTGGTAAGGTGTCGTGGTTTAACCCCAGCTGGTAACTAAGTACCATGCAGCTCCTTGCTCACTCGCCCCTCACCCAGAAGGATGGGCAGGAGAATCGGAATGTAATACTTGAGGGTTGAGATAAGAACAATTTAATAGGTAAAGCAAAAGCTGTGCATGCAAGCAAAGCAAAACAAGGGATTCATTCACCACTTCCCATGGACAGGTAGGTGTTCAGCCATTCCCAGAACAGCAGGGCTCCAGCATGTGTAATGGTTACTCGGGAAGACAAATAACATTACATCCCCCCCTCCTCCTTCTCCCCCCAGCTCTTATATACTCAACATCACATCATAAGGTATGGAATACCTCTTTGGCTAGTTTGAGTCAGCTGTCCTGTCTGTGTCCCTTCCCACTTTCCTGTGCCCCTCCAGCCCTCTCGCTGGCGGGGCCCAAGAAACTGAAAAGTCCTTGACTTAGCATAAACATCACCCAGAAACAACTAAAACCCTCAGTGTGCTATCAACATTGCTCTCACACCAAATGCAAAGCACAGCGCTGCACCAGCTACTAAGAGAAAATTAACTCTACCCCAGCTGAAACCAGGACATTGGTTTGTCCTCTGCTGTCTCAGGTCACAGAGCCTGCTATTGTGTTGGAATGAAGCATTCTATCCCAGAGAAGATCGAGCTAGGGAACACAGGCCAACTGGTTCTACAGAAGTCCATAGAACCAGACAGGTTGCACCCGCGGTTGCTGGGGGAGCTGGGCAGTATCATTGCAAGGATGCTGTCTATCACCTGGGAAAGGTCATGGACCAGGGGAGGTTCCTGTTTGCTGAAAGAAGCAAACTTCACACTTGTTGTCAGGAAGGGCAAGAAGAAGGAGGATTTGGGAAGCTAGGGCTGCTCAGCTTCACTTCAGGCCCTGGGTGGATTATGGAGCAAATCCTCCTAGAAGTCATTTCCAGGCATGTCAAGGTGACTGGAAACAGCTGGTGCACATTTACCAAGGGCAAGTCATGCATACCCTGATTGCCTTCCATAATGAGATGAGTGGTTGTGGTGTTTACCTTGACATTAGCCTGGCCTTTGGCACAACCCCCAGTAGTATTTTTGTGACTAAATGGGTGAGGAATGGACTGCGTGAGTGGATGATAAGGTGGATGAAAACTGGCAGGACTGATGGACTCAAAATACTGTGATCGATGACACAAATGGATGGCTGACTGCTAGTGGCGTCTCAGAGGTTGATACTGATGCTAATGCTCTTTAACCTCTCTACAACCTGAATGATGTTTGTAACAGCGAACGCTCAGGAAACGTATGATACTAAGTTGGGGGGTGCATTTGCTGTGCTGGAGGGCAGGGCTGCCTTTCAGAGGGATCTCAACAGGCTGGATCTTTAGGCTGACTAGAACTTCCAGGAGGTCACCACACGGAGTTCAGCCCCTGTGTTGGGGTGACCCCATGTGAAAGCATGGGCTGGGCCCACAGCAGAGAAAAGAGCTTTGGAGAAAAAGACCTGGGGTCCCAACGGACAGCAAGTTCACGCATTAGCAGTGTGCCCTTGCAGCAAAAAACCACCAGCACATTCCGAGCTGCCAGCAGGAGTGCAGCCGCCAGGCTGAGGGCAGCAATCTTCCCCTCTGTTTGGCACTGGTGAGACCACACCTGCAGCACTGTTCCCAGTTTGGGCCTCCCCAGCAGGAGAAAGAGGTTGAGGTACTAGACCAAGCCCAGCGGTGGGCCACCGTGCTGGGCAGGGCTGGAGCACAAGGAGTACCAGGAGAGGTTGCTAGGGCTGGGCTTGATCTGTCTGGAGAAGGGAGGGAGCCCTTATTGCTGCCTGCTGGGAGGGTGTGGGGGACCCAGAGCCAGAGGCTGTCTTCAGAGGGACATGGTGACAGGATGAGAGACAATGGAGAGAAGTTGGAATATGGAAAATTCAAACTTTATATTAAGGATTTTTATTTTTCTACCGTGAAGAAGGACAAACACTGGAACAAGTCGCCCAGAGAAGTTGTTTTCTTTGCGTCATGATTATCATATACTCCGAGGCTTGTTCCAATGTACCTTTTGTCCTCGCAGGATACTTCAGCTTTATCTTTCTGAAATTTCTACAGGGCACAAGAGTGTTTTGTTGTCATTAGCAGCACTATGAAAATGATAGGGCTCTGAACAGAAAATGCAGTACAATGGACAGGCAGGGAACGAGGCTGAACAGTTTAATATAAGGATTTTCAAATAAATTGCCTCAAATGCTTTGCAAATCTGGCAAGGCAAGCCCCTAGAGATACAAACCCCTCCTTGGGGAGCAGAATTCATCTGGAAAATAGTTTTCACATATTTCTACTGCACAGAAATCCCCCTGATCTCCCTGCCCACAATGCTTATTCTTTCTATTTGAAGTTAGCTATCTGGGTGTAAAATCCTGAATTTGTCAAAGCTGCTTTTGGTATCAGTATAGCGAGAACTTCACCGTGACTTTTGTAACTTTTGGAAACACTTAAAAAATTAGCTGAAGTTATAACCAATTAAAATGTATCGTAATTATGTCTTTTTCCTGTTAACAGCTTCATGGCAGAAGGTCTTTCAGGCTAAAGACTGATGAAAATGTGTATCTGTGTGTATATCTATGTGTATGCAGATACATGCGTGCCCACGTGCACATGTATGTGTATGCACACACATATGTGTTCAAAAGGACAGCCCTGAAAGGCTGGAGTCCTACTTGGGTGAACTCTCTGGTTTGAGCGTGGTCCTAAATAGGAGGAAGTACAAGGGAATAACCTGGATACTCAGGTAATACGATTTATTTGTTTTTGATGGATGTGTTTTTAAGGGCACTGCAGTGCATATGATAACTTTGGAGGTTTTTTCCTCTGACAATGAATTTGTGGAACCTGAATCTGTCACCTCTGTCTTTCACCTGCCGAATTTTACAAATGTGTTTGAAATACCCAAAATAAATAAAAAGTAGTCAGGGAACCGCAGGATCTGCAAGATAAAGTGGATGCTTACATGTTTGGTTTGCCATCTGCTTTATTTTGGACCAAATACCTGTGTATTCAGTCCAAAACAACAGTGTGCATTTCTTTTATTATCCATGCTGCCTGCCTCATCTTTAATCATATTTATGTTATTTTATTACAACTCTTTACAGATATGAATTAGGTAATTAAAAGTTCCCTGGAAAAATCTTTAACACCTGTTCTGTGCCTTAAATATTGCTTACAAAATTCAGAAAGCTGTGAAACTTTATTTTATTGAACAGATCCATATTATTTTAAAGTGCTACACTTTTGTTGCACTTCTATTTTGTGAGGAAGCTGTTGAAGTCAAAGAGAAAGCTGGCTGTTACTGGTTGTAATTATTACAAATTATGCGACAGTTGTTGCAGCCACAGACAGGAAAAAATGATTTTTTTTTTTTTTTTTTTTCATGGAAATGATGTTTCCATGTTGAAATGAAGAGTTGCTAGTGGCTAGATTTTAAACTGATAATTTCAATTGGCTTTACTCCATCAACCATAAGGAAAACACCTGGCAAGCTGCTTGATCCCAGCCAACTCTTGTTAACCTTTTGGCCTTCACAGTAACTATCAGCAGGCACCAAGTCAGTTCTACTAATAAACTGGCATTAAAACTTCCACCTCCTAATAACATCTTATTGCTTTTCAGTATTAAATAAAAGGAAATGGTCTGTTTAATTACAGTCAAAGAAATTTTGCAATGCTGCGCTGCCTTGGACGGTGATAATAATAATGAAACGTATTTAAGGACATGGCTACATGAACTGATTGCTACTGAGGTAAGCCAGAATGGCAGCAGCTATTGCACGTTAACTTTTTGCATGTAGTAAATGTCAATGTTCTTAAGTGAAGGTAAGATAAACTGGGAATAGTTTTTTCAAAAATATGTGTAGGTGGTTGTATCGAAAGTTGGTGGGTTTTTTTTTTTTTCCTTCCTCATTGCTGCTCTCCTTTGTCGTTCCACTGTACTGGTGATTCTTTGCTTGGTTTTTTGTGTCCTGTCCCCACTCCCAGCAAAAAGGTAGAGTATGTATCACTTACTCCTTCCTAAATGAATTTGCAGCAGGGCAATTAGGACATTGATAAACATTACAAAGCCAGGGTAGGTTCAGCTGAAGTTTTCCTTTCTTGAATTACTAGTATCTTCATTTTGAGTTCTGCCCTTCATCCTCTTGATGTTCAAGAAGTCTGATCCTCCCCAGCCCAGATACCCCACCTTCCTTACTTAGGAACTAGCACATGCTTATCAAAACCCTTCTTTATGTTGTTTGTAATTTATCATTGCACTTCTGTGCTATAGGCTAAAGAGGGTGTAAGAGGGTCTGTTACCATACTGTTTACTTCCTGGAAGAAGACACATCTGGGAAAAGCATTGGTGAGCCCCTGGAGACATCTGGGGATAATAGAGGAAAGGAAGATCTTGACCCAATTGTGCTAGCTACTTTGATATTTATTTCTCACTCTCCATAGCTCCCTCACAAGCCATTATACTACTGCTTTTTCCTGTGTCTGTGGAGTACACTTTTTTTCCAGTGGGTACCATGCAGATGCTGTTGATTTCAGCACACGCCTAAAAAACTGTTCATCTGGAGTTTTTCTTAAATTAACGAATTTTTATTCCAGAGATTTCTGGAGTGTCTTATGGGGAAAAAAAAAAGTACTGCTTGATTCAGTTTCAAATTTCCTTTATATCATTGGTGTGTAAGAAGTTTCCCTCCCTCTGCCCTCCTGCTTTTTTCCCTTTTCTTGAGGAACTGGAGCACACAGCAGGTGATCTGTCCTACTAAGTATATATTTTTCTAGGTCAAAGAGAAAGTCTGTGACAGACCTGAGAAAAGACTGAAGAGATACTTTTAGCCACATAATCAATCCTATTCTGGTATTCTATGTGCAGCAGTGAGGCAGGGGGAAGGTATTGGGAAGTAGCTAATATTTTTATTCTATTAGGAAAGCGTTCTTGCATTCTGAATTTTCTGTCTAACTTTTCAGGAATGCATGGAGGAAAAAAAACCTGGGGGAGGAAAAACCTTGCCTGCAAGTCCCATGTGGGATGTAGGCTGGGTTGGTATTTCTGGCTTTCAGGCATGCGTGCTTCTTTGCTTCATTTTCTAATTCTTACCCAGATGCCTTGAATATTGTAGGACAAAATTAGCTGGATATTGAAGCCCCAGTAACACACTTCAGTCGCTCTGAAGATCTGGTTTGGATTTTGAAATGTTTTGGAACAGGGAATACAAATACCTCTTGCTTAATCATATTGTAAGTGGAAGAAGCAAAGCCCTGCTGACAGTTGAACCTCTTACCTGTTCCAACGTTGGCACCTTCACAGCGTGTTTTCAGCAGAAAGTGATTTCACATTGATATTACAAGCTGACTGAATTCAAACTATTTCAATAACTTGAAGTATAAAAATCTATTAAAATTAAGATTATCCTTTTAAAAGGAGGTGTAATGCAACAGTACTTTGCTCTTAATTATCTAGTGGAATGTTTAATACGTGGGAATGTTTGGACTGGCAAGCTCATGAATTGCATAATAAATGGAACAAGGAGATATATTACATCCATTGCACTGGCCACAGATCAGTGAATTAACAGGTCCCACAACATGTTCCAACATCTCGCTACTTCCAGGAGGAGAAATAAGAGCTCAGGTGGAGGAACTGTAAAGTCAAGGGAAACTCAGTTCCTGTCAACTCTGTTGCAAGAACTTACTCTCATGATTTACTTCTCCTGTGAGCCTTGGCTGGGTTGTCAGCATTATGCAGCATTACTGTGGTGAACTGTTGAGAGGCAGTATCTTCAAAGACAGTAAATCTTTAAAAGGACAGAGGAAAATACTAATGCTATACATGCTGTTTGAGTGTTTATAGCTTTGCTTTTTTTTTATTCTGTTTTGCAGAAAAACTGTTGCTGTTGGGAATGCTTATACAACTGCCATCCTGCTTTTAAAATGAAAAGGCATTTCTTAGCTCCTTTGTTTTTAATCTCTCCTGGTCAAAACATAGGCAGAGTATGTTTCTGATAGGGGACCGCTTAAAAAGTGGCTTGTGAACTCTGTGGACAGAGGAATAAAAGGCCACTATGAATTGTAGAGAGGTTTGTAGAAGGCTAATCAGCATTGATTGTATACAGTTGCTTCTGGGGTGGTAGGTCGGCTGATGTGGATAATGTACAGCTGTGGCTTGTTTGGGCTA
>JAVJGI010000014.1:116723624-116739849 GCA_035590275.1 Ibycter americanus | reverse complement strand
GTTGGAGGAGTAGTGTGGACTTGCTCCCAAAGAGACGAGTCGCAGTGCAAGCAGTGAGGGCTGGCTATCGCCTACTAACCTGCCCATGCCTGCAACAATGAACTACACTTTACTTTGCATTAAATAGTTTTTATGGCAGCAGTTTCTAGTGAGACAGATTCAAAGCAAAATCGCTGCATGGGGCACATCTGCCTTGCTAAAGATCATCAGGTTATGACAGATGAGCTGATCACACAGTGTGATTTGCCAAATATCTGGAAGTCTTCTAAATTATTTATCAAATTTGCAGGGGTAGCTGTGTGCCTATAGCTTGATGAAGATTTTGTTTCAGTCATTATCAGTAAACTAAGACACACTACTCAAAAAAATGCTCTTGTGTGTGGTCTCAGCCTCCTGATTTCAGTACAAACTGTTACAAAACTGCAAGTTTCCACATTTTGATGGGACGCATGTTAGGAAATCAGTTATGCAGCTATCAATTTGCATAACACCTCCTCTCTCATATTAATATTTCATTTGTGGGGAAATTTCTAGTTTGCCTTCATGGCCATGTGCCCTTCTTCCTGATTCTGGAAATGGCTTAAAGCACAGAGACAAAACCTGAAGTCAGTCTTCATGAGATTGTATCTGTTAGGCTTGAGTCCTTTCTTACCTTAATCTTTGGGTCTTGCATACCTTCATCCCAACGGGGGGAAAAAAATCTTTTTCAAGGCATTCAAGGAGAGATAACTTGTTAGTTCTTTTTGTATGCTTTTGCCCTGCTGTTACCAAAAGTAGGGCAAGACTTTGGAGAAAACAGTATAGTACAAATCCAAGTGGAGATGAAAGGAAATGAAGTGGCTGCCTGTCGCTCTTGGTGACAAAAATCCTAGAGGTGTAACTTTGGAGCATGCAGAAAACAAAGGCATGATATTTCAGGTATTGTTGACATCTCCCATGTATCACAGACATCTCCTACTGTTGTGTTCTTTACGGCAGAACTCAGGACACTGATACAGACATCGTTGTTCTTCTCAGAAGGAGCTAAGACATTTCTGTTTAGTGTCAGTAGCAGGTAGGTTAAAAAATAATCAGCATGGAAGAAAAAGCCCAAACAAGCCTTTTTCTACCACAGTTCTCTTTTTCACTGTAAGAATGACTCTTGTGGCACTATGTTAGTACTTTGTGCTAGCAATGGCAACTTAACATACTTGCTGGGTTTGCTGCCAGTAACTAAATGTTCAGCTGAGGTATGCGGATTCAGCTGCTACAGGGGGAAACAGCACAGCAAGAAAGACTGATGATCTTTGGAAATCCAACTAGTCCTGATAGTTTTACCAGTATCAGCTGCTTAGCAGAAAGCTAGTATCACTCAGAAGAGATGCTAACATGGTAACTTGGCCAGGTTCGAAAGCCATATGTCAGTTTTCACTTTGACGTACCCCCAGGATAAAGTTCTCTGATTAGCTAATATAGATTTTTTTTCTTAAGAATTCTTTTTTTCATTATTATTCTTTCAGTCAGTTTGAAATCAGATTTAATAATGTATTTAAATAAAGGTAACTACAACAACATCTATAGCCAAGAGACACAGAAGAGAGAAACATTTCAGTGCTGGTATGTTGACTTAACTTAGAGGGTCACTGAAATCAGAATAGGTGTCAAATCTCAGAAGAGGGCAGTATTTTTGAGTCAAACGTTGCACTGCTGTTTGAATGACATTTAGCAACAAACTTTCCCAAAGGAAAACTGCTGTCAGAGGCTTGATTGTTTAGGAGACAATAGATCTAACAATGGGCTTATAAATGGTTGCTTTGCTTTCTGAAAAGGAGAGGGTAAGAGCGGCACAACTCAGTGGAGCAGGAAATGGGAAAAGGCATTTAGAGGGTCTGTGAGTGTGTGGGTTGTTTGGCGTTGGGGTTTTTTTCTCTGTTGTTTGGGTTTTTTTGTTGGTTTTTTTTTCTAACACTTTAGGCTGAGAAGGCAGAGAGAAAGGATGCCAGATTGCTGAAAATGAACTTAACCTTAGAGCTGGAAATTGAATATGCTGGGTAAAGCGGGTGACTTCTTTGTAGCTGGGTACAGAATAAACCTTGTGAGGGAGTGGTTTTTGGAAGTACAGCCAAAGGTAGGAATATGGTGATCTGATAGTGTGGTGTGGCAGAATAACAGATGATGGATGGAATAATAATTGGGTTGGTCAAGTGCCTTTGGTGCCTGAGGAGCGCCCTCCAAAGCATTACAGAGCAGCTAGTTAAATACCTGTACTCTAGCATCTAGGCGGTCAAACCAAAATTTTGAACAGCTGTACTACTGAAACTGGTTCTGCCCTCAGGGTATTTACACTCTTCATTGCTTTTTACAGAGACCATCATAGGATCTTCTAGCTGGTGTGATGTGACTGTTGCTCCTTCAGTCCAATGCAATGTGAACTTTAGCCCCAGCCTTTGTCCAGCTGGTACCATAATGATGGGCATGTTTTCTGGTTTTGTTTGTTGATTCTGCTACTAATTGACCTTTTGAAAGGGTTCAGATATAAAATCTCCTCTTCTGTGAGATAAAGTACTTCCTATGTTCTGCTCTGAAACTCTGAGAAGGTGAGAGCTGCTTGCCTTGTCAGCCTCTGCCATGGTAATGGTGGGAGGTTGTCTTCTTCTGGGTCCCTGGAAGCAGGATCCAGAGAAACAAACAATATTGCACTTTGGTGCTGCTGACTCCCTGGCTGAGGGTTTCCCACTTTTGTTTTTCTGTAAGAAAGAGAGTAGTAGCTGGGAGTGGATGGGAGCTAGGGTCTAAATGTGTTTTTTGGTGGGAGTCATATATTTTATCAAGCTGACACTTGGGTAGCCCAGGTTTGGGAGGCCAGTCCCACAAAAGCTCTGGGCAGTGGACCATCCTCCCACAGCCTGGGGACTCAGCAGGGATCCTGTGTTGCTCAAAGCCTCCAACCAGAAAGCTTCTTTTTGAAAAGCTGAGTGGGAACTTTTCCTTAAGAGTTTTTCTCTGACATGTGTTTTTCTCTCTCTCAATAATTAGAAACAAAAACTGTTGGTGAAAGAAACTGACTCTCTGCACAATCCGCACTTCAACAGCAGCTCCTTTACCACAGAGCTGTGTTGATGGTATCTTCATGTTGTGTTCCTCTCTGGGTGTGATGGGAGACGGGAATGGTGTGTCGTGACATGGATCTTGATCTCTTCAGAAAGCACTCCTGTTTCAAAAACTGGTGACAGGACCAGCTTTATTTTCAGGGGTCAGCGGGATGTGTTGAAAAGAAAAAATGAATAAATGAGGGAGTATTTCTGGGTTTTGTCAGAGACATTAGCTATTACTGCTATGCCGCAGAATCGTCTAGCTACCATTTGCCCTGTACATTAAAACAGAAATATTTCTAACGAGCACCAGTGACCTGAAGAGCCCACTCTCAGAGCAGCTGTCTGTTCTGACTGGTGTCACTAGCTTCCATGCCCATCTTGCTTTCTGGTAGAGTTTCCAGTATTAGCAGTCTTTTACTAATCTGATTTTACCTTCTGTTGGTTTATACCTTGCACTCAGGTCTGTAGATTTCTCAGTGCTTATCTAAAATAGACTTCTCAACGCGTAGTTAGCATAGTGGACTATGCAGAGTAGGGGTCGTTGTACAAGGAATGAAATTTTAAAGTTGTGGTGCCTGGGACTTTAGAAATGCTGAAGAACAACCTTCACTGGCAGTGTCTGGAAGGCAAATGCACTTCCACTTTCTATATATTCTTTTGTTTCCAGCCTGGGTGAAGGGATAGACATCAAGGCAGGAAGGCTACCAAGAATCTGAAGTGAACATGTACAGGCATGTTGGTGTATTAATATGTATGAAAGACACATGGTTTCTCTTGCAAATGGAAACACGTTCTCTGCAAAGAGTGATAAGCCCTAGTTTGTTTTTTTTTTTTTTTTTCTGTGACACTGCCTATAATTCCTAGGAAAAAAATAGGCTTAAATGTAAAGTTCCTACAGCACTGTTCAGTATCCACAGAGTGGATTTTCAATGCTATTTTTAGTCTATTGCTTGCTGGGTTAGAATGCAAATAGCTGTGTGCACTCTGAAGCTGCAGAAGTCCATAAAGACAGAAAATAGTCACATTCCAGGGGGAAATTGTGCGATCCCTCTGGTGCCTGTCCTCACTGAACAGTTTTTAAAATTTTTTCCTTTCATTACTGCCCAATGTTTAACCAATTTGCTGTTAACAATATCTGAAGCATGTGCGCTTTTGGCGACTGCTGGTATTTTTGTATTAATACAGTTAGACAATCTCCTTGTAAACACTGGTGCATCCAAAGTAGAAGTAATGGGAACAGTGCTACTGTTTGCCAACAGACAGATTGTCCCTCAAGTAAGGTAAGTCTTGAATAATAGTGTAAAAATGTCATATTTTTTCATAATGGAATGACCAATTAATGGTTTGAGAAGAGATCTGAAGTGAAATGCTATCCTAAATTGTTTTTCCAAAACAGCTCATTTTTCTTTTGATAACCTTGAGGAGTGACATGATGAATTGGCGAAGTTCTTTGGCACTCTGTCCTAAACAGTCAGGTTGTAGCAACCTTCTGTCCTTGTCTGAAGAGATATATAAGTAAGAAGTTGCTTACATTTTCGTTGTGAGAAGAATATGACAAACTCCTTTTGTAAGTTCAGTGTTGCATCTTGTATATTTTAACAAGCTTTCAAATACTGGATTGAGAATTATGGGAAGGCTGCCTTCCAGCCATTAAGTGGCATGATCTGTGCCCGAGTATGTATTCCTAAACAAAGCAGGGCAGTGACAAAATGTGCCCTTTTGCACTCCTGATTTCACTTCTGCTACAAGTGTTCCGCATAGGCCTACAACAATGCTATGGCTATGTAATAACCCTGATACCAGTAAGAGTAAATGCAGCAATATTACTGGAATTGGGCTAAACTTCTGTTGTGTTGGCTGCAACCATGTAAGATCTTGTGACACTTGGGATATCAGCCTGGAACCTTTTCATTCCCATTGATCTTGCTTAGAACTTAGGTAGCAGCAAAAGCCTCCTTTCTCACGTATTTCTTCTTAAAATTATTTTCCTTTTGGCTTGGTTACCGCCTCCTCATTGCAAACAAGCTCTTAAATTTCCTAGACTGAACTGATGCTGGGGAGAACAACTGGGAGTCAGTGAAACAGACGCGGCAGTAGGGGAGCATATAAAGGCTCTGTTGAGATCCTTACAAAAAGGTGAGGCCTTAAGATACAAAGAAATTGGCTGTATTACATCCCGTATGCTGAACGTGCAGCTGCTTCTTGATTTAAACTTCCTTCCATTAACCAGCTGCTTCAGTTCTGGCAGAACTGTTCTGGGTGTATTTCCTACTGCAGACGCAATGGGAAAGACTGTCTCAAGGGAACCCTGGCTTACCTCAGAGCAGGTAGAGGGCAATGTGAGGAGAACTGTTGCAAATCATCCAGGGTACTTCAGTTGTATTGCTGATTGTAACTAAATCCCATCAACATGCTCCCGGTTTGGTACTGAAACATGAATCACTTGGCCTGGTTTTTGCAGGAGATTTCGTTTCCTTTGCAACTGAAGGGTAAGCATCATCTAAGAGGAAACATTTTTTTTTTAATGTTTCAGTTATAAGACAAGAGTCAGCTTATATACAAAATTCCAACTCCTTCAAATTTATCAACAAAGTGGGTGACAAGTCAATCTTGGGGAGGAAAAATAATTGTGCTCTAAAATGTACAGTACTGACTTTAGGACATAGTGTCACAGACTTTATTGGCATTAGGCACTATCTCATAGCCTTTAGAGCATTGCTTGGCTTTGCAACGTGCAGGTTGTTTTCATGTTTGCCAGGAGTCCAATTCCAAATAATTCTGTTTGCTTTGTGTTTTAAGTTTCTTTAGATAACACTGCTCCACACACACCCACACACTCCTGCCCCGTGTGTGTTTTGGCCACTGCACATATCTAGGTAATAAACTCCTTCTGAGTAAGAGTTTCAGTGTCTCCTGACTGCATTGAGAAACCACCCACCTTTTGGAACCTCTTGACTATATGAAATAGGAACAAATCTTTGACAAGTTATAATAGTCAAGGTTAATTTTGCAGCAGTATGTGTGTTTACTGCCCCTTAAGGGAGTATCTGGCTGCTTTGCATGCTACTTAGTTGTTTCTGGAGCTGAAGAAACACTGCTTAAAAGGATTAATTTGGCAGGCACTCTGGAGACTTTAGAAGGTAAACAACTGTTTCTTTTTTGTCAATATGGCAATTAAGGTCCGGGAGATTAAAGAGAAGAAAGTAAATGCAGTTTTGGCTCCTACTGTAGACTGACGGCTTAGTGATCCTTAGAATATTTAATGAGGTGCTTTAATGGTTCTGGAGTAGTAAAATCCAGATCAGATGTGAAAAAATAAAGAATAGTGAACTGTAGAGTCTGAGTTATGGGATGCCCAGAATTAGGCAAGCAGGGTTTCTTATGCTCAAGATTGATGTCCATACTGGATTGGCAAATGACACGTCCTTCAAACGCAAGGGCTATTCTTGAGGTCTCCAGATGCCTGGAACTTTCTTCATTTGGCCTCTTGTAATATCAGCTTTACTAGAACACCTGTCTAGTTCTGGGTTTTGGGCTAAAGAAAGTCAGGAGTCTTCTCCATGAAGTTGGCAAAATTGGTAAAAATAGCACTACCATGAATAGAGTTACGAATTTCAGAGACACTGAGAGATTCAGGAGGATATTAAAAGAAAACAAAATATGGTGATAGCTTAACAGGCATTAAAGCTGATGGGACAGTTTCATTCTTAGCTGCTTTGTTCACTTCAGATGATATGAAGTGGCCACAAAATCAGCTTTAACATCCCTAGTGTTTGTTTTCCCCTAGTCTCCTCTTTTGGACAGCACACTTATTACCTATCCTTAAGGGGATGGCTGTCATGTCTCTTCAAATATGTCTGCAGGGAATTAATTAAATTATCTTTCTTAAAGTGGGTGGGCATTAAGAGGAGGTTTAATTTGAAATCAGAAATTAAAAAGGTCTGAAGTTAATTCAGAATGCTGTTTATATGACCTTATATTTGAAGAAGCTGGCAGAGTGTCAATTGGGTGTAGTAGGAGGACAGCTTTATTTTCGTCATTTTCTTCCTCATCTTTCCCCTTGCCCCAGTGCTGTTCCCACTGTTTTCAATCCCAAATCTGTTGCTTTTGTTGGAGGTTGGAGTGGGAAAGAGATGATCCTTTGAAAAAGCAGAGCAACAGAAATCTAGGTTTTGAGCAAGACCTTAAAGTATTTTTGGCACACGGATGTTTCTAAAGTAGCAGCATTAGCTTCAAGTCCTGTAGATCTTCTTCGTGACAAATTCAGGGATAAATAAATTTGATTGCTTTTCTGGCTAAGTGAAGAATTTAATCCATTCTGCACTGTCTCCATTGACCTGCCTTGCTCTATCCATTTGAACAAATTGACTAACAATTTAAAGAAAGACAGCCATATTTCACTTCCAGAGCAGCTCAGTTGTGTTCCAGAATGGCTGGTGGTGGGAAGATTAGCTCAGACTGCAGAGCCCTCTTCCTCTGGAGGTGCTATCTACTGCCCTAATAGTGATACCTGTGGGGAGAATATTGGACATGCACAAGTCCCTGGGCACAAAAAGGATGTGTTCAGGGTTGCTGAGAGAGCTGTCCAATGTCATTGCGAGGGTGCTGTTTATTATCTTGGGGAGGTCATGGTGATTGGGAGTTTGCTGGAGGAAAGAAAACTTGGCACCTGTTGTCAGGAAGGGGAAGGAGGAGGAGGAGGATCTGGGGAGCTACAGGCTGGTCACCCTCTCTTCAGGCACTGGGAAGATTATGGACCAAATCTTGAAAGCCATTTCCAGGTACCTGAAGAATAAGAAAGTAACTAGAAACCGCCAGCGCAGATTTAGCTTGGTAAATCATGTCTGCCCCGAGTACCTCTTGCAATGAAATAAGATGGTCTCCCATAGTACCATTGTAGCTAAATTGGTGAGGTACAGGCTGGACAAGTGGATAGTGAAGTGGGTGAAATATGGCTCTATCGTCAGGCTCAGAGGGTGGTGATCAGTCACCTGAAGTTGAAGTAGTTGCTGGGTATGAGTGATCTCCCTAAAGGATCAATACTGATGCCATTACTGTTAATCTCTTTATTTGCAACTTGAATGATGAGATATGGTTCACTCAGCAAATGCATGTACGATACTAAACTAGAGGATATGCAGGCTGGCAAGGCAGCCTTTTGGAGGGGTCCAAACAAGCTGGCACGGGCTGGCAGGAGCTTCCTGGAGCTCAGCAAGGGCAAGTGTGACATTCGGCAAAGGCCAGTCACATCCCGGGCTGCCAGCAGGAGTAGAGCCAGTGGGCTATGATCTTCCCCTCCATTTGGTACTGGTGAGACCGCACCTGGAGCACTGCACCCAAGCTGGGGCTTTCCAGTACAAAAGAGCTGGAGTTACTGGACCAAGCCCAGCCAGCAGTGGGCCACTGTGCTGGTCAGGGCTGGAGCACAAGGAGAGGTTGCTAGAGCTGGGCTTGATCAGGCTGAAGAAAGGAAAGCTGAAGGGAGGGAGCCCTTATTGCCACCTGCAGCTGCCTGTGGGGGGGTGTGGGGGAGACAGGCACAGCCTGGTGTACAGTGATAGCACAATTGCTGATAGCACAAGTTGTAACATGGGAAATTTCAATTGGATCTTAGGAAAAATCCTGGCTGTAGCAGGTTTATATGCTCATTTCCTACCCTGGCTGTTAGTTCTTTTGCTTTTATTTCTGCTTGACAGAGCCAGGAACTGGATCAGAAATGCATCTCTCTTAATTTAGGTACTTCTACATAGTCTACATACACTAATTTATCTGTACACTTTTAATTTTCCAATTAGTAAGGTTGACTTAGATCTCTGCTTTCCCATCCTGTGCTCCCCCCTCTTCAAATATGACATTTTTAAAATATCATTTTGCTTTCTGAAAGACTCTGGTAATTGTGCAGGGCACTCTTTGAACCTGGTGTGTTTCGAAGTTGTGTGGTTATTTTTTTCTAATTCCATCTCAAAAAATATGTTCCCCGGGAAGAGTGTTTTGGTTTGGGATCTTGATCTGTATCTATGTATGTGTTTTCTACAGGTATCATTATTTCTGTGAGGAGTGTGATCTTCTACCTGTTGAACTTCTAAACACTGTTCAACTGTTCTGCTATGATAATCCCTGCTGGAGATATGATTATAATGTGCCTTGTACTAATATTCTGCCTTCCCTGTGCATGAGGAGTCTTTTGCAGACAGTTTTGCATGCCGTAATTGCACTCACCCTTTTGTGGATTCACCTTTATATTTTACCTGTACTGAACTGCTCGTACTTTTCAGCTGTCATTTGTCATCACTGCCCTAAAGCAGTATCTTAATTTTTTTTTATAATTTACTTAATGAAAGTGCTTTTCAAACAACAACTTACAGCAAATCTCAAAAGTGTAAGAATGAAATGGCCACCTACTATCTTCCTTATGTTCATCCATAGGTTCATTTTTCTTTTCCTCTGAAAAGTACAAGATTTCAAGCCAAACATACAGCCATATTCTTGCTGCTGGCTACATAAAAATGTCGTTGTCCTGGACAAATGCTTTTGAGATTTTAGTGGCCATTGGGAAAGGTGACTGAGGTTTACAGCCCTGCTTTATTAAGGTGTCACTCCTAACTCCACAAACTCAGTTATGTAAAATGTAAAAGACAAGCAGTTAATGTAAGAGGGTGCACCAAGTATGAATTTTCTTTCTCTGACCAAAAGACACTTACAGAAATGTTTGGAGTGCTCTGAAAAGAAAGATGAACACGTTCATAACAAAATTATTGTAAAGCTTGTGTGCGTGAAATTGTTCGGAGGTTGTGGTTTTTTCTTTTTCCCTCAGCTGAAGTTTCGTGGTTCACTTATTCCTCATTCTTTCAATATAGTTGCTCTTCCTGGTGCATAAAGTCATGGTTTGCAATTAGTACTTTTGATCCATGCAAAAACACAGCATTCTCTCTTTCCCCAAGTGATCCTTGCACTTCAGCTGTGTAAGAGCAACTGTGTCAGTGCTCTGAAATAATAATGCAGGAGACAAAAAGACAATGACAGTGCAGCAGAAAAAAAAAGACAAGTCCATGTCTGCCTCTGGTGAGGCGTTCAGAGCGCTTTCTCCTGTCCTCCCAGTGTTGATAAGCTTTACCTTAACTACCTCTTCCACTAATGTTTTCTGCATTCCCTATTGGGAAACTACAGCAAAGAGTCTTTCACATGGTGTGTGAAGATCCAGAAACTCATTACGGTAGCAGCCCTGCAAGGCAGTGCTGGGAATCAAACTGTGAAATTGCAATTCCTGAAGGGCAGTAAACACGGCGACATGTTACTGTAGTTTTCCAATGGACTGAGCCACCCAGTCATCACAACAAATGATGCTAAACCCCAGCAGCTACCCTGTACTTATTCTGTAATTTATGCTCCAGGGGATATAATCACAGAAGAAAATTCCTTAAGAGAAGTTTCTCAACAAAGTTCAGCCTTAACAGAGCAACAACCTTTACTTCTATGAGCAGTTAATACAGGGGTGTAGAAAGCCTTGGCTTTTTCTCTTGCTGTTTCCTTGCCCCTGCTTTCATTCCCCCACATCTGTAATAGGAGTTTTTCAGACCAACAAAGTAAGTAATTTAAGTATGTTGCAGTTCAGGAAATTGTTGATTGACATCAATGCCTACAGGAACAGATTCTGCAGATAAATATACAGAGTTGAGGGGATTCCACACCTATGCATTGTGTGGAAATCCAGGCAGGGTAGTATAAAATATTGCAGATGTGTGGAGATGAATCATGAGCAGAACATGTAGTGCGCATATTTCAAATTCATTTATACATTAATTTTCAAAAAATGTGGAAAACCCCCAACATATAGTTCAGAGAATGCTGACTTCCCATTCTTAATCTTGGATCTGCACCGTAATTATGGATGGATCTGCTGATTTCAGTGATGCTGTTATGGAAAGCAAAACTCAGTGTGGATTTCTGGCACTATGTGGAAAATATTACTGTAATTCTGTCTTCAGAGGTTTTCTCTGACGCCCTTGGAAACAGTTTCCTTTCCAGTTGAAGTGTCCTGTCTGCGCTTTATTCCTGACATGATTTTATTTCAAGAGGCTCTAAGGAAAGTTTTTAGTTACTGGACAGTCTTCATATTTTTGTGTCCTTCTCCTAGCAATGACATGGCCTGAACTGAAAAAATATTCCATTTTGGGAAGCTTTGAACAACATCCCAGGAAAAATGCTGAAGAATGGACATGAAGAATGTGAGTAATAGTTATGGAGTACCCATGTTTGTGTGATTGTTTTTGAGTAGTAGTATATTTTTTCATTGATTTGGGTAAGTGACCCCATTGTGTCTGTCATGTAAGTGTGTGTCAAAACATTCTTCCTTTTGTAATTAGTCCCACTGCTCTAGGAGATCTCAAACACTATACAGTTATTTTCAAGGACATCTGATGCTGCATTTGGAATTGTGTTCCTGAACCAAGAAAAAGGGGGCAATTTTTATTTGCTAATTCCTCCCAAGTTGCAACAGGAATCTCAAACCATTTGTCCAAAGAGGTTTTTAAATACAGATAGGAGGCAGTCAGGGTTAGGGAATCAGATTTGTGTGTGTGTGTAATTGTGAATCTATTTGACAAGGTATTAATTGAATAATTGTTATTCATATACATGGAACAAAATAAACATGCAAAACAGTGGAAAGGGAATGAAAGTTTCCTGAATCATTGGACCTTCAAAAGCGGAGGAGTCAGAGGGCTCCATTTCCTATTGTAAACATTTTCATGAAACTATTTTCAGGGAAGGAACAGGAAGCAAAGTTGGTGAGGCTCTAAAAAGAAGCTGCCATTTTCTGGAGGTCTGTTAGATGACAGAGATGTTATAGGATTCTAGCAATGCAATTAGGACAGTTAGAAAAATCAAAATAAAAGACACCCTTTTAATGGGAAATACAATTAACTACTGGAGCTACCTGTTTAGGGATGTGGCAGAGCTGTCATCACTTGTTGTCTTTAAATTCAACCATCTTGTGCTGGAAGAGAGTAAAGATTGTAATTAACTCTTCTGGTCTTGCAATCTATAAATCCTAGCTTAATGCCATTGAAACACACTGTGAAGGTGACAGGAGATGCCTGACAGGCTGTGGTCAAAGCAGAATTTTAAATGGTGAAACTTTAATAGAGAAAAAGACTTTAAATGGAATGCACATTAGAGTGTGTGGTGAAAAGTAAAACCGCAAAGTATTCTGATTTACTTCTTCCATGTGTCTGAATTTATCTTGCAGATAGTTTTAACACAGAAATTGCATAGTTATTAGTTTCAGTACCACAGGATGCAACTGAATGTACTATATGTTTCACTGGTAATTGGTAAGCATTATTTAGGATGTGTTGCTAGGGAATAATTTATGGGCTTTTGTGCCAAAACTCTGAGTTTGTCAGAATGGCAGCGATGCTGACTGGCTTGGGAAAATGCTGCTTCATGAATAAGCCTGTAAGATGCAGGTATTTTGCTGCTGTTGTTTTTTTCCAGCTGGAAATGAAGCAGCTTGAAAGATTAATTAGAATTGAAGAAGATAAGGGGTTCTCTGCAGGAAGTACATGACAGGCTTCCTTTTGGATATCAGGTGCTTTTGAAGTTCTTGATCGGAAGTAGATTTAAGCCTGTAATTGCTCAGTTTTTGAGGAGTTTGTTGGCTCAAGATTTCTGGTATTTAGAGTGTTGTGGTATGAAGATATTTTGCCTTAGTTATTAGCACAGTTAGATTCAGTGTTTAGCAGTGATTGCCAGAGGTCCTCATCTTCTGGAATACGCGCTGCAGGTACCAAAGAGTTAGGTTGCCTATGGTGTATCATATAATTGTGTTCTTGTAGCACTGATGACAGTTAACAGAACAGTAGTAGTGAGATATAATTAAAACTATGGTGTGCTTTGTTATTGTAGTTTGATTCCTGTGAAACTTCTCTTTCATCCCAGGAAAAGTGTCTCTCACTATGCTTGAGAAAACTTCCAAAATTCTGATGTGTTCATGTGGATACTTGGGTAAAAGCTGCACCACAACAGAAGGGATTAAACATTTCAATAGCGTTTTTTTCTCACTTTCATCAGTTTATCCTCCCATGAAACAAAGTTTAAAATAGTAGGGTCCCAGCTACCTCTGTTTCTGGCTGTGATGAAGACCAGCTGTTGGCAGGCATGGGCCAGTTCCTGAAGAAAGGAACAGAGTGAATGTTAAGGAATGAAGCTGGTGGTTGTTCTCAGAAATACAACCACTTAATGTCTTTTTTTTCTTTTTTTTTTTTTTCCTTTCCATCCATGCTTACTTTGGAGACCTGCATATTGTAAGGAAACTTTTAAAGAATTGTCCTTATCGTAGATGTGCCCCAAACCCTTTGAGGTGAGCTGACTGCGGCTGGCTGTCAGATGCCCACCCAGCTGGTTTCTCATTCCCCCTCCTCAACAGGACAAAAGAAAATAAGATTAAAAAGCTTGTGTGTTGAGGTAAAGATAGGGAGATCACTTATGAAGTAACACGTCATGGGCAAAACAGACTCAACTGGGGGAAGAAAAATTTATTTTGTTGCCAATTGAAAATAGGGTTGGATGGTGAGAAACAAAGGCAAACATGAACCACATTCCCCTCCTGCCCCTTATTTCCAGGATCAGCTTCATGCCTTCATTCCAGACCCCTCTACCTCCTCCCCTCAAGCGGTGCTGGGGATGGAGAATGGGGGTTGTGGTCAGTCCGTAACAGCTCCTCTGCCCCCTGCTCTGCCATGGGCTCTCCACAGCTCCTTCAGGGCACATCCACCTGCTCCGGTGTGGAGTTTTCTGTGGCTGCAGGGTGGATTCCTGCTCCAGCACGGTCTCTCCAAGGATTACACGGGGATCTGTGCCCAACCAGTGGAGCATCTCCTCCCCTCTGTCGTTTTTCTCCTTGGTGCTTGTAGGGCTGTTCCTTACAGATTTATTTTAATTCCCCCCCTCCCCCATCTCTCAGTGCCAGGCAGTATTTTGCCTTTTCTTAAGTACGCTTTCCCAGAGTGCCAGAGCACAATACTCTCCGACCAGATCCCTTCAGCTATTCCACACAGGGAGGGTGTCATGTTTAATATTGAATTTACTTATTTGAAGACAGTAGATGTTACAGGGGATTTCTGATTTAGCAGAGCGATACAAAATGCATTGTGTAACACCACAGAAATTTAAGTTACGCTCAGCAAAATATAGCCATTGCAATATGGAGTTCAGTCATAACACTCGTGCGATTCCCTTTAACCGGTCCCTGTAACGTGCTTATCGTCAAGACACGGCACTCCAGGTCTATGTGGGTTGAGGCCAGCTCAAGCCCCTGGCTTTCTTCAAAATACTTTTGCTGGTTATATCTTATTTTTATAGTCTGTGGGGCTGAGCCAGGTATTCACTGGCCTGGCTGACTGGAGAGACATTCGCACTCTTTTAATGAACTCGGGGAGAAACCTTGACGCCACCAGCTGATCCACTGAGCTGTTGCAACCTGTCCATTTAAAACAAAGGTCACCCTCCACCTTTTGGTTGGGTTTTTTTTTTTTGGTTCGGGTTAAAAGCTTCTTCACAGCAGCTGCGGTCAGTCACAGCCCGCGTTATCCCCCGAGCAGCCCTGGCACATCGGCCTTGCCCAGCTCCTCTGAGCCTTCCCCCATTGCCGGGGCTTTTCGGTCAGTCACGCTGAGGGGCTGCCATGCTGTGCATTGTGGCTGGAGCCGGCTGCAACCAGCTGGAACTGGCTGGAGCTGACTGGAACCGGCCCGGGGCAGCCCTCTCCTCACAGATCCCGCCTGCGCCCTGGCACCCGCGCCCTTGCCCAGTGTTTCTGTAAACCCTGTGCTGTCTGTAATGCCAAAGCCGCCTCCGTCATGTCAGCAGCACTCCCACAGAAGCCTGAAACAAATCTTTGGAGCGTGTAGGAAAGGTAAAAGAAAATTCGTTGGTAAATAGAAGAGCAGCGGGCGCCAGCGCCTCAGGCTGCCGGCAGGGTTACGTGGGCTGCCTTTGCCGGTAGCGCGGGGTGCGCTCAGTCACACCGCTGGGCTGACTTTAGCCTTCTGCTTGTTCCCCTTCCCTGTTATGTCTAATTCAAATTCATAACATTTCTTTCATGCAAGCCTTGAGTTTGTATGAAATATTTTTTTCAAACTTCTGTTTTAAAATTCTGTGATTTTTTTTTTTTTTTTTTAAAGGGAAAACTAACGGGTATAAGCCACAGATGTTTTATTATTTGCATTTCAGAAGTGCGTACTGTCTTTTAAGTGCTTGTTCCCTGTATCGTCCTCACAGCCGGTGACGCATCCCAGGTGGATACGCACTTTCCAGACTCATTTCTTAGCTGCCGAAAAGTTTTTCTGCCCTGTTAGCCCACTGCAGCACCCCGGGGGGAATCCTGGGGGACAAGGAGAGTTCCTTCACCCCGCTTCCTGGGAATACGCACACACTGTGCTGCAAATGTTGCTTTAACCTTGTCAATACGATATGCCATGGATTTGGGGCTCGCCTGTCCAACATCCAACACGTGCGATAAGGCTCTTCTGTGGGAAGGAGTGGCATGAATGTGCAAAGTCACCCAAGCTGTGGATCACATCTATAGAAAGGAACAGGGCATTGGAGAGCTTCGTCTGTCGGTGCAGAATGCCTGAAGGTGAAAGTGCCAGCCTTTAAATAAAATGAAGGGGCCTTCATGCCTAAAGGGACTGAAGAAAACACACTAGTTGCCTGACAGTCCTAAATGTGATGAAAATCGTCCACTGCAGGGGATATTACTGTAAATCTTTGTCTACCTGACAGATTTACATCTACTAGCTTCCATAAAATCCACTGTTAATGGCACAACACCTATTAAGCTGAGGTATTTCTAGGTATACTACATCATTGTATTTTACTGTAGAGTTTACATTATTCCTAGCATTTCAGCGCTTATATTATGAGATGATTCAGACTGAAAATATAGTAACTTTTTCTTGCTTCCCAAGGACAAACCGTTATTTCTGAGAAACCATTCAGAAATGACAGGCAAAATATTGGAAATAATAAGGCTGAAAAATACTGTACTCCAGAAAGGATGAGATTTATTGAGATGTGTGTTTGGCTACTTGAAGGAGGCATTAATAAGGTGGCAGCCAGATTCTCATGTTTTCTTAGTTGCTTTTCTGCCT
>JAVJGI010000014.1:116682337-116722179 GCA_035590275.1 Ibycter americanus | reverse complement strand
CACTGACCTGGCATCTATATTGTTTTCCCTCTCTCCCTCTCCCCCTCAAATGTACTTTGTCTATCATAATTTTGATTCATAAAAATTAGATCCAAAACATTTATTATTGCCTGCTCTTTTAATTCTTTTACATTCTCTTCAGGCTTAGAAAAAAACCTTCTGTACCATTTTGGCTGATCAGCGGTTTTTCTTATTAAGCAGCATTTGCTACTCCTTGTTGTTTTTTGGGTGGGTTTTTTTGGTTTCTTTTTTTTTTTTGGTGTTTTTTCCCCCAACACAGTTCAGTTATCTTTCCAGCAAGATCTGAAAAGAAACCCCATAAGAAAAATAAGTGTACATTGGAAAGCAGCAACAGTCATTTTGGGCAAAAGGAATTTTGTATTTAAAGAGCGTGACGGCTGTTTCCCAAGTGCATTGCTCCAATAAAAAAAGTAAATGTTATGTTTTCTTTTCACAAAAGCTGACATACATAGGCAAACTCTATCATAAGGTTTCACCTCTTGATTCAAAAGAAAAGCTCAGTGAGTATAAAGAGCGTGCATACTGCAACAAGGGAAGCTGAAAGGTCAGCGCAAAGATGAATGGAATAATAACTTGGTATTCTCACCTATGCATAAACTGACTTCTGCACAATTTAAGGTAAAAATCACATCCCATGGTGTTATGCAACAGCAGGGTGGCCTCCTGCTGGCCCCAGAGGGAAGTCTGCTGGCAAAAACAGTGAAGAATTGACACCAAGATGTCACATCAGGGGAAGGGTTTGCCAAATTTGGGTCTGAATCGCTCACCTGCCAAAGTTGCATAAATCTGCAGACAGTTTGAAAATTGGAGCATATGGAGACAGGGAGCACATTCCACGGTGCCAGCTAATGCAAATATGCGGTGTGAAATGAGCTAATGTGGATGTCCCATATACTGGAGACATTTATATTCTTCCCTTGGGGAGTTTAATCATTCTAACAAATTGCAAGTTTAATTTGCAGCAATGACCTTGGGAAAGATTATTTGCTCCACTCTTCTAATAAAGCTAGTCTAGATACTGTGTGGGTGTGTTTTAGGAATTTTTGATTTTTAAATCTGTTATTTATGGATTCCTCAGTTCTGTGAGCTATTTCAAAGACATTCATAAAAGGGATATAGCAAATCAGGCAGATTTAGTTTTTAAACAGAGAGCTTAAATCCACTGTTCTGGTTTTATACCTCCACCAGAAAACTTTTGGAAGTTTGAAAATCAAAAAGCCTTGGTTGCTACTGACTGAGATCATAAGGTGGAGTAGGCAATACCTCTGTTCCAGCTGGTTTTAGATGCCTGTAGCGTACAGTAATGTCAAGAAAGTCACTCATCATAGTCCATATGAAGATGCATTATTTTTGGGCCCTACTTATGTGAGGGATGCTACTGAGATCAGAGATGCTGGTAGGAGAGGTTTGTACAAGTGCACTAGAAATGATTAGGCACTGAAAAATTAAGGAGGACTGACTAGAGTTGTCACACATGGGTTGTCACTGTGTAAGGTACTGCTAAACTATAGAATATCACTCAATATTTAGAATATCATAGTAGAATCATATAAACTGTCAGACCTTTTCCCCAGTCTTGCTAAACTGAGCAGTCTCTCTTTTGAATGAATCAGGCAATTTCATAAACAACCTCTGTGTTATGGCAGTCTGAAATGGCTTCAGAAAAATACATGCTACCCAGTAAGATACAAATTTTCCATTGTATCCTGACCACTGCTGGGGAAGCTGGAGAGCAGGCTGCAGCTTTCTGACCCTGTGGCCAGTTCTTTGACCAGTTGCCTTATTGATTAGAGCAGCCCCAAAATGCTAAGCAGTAGCAGCTGCCAGTTGTCCTGAAGAGGCCATTTGTCACAAGGCAGTTGGCTGAGTGAACGAGGGTTGTGGCCGTAGCCTTGCCAGTTTATGATGAACCTGGGTTGAAGCAGGGACCTCAAGCTAGTTTTCAAGCTGCACCTGCTCTGCTGTGGGGACGCTTTGCAGAAACTCCCTTCCTTGGGAGGGTTTGTATAAAACCAACATCTGGCGCTGAAGCGAAAGCGTGCTGACATTGTGGTGTTAGGATACACAAGGGTCTTAGAGAGCAGGAACGCTAATTATGCAGTATTGAAGAGGAAGTCACTGGCTTTCTTATTTTTCAACGTATTATTTTTTCCCCCTCTGCCATTAGAGTGTAATTTAAGATGCCTAGAGATAGTCTTTCATAAGTAATAATATTTAGCTTTTTTTGCTGGCAGAAATCCAAGTGCTCCACAGCATGGAGCTCCACAGCCATGCCATCATTATTATATTGTGATTGCATTGATAATAATTGCGTTGAATTTTACAAGGAGGGAAATTGAAGGATGGGAGGGAAACAATGTGTTCAGAATACCTTAACGGGCAGTGGCAAACTAGCATGTAGTCTCTAGCTCCTCAGTTCAAATTGATGTTTCATTCACTAACTTACATCTCCCCTTTGCCCTCTGTGCTCCCTTTGAGTCTTTTTTGTACAAGTTGCCAATTCTTTACGGCAGCTATCATGCAAATTATTTGCTTGGCATTGCATATTTCTCCTGGTATCTGCTTTCCTTGTGCTAGCACAAGGAGAGCAAAAGTCTGATTCTGTTCTGACCTTTCAGTAAATTAACTTACCTCTGTATGTGTTTGCCTTCCCTGAGACACGTACCTGGTTACCTTTTCAATTACCTTCTTTGCTATTCATGTTATTTTTCCTAAAATGTGTAATTCAAGTGTCTCTCAGAATCCTCTCTTGAGTCCATGCTGCTTTGTGAACAGAGATCCTTCTGAAGATAGGTTAGCTCTGAGCAAAGCATGTCCCAGCAGCTCTAGAGCTAGGCTAACCTATTTGAACATGAAATATTTTTAGCTTGATCTGCATCATCCTTAGGGAAATGGTAAAAATGCCTTTACTGGCAATTAACTGGGAAACAGGTGTCTGTAACTTCATTGCTATGACTTATCTTCCTTAATGAAAGGAAGAGGAGAAGCAAGGAGATGGAAGACGAAATATGCGTAAAGAGAAAAAGGAAAGGGAGGAAATCCTTTTTCTTCAGTATGTGAGGCATGCTGTGTTTTATCTTTTTGTTTATGCTGCACTGCTGTCATCAGGAGGTTTATATTTTGAAAAAAGAAAATGCTGCCTTTATGAAGTAGAAAAGTGATTTCATTTTTGTTTGTATTTGTAGCCCTACGTAGAATATGTCAGGTCAAATTCTTTTTCCTAGTTTATTTTTTATTTATCCCATTTGCCTAATTTCTTTTGAAAACAAAGAAATAGTTTATGGCAATTATAAGGCAAATAGTATTTATCCTGTCAGGAAGAATCACCAGTACCAGTAAGCAGACAACACAGGGAGGTAGTCCTAGTGGATTGTGCTGTCAAAGGACTCAGCAAATCTGAGATTTAGAGCTTATGCTGAAACAGACTTCTCTGTGACCTTGAATAGGTCATTTAATTTCTCTGTGCTTCAGATCCCCACTTGTCAAACAACGAGAATAGTGTTTTCGCAAGGTTGTTGTGAGGATAAATGCAATTAAATAATGCAGGATGCCCGGATGCTATTGAAGTGATGCCACTAAAGAAAGTAAACTAAATTAAATTTAGGATTAATTTTCCTCACATTTATATATGTTTAAATTGAGAGTTGCCTTGCTGAATTTATTATGATTAATACTGTGTGGCAGAAAATCAACAGATCCCAAACTTGTTTGCTCCCAAACTCAGGGAGAGGTAAACTGCCTTCTCCACCCTTTCTCTATTTAACTACAGATACAATGTTGTATGTCTTGTTCCTTCAGGAGTAGGGATGAATTTGCACTGTGCAGTGGAGGAAAACCAGACTGGGCAGTCAGCGGCAGGATTCCTAAGCTGCATTACACAACATTGGCAATTCCCTGCGCAGGTCTCAGCGACTACTGTTACGAGCATACACGCACAGCTCACCAGTCCCACTGCTCACTGAGTGCTTTTTCTTTATCCTGTTCTTTCGCTATGCAGTAAGGCTACAGTAGCCAGCTAGCAGGAAGCTGCAACTTGCCACAGTTTGGTGGGACTTGACCATTACTGGCTGACAGACCACTGGTATTGGTAGAATAATTTACTGCTTTTGAAGAAAGGGGTTCTGTAGTGGGACAAATTATTTATTTCTACTATAGAATGTTTATTAGCATAGTGTGGAAAATAACAAAATTTGTTTGCAGAGTTGGAATCCCTCAGGTATGGTATAAATATAATTACAAGAACATATAAATATATTTATACTATGCTTTGGGGATTTTGGCACCACAAATCTTATTTCCTTGACTGTGAAAATAAATGTTTTGGAAGAGAAATAAATCATTAATTTCTACTCTTGACTGAAGAGTAGAAAATATGTAAGCTATTGGCCTAAAAGACAATTGATTCCCTGTCCTCTGACATCCCAATGCAACAAGATATCTCAAATGATATTTGCAGGCTGTTCTAGTCCCTGCAGAAGGGTAGAGATAAGACTTTTGACTGTTTAGGGTTATAGGTAAAAAGATACTTCTAAAACAATACTTGATGTTCAATTAATTCTACTTTTTAAAGTATTGGACATAGGTTTTCAAAACGGCGTGTCGGAAATTATAGAGCTCTGTTAAATGGTGTGTAGGTCTTTTTTGTTGTTTTGTATTTTTAGTTGTCCAGACAGTAAAGTGGATGCATGTAGCATATTTCAGCGTTGTCAGGTGAATTCTGGGAAAGCTTCTGGGAGGTAATGTCTGAAAATGATAGCTGTTGCAATATGAGCATTTGGAAAAAAATTCATTTACTAACACACAGACTAAAAATCTGAGTTGAAGGGAGTTCTTTCTATGTGTGTGCTCTATGCAGCATGTGTTTCTTTTTTTCTTTGCTGTATAGGCAAGGCTTTGATACAAAAGGGACATTGAAGGTTCTGTTGTCCTTGCACAGCATTGATTCAGTCAACCACAACCTAAGGTTGTCTAGTTAGTTCTGATAAAATAAGAGTTAATATGACGCCAGTGTTAACGGTGAATTGATTCATATTTTGGGGCAGACTGTGTCTTTGGGAAAGCTGGGACTCACCTTGGACAAAGTCACCTCTCGTCTTTGCACATATTCTTCCCTGCCACGTGAAACCCATTTCATCTGTGGACATTGTAAATTGTTTGAGACAGGACTTTCTTTCCAAAGTTTATGCAGATTACCAGGTGGCTCTAATCTTGCTTGGGCGTCTATCGCCACAGACACAGAATACACAGCCAGCAGATCGGTAGTTTATAAATGTTCAGTTTCCCAAAACTAGCTGATCTGACTTTCTGTGTACCTTAGCAACTGAAGTCATAGAAGTCTCATGGCCTGCTTTGAGCCTAGGAATGGTGGCTAAATTAGATGATCTTTAAAAACAAACCCCAAAACAACAACAATAAAAAGAATAGAACCCCCTCAAAACCTGAAAAATCTGATACTGATTCAAAGATTTGCAATGAAAGAGAAGCTGCTTTAAACAGTAATTTGTTGTGACTGATTGTGCTTGCAGCTTGAGATTTGAACCTTATTTCTCATCTACATTTATTTGTTTTGAACTCAAAACCTTGGACATTGTTCATCCTTTTGTCTTTTAGACTGAAGAGGACTGTTCTGTCAGATTAGGTAACAGTAACATAAAAGTTACCATAATCGTATCTGCTCCTAACTTTCTCTTTGAAAAGCAAAATAAATTGAATTAATCTATCCTCATCTTTTTAATGTAGATTTCTTTTCATGGCTTTCTGAACCTCCTCCAATTTCTCATCATCCTTGAAGGCCTGATGCCGGTTGACCTACCATTTAATCCCAACTTTCAGAATGCTTTTGTATGTAGGATGATATAGGAAGCAGTGCATGAGAACCGTCAAGTACAGAATGTAAATATGAGTAAAGTTTAGCGTATATGTGTAAATGTAAGAGGCAGCATAGGTCAATTTTTATTTAGGTAGGCTGAGAAGTTATTCTGAGTCCTCCTCTGTGGAAGTATCTTCCTCTGCTAGCTGTAGAAGTAAAGTGTCTGTTAGTCTCCTAAACTAAAGGTGGGCTTTTGAAAGACTTTCTCTTAGTAACCAGATATGTAGCCTGATGTTTTTCTATACATACCTTTGGTTGTATCCCAGTCTACAAAGCGATCTCAGTTACTGTGAATCCTGTCTCCACCTTCTCACTATCTATTCCCAAGCTTTCTCCTTTGCCAGATTTGTTATCAGTGATCCAGAAGAAAATAAAGTCACTGCTGATAAAGTTAATTGGCATTAAAACAATCCCTGCAGAGACTTCTCTGAAAAGGCAGCTGTTCGGTGTTGTTTCTACACTTACACAGACAGTTTAGTCCTATCAGACAACTGTCAGCCTGTTTCAAATGTGCTTTTTTTCTGTTTATTTTTGTTCCAGTCCAGTCAGGACTACTTGTGCGACAACAGTGTGCTGGAACCTGTTGCATCGCTCTTTTCATATGACTTTATCCCTGGCTTCACTGGAACCAGAGAGTTTGCTGTAACTCAGAAAATCACCAAGTGACTAAAAGCCGTTGTAAAATGAAGGACCTGCTGCATGGATGCAAGCATGTGAAGACAGAGCTGGGTTTAAGCTATCTCGGTTTCTGTTGCTCACTGTTTTCTATATATAAAACCTAAATACTTTGGTTGATACTGTAAAGGAACCTGCTTTTGTTTAAAATCGTGTAATTTTCTTTGTGGAATTCACACTGGGAGTCAGTTTCTGCTGCCTCAAAACTTGCACTGCTTCAATGTCCCACCACAATATCCCCCCGTCACTAGTCATGTTGTCCCTAATTTTCTCCCAATGCTTTCTGTTGAATTTTGTATTTTGTAAGGCTGGGATCTGAGCAGACGATTTTGAAAACAAGTGGCAGTGTACCTGTCCGGTGATGTGGATGTTTATGTAATAGAGGCCTCCAACCCTCTTAAGGCCCAGTAAGTGCTAGTAAGATTTCCTGAATTCTTTGCATTCAGAAATACAAAGTCTGCGTCTTTTTCTTTAAGCTATTGAATTGGTGACTGCTGTGTTGAATAAGACATTTTCCTTACTTGAAAATTCTTTGTCAGATATTTATTCGTCAACATTTATATTTTCTTCCTTGTTTGCCGTGTCTACCATTTACTAAGTGTAAATAGAACATTACAAAAGCAGAAACAGCTCAGTTGTAAGTGGCTACAGATTTTAATTTTTTTAATGTGAAGTAGTTTCTGAAACAGTTTCTAAACAATTACAGCCTGACTTTCACATGGAATTAACAGTAGGCTATTGCCGAATTTCCACAACTGATATAAGTTCAAGCAGAACACATCAATAGTGCTTCTGCCCTAAACTGGTGTAAGCCATAAAGGCAGTGAAATTACACAAGGACATATGGGTAATGTACTCAGAAGATGCTAGTAATAATTGTGTGCAGTCTGTAAGTGATGAACATAAATAATTTTGGAGTGAATATTTGCTTTTGTGTGCAGAATTACTTTATCCAAAGTGGTCAGCGATTCCCATAGTTTGAAAACTTTGGGACAAACAGGAATGCTATTTATAGCAGTGTATGGAGAGACTTGAAGAGGGTGGGAGTTGTCAGCATCTGCCAAAACTGCCAAAAAGCTGTAGCTGGGTCAGTTAAACACACAGAATAATTGACTGAAGTTGTAGCTACAGAATTTGCCTCTTTGTAAGAGTTAGTTCACACAGCTTGGTTGCTTACAACATATTCTGAAGTCTGTGCAGAATGTTGCTTTCAAGTAGAGCTGGTTTAATGAACTGGAGCAAGCGTATCTAGGTGAAGTGAGAACTGATCTGTCTCTTCCCAGTAAGTTTTGTGGCAGTTAGGAAATGTTTGATCATAATAATTCAATTGTTATATGCATATCTGAGTATTACAATGTAGCAACAGGATTGATACAAGAGTAGATGCTTGTTTAATTCTCAGGAACATGATTTCTCATTGCCCAGCTCTTGTTTTACATTTATGTAGCTATAACAACAGAAAATCAATAGGTTAATATAATTATTTCTTATTGGTATGAGGTCACTATTTATTATTATTATTTTTATTTATTATTATCCTGTTCAGCAAAAGTTATCAATTAATTCCTTGTTGTTCAAAGGGTCAGTTGATTAAAGCAGGTGCTTAAATCTCACTGATTTGAGAAATTTCAGTGGGATCTCAACATTTGGTAAATGTTCTTCCCAATGGGAACACTTCCAGAAATCGGTTTGAAGTGTACATTCATATTTTTCATGCACACCACAGCCCAAATTATCTACTGATGTAAATGAGTGAAAATTGTTATGTTAAGCCCTCTTATACCGGCAGGAAATCTGGTCTGGGATTTGCTGTGATGAGCAAATATGGGTATATGCTGGAGTTCATTTTACAAAGCTGGCCTAGTGTTGCTGCCCAAGGGTTGGAAAGCATAAATACCACAACAGGGGTAGAGATGCAATGTTATTTGACCACGCTTGCTCTTTCAAAAAAAGCCTCAAGAGTAAAGAGCAAAAAATTGAACAAATCTAGGTATTTTGGTATGGTGTACTTATTTTAGCAGGCAGATTAATCACATAACTACTTTTGAGGCTTGTATGTCAAGTAGTAAATACCACTGCTCGATACCTTGTGCATAGTCAACAGATAAGACTGCTTGCTTGTAATTTTCTTCATGTATTTCCAAGAAGATGTGCAAATAATAGGGATGGTCTGTGAATATTTCACAACACAAAAGCATACTCAAATTTACCAGAAGCAGTATTTGGAGAATACTATTTGACCAGCTCTAAAAATCAATGATGATATTTGAACAAAAGTGTAGTTTTCACAAAAGATATACTGTGTCAATAAGGCAGGCATTTAGATTGTGTGCACATTCAGAATTCTATATACCATATACTTTTCCAGTTATGCAGCTCTGGCTGGAATACTCTTTTTTAAAGTTGATTGCTTCAAAGGACATGCCAGCAAGCATGTATTTTGGTTCTGGCTCATCTGCTGATAAGCTCATTGAACTATTTCCAAAATAAAGAATAAGGATAAACAGTAGTTCAGTGATAGCCACAGAATTGTAATATCAGCTGCAAATATGCAAAAGCAAGACTTTTGCTGGATGTCTCTTTAGGAGGTCCGTGTGGCCATATTGTATTAGATTTTGGCCAGTTTCCTAGAAATTCATCATGTATACATTTTAAACCTCAGCCATTGCTGAATATGTCTGGTGCACGTATGAAAGAAAAATGCTTATATCTTCAGTAGCATTTAATTTTTTACTTATACACTGTAAAATTTTATGAACCAGAGCTGTAATACAACACTGCAGCGCACAGCCCATTGGTACTGCTGTAATCATTCAATTGAGAGACCTGTATGGGCATGATTCAGTAGGTAATGGACTGTATCAGTTCAGCTTGACTGTTGGGATTTTATTGTTCTACCCACCTTGGTGACAGCTGCTTATTAGTGTGCAGTGCTTTAGGGGAGTCAGTATAGGCAATGAGCTCTTTTCCTCATTATGCCATGTGGGTCAGTATTTTGGTAGAGGGGGGATGTCTTCACCCACCCTCCTTCCCCCTCCCTGCTCCGTGAAGTTCCAATTCTCAGATCTGTGCAGGTTCTGTCTTCCAGACCAAACATGTTAGAAAGCCCATCTTCTTACTTTGATTAATGCTAATATGATTTGTGACCATAAAGCACCATGCAGTGAGTTGAGAGTCTATGCCAATGGGATTATTTTCTTTCTTCTGTTGCTTTATATATTATCTTTCATCAGTGGGCAACAGAATTCCTTCTGCATAGTTGAAGGAATCAATGTCAGCAGGGGGTAAGGTGGTATCTTCATCAAATTAAAGT
The DNA here is from genome assembly GCA_035590275.1 of Ibycter americanus. NCBI lineage: Eukaryota > Metazoa > Chordata > Aves > Falconiformes > Falconidae > Ibycter > Ibycter americanus. Next base: position 116,712,301 of record JAVJGI010000014.1, on the reverse strand, counting down.
CATTTACTCTCACATGCATATGTAACCGTTTCTCTGCACCATGAAATATGTTAATGGCTGCAGTCTGTCAGTTCTAGGTCATCGACATATATCAGGCCTAAGCTGGCAAAGATCAATAGTCTTTACTCTGTTGGTTGTACAGGACGTGGTGTGGAACTGAGCTGGCAAGTTCAGCCCACTGTCTGTTGGAGTGTGGTGCACGCTATTGAAGTACATCAGTTCAGTTTGCTTCTTGCACGTGTTGTCTTAATTGAGATGAAAGGTTTATCAACCAAATGAAATTACTTGAAGGATGATTTCTTTCAGTGGACTTTATAGCAGGTGCAAGAAATGCATGCAATCCTGAGTTGTAGCTAGAGGGTGGCTCAGTCCTGATATTAGAAAGTGCTGATGTTGATGTAATCATTAATGTTTTTCTGTCAAAAACACTGAGGCGACTTGAGTGGAAGATTATACCATCCTCAAAGCCCTGCTTTACTGAGAAGAGGTATAAAGCTTTTGTCCAGTACTATGTTTTCTGCTTTCTCTTCATTAATAATAAGATACCCTTGAAACAAAATATTAATTAAGAATATTTAAAAGGTTTCATTTGCTGTAGGCATGTGTTCAATTAAAAACAATTTATCCTGTCTTGCTAGAAAACTAGGAAGTTCCAACAAATTATCAGACATTTCCGAAGTTCCTACCTATACTGAATTAACCTTAAATTGTCTTTACATGCAGGAAGGGTAAGTTGAAGCTAACGAATATTCCACAGGCTTGTTTTCATTTCGAAGACTGGTCTTCCATGTCACGTGTGATGTGCTGCCATTATTACAAGAAGCAGATTAGGCAATCATCTTAATAAAACGTGAAGAAGATAAATGCAGAAATATCAGATGCTACTGGAGCATACTCCACTAAGCAAAGTATTTGTGGTACCTGTTAAGCAGGATGTAAGTCAATAGAGTACCGGAACAGAAGGTGCTGTATATTATTGTTCTTAGAAAATTTGGTGTAATTGCCTTTACTATTAAAATGGATGGCTTCTTCTGTATCTGAATGCTCACTTCTCCTCTGCCTTTCTCATTCCCAGTAGTAAATGCAATCTGATTTGTAGGTGCATACAAACACTGCAAAATCACATGGCCATCAAGAATATTGTTACTATGAAGAAGTGTAAATGGCAGTAAAGGAGGGGGAAATTTGCCCTGTGATTGTTTTTTACATTTACTTGTTTCCAGATACACCAAATAACTGGGGATGGTATGGTAGGGGCTGGGGGAACTTGCCAGATTTCCATCACCCTGCATTTTACTACAATTTAGGAGGTAAATACATTAAATAACTCTTCAAGAACAAATTCACTGGTATCTTACAGCTGTTAGTGGCTGTTGTGGTGACACAAAGTAGGCATAAATCCAGCATCTGCAGCCTCTAGAGGGACTGTGATACCCAGCTTCTGGCCTGAAACTTACTTGGAGTCTTGAAGTTAAAGGCTGTAAAGGTCCATAATCTCATGGTTCCTTGTGTCCTGAGGGAGATTGTCTCTTTTTAAGCAGAATATGCTATCTCACAGGTGCACAGCATCCTCAAGTTAGATGCTCTGCCACCATGACTTTGTTAACAAGCATGAGAAGTAAGACAGCAGTGCATTTAAAACACCTTAAAGAACATGTGTGTTTTGTAGGTGTCTGGCAGTGGCTGAAGCCCCAGTTCTCTGCAGGTATCAGCCAGATAAGGTGTCATCTGTAGCAAATCAGTCCCCAGGATGACAGCAGTCAGGCAGACAACTGGCTGCTTCATGTCTGTTTTGTTCAGAGATACTGTTCTGTGAAGGCAAAGGAACTTTTTTCTCCCTTTCTCTATTTCAGGTTAGTGGAAAATGGATGTGAAAAGATGTGGTTGACTCTACTTTTCTGTCAGTTTTCCTAAGACACATTGCTTTTAACTTCAATAAAATTCCTAAAAATGCTGCTGTCAGGGTGACTTTTGTTACTGAACATTGTTATATTAGGACGTGTCAGGCAACGGCCTCAGCTTTTTCATTCCTGTGCTGCTGACTTCTTTCTAGCTCAAGTCTCCACCTTCCCATTAGTCTCCTTTAATTCCATCTGGACTGATCCTCTGTTGGATCCTGTTGGAGCTAACTGGGGACTTCTGCACAAAATTGTTCTTAGGCACTTTGGTGGCAAACCATGACTGTACAGAAAATTTGAATAGAGAGAATTCCTGGTGCACTTCTGGAGCACTTATATCATGCATGCACCACACAAGCAACTTTTTCATCATAAAAATGTGACCATCCTTCCACATGATCACTCCTAGTATAACACACATTCAGCAAGCTTCTTCAAACGCGTAAGAAATCTACAGGCAATTTCCTTCTCTTTAGTGTTGTTGAAAGATCCTGGTTTGGAGGTTTATGTGTGTTTGGCATCGCATTTCTCACACTCTCAAGCTGCCCTAGCTTTCCATGCAGCCTCTCACAGGGCAGGCACGAGCAACCCTAGGTGTGAACAAAAATTGGTGCAGGTGGAAAAGGCAGAAGGAAGAACTCCCACCCCTTCTTTTGTTTGTACCTAGCAAAGCAGGACTCTCTCTCCTCTTCCTCTTATGTCCCTCTATGGAATTAGTCTGCAAGTTATGTTTTTACTAAAGGGAAAGTTACCCAAGAAAATTCAGCTAAACATTATGAATCGTGTCCCCTCAGGGCTTATACAGCTGAAAAATCTAAGGGCAGGTACTTTCTTTGTTGCAAAGAGATTTATCAATACTGAGACTAACATAACCCTATCATTAGGTTGTCACTCTGCTTTTCTATTGTCAAAAAGACAGCAAAAGTGGTAGGGTATTTGCAAAGTATTGCAGAGTCTTCAGCAATTATACTCATCAAGATGTTCTGTCTTTCACTGTTCAAGTTCTGCTTTTTTTTTTTTTATTTTCTTTATGTTCCCTTATGTGTCTTCCTGAACCTCTCTGCCTTTAGCCATGTTAGGAGTTGGAATTATGCAGTGTCACAAGGGAGCCTGACTACCTTTTGTTCCCACTGGCAAATGAGCTGAAAGCCGAGACAGATTCTTTTCCTCAGTCTAATAGTAGAATTGTATTTTAAAGGACAAAACTATGCCTGGTTCATAGTAACTTGAATTAACTGTTTTGTTAACCTGAGGTGTATAGCACTTGCAAAGAACAGGTTTTTATTTCAGTTGTGCTATCCAGGGATCTCCAGTGTCTTCAGTTGCTCTTTTTTGTGCCAATACAAAAATAGCATCTAAGACTTACCAAAATACTGCATATTTGCCTTGCTGTAGGAGGTGTTAGCTGTTTTGTTTGTGGGTTTGTCGTGGTTTGGTTCTTTTATTTTGTTTTGGGGTTTTTTTTGTTTGTGTGGTTTTTGTTTATTTAGGTGAAACCTTACAAACATACTCATTCTCTTTCCTGCAAGGTTTCAGATTTACAAAATAAAACATCTTACCACAGGGTGATGGACCAGGTGTGCTTAAACTACAGCTGAGTAGTGGCAGGTGTTGCCCCACCCTTTATAAATAGAAAAGAAAGGCTCATGGAAGTTGTTGAGCTGTGATCAGGAAGGGAAATGTCTTGGGAAAGAGCTGTAAGAGTCTCATACAGAAGCAGAGAGATGCAGGTGGTGACATGACTTCCAGAACTGAAGAAAGACAGAGCAGTGCTAGGTCCAAGGTAAGAGCAAAGACGTGGCAGACAGAGGGTCAGATGTGTGTTTTGCCTGGGACTGCCGAAGGAATCTATGCATTACCTGGGGTTTTGCTGCTTACGTCTTGCACAGGGAAGCTGTTCCATGTCTGCGTGATACTAGTACTGAGGGAATCTGTATTTGGCTCTGTGATGAGCTGCTGGCACAGAGGGCATATGGTGGCTAAATCTTAAGGGTAACTGTTGGAGTGAATTAGGATTATGGATGGGTTAAGTGAAGAATTTAGAGGAACCAAATAAAAGCAAAAGGTTGTAGAGCTGCTCCAGATGTGATCGCTCATTTGGCTAAAACTGTGTTTCTAAGGTGGGTTGTTTATTTTGATTTAGTGTTACATTTTGCTGGCTAAAGCCCTGTTCTTACCAAGTGACCTGAATGATGGTTTCTTTTTGGTCTTCTGTGGTGGTCTCTGGAGAATGATGCTGTTTATGCAGTTCGTTAGCTTGTATTACTCTGAATTGTCTGCATTTTCATAATTATTTTTTAACTAAGTTGTCCTTTTTTCTTTCTGATATCCCTTAAAAATATGCCTTCATTTGAACTCAAGCCTGTAAAATCCTAAATATTTGAATTGTGTACTAGATTTTAAAGGAGTAGAACGCACTTAGGTTTTACTTTCACCCTGGCTTTGTTTAAAGATCTCTAATGACAGCAATAAATATCTACTTGGTGCACTGAGTAGTCAGTCCTCTCCTTTCAGGAAGGGACATGGAGGGGAAAATGTAGAGCAGTAGAGGATGTTTTTAGCACTTTGTGCTGAAGCTGGTAGAGAGCAAAGCCAGCTGGAGGCTCTGAGGGATGTTCTGGATTCTTCTGTTGAGCATTTTAAGGGTTTGTCTCTGCTGGGAAATATATGTGACTATAAAGAGGTAATTTATAGACCTTAGTAATCTTCTCAGGGTAGGTGATGTTGGGTAAGATAACATTTAGTAGCTTCCTGAGGCACAGCAGAGAATTGGTGTCTGCTGGTATACTCCTCTGTTACTCTTTAAGGTGTTTAGAGCAGTATTTTAGGATGCATACATTACTGAGTTAATTTTCTTTGTGCGAGGATAATAAATGTGAAATAAATGGTCACACGCTCCCACTTCTTCCCCCGCTTTTTCCCCTTCTGTTTGTGGTTACAAATGGAAGATAGCATATGCAGTAGCTGTGTAAAATCAGACAGAAATGAGAAATTTAGTATGTGGAAAGTTCCTAAATAATTTCATTCTATTTCATTGAGACTAATGTTTGTTGGTACCTATTTCTTGGTTTTCTACAGTAAAGAAGAGAAAGTGGTAGGTCCACATCTCTGAAGGTTCAAACTGTTGTCCAAGTATGAAAGAACAACACCTACAAATTGTCAAATAATTTTTTACTTACTTTATTCAGTCTTTCAAATGTTGCAGACAAATTGTATACTGGGCAGCTGGAACATTTCCTTGATATAGATGCAGTGATATCGTATCTGATACAAATAATGGTTTCATTTTTAAGTGTCGAAGATAGGCCATGTAATGTCAGCAAATAAGCTATCTGATGTGCTAAAGAAAGGTGGGGGGGAAGTAACCTGACAGTAATTTTTCTGTTGTTATTTTATAGACATGCAGAGACCAAATGAAGGAATCATAGTCTCTGAATCCTTTCTAAAGTCCTTTTATGTTACAGAAACATGCTTAGAGACATCCTCTGGTGGTGAGTGCTTAGGTGAAGAGGAAAGAAAATGAGCCATAGTTCAAACAGTTCTGATATCTGCAGTTTGTCAGAAGGATCCTAGATAGCTGCTCTTCTGACCTATAGTCTGAAAGTTAGCTGTGGACATGTCTTAAATCTCTGCGGGCTGGGGAATGATGCTTTTATTAATGTTTTTGTTGGTGCTCCTACACAACTCACTCCACTCTCTGTGACTGCCCAGTTACTCGTGACTCACACACACAGTGTCTGAGGGTTATTTTCATCATCTCCGATTTCTCTTCGCTGAAAACTTTCAGTATAGCTGGACTGTGTATACCTTTGCTCTGCTCCCTTCTCCACACACTTCTTAAATCTGCTTGGTAATGGACTTCCTCTGTGGTGGGTTAAACATCACAAAGGTGGCAGGAAATAGACTCCAATTTAGGGGATCTTTGCTGCACAGTCATGGTCTAAGAAACCTGACTGAGCAGTAATGGGAACATCATGTAATAAATCATCACTAAATGAAGAGGTTATGGCTCATTGGAGCTGTACTTACTAAATGGTGGATTGCTGTTTGGAACCACAGAAAATCTTATACATCCTGTGAAGGCAAGTGAAATGTGTCGAGGTGCTTGGAAAAGGAATTTCCACTTCTGATCTAGCAAGCAGTTAACTTCTTGAAGGTGGTAACTGGGCTTACTAAAGGCATCTAAGGTTACTGCAGCTGCATGTTAGCACCTCTTCTAGGACTGACCACACGTACTGTACTGAGCAACATTCTCTTCCTTTATTGTTTGTTCGTTCCATGCAGAACACGGCAATAAGTAGTTTATACTTACTATAAAACAGGGAAAACATTTCCAGAATAGTCTGGCTTTCCAAGCTTCATGAGATGCATGTTATGAGGGTGACGTAGAGGTGCAGAAATTCAGACTTCAGCTGTGGAAAGTGGTGTTCTCCCTTTCCCCAAAGCAGTTTTATTGGTCATGCTGTCTGCCACAGCAGGTGGTATTTGGAAAGATTGGGTTGAAATGATTAAAACAATTTGGAATGAGAGATAAAAGGATCTTCCCCCTATCTTATCAGAGAATTTATACAAGTGTTTCAATTGTGTGTCTGTGAAGACTACTGTGTACTGAAGCAGGGTTCTGGCATTCTGTGGAAGAAATTCCTTTCAATTCTTCAGCAACAGAAAGCTGTGTGATCTGGCAAAATGCTTTGTTTGCATAGAACCACAACCCAGTTGCCTGAATTCTGGAAGCGATTCTCCCCACTGCACAGGTGGGGAAGTCCTGTAGCAAGAGTTATGCTCAACTTATGCGTGAGTGCACCATTCCCAAGTGATGCTTGGCTTGGAAGCAAGAGAAGCTGGGGTGGAAAAGTGAAGGCAGGAAAGGGGAAATAGATGGGAACCTCAAGGAGGCACAAAAGAGAGCTAGCACGGGGTTTAGGAGGAATAGGGCAGGCTCTAGAGTTTGAAAGTATCCTTCATCTTCTGTCTCTTCCTAACTTCAGAATATGTCTTTGAAATCTGAATGTTTTCTCATCCCTCTGGCTTTGCTTTGCAGACAGAGCTCTAGTAGCTGCAGAGGTGTGGGCTTGTCTTCGACAAGTGTAGGGGCAGGAGTTGTAGCGTGTGCAGTAGAACTCCTTGTAGTTATTGTAATTGCTTTGCTGCATATATACACGCAGTCATTCCATGAAGAAGCCACTTTTAATTACTAACTAAAGTTGGCTTACAAAGTGCACCTCTTAATTTTATTATAAAACTGCGCTGTTTGTTCTCTAGTCGAGCTTAAATTAATAGGTGGTCTCTGAATTTTTCAGTTGCTTTTCAGCAAATCTGTCTTACTGTTTTGTGTGTGTGTGTGTGTATATATGTATTTGTCATACATATTTAACTTTAATAAGTTTCCCTTTTAGAACAAGAGATGATAATCTTCCCTTTTGCATTAATTCTTCCTGAACAGAAGCTATACTCAGGAATGGAAACTGTCTGCATTCAGACTTGCTCTATTAGACAGAGCTAAGAATGAAATCCGGTTATGATTTGTAATTACTGCCTATAGTGATTCCACTCCCCACCCCACCCTTCTCCTTTGAAAAGAACAGTTTAAAAATGTTGTTCCTTTAGATTTATTTCTACTTATTCCTCCCCACTCTCCCCAGTAGCTACATTGTTGTTGTGCTAGGGAGGAAATGAAACCATGATGTTTCAACTGCTGCAGGGATCAGTTTGTAACTCCTGCTTACTGCTTGTTGGAGTTTGCATTTAATACCTAGTATGCTTACATGAGGTTACTATATTCATGCTGGTGTTTGGGGCATACTTTACCTATAGGTAGCTGTTGTGACTGACTCATCCAGCATTGATGAAAAGGTTATGGGATGGATAAGCAAGCAAAAGTTTACTTCTGTTCCAAAAGGGTATCTGATAAGTGATTAGGAGCTAAGAATCCCTATACTTATCTCCACTTTGTTGCATAATTTCCATCACTTCAGATCAAAAGTGTGAGCTTCTGTAGTTAGGCAAAACTCTTGTATTGAACCAACTACCTAATTTTTTAAGATTTAGAATGAGTTTCAATTCTAGTTATACCCACTTCCACCTGAACAGACTTCTTATAAAATGGCTTTCATTTATTTGCAGAAATATAGTTTCTCAAGGTTTTACTGTAAGACTAATGCTTCACTGGCCAAAGTAGGAATCGTTTGCTTGTTTTTCCTCCAGAGGCCTCCCTTCTCTGTCTCCCCACCTCCCGATGTTTATGGCAAGTGAATCAATCTTCCGTTACAGACACTCATCTTCAATTTTGTTAGAAAAAAAATCCTGTTGGGGAAAAAAAAAAAGGTTATCACCTGCTTCCTGCTGTGTGTGTTTCTGAGACCAGTGACTTGACAAATCCAGCTGCCCGTGCAACAGGAGGCAGCACAACTACGCAGATTTCTTCTGAATGTGCTGAGAAGTTACAGGTCTTTCTAAGAAATATTAACAGATGAGAGCCTTCTTTCAGATAATAGAAGAAATACAGAGCATGCCATTTAGAGCCCCCAAATGCATTGTGGTAGGTCACTCAATACAGCAATACTGCACTGTAATCCAGCCATGAATCAACATCAGGTTTGTCCCTTAGCACAGTGTAAGTTACTCATAGCACTTGCTCGCTCCCTTCCCTTTGCATCTTCCCTCCCTCCTACTATCTGTTCACATCACATCACGTAGCTATAAGACTAACAATGAGAAATACATTACCATATGTCATCTTTCAGATCTGATCGTTAAATGTCTTAAACCACTTGCACAGAACAAGTGTAGGGGGTTGAAATTTTTCTTTAAGATGTTTTTTTGGTTTTTTCTTTGCTTGTTAAACTCTGAAGTACTCCCAGTCTATGTAAACTTAAGTGTGTGTCTCAGCTTGAAATACTTTAATCACAGCTATGTGCAGCAGTATAACTCAGCTGCTGGAATGAGTTCAGCAGCCAGCCACCAAAGGGGCTGGAGCAACTCTGCAGGAGAGGCTGAGGGAGTTGGGCTTGTTAAGGATAGGGGGGAGATGACTTTGGGATGTGTATAGTGGGCAGCCTTCCCCTGCCTATGTGGAGTCCCTAGGGAACGTGGAGCCAGACTTCACAGCAGTGCATGGTGGGAAGATAAGAAGCAACAGTGTGATAGACTTTCACCTCTGAGGACCTTGCTCCTCAAGGTTGTTGTTTTTTTTGTCTTTTCAATTGTTAACAGGACTCAGTTAAAATGATATTAATCAAGTGCAGAGGAGAAATATGTTAATCTCGTCTAATCTTCATTCCACCTCCTATAGCAGAGATGAGGACAGGAATGCTAGCTGAATAATGGATGCTTTATGTTAAGGTTCAGTTACACATGGAGCTTGTAGATGATACTTTTTAAAAATGGGAAATGCTTAAAAAGTGTGTGCTTTTCTTTGAAACCTAACCTTCTTCGGCTTAACTAGCCAAGCTATAGTAGAACAGTGCTACTGAAGTCAATATTAAAATGGTATCACTTAATTTAATTTTAATGATAAATCAATAGAGAGCATTTACTACTTAGAAAATCTAATGGATCTTGTACCAGTAAAGGTTACTAATGACTCTTAGCTCTTGAAAGACAAAAAATGCTGTGTGCAAAAGTGTATTCGAAGTTCAAAATAAAATAAGGAAAAAATAAAAATGTGGTGTGCTAGAAAACTGTGTACTTGGCACAAATGTACCTAGGCACCTGGCTTAAGGGCTGACCACTGTCGTCATCCTTGGGAGGACAGATCTTTGCATTTCTATACAAATTCTGAGTTGGATTACTGAGATAGGATATGTTTCTGGTTTAGTAGTCTAAAACATTAATTGATAGTTTCAATTTAAATAAAAAAAATGTACAGGAGAGAGAGGAAACACCAAAACCAAGTCATCTTCTAGATGTCCTTAATGCAGTATATCAAGACATATTTAACTTTTATGAGCACTTTTAATAGTATTGTTGTTGCCTCTCAACCTGAATGTGTCTAAAAGGACTGTTGGAAGAAATGTCTCCATAGCAATGTTTTCTAAAGAATTTAACAATAGTTGTGCTCAACCGGAGGGAGCAGCATACTTCTATTATCTTTATTTAATGGCAACTTCATTCAGGCCTGAGGTTTTTAAGTGCTCCCACACAACAAGTGATAAAAAACAGGACCAAAGAAGACACTAATACCAGCAAGATTATAGGCTGTCTCCTCTTTTGCAGTAGAAATGTGTGCGTGTTTTTTACTGTAGTCTCCTGGCTGATTTTACTCCCTGGCTTGTTTTGGAATAGTTCTTCCTGCTCATTGGTTACAGAGAAACCATTTGGTATCTTGTTTTTTACCACCCAGTTAAAATTCTTCTGAAAGGGGATTTCATTGTCACAGTGGTTGAAATTATTCTTGATGGAGAACCTCTCCCTAGACCAGCAATGAGACTGGTGGGGACATTGATTTCTGCTGCTTCTAAATTTTGTTCCTGTGAGAACATCTTAGGAAATTTCTCTGCGTGAAGACAATGTGCACGGTGCGCATGTCTGCTAGTGGTAACTATCAAAAAGAGTTGTGCTTTTACAGACTTCACACTAGGACAGCTTTGCTTAAGCCTTACTGATGTTATCTTGAGTTAGGACAGATGATATCAGAATTGCTGCCTTTCATCTACCCTCACAGGTGGCAGATATGACTGGGCTTAATTGTAAAAACCCAAGTGCACAGGATGATAAATCTCTTTCTGTGCTCCCTTTTCTCAGTGATGGTAGAGCTGTTGTGCTATGGTGTGCATAGCCGTGGTTATGAAAACAGCCATAGCGAAATCAGATTGCTGAAGAAGCAACTGTCTTTTTCTAAATGACTTCAGCCCTCTCTTTAAATCCTTGAAATGGATTTGAATCCTGGCTCTTGCTTCTGTGAAAAAAGGTTTGGGACAATCTTGTCGTGAAAAACACAATCCAGACTGTGGAAAGCACATCTGGGCCCACTGCCCATTTTCCTAGATATCCTTGAGTTAGAAAAGATAATGTTCTATCTATCTCAAATTTAATTTCATACCTTAAAAAAAAAAAAAAAACAAACCACACACACACACAAAAAACCCCAAACACCCAAACAAAAAAAACCAAAGCAAAACCAGCCAGATTTGGATATTGGAGTCAGAACAACTTACACACCTGCGAACTGCTGTGTCGTGGTGTGGCATTGCCCTGGTGACACTTGCATCCTACTGTAGAGCATGGTGGGATTATGCACCTCTGAAGAGAGGTCCTGCTCTTCATAGGATGTGGTATTACTCTGGCAGATATATCTAGGTTTTAGTTTTCCTATGAATAGGCCTGCCTAAGCATAACTGCAGTATTTCTGTGGTCCTCATTCTGTAAATGGGCTTGCATAAGTTTGCTGTGCTTTCTTGCTGTACTAAAACTGGAGCTTTTTTTGCCAGGCTTGCACTTTCTTTCGGAGACTCTTTGGTAATTTGGCATCAGGGGATGGTTGTCTTCATCTCCTAGGCCAGAGAAATGTAACGGGCACCACTAGAAGGGCATCGGCTATATCTTTAAGTTTCCCAGCACCTATAAAACTTTGAAACGTGATAATTATTAAACAGTGTAGCACAAAAATGGAAAATGCCTTCATCACTGCTTTGGGTCTTGCTGATTGCCTGTCGGTGACTTTTGCTGCTGTTTTGATGTCTGAATATTGAAATTGCAATGAGAGGCACACAGTGTCTTATCTACTTAGTTGTTCTTGGATGCTGACCTTAGTATTTGTAATGGCAAGAAGCCAAAACTTTCAGATTTGATTCGGTCTCTGCTTTATACAGCTGCAAGCAGCAAGCGGTTCTGATGAAGTGTCATGTTTTTAAAACTTGAGTAAGCAGCCAAAGAATCAGGTCCTATGCATGCACATCAGAATATATATATACACGAACAAAATTCAACCTGTTATCTTTGTGGGGTAAATTCAACTGAGGCAACCTGAAGATGCAACTCCAGTCCAGTGTCATTTAGTACTGGCTATTTCTGCAGGCTTCTAGAAAGAGCTGTGAGCTTTCTGCCATAGGTAAGAGCTAGACATACTGATAAGAGAAATTTATATATCTAAGAACCCAGTGAATTACTTGTATTTGAAAGAAGTGAAGTTTGATATCCACAATTTCCTTTTCCTCCTGGCTGCCTCCCTCCATGCGAAAGTTAGTGGCAAGACTCGTAATGTAAATAGGGCCACAGTTTTCTCACGGATTGAAGAAACATGCTCATGCTATAGAGATTCAAGAACAAAATCCCTAAATCTTTTCTTTTTTTCTATGGATGTGTACCTTCCAGAGCTAGTTTGTCAGATTTAGTTTACACAGAAATCCCTGTTCAGCAGGAGAAAAAGCAGTGTCATGTCTGTCTGCTGCTTACATTTCTGCAAGAACCTCATCTTTTAAGCACCTGCTGTCTTTGGCGTTATGTTTTAGAAGTATTTTTCATGTGTAATTTCTGTGCTTTAGCCCCATCTTCCGCCCTACCCTGCTCCAAATGGATAGATTATATGTAACGCTTCTGTAGCAATCCAGCACAAGATTGCTACAGTGCTCTGTGAGCATGTAAAGCTCTGTCATAAATTCCAGCTGTGGCCACATCAGCAAAATGTGTTTTAAAACACTTCATTAATAATAGCTGATGTCTTTAAACCTTAGGTTAGTCAATTATGCTTGACATAATAGTGGAATATCATTAAATGATTTCATGGAATCAATCTTGTAAGGAAAAGGGGAGACAGATCAGTTTAATTTTGCAGAAGTAATTATCCTGTTTAAAAAGTTATGCAAAGGAGGGGTGGGGTGGATCAAGGGTCTATATGCTGCTATGAATCTGTGGTTGCTTTGAAGTAGCTGGAGTTGCAGCATTTTAGTTATAACTTGCAAGCTAATTTCTGCTCTCAAAATCCATTTCAGCTTGGTGGCTACTTCTGTTTCCACGTGAGAATAAAACTTCAGTGCCCCGCAGGTGTATACAGCTGTCTGGTGGATCTTCTCAGTGTGCGTTTCTGTGGTGTGCCTAACCTCACGCGTTGCTGTTTCTTCTCTTGTAGAAGCTGTGTAAACTCGGACTTGATGACATTCAGACATAAGACACAAAAAAACCCACCCTTGCTTTTCTTTACTACTGGGTTGCCTAATACTGCTAAATAAAATACGAAGTGATTTCTTGTATGTCATGGAGGAGCTTGCGTTGGCCACAAGAACAATGCCTCGGCACTCAATGGTGTATAACCTAAAATTTATTTGCTATTAAAGGCAGGTGTAGTGGGTGGATAGCAATTTTATGTCACACATCACACACCAATGTGGGCACCTGCCCTCCAGTCCAGTTTAGATGGAGGTCAGGGACTGGGAAATGAGACAGTCGCTCTGCCCAGCTGACACACGGGATCCCAGCTGCCGACCCCTACAACTTTGTAAGGTGCAGTCTTTTACACAGTGTCAGATGCTGGGTTAAGCATTTCCCCCGCCAAGGATTATCTCTGTTATTTCCCTCAGATCTCCCATCTCAAATGTGTTACAAAATGTGTGTATTTTGCAACAGGTAGATATATTAATCTATTGGTTCCTTGTTTTCCAGTATATACTGTATTATCAGAGCCAGGCAGATGCAGCTGAGATCTCATTTATTTGGGTGGTGCTTTTGGGTAGGCTTCACACTGTGACACTTACATCTGCAAAAATCTGAGCACAACTTGTGGTGTGTTTTTTGTATTTTTTTTTTCTTTTCTTTTCACTTGCTGACATTCCAGGCACAGTTTTTGGCAGAGGGTGTTGCAGAAAAGCTTTTAGAGCAGGCAGGCCATCTGTAGGAATGGGAATCAGCTGCTGAGATGAGTGGGAGAGAGATTTTAATATGATGTTCATTTTCTCAGAACTAAATCAACAGCCGTCTCTACTTTTGAAGCTTGTCTGATGACTTTGAGAATCTGGCTTTTTTTTTTTCTTCTTTTTTTTCCTGTGGATGCTTTCTAAGATGTGCACAAGGAAACTGTTCTGCATCCTTAGTAGGACGAATTTGTGTCTCTGTAAAAAATGACTTCCCTTTCTGAGGGCTCAAATATAATACAAGGGTACAAAGATACCATCTCTCTCTCTCTCTCTCAAAAAAAAAAAAAACAAATTCAAACCATATAAAATTAGTGGTGTATGTGGTATTTGCAGGTGGGAAATATGCACGTATCTGTCTTCATGGTTGTATGGAAACATTACTAAATGTTTCCAATAGTGCTAAGAATGAACATTGATGTTAAAAAGCAGAATTTTTATTTGGTAAGTGAATCTTGTTCTTTCTACTTCAGATTGTGAAATTTTCTGGGTTTTACAGGTTCTGCTGTCCCCCAATGGCATCTCATTTTTAGATTTTTAGTGGACTGTTGAGTTTTGGGTGAGATTATTTTTCATTCTCCATTTTAGAATGGACACATTTTGTTCAGTGTCCTTTTATTTCCCCCCCCCCCCTCTTTATTTAACACCCCTCACCTTCCCCATTAGTTGCTAATTTTAATACTTAACCTTGTACATTTGTTGTCCTGTAGCAGTCATTTGTCTCGTAGCGCTGAATAGCTGTGCTGGAAACCGTGCTGGGGAAAGATGTGGTATGCTGACACCACTCTGGTTTGATCCCTGTAGTGCTGCGTGATGGAAGGACATGCATGCTGCTTAGATTGGAAGAGTGCCAGAAGCAGAACATCCTTTCTGTATATCGATTAGCAAAGGGAATAGTCAGTCAGATAACAGGCCTGTTTCAGACACTTGTTTTTTTTGCTTCAGATGGGATTTGTTTTACATAATCACTGAAATTATTTGAAATCTATGAAAGACGTCAAATTTTATCACCTGTTAGCTTTAAGGCATACTTTTGCCTAGCATTTATGAACTTTGAAACAGCTTGGACAGATTTCTGACTCTTGGACCCTTGCTTTGTCTTATGTTTACAGACAGAGGTTAAGATCTTTGGTCTGTAAAGCCTTCCCAAGCGAGACAAGTTAACTGTATCCCTGTAAAGCCTTAAAAATTCACGTGGCAGTGCATTTTCTGTCCAGGTCATTCAGAGGAGAGACTATTTAGGATGTACTGCCACCTACCCTGGGATTTCACTGGGATGCTAAGCGTGCTTTATAGAGCTTGCCTTTGAACCACAGGTGTTTGGTATGTGGCCTGTGTTACGGCAGGTCAGAGCCAGAGGGATTTTGGAGTCTTCTGTTGCTGAGAATTAATGGCATAATCCCTGCTTTTTAAGTAGGTGGAATTTACAGTCTTGTCAAGACAGGGGATGTGGAAGATGTCTGCCTCTGTAAGAGTCTGGCGTGCTGAGGGTGGGATAAAAGGGAACTGGTGTGCATGACAGTGGTTTGCTTGCCAATGGTTCCTAGGCTTGATGAGGCTTAGGAGTCTCACTTCTGAATAGCACCAGGCCCTCACTGAAAGAGATAGTAGCGTCTGGTGCTTTTGGAGGTCACTATTGCTTTCTTCTCCCATTTCTTTGTACCACTAGTGCTTGTTTTCTGCAAAGGACTTGTTCAACGATGTTATCCCCAAGGTCTGATCAGACTTTCCAGAAATGACTGGAGTAAGATTGCCTTTTTGTAACACCCTGCAGAGCAACCCTGCTACTTGCTGGCCCTGTGGCTCACTCCAGGGGGCCGGGTGGATTGCCCATACCTTCTCAGAAGGCTTTATGAGTGTCAGTCTTCAAGAATATCTAAATATATTTTGGTTTTTAAATGTAGAATTCTATTGGAAGTCTCTGTTGAGAGGGCAACTAGAGATCAGAACTGGTGGTAACTTGCGGCTTAATGCTCTCTTAAGAGTCAACCAACTTTATTTTTGATTGTTCAGTGGGACTTGACTGTACAACTAGTAGGCGTTCTTTGCTGTCAGAGAAAGTCCTCTATTTTGTAATCTTGTTGCTGCTGTTTTAACTCTCTAAGCCACTGGAAGGTCTGTATTCTTTGTTTCTGGGAGAGGTTTTTTCAGTTTATCTTGCATAATACATTTGCCTCTAGATAACCTGTGTAGTTGTGGCTGCTGCTCTGTCCCACAGTGAGCTGCTGTCTTCTGCAAAGCAGAACGTTCTGACTGTGTTTCCTGCACCACCGGCTTTGTGTGTTACTGTCCATGTCTTAGAAGAGCTATTTTTCAGGAGAATTGTGAAAGAAACTCAAGGCAAATGTATCCTAGTGTTTAAAGTGCTCAGGTAGAGGTGGGCTGTGTCTGTGGTGGCAAATCAGGATTGACACCTGGGCTTTTTCAGCCTGGAGAAGAAATGGCCTCAGGAGGACCTGCGAGCAGCCGGCCCATACTGATGGGGAGGTTATCAAGCAGATGGAGCCAGGCTTTTCACAGCAGCGTGTGGCAGGAGGGTGAGAGATGGGCAGAATTTGAAATGAGCAGTTCTGACTACATACAAGGAAGTATTCCCCCATCAAGGACAGTGAGGTGGATCAGTTACCCAGAGTGTTTGTGCAGTCTCCAGCCTTGCAGGGTTTCAAGACCTGACTGAGCCAAGCCCTGAGCAACCTGGTCTGATCCCACGGCTGAGTGTGCTCTGAGCAGGATGCTGGACTAGATACCTCTTGAGGTCCCTTACAAACTGCATTACCCGATGAACTTACTAGTCACAGGCCTTCTGAAGACAGCATCAGGCAGACACTTGGTTTTCTAGCCTGCAGGGTTTAGGGGTTTGGTTTTGATCACTTGCAGGGAAATCCACATGGCTTTCTCTTGGTAATTAGACCCTGCTTAGGCCAGATGGCACAGCCTCCCTGTGGGATGCTGTGGCCTGCCTGCACCCAGCAAAGGAGCAGGCAGCAGCAGGGGTGCTGTGCCACTGCAGCACCCCGATTGCCCATGGGACGGTGTGCCAGGAGGGCACCCATGCACCCTGGGGAGGGGAGGTGAGCTTGTCTAGCCCACCTGGCCAGTGTATGTGGGTGCAGGTGATTACAGCATTTTGGGGCTGGTTACAGAGGCTATTTAGAAATTTATAGGTGTTCATTAACATTTTGTAAGTGTCTAGTGTTGTGGTTTATCTGTTGTATTGTTGATATTGATTCTGAATATATAGTTCTCAACTTCCCAGTTAATTACATGTTGTTAATAAATCAATAAGCCCCTTTGATCCTGATTTAAGTCACATGAGCCCAGCAGTTTTTTCCAGCAGCAGTCACTTTTATCTTCATTGCATTTTTACAGTGATGGGACTCTAAATCGCTTAGTGCTTTTTGATGGTTCTGTTTACAGGGTTCTTTTCAGTGAGTATACCCAAAACAGTAAGAAGATGTTACATTTTGGAAGATAAATTAAACTGTTGATCTTTTAATGACAGGAACACTAGCACAGAACAGGAACAGTAGGTGTCTGGAAACAAATCCACCCTATTGTCCATTTTGTCCTTGTGGGAGTGGATCTTTCTGCCAGTTTTTCCCTCAATCCAATTACCTGGAAGTGGCTCTTGAGTGCTGTAAATGTCACAACATGAGGGCACAAGGGGCCTGAATTTTCTTCCTGCTCTTCACAGGATTCTCCCAGCCTAGACTGATGTTATAGGGTCCAATTGAATGGGTGTCTCTGAATTTCTCTCTTTTTTTGCCTGTATCATCTCTGTTCTGGGAAAGTTTAACCCGTCCTCTTCCCTGACCCAATTTGTAAGTAGTGGAGACCTTTTTCTGTAGTGACCAGTTGCATCTTTTCTGAAGGAATATGACCCATGTTAAATTAAAATGTATAAATTGAATATCACCTATCACAGCAGTGCTTCAATTTTTCTGTCTGAAATATATTTTTCTTTTCCCCACCCCACCTTGGAGCGAGAAGGAAATTTTTTTAAATTATTTTCTTATTTTTAAAGGCATTATTTTAGAATGAATAGACTTGTTCGTGACAAGGTACCCCCTGCCCAGCCCCGTACCACAATTTTCAACACTTGAATCTGTTGTTGTTGCCCTAAGGTGAGGCAAGACATCTGCTACAGTCTGAAACTACTGATGTGAACTAAAATTATGGCCCCCATTCAATTAATGGCTATAACTTTGTTTTAGACCAGACTTTATATCACAAAGTCTTCGCAGTGTTGCAGAAGGAGCATTTCTTTCCATGAGCTGTGTTTTCATATGACTATGCTTTTCTATACTTGTATTCAAAGCAGTTCTTCATTGTGTCAGAATTAACCTAACATTTGGAGGAGTGTTCAGGAATGCACAGTAATTGCAACATTTGCAAAATACTCAGATTCCCAAGTAATGACTACTGTAACTTCCTATTAATCAAAATAATTTTTCTAATTTTTTCATGTCTGAGTTAAGGGGCTTGCATAACTATCACCTGCTTAGGGTAATGCATATTTCTCTACTTTTAGTAGATGAAATCAAGATTAAAAGACAGAATTTGTAATGGTGGTTTTCTTAAAGATTTGAAAATTACAAATCTGGTCTGCAAAAATTGGTGAGCCTCAGCATGCCTTCTAATTTTTGAGCCTTTAGGGCTTTGACTTTTCAAGCTGTCTGTAACTCAGGACTAAAAACAATCTCATACTGAAACTGAGATTCCTACCTAGCTACATGAGTCTACACATTAGGAGGAAGAGAAATGCCAAACTTTTGGAGTCTTTCTATGAATATCTGAGTTGGTAGCACTTTGTTCAGTGTAGATCATCTGTGCCAGCCTATTTGGCCTTAGGGTTGAACATACTATTTCAAAAAAGACACAGGGCTCACAATCAATACCTTGTGGCCAGCCAGCTGCCCTGCTATGCTCCCTGGTCTTGATCTTTCTCCCACTCAAGTCACTGAGAAAATTCCCTATGACTTGAAGATGTGCAAGATCAAACCCCTTATGTGGAGCTCTTTCTTACTCTTGTGCAGAATTTATCTGGAACAGATGGGTGTATTAAGCCTTTTTGAAGTTTGAAAAGGTGTTTCGTTGTGGCCTTTTGGTGGCCTTGTTTTTCCTACTCCAGCAAGCATAGGTAAGCGGTAATTCTTGATTCAAATATGTCAAAAGGGATTAATTTGCCTTCTAAGAGTGGAATCCAAGAGATCTGCTCTGAATGCAGAAAGAATTATCACTTGTCATTGGAGGGGTAAAACTGCAGCACAGACCACAGCTTTGGAGTTAGAATCTTTCATACCAGTTCTTATAAACTGTCCCTGGAGAAACCGTAGCATGCAGTCCATCCCGGTGTGATGGTACACAAATCTGTATGTCAGTTGTGGCTCACCATCAATGACGGCAGGAGTAATACATTAAGGGAATAATTTTCTGTTCTTCATTAGTCTGTCATAATTCAGTCTAAGTAATAGCAAGAGGGAAATGTTTTACTGCTACAAGATGGCTTGTTCAGTACCTCTGTTGTCTAATCATGTGAGAAGATGCAAGCTGGGTGATTATACGCATGTAGGAGATGATGCAGCACTCTTGCAGCACAAGAAACACCAGCACTTGCTAACAGTCATTAATGTAGATTGCCTTGGAAGATTATTACCATCTCAATAAAACTGGCACAGAAGTGCTGGATTCCGGGGCCCCTGCTTAGATTTAGCTGAACTTTCCTTTGTTGTTTCTGTTTGAAACCTTTATGAACTTTGTAAGGAAGGAAGCTCAGCTTTTGATAGGTGATAAAGATCCAATTGCTTAATTGCTTTTGTGATAAATGTTGGCATCCCCTGCCTGTCTAGGTGAAGACTACAGTAACTTTATTCTTACGTTTCAACTGAGTTTGTATTGGGTAAGACTTACTGCCCTTAACTGCCTCCACATTCATCTGTTTCCTGGCAATATTTATGTTTCTTTCTATATCCTGGAGTGTTTCTTTAAAACCTTTCTGTAACACTCATCTATTTTTTTCAGAGACAATGGAATAAAATTTCTTAATGCTTGGGTTAATTAAATCACTGGCCAATGGTTCTGCATGAAAATGAAGGAAAATTCTTTGCATCGTAGCTTTCAAATGCCAGTGCCTGCTGCTGTGACTTGTATAGCCAAACAATTTCTTGATACATAAAAAGCCTTCTGGGATGCAGTGAACTTTGTGATTGTAAATTGAAAAGGTTTTACATTTGCATAGAAAACTATTTATAAGATGTCCTATTCAAAAAACATTTGGAGACTAAAGCAGTGAAAGGCATCTGTGTTAAGGTAACTTAAACTGGACCAAATTCCTTCATTGCCTTATTTAGGACTTCTATTAGTGAAAGAAAGAGCTTGTTCATTAATCTACATGTAATATTCAGAAACATCTCATTTATGGAAAGAGAAAGACTAGGTTCAATCGACTTTCTATACTTGCTTGTGGGTTGCCATCAGATAATGCTATGCTGCATTTTTTTTACCTGTAAACAAATAAAGGAGCTGAAAACATTTCAAAACCAGGTTTAGGAATGTAGGTGACTGATAGTATGTTGCTAGGAAAATATAAGGATAGGAAGATCCGTGAGACGTCTCCTTTTCGTTGCACAGCATGCATTTTGGTTGTCTAGGCAGTTTGCTGGGGTTGCACATTCAAACTAGTGTACCTGACTGTATCATGCTGCCATCTACACTTCTTGTGTAGTCTTCCTGCCTTGTCTAAGGAGGAGCACTGCCTAAGCCTACGGGGTCTGTTTTAATTCTTGCACTAAACTGCTACTTGCTTTTGGCTGTGATGCTTTTAGTATGGGGGTGCTACAGTCATGGTTAACAGGGAGTTTTCCGCTGGCAGTTTGACAATTCCCCTTATCCCTATCTTCTCATATCTTTGCACCATTACTCTTCTTTCCTCTGTACGTTCTGCTTAGAAATATTTTATTATTTGTCTCAATCCTTCACTTTTCTTGGATGTTACTGCAGGTTGCTAGCATGTAGCATGCTGACAAATGAGCTAGCTGCAAAGAAAAGCATATGAAAAACCTGAAAACAGAGGGAATGATCTGAAGACCACAGTTTTAACAGTACCAACAATATATACTGCTATGAAGATTTTCTGAAGTACCTGTTATTGCTGTGGAGTGATCAGCCTCTAGTGCTAGGAATAAATGAAATTCTTTGAGCAGTGACTGAGGTCTTAGCATGCAGATGCCCTAGTTTGCCCCTTTGTTTAGCTGAACTCAGCAAAATGCCTGCCTACAGCTCTCAATTCAAAAAACCTCTTGTATTATACATGGAAAGAATTAGAAGAATTTCTAACTTCTTTTAAAATTGCAGCCCTAACAGCTTAGGAATGTGTTTCAGAAAATGTCCTTGGAAAATTTGGGTGTTCTGTCTTGACATAGAACCCAGGTGATCATTGTAAATGCAGGAGTCAGAAAATTTAAAGACTAGTCCAAAGCACTGATAGCTGTCTTTACTTTCTTTAGGTAGGGAAATTGTGGTTTGATGAAATAATAAATACCTGACTCATGGCAATCACAGTTTTAGAAAGTCATGCATTCTGCAGGGTGTACTAGGCTGTTTAAAGCAAAATCAATCTCTTTGTAGTCAAACTTAGTGAGTTCCAGATCTGGGGTTTTGTTTTGTGGTTTGGGGTTTTTTTTCCTCTTTTTTTTTGTTTTCTTCAACTGCTATGGTCATCTAGAGATACCCAGAAAGCGATGAGAATGTGATTCATTCCAGCTAAGTGTTAGCTGGGTTTTATTGTTTTTTTTTTTTTTTTTTTTTAACTGTTTGTTTGTCTCTCTTTCATTTTGTTTCACTTTTCAATTGGAACAAGGATGACTGGGATGTAACTTACGTGTAACAGCTTCAAAAATGTCTTTTCCATGACTACACCAATATAAAGTATTGCTTATTGGTATCTATGGCCTCAATATTTTAGTTACAATTTGATAAATCAGAAGTAGAATTTTCAATATTCTCTCCAACTACTAGGCTTGTTTAAGAATTAGTGTTTCCCAGAGCTACGTTTACCCACACAGGTACTCTATCTACAAGGTCAGCTTACTGGAAACTGTCCAAGGCTGAATAGTCATTGTTTCGCAAAGGATCTGCTACTAACCTTTAAATTTTTTTTATTTCTTTTTGTGTTAATAAACAGATGGTAGAAAAAGGTCCCAACCTACAGTGCTTTTTATTAATGTAGAGTGAACTAGCAGTGTTGGAGTCTGTAAGTCATCAACTGGCAGTTGATCAACGGTCATCTTGTTGCCAAGTTTGTCTGGGTTTTCTCCACAGACTTGTGGGACATGTTGCCTACTATTTTTTTTCATAAAGGAGAAACTTTAGTTGGAAAACTTAGTGGACAAGGTAAGATTTTTTTCTAAATCCAACTTCAGCTAGACTTTCATTAATAGCATGTTGGGACCTCTAACCATCTTTCCTATTGTTTGTCCTCTGTTTTATTTTGGAATTTCAGAATGAGAAAGACTTGTCTCTGAATTGATTAACTTAAAAATTACTTAAGATTCAGTGCTTTAGCAAAGGTTCTATTAGGAAATAAGCCCAAATAAATCCACAACTTAGTGTCCCTTTAGCCATGATTTTAAATAAAAGGTAAAGTGCTTAACAGAAGTGGGAAATCATGAGGCTGCTCTTAAGCTTTATACTTGTAGAAACTCAGCTGGGGGCAGGGAGGTGGGGGTGGAAGGAAAATGGAAAAATGGTGTGATGCCAAAAGGCAACAAAAGAAAATCTCTAATGTGTCAGTCATGATGGGAACATTTGTCTTTTGACTGTCAGTGTTGGAGGCCATGAGCTCTTTGGGATTTCTTATGGAGCCAGGGCTCTGTGTTGCTGATGCTGTGCTCATTTTGGAGTGGAGTGGAGGTGGGTCTTGTAGGAGGCAGTCATTCACATAGATTTTTAAGTGTAGCTGTAGTAAACTCTTTAACAGTCAGCTCTGACTTTTTCATTCTGACTTTCAATTGTGTACTTCTTCACCAGCCTGTAAACGTAACGTGGTAGACGTGACAATGTGGTCAGTGAGCTGGCAAGGGTTTTCATGGTTTTAGCAAAGATGGCACCAGACTTTTCTTGGAGGTGTGCAGTGGAAGGACATGTAGCAGAAGACACAAATTGGAATATGAGGAATTCCAGCTTAATATAAGGAAAAATATTTTTCACCATGGGGGAGGTCAGATACCAGAGCAGGTACCAAAATTTGTTTGAAACATCAGTGTTTGGAGATATTCAAAAGCTGACTGAACAAAGCCCTGAACTGAACAACCTGTTATACATAGACATGCTTTGAGCTGGGGCGTTGGGCTAGATGACTTCCAGAGAAACCCTTCCAACCTGAGTTATTTTGTGGCTTCCTAACAGCTGAGGATCAGGGGAAGACTTCATAAGCTATATCAAAGAGGGTAGAAAAAGATCTTCAAAATTATAGTGACATTCTTGAATGTAACTTGTTCTAGCAGTCAGCTCTGAAATAGATCTTTCTGCTTCTCTGATACCAACACCTTGTGCTTTACCAATTATAAACATATCCTCCATCTAGTTTGTTTGGTTTGGTTTTTTCTAGCAAATAGGAATGGTGATAATTTCGACTTTCATGGAATTATGTTCTTGGCAGCTCAAAAAAGAGACTGCTTTAGTTGACAGGTTGCTTTAATGTCTCAATTTCACATGCATTGGAAAGACAGTTGACAAAAAATGAGTAAAACCCAATTATACAACAGAAAATGGAGAAGGCACGTTTGGCTGGCAGTGAGAGTTCCACAGAGGTCAGAGCACTGACCTCTTCTGTTTCCAGCCAGCATCAATGACCTAAATGTGGGAAATAAACTAATTGAATTTGCTGATGCCACAAAATCAAGAATTGAGGTCACTTCTGAACAGCAGGTAAGATTCAAAACTGATTTAGATCTGCTATTTAAGTGGTCTCAAAGAGAGCAAATGAAATTGTATGTCTACAAGTGGAAAGTAATACACACTTGGCTTCAAAATAAATTCATGAATACGAATTAATGGGATTGAACTAGAGTGAGAGAAAATTGAAAATGACTTGGAAGTAATAGCTCATGCACAGTGCTGTCAGGCTGGTGGTGTGTCCTCGAATGTCAAAGAGAAGATCTCTTAAACTTCCTTAGTATGTAAGTAAGAGCTTCAAGAGAGTGAGTAAGCTTCAGCAGTGCAATGATGAGTGCAATGCCATGAATAACCTTTCCTTTCCTGCTAGAAACACTCTATGTTACTGTTAGTCAATGGGATATCTGTAAGAACCTGAAGAATACGGAAAAAAGCCCACATGTATTTGTGGGGAGAAAGGCAAACCTCATCAGGGAGTTATGTTGAGGACAGTTCCCCCTTCAGTTGCTGTTGGAGGCACTCATGGAGGGGTGGAGTGAAGCTTAATCTCCCCTTTAAAAAGGTCCTAAACAGTGGAAACTGACGGCTTTAATTGGAACCATCATAATTCTGCTCATAGATAAACCGTTGATTTCTGGAAACTCACTAGGAACAATCTTCTTCACATATCTGAGAGATTTTCTTTCTTGGAGACCTAAATGCTGCAACATGCCTGCTTTTATGCACCTAATACCTATTTTGTCTGCATTTTGTTATACAGTGTCAAAGGAAAGCAGAGCTCGTGATGAGTTCTGTTCTAAGCAAGGAAAAAACCCAGCGTATTTCTCAGGAGTTCTGCTCTTGCTGCACTCTGACAGCAACCTGTTTCTGTCAGAGCACGGCACGGCACTGGTAATTCTTAATAGGTAGCTGTTGCTGAAGCCCCTGTCAATGGCCAATAGCAAGCTAAAAGCTTAGTGCTCTTGACATGCTTCTGAAGTGTTCCCGTACATAGATATTTTTTGTTTGTTTGTTTTTTGTTGGTTGGTTGGTTTTGGGGGTGTTTCTTGAAATAACCTGCCACGGCTTATACAATTCACACAACTTCCTTGATTGCTCAGCGCTATGCCTTGTTCTCTGGGTACCACATCAGTACCTTTGCCATTGAATTAATTTTCACTGTAAAAGTAGTTTAGGTTTTTGCCCCTTCTGCTTCAATCAGAAAGTTTTACCAGAATATCATCACTGTAGGAAGTAGAAGCCATCTTCAAGTACTTGTGTAGTTCTGGTGGTTTGTTCCATTGTTAGAAATGCCTCAACTTAATAGATTAAGTTAAACATTTATTTCCTATTTTCCTTTCTGTTTGCTTATCTAGTGATATTTACTTAACTGCCTGTACAAACGCAGCAGCTACAAACTGCCCCTTTAACCTTCATGTTGTGAGGTTAAATAAATGAGATTAAATCTCCTTTCAATTCTGTTTCTTTGCACCTTTCTGGTTTTTTCTCCCAATATGAGTAGTTGGGTGGCTGGAACTTCAGGCACTGCTCCGGGTGAGGTTCACGCTACATCATGCAGTAGGTCACGTGCAGTTCTTTTCCTATCGGAGATAACCATAAGATAGTTGACAAGATCTTGTTTGTCTGTATTATCACTGTAACAGGAAAAATCTATGAAATGCTGTTTTGGGGGTTCCTCAGCCTGAGTTTGTTCAATTTGATGAGTGCCTGCTGTTTTGCTGAAGTTTGTGGTCACATCATGACTTTGTTTTGATTTATGAAAATAAATTCCATTCTAGTGCTTGTGATCATCCTGTCTTTTGTGTGTAATGTTCTTCCCATCCTCTGTTGATCATGACTTAACAGCTTCATCTCACAAAATGTTTTTAAATGTTTTTTTTTTTGTTTTGGTGCCCAGATCACATGCTAGTGGAAATATTAAAAAATACTGTCCTTGTTTCACCCAGGATAGAGTTATATTTTCTTCTTAGTAGCTGGTGCAGTGCTGTGTTTTGGATTTAGTGTCAGAACAATGTTGTTAACACACTGAGATTTTTAGATGTTGCTAAGTAATGTTTATACTAAGTCAAGGACTCCTCAATATTTTTCGGGCCCCACTAGCAAAAAGGCTGGAGGGGCACAAGAAATTGGGATGGGACACAGCCAGGACAGCTGACCTGAACTAGCCAAAGGGATATTTCATACCATATGATGTCATGCTGAGTATATAACCTGGGGGGGGGTGGCTGGGGTCGGCCAATTGCTGCTCAGCGGCTGGCTGGGCATCAGTCAGCGAGTGGTGAGCGATTCTGTTGTGCGACACTTGAGGTTTTTTTCCCTTCCCTTTGGATTTTATTCCTCTCTCCTTCCCTCTCTTTTTCATTATTGTTGTTGTTTTATTTTTTTTTAATCCCTAAATTCTTCTTACCTTAACCCTTGAGTTTTGTGTTTTTTCCTATTCTCTTCCCCCTCCTACTGGGGGATGGGGGGAGTGAGTGAGCGAGCCGCTGCGTGGTACTTAGCTGCCAGCTGAGGTTAAACCATGACAAATAACTATTTCTACATCTCTCTTTTTGATGATAACCACCTCTTCCCAGCCTGGCATTTCTGTTCAACATACAGGGTTTCTGAGCGCCCTGTTGCTCTGGGGCAAATGTGCATCTATGATATAGGCTTACCCAGGGCCACCATTCTGCGTGGTCTGCAAGACCTAAGGCAAAGTGGCTGACTGTCTTGTCATTGTATTGGAAACAAGGATGCGGGTAAAATTCAAATGCCTAGTGAGCTTTAAGAAAGGAGGGAATTTGATATCTATCATATTCCTTGGTGTCTGCTGCTATAATAAAAGTCAGTAATGCACTTTGTAAGCTGTCAGGCACTTTATCAAAGATTATATGGTGTTGTGGAAGTTAGTTGTAAATTTTCAGTATTGTGGGGTTTTTTTTTTTTTTTTTTTTTTGTTTTTTTTTTTTTTGTGAAAATCTTTAGAAGCATATATTTCAATTGAAGCTTTTAGCAGTGGAAACATTGCAAGCCATACATCGTGTTCCTCACACACCCACATTCTTTTCGTCTGAACAGTTCAGGTTCAGATTGTGTATGCAATGTTCACCTCCTGTCATGGTGAAGAGAATCAAATGTTTGTGCTGCTGATGAACAACTCAGGCGTGTCTGTTTAGAAATAAATTCTGCAGATCAAGGACACATACAGAATAATTAATAGGCTTTTAAATTATGGTACTTCATTAGCCCTTTGGGATATGGTAGGGCTGTCAGTAATTACCTGTGGCAAGCACAAATGATTGAACCTGTTGCTCTGAAGTCTCACAGTTGAACCTTGACTCCACTTGGTGGCTCAGGATCTTCTGTTTAATGTGTGTCAGACTGGTACATTAGATTTCTGAAGCCTTTACAGAATATCCTTTTCAGCTCTTAATTGCTTGTTCTGTTTTAACCTCAGCCATAGAAACGGTTTCATCCCTATTTCCTGTAACTATCTGAGGTATCATCACTGTTTATATGATAGTTTTAGCCTTTAATTGAATTTTAAATGCCAGTGGCTCCAGCTGACCTGATCTCCAATAGGGTGTTGTGATCTTTAAAGTGCAATCCAATCTCACAGAAGTAAGAGAAAATTCTTATTTAAAAACAGGCAGGTGTCTTTTTTTTCATATAGGAGAATGAAACTGTTACGTAGACGAGGTAATTAAACTTGGAGTATCTCAGAACACAGTTAGTTGCTCTCTGTCCAGTCTTGGTCAAAGATGTTTCTCTATGTGATGTTTGCTTGCTGCTTCTGCTCCATTTCCAGGCATTTCTTGTTAGATGGGCAAATCCGGAGGCTAACTAGCTTTCCATCTTTACTTTTTTAAAAAAAAAAAAAATCCACCTAGGAGATGTTAAACAGGTTGAAAAACCTAGTGCGCTAGTTGCCTTTGAGGTATTAAGGGCTTTAGGACTTTTCCTGTTGGAACAGTACATGGCATAACCATATGATTATATAACAATCAAGCTAAAGCCACTTTGATCTGAAATGGACTCTATGTGATTATTTTACATGTACCTTTCAACTATTGCATCCTGCATTACTTCGGAAAGCGCAGTTTGTTGAGAGTCACCCAGGTAAGGAGTGAGATGGGTAGCACAGTCAGCTCCTACCTGGCAGCCTCTATCATGCCCCCAGGACATGATACCGGGACATAAGCAATAAGTGGATATTCTGTTTACAGTCTTTGAGATAGTGAGTTTGAAATGGACTGCCGGGACAGCAAAGTATGAGCGTGCAATAACACTTCCACATAGAAGAATATCAGCTTTTCCAGGAATATAAGAGCTGGTCTTTTTTCGTTAAAAGATACACAGTTTGCCCTCTTTGATTGCTCATGCTGCTGTATTTGCTGTATCCATTAAGGACGAGGGGAAGCTCAGATGGTGAGTTTGCTAATATAATAAAGGGAAATAGTGCAACTATCCCCTTCCATCATTCCTCCTTCTGAGACTGATCTGCTGAGCACGAGTTACAGTGATTGTTTCTATCTTCCAGGTAATTACGCTCTAAAGCACTAGTCCTATGCAACTTCCTGTAGCTCTTTGTCTGTGGATTATTATTATTTTTTTCTTACTGTTGAGCGTGTCATGCCCAGAGGTATGGCATATAGAATTTGAAAGCAAATTAATACTTAAACAGCATGTTAAGATTAATGTTCCTCTTGCATTATGAAGTGCTTCTTAATTCCCTTTGGAATAACTGCAAATGCAGTTTGTACGCAAATGCATTTGTTTTTGCTGTAGAGCCAGTAAGAGTAATTTTGTTCCAAATGTGCTTAGGCTACTGTTAAGGAATGCCGCTTGCAAAGAATACTTTGAAGTAACAATATAATAGATAAGAGGGATGATAGTTAAAGGATTAGAGTGTGTGTGTGTGTATAGGTATTAATTCATATTCAGTGCAGGGTAGAAATGTATTCCTCACTAACCTTACTATAACTGCATAAACTTCCCTTAAAATACACTGATGGTGTAAGATGAAAGATGTATGCTGCTCAATATTTCCTTCTGGAAGAGGGCTCAGACCCTTTCTGTTAGAGAGCTGGATTTCCCAGGACCATATCCTGTGCCTGCACATAAGCAGGGTCCCCTTGGAGTGAGCAAAAATTGTGCATCTGTATCTTAAGTGCAGAGTATGCCCCAGTATTTGGGTTTTTCTTTCAACTTATTGAACTCTGAGTTCTGAGGTTCTAGGCCGATATTTTTTGAGTGAAAACTTGCATTTTATCTGTATGAAGGATCCAAAAAGAAATCAAGGCTTGTTCTACAGTGAATTCCTTACACAGTGTCTATGACCTAAACAGAGCCTCTGCAGATGCAGAAACTAGTCTCAAAATGGAAAGCTTATTCCCTCATATGCCTGAAATACCTCCAAAGCACAATGGCAGCTGTTTGAAAACATTTATTAAATTTGCAGGAAATGCTGCAAAATATTCTTCCTGAGATAGCTGTGTTGGTTTTATACTGCTTTGACTCTTTCCTTTTCCTGTTTTAGATGTGTTCATATCAGAGCAGCCACTTGCTGCATAGGAGGTCAGCAGTTCTTCCCACTGTGGTGTTTCTTAAACTCCTTGGTCCAAACCTGGTAGTCAGGAATTTTTTCCTGTTCGTTTTGAGCTTCAACAGATTAAATCCTTAGTCTTCATTGTTTTACACATTCCCTCCTCTTCCATCTCTTATCTTCCCTTGCACTGATTTTTTTTCTTCTCTTTCCTTTTCTTCCCCTCCCCATCTCACCCCTGGGAGGTTTGTGATTTACAGGCTTCTTTCACCCTCACTTTGAAGAGGAATCCCTGGGCCTTCAGGACCTGTTTCAATGCAGAGAAGTGTAATTTAGAAATGCAAACCAAAAATAACTAGGAACAGTTAACAGGGAAACTGGGCTTCTAACAGCTGAAACTGTCAGTATTAACATCTAGCATCTGGAATGGAAAACCTGAGAAGTATCTTCAACTGTATTCTCTTGTTTCTCTTTTCCCTTTTAAATAGTCACTTTGCTCTTGTTTGTCTATTCCACTCTTGCATGAAATTGCACATGTGTATACACTGTGTGTAGATCGCTATATACTTACATATATACACCTGTTTGTATTGTATTCCATGTACATGTATTCACATTACAGCAGAGCTGGGCAAAGGCAAACAGAAGAAAATGAAGTATTGCACTGTGTTTCAAAAGGACAAAATTTCCTAAGCAAAGTACGTTCCTGCTTTTGAGTGCGTGAGAATCAGGCATACGTCTTAGCCTCCTCTATTCCTTCTGCCCTAATGCAAATATGTAAAATAAGGAACTAAAAAAAAAA
>JAVJGI010000014.1:116662754-116679676 GCA_035590275.1 Ibycter americanus | reverse complement strand
CCCCCCCCCCCCCAGGGCAGTATTATCTGTCCCAGTAGACTATTTTCAAGTAAGGTAACTACTACGTGACGTTAGTGATGTCATGTGGGTAGTATTTAGCAACTCTGGATTTGCCTTGTACGCCAAAAAACACCAACTTGATGAAGGAAGTAGGTAGGGAAAAGGTAGGACAAGATAATATCTACTTCAGTTTTTATGTAGTATTATGAGTCGAATTATCTGGCTGTAATTTTAGAATTGAATCGGTTACACCAATTTTTCGTTCAGTAGTCTAATTCTTTCTCTGAGCCATGAAGACAGTCTTTCAAAATTAAGATCAATCCAGATCCCAACTGAGAAGGTGAGAAGGGTTAACTTCGTGTAAAATTTCACTTCAGAATCCTTAAGAATATTTCATCAGCTCTTGCATCAAACTAAATATTTTTTTGTGATTACACAATTGCCTCTTTAGTTGTGAAACCATCCTTTTGATAAGGGGTACCTGTAGGAATTGCTAATGAGGATTTTTATTTTAAGAAGCTACAGTTGTTTAACATATTTACCTTGGTTTAGGCACTCTAAAGCCAGAGATGGTAAAAACAAAACTTTGGGTAGAGTGAATTTTTCTTCTTCCTCTAACATGATTTTAATTCTTTAGACACAATTTCAGTATCTGTCTTAAGCTTTCTGGGTAATGAACATGCTAAAAAATGTATTTTTTTTTCAATCCATATCCATTTTACCCCACTCTCAATTGACTCCTGAAAAATCAGCGTAACTAAAAAAGCTGGGATTGCACATATTTAAGTACGAGGTGGTGACCTAGTATCACCTGCTGTGCTTTGTTCTTTACTGGGATTATAGGAAGTTGCTGTTTAATTAGGATGCTGGCTACACAGTGCATCATAAATTAAGCTAATTGATTTCAGCAATGGTTTAAATCTCGTGGAGTTTGAGGTTTTGCAAACCTTGCAGGCTGTTTTCAGATCTGAGAACTCATTAAAGTAGACTTGAAACTTGTGTTAGGTTTTTTTGTTGTTGGTTTGTTTGTTTGGGTTTTTTTCCCCTGTAACTCTTCCTTGGAATTAAAGAAGCAGCGTGAGGGTGGAGTAGTATACAGAAAGTGAGAATGACATGCATGACTGATCCTCTCCATATAGGAGGGATGCTGTGGCTCATATCTGTTGCTGCTGCTCCAAATGGACTATAGGTGAACGGTTGGGAACCCTCTTTCCAGGCTGCAAATCTATGGGCTGCTGCCACCTCTACTCCCAGTGTACCATGACGACCCTGCTGGGATGGTGGTGTGCTCTGATGATCCACTCACATCCTGCGAGTACAGGGAATTTGTTATGAAAAGTAGCTTCATTTAAGCAGTGCTGCACAAGTGAGGATGAATTTCACTGTAATTTTTTCCATCATAGTGTGAACCCATCAATTTTTCCTTACCTATTAGTTCATTTATATAATGACTAAAAACGTGTTTTCAAGTGGTGAGCAGACTTGCTTATTTCTAATGAAAATATTAACAGAAGTCTTCTTGGTAGTAATGTTCATTGTCCTACCATACCTCAGATCTGCTAAACTGGCATTTTAGTTTGCTGTTAGACCCGCTTTTAGTAGAAGACTTGCTAGATGAAGAATCTAGCCCACCGCTTCTCAGTAACCCCACAGCAGACGAAGTGCGCACCTAGGCTCGTGATGTGACCTGTGCTGTCTGTCAGCCCATTCAAAGCAGTTTACAAGCATCAAACAGTTGCCTGCCAGCATAAATTTCCCCACAGTGAAGATCTTTATCTCTGTGCTTTTTCTCCCCTGCTTTTAAGTGTTGAGGTCCTTTGCCACACTGTACGCTGTTCAACGTTTTAACCCTCCTCTATTATTAATCTATCTAATTAATGGACTAAAACCGCTGATGTGTGATGTACCTTACCTCGAATTTACTCATAAAACTGATATAATTATTTTTTTAAATTCATATGTTTTTTCCTCTAGTACTCATATTTTGGTATGTACCTTGCTCTTGTGACAATAACAAAGCTATTTTACAGCTGGGGGAAATCTGTGTGGTTCTGCCTCTCTGAAATTACACTTTGGGAAAAGCTCAATTCCTGGCTTACCTTTGAATCACAAGATAGGCTCCATTTCTTGGTTTGCTCCGTGACAGGGAAGAAAACTTTCATTCACAGCTGGCTTTTTCATTTTGTAGTCATGCAAAACTGTAAAATCATAAAAGTCGTGAGACAAGAGGAATTGGAGTTAGGTAGCCTATTTCAAATTTTTGTTGTTGTTGTTTAACTCCTCATAGACTGCTAAGGAGGTATTGCTTTTCTGAGGAAACAGGCTAGAATTGCTGCCAACAGTTGGTTGTTCAAGAGCAGTACTCCTAAGTGTCTGCCATGTAGGGAAAGTTACACTCTTGTGTACATCGTCTTTTTACGTGGTGTGAAGAGCAGCAAGACAACTGCACAAGCACAGATTTCCCTGTGTGAGAAATGAAGCTGGGAAATCTGGGACTTGCTGGACTTGCTGCACATATGCTGATCTGCTTCTGCACAGTCTAACATGCTCCAAATGCCACTTGAGCAGCGGTCCAGTGCTGCAGGGGAATGCTCAGGGCACAAACGCTGCAGTCACCCATGGCATCAGGCAAGGTCTGAAGTAATGGTGCCAAAAATTCATTGGTGACACCAGTAAAGCTAGTTCCTTGCTACAAGATAAACTGTTTGACTTTGGATTGCTTATAATTGGTCTGGGTTTTTTTGGTTTGGGGGGGTGGGGGGTGGGGGTGGGGTTGTGTTTTTTTTTTTTTTTTAATTAATTTTTTCATTTATTCTACTGTTGTAAAAAATTTAGGTAAAAAAAAAAAAAAACAGCAAAGATGTTTGGGTATGAAACCATGTACTTCTGCTTGTAACTGCTTTTAAATACATGGTTTTGCCTGTGTCTTATCTCGGGTAGCTCACAAAACTAAGGTATTAAACAGGGCATATCATAGCATCAGAATAGAAGGAATGTAATTCAATAGTGCTCAAAAGATATCTTAAAAAAATATAAAAATATAAAGAAAGAATGATTCTAGTGAGAATGTTCAGGTGTTAAAGTGCAAATACTGCTGTGGAAAACTGATTAGTAGAGCAAATGCCTTAGGATGCTGAAGGTTTCCTAGCCGTGCTGTATTGTCACTGAGAGAGAAGGTAACAAAAGCAAACAGTGATGGACATCATGGTTGGCCGTGTGCTTCAGAAGTGAACTTCTGGCCAAATTTCCAAGTGCTGTTGTGCATTTTCTGTGTTATCAAAGGATTTAGTTTGAATCCAGTCACCTATTTGCCTTTCTAAATAAAAATATGCTGTCCTCAAATACTTGTTTTGTTGATAGTAGCTGATGAAAGTGCATCCACCTGAAAAAAATTATCTTCCATTTCATCATCGTAAGAGTCAAAGGAATGTGTAAAGCAAACTATTTCTGTCTAAATGTTAATGGAACCAAAAGCATTGGGAAGCCTTTCAACACGGAAGGACTTAAGAAAACTTTTTTCTTTTTAAATCGGTAACTGATGCTTATGAGCAGTTTCTATAAAAATGTTGATGCACAGCACGTTTATTTTTCCACATTACATTTTCTTCTGGAGTCTGCACAGAATAACTGCCTGTTATCACCGTAAACCAAATCAAAACTGATTGAGAGTTACCAGATTGGTAGTAATTGTAATCACAGCTAAATAGGCTAAAAACATCCCAGGTCCAGGAAAGTCCAGACCGTTTCTGAGACTTAGCATGGTCAGGTCAGTAAGGAGCCTCTGACCTTTAAGAAGCAGTAAAATAATCACGGTTACAGTACTGCTTCTTCTTTAGAGAAAACGAAAGTACAAGCACAGAAAGAATTCTCTATAGATGCTTTGTTGGAGACTGAGAATCATAGTACGTTTCCTAAATTTGAATTCTTCTAAAAGAAATTAAAATCAAATTTTTAAATTGTTCTAGTAATAAACTGTGTACACAATATATATTTCTTTACCATGTTGCTTTTGGGGACAATAAATAACCAGATTAATACCAAGCCACAATTGTAAACCTCATCTCTCAGTACCACTGCCAGCTGAATGTAATCTTATCATTCTGTCTGAATAACTACAGAATGTTAAATGGGAATCGGTCTTCAAGGATGCATTTGCCATCAACTTTTCATTTGAAGGGTTCTTAGACATGAAAAAGTGAGCAGTTTGCAAACTGATTTGGATGAACCAGCTCTAAGCTAATAGTTAGGAAATATTTATTGAATAGCTTGGGCACTTCAGCTTCACATGCCATTTCATTTCCTGTTCCATATTGTGGTGTTCCAGTTGCCTGCTTCAGTGGTTGAACTACCACCACCCAAGCATTCAGAAGACTGGTTTCACCTGGAGGTTGGGTTTGGTGTCTTTTGCTATGTTAATTTCAGATTATATTCTATTGCTTCTAATATTTTACTTCTTATACTATATTGGATTTTTTTCTCCTCTGTGCTATAATCACAGATACATTTAAGATTATGGTTTAAAACATAACTATATTCCAGACAGAAGTACTTCCTGTCACAGTGTAGGCTTGTTTAATGATTAAAAAGGTTATGTTAAAAATTTTTTTTTTTAAAAAAATGCATAGTGTGTGAGGCAAGAGAACTGTAGTTGCTATGAATGTGCTTAAGTTGCAAAGACTAATTACCTTTCAAAACATGCACTTCTGGTTTTCTGTCAAATTTTAAAGTTTATTATTGTCACTTAATGAAAAATTTTAGCTCTGTGGGTTGTTTAAGATCTGTATGTGGTTTAGAAGTTTGTGTGAAGCAGTAACATTACATAAAAATCAATTTATTTTTTTTAGGTGTGAGGAAGTTAAGTAACCAGAAGAGCAGCAGAGGAATTCTTATATATTTTAAGCATCTTCAAATTCTAAAGTTAATTATTTAGGTGATTAACTTGAAGATATATTTAGGGTTTTGGTGGTTTGTTGTTTTTTTCCCCCTGCTATGCTCGAAATCAACAGAAAGCTTCCTCAGCACAATGAAGAACAGGCTTTGTATCTGAATTCAAAACCTACACAGAAATTGCAAGATGGGCCTTTCTGCCTCCATAAATACTTTCTTTCCCTGCCATGACAATGGGACTCTGAAATGCTTTTGGATGGTTGAACACATACATTATAGAGAGTGTTTTCTTACTATTTCAGTGAGAAAAATGTTTCTCACGTACTCTTCCCACCCCCCCACCCCCCCCCACTTTCTAACAGCTTGTAGTGCATTGGATAGTTTGATCTCATTACTAAGTACTGCTGATTTATTTTCCTTAGGGATATAAAGTAGCATTAGCAACAGGCATTTTGTCACTTGGTATGCTTCTTTTGATGATTTTTTTACCAATGTAGATTTCTGTTTCAGTATTTTGGTGACCCTTTTCTTCTGGAAATGTGGTTGGATAACCTTACTTAGCTGTATACAGATGATATTTTTCTGTGATGCACATTATAAACAGAATTAGAGTACTCCTATAAAGGGTGAATTTTACTAATCTTTTGTCATAATATTTGCTCTTATTATCTTGCTAATAAGACACAAAAGAATTTGTGTTTGTCATGAAGAAGAATATTTTGACCATGCATTGGGCCAAATGTGATGTAGTGCAAATCACCTACAGGTGAGGGCCTATAGGGTTGATTAAGTTTTATTTTCTTTTAACTAAGGAAAGGAGCATCCCGTAAGCAAGGCTATTTGTAGCAGCTGCCCACTGATCACCATTGTGGGTGCTCACAGAGTACCTTTACAGGGATATCGGTAGAGGTTTGTTTTTGCTCTGACAGGGTGTACTTTCTAGTACTAGACCAAGCCCCTGGTGCGTGTGTGTTTGTGTGAATGTTAAGAAGTGCGTACAGTTAGAGGTTAAGTCCCCTTGCAGATGTTTTCATTCTCCTCCCCCCCCCAATATCTCTTGGAGGCTTCTTTTTGTGTAATGGGATAATCTTGCATACTGTTGTAATAACTAACTTACGGGTTTTTCTTTCTTATTCATATGGAAGTGGTTCTGTGCCCAATATCTGACAGATTCTCTAGGGGAGTTTACTTCTGTCTTTTTTTTAGTTATTGCGTGACTACATTTGTCTTCATTACCAAGATAATAATAGATTCAAAGCAATGCACGGAGTGCAGGGTGTTGACTTTTAGCTCCCAGCAGGTGACTACCTACTTTCACCACTTCTTCCTAATTTTTATACAATCACACAAAGACTAAACTTTTTGAACTGCAGATCTTATGGAGCTTGGTTTGCTGTGGCTCTCCCCTGCATGTATTCTGTAGTGCCTAATAATGAAATTCAGCTTACTGCTATAGCTTTCTTCTCTGTGAACACTTATTTCAGTCTTGCCTTTACTTGTGGCCCTTTTTTACAAACCTTTTGAAAATATCTTTGAAATCTTTACAATGTCTCTGCCAAGCTTAGTTGAAAATGCACAAGGATTTCCACCACCTTTTAAGAGAAAGGGATGAATACCAAAAGATGTGATGATTATCTAAACCTCTTTAATGCTGCAAAACAAGCCCAGGAAAAAGTACTTTTGTTTATATTTTATGTTGGTTGCTCAATTTCAGTTACCTGGCCAGAGGTATTGAAGACTTCTTTATTCTGCTCTTTAGAAGCAGGAGACCATTGCATGCTTGTAATCAAAGTCTGCAATTGTTTCTTGTAGTCTTTGGATAAAGTGTGACAATGTTGTCATCGGTTTGTTGTCTTTAGAGGTAAATCCACCACTGTTGGAGTGTTTCAGATGTTTGGGCAGGCCACAACTGAAGGACGGTGAACCCTTCAAGCACCATCTTCATTTGCCACTTTACTGCTATTATTGTTCAACAAGATTGGAAAACCTGCAGACAAAGTCCTGTAATACAGTACATGGCATACATAAAAAAAAAAAAAAAAAAAAAAAAGCAAACGAGACAGACTCTGGTTTCTGCCCAAAGAGAAAGAACACAAGTCTCCCCGTTTCATTATGTCCAAGCACAATTTGCCTTACTTATTCTTCACTAAACAGCAAATGAAAGACTGGGTAAAATTCCTTTTTTGTCGGTAGTCCAAAGATGGAATAATATTAAATTGACTTTTTGGATAATAAAATATATATTGAGGTAGTTTTGCTTGATACTTGGCATAGACCATAGCAAGATATACAGTGTATAGTGTCACTGGATATTACCTTGTCCTTTCAAATATGCTGTGTAAACATTTTAGCTTTGTAGCATGTAGCCTGTTTGAATACTTATGATCATGTGCCTTTGTGGGTGAAACTTATTAGCTGGAGCAGTAGAACAAGTACACCCATAAGGTTGAGGGCATGAATGTCAGTTAGTAGCTCTCTAATTACCAGGGTTTCTATTGAGATAAATAACCTTCTGCTTCTGTAAGTTTATTCTGTCCTTTGTAAGAACAACAAAGGTGGTTAAATTATGATGCCCTGAATTTACAGGACTAAGAGCTGGAGTACAAAATGGTTAGCTCACTTGCCCAAAAGTTATTCAGATGGAAGTGGTGGGGCATAAAGAGAACTGCTTGCAAATATAAACACAGCCTTTGGATGGTTTTACATTTCAGCCCATCTTTAGGGTTAAAAACTTCGAAGTTCTCGATGTTCCAGAAGGTCTCCTGGCTGATCAGTGCTCTGCCCTTCTCAAAAAAAGTCAAACCAAAATATAAAATATCTAGTTCAGAAAGGATGTGTAAAACCATGTCTGTTAGTTTGTCAAGCATCAGTTGTCTCTGAACTTGGTCTTGTCAGGTTAAGACATAAAAGTAGCCTTTAACTTTTAGTTAAGGTAAAGTACAAAGCAAAAATAGAAATGGCTGCAGGGGCGGCGGGGGAGGAAAGCT
Organism: Ibycter americanus; assembly: GCA_035590275.1. NCBI lineage: Eukaryota > Metazoa > Chordata > Aves > Falconiformes > Falconidae > Ibycter > Ibycter americanus. The sequence continues at coordinate 116,671,802 of JAVJGI010000014.1, read as the reverse complement.
GTGTTCATCATTACAAAAAAAAAAAAAAAAAAAAATCAGCAGAAATTTTCTGTGTCCTGAGAAGTCCTTAAGTCTGCAAGTTCAAGCAACCATGAGTTCTGTGACCATTTCAGCTTGAAAGGAGCGACTTTACTACTAAATTCAACACTTTCAACCAGCTTGTCTGTAGGGTAAAACCAGTTTACTGAGCCCTGTGTATTTTATTAGTGTGTGTGGTGTTTCCCAACTGATGAAGTGAGACAGAATATTATTTTATATTTAAGGTAAGGCGATTACTTAAAGGTATGTGCCATGTTGATCATAGACATAGAACGTTAACTCAAATTAGGATCCAAACAAACAAGTCTCTTCAGAGCACATTTAGCCTGTAGCATTCTCCTCTGCAAGATGTCACACAGAGACAAGTGCCTCAGTTTTTAAAGAGGGCTGATAATATTATGATTGCTGATGTTGTTTCTTGTTAGGTGAGATAAAATCAGATCTTATGCTCTGGGATAAACTGAGTTTGAAATGCAATCCTGATAAGCAGAGAGAGTTTACTGTGTGGCTCTGTGAGGGTAGCTGTGGGATGTTCAGGGGTACTATATTTTTCTCTAGTTTTGGTTCTTGTATTTGCTACTGTCTATAAGGACAGACAGCTCCTTGAGTGTCATACCACTGGTGTCTGACTTTCACTTGTGATATGAATTAATCATTAGTGACTCATATATTTGATCTCTAGCATACATTACGGATATACCAGTTGAAAATTTCAGTCACCCTAGAAGTGGCTGATGATTCAAGTACAGGTCATTTGTGTCCCCCCTGCTGCACCCTGCTCCGCTCCCCTCCCCTCTTTTATTATTTTTTTCTTTCTTCTAGTTACCTTAGCTTGCTGTGGATGCCAACAACCATGTCTCCAAACATTCTTCATTGCCAACAAACCTCCATGTTTGTTGAGAAATGAGGTGTTGAAAACAAGTGATGTGCATCAGAGAATTTGAGATAGGGACCTGATCTCATAAATCAAAGGATAACAGACTTTAATTTAGGGCAACAACATAAACTTGAATATTTTTTTTTACTTTAGAGACTTTGGGATTTTATTAATCGGGACGAAAATGGGACTTTAAAGTCTCTGTGGGAAGTTGGGGGGAGGAGAGAAGGCAGAGGGCTGGACTAGCTCAGGAACCTACCCTGAATTCATTTTCCTATTTGGCTTCCCCACAGTTCTTCTGTAGCCCACAGGCTGCTTCTGACAACATTTTGACTAAAAATTCTGCATTGAAAATGAGAAAACTTCCAAAAAATAATCTGCTTATTAAAAAATGTTCTCATTTCAAAAAACAAGTATACTGAACTTTTTTCTTGATGAATTTGATCAACAAAATTTTACTCCTTTACAGTTTAGTGCCTTGTGCAATGACACATTCACTCTTTCTGTCTCCCACTTGTATGGTGGCAGAACTACATCAGTAAATTGCATCAAATCATGACAAGCCAACATTTGAATACAGAATAATTTTTGTCAGACAAAATTATTTGTGGTGTATAGCTTAATTATGCATTTGGGGCTTCCTCTTAAAGTGACTATTGACAGCATTTTATGATTGATAGTTGCTGCTTTGAGGTTTGTTGATTAGCTGTGATGGGTTGAACAAGTCGCGTGAGAAGTTTTGTCTGTTCCTTGATCAGGTGACTGTTCGAGTACTTCTGACATGAATACTGACTCATGAGACTTTGAAATGAACTCTCACAGATTTGTGCCAGCAGACACGGATTTCTCCCAAGGGCCACAGAAGCTGATTTCTCCCTTTAACGCCTCAGAGAGGCAGGGACTCGCATGCCTTTGTGATTCACGTTGCAGCTTCTTTTACTGTCGGTCAGAAAAGCCTAGTTGCTCAAATGCTGTCACAAAGTAAGCAGAAACCCATGTTGGAGATCTATGATGATGATTTAGTGAAAATAATGAAGTTATTAGTGACAGCTATAGTTATTCTAGCTTTGCTGATAAGTATGAATGTGAAGCACGTTTCTCATATTTACAAATTATGGACTTTCATTTAATTTTTAGATATAATTAAATAGGTTGACTTTGATATATAGTGCTCTATAGACTGTAAGTACTGACTGCCTCATATAGGCTGATTCATTAACGTACTGTCTGTATAGATGTGATCAATGTGGAGAGTGTCCTAGGGATCCTGAAACCAGAACAGGAGAACTGGAACTGTCAGGTTTGTCAACTACACCTTTATTTCTTGTCTCTTGTTATTTTAAAATATTTTTGAGAAGGTGTCTATTTTCTCTTCCCCTTGCCTCCCTCAAAAGCAGGGGCAAAATAAGGCAAATATTTTTTAATATAAGGTCTGATCCCTATTAATTCCAGCAAATAGCAACCATGTGGTTTTGCCTGTCCTTTTCTCATGCAGAGAAACTGATTCATCCAAAGCAACTAACAAGTGCCAGGTTGAGAGTAAAAATTAATCACTAACGGTATTTATTTAGTCTGTGGAACTCTTTGCTCCAGGATGTTGTTGGTGCTAAAAGTTAACATGAATTTAAGGAGAGACAGGGCAGATTCGTAACAGAAATCCTCTGAGGTCTGTGAAAAGTGCCTGACCACAAATTGGTTTTAGGAGCATGTTAAGGAAATACTGATGTTTACCTAGCCCTTTCCTTACGTCTTTTAAGCATCCATTTCTGGCTACTGCCAAAGGCAGGCTGTTGGGATAGATTGGTCTTTGTTTGACAACACTGGTGCTGTTTGTGTAATCCATCAAGATTTCAGCCTGCTTGTCTTGTAGGCTATATTAAAAATAATGCGGTCTTATAACCAGAAACTTTAGGGGTTTTGGGGAAAAAAATAGGGTCCCACTCCTTAAGCATGCCTATATTAGTTTTGTTTGTGTGTTTTTGTTGTTTCAGCTATCTTATTCCATAACTACTATGCTTTAATTTATTCCTTGTAGGCATGACGGTCTGGTCACAAAATGACTATTTCCTGTTGTCCCCAAATGCCTAGAAATCAAAGACATATTTTACTAGTATTTATTGGTTTTCCCCTTCGTAATAGTAAATACAAGACAGTCCTTGCAATCTTGTCTTCTTTCAGTGGTAAAATGGAAAAAGTCTAAAAAGGATTTGGGATTTTTTTTTTTTTTTTTTAATGGGGAAAGCTACACTGTTTTGTACGGTTTTGTCCACAAAAATTGAAAAAACAGGTGTATACATTTCCACTCGCTTCATACCTCCTGAGCACCTATTCAATGTTGACCCTTGCGGGGAAAAACATAATGAATTATGCATAGATGATAAAATTTTCTTAGCTCTCTGTGAACTGGTAGTGACCTATGTGTGATATGTTTAGCCAGGTCTTTTGCTTTTAAAGGCTTTTTGATAGGTATTATCCAGAAATCTTCAATATAGAAGCAAATAAAAAAGATTATGTGCTTCCCTTAGGAACACAGTTTGCTAAACAGAAACATTCCTACCATTAAGGCAGTCAGCATGTAATGTTCAAGCAGCAGCTCAACGATAGTAAAATCAGACCTTTAAAGCAGCATATTTTCAGCTAAACCACAGTATTTCTATGCAGTTTTATTGGAAATATTTAGTCCCTTTCAGCGCCGCCCTTCCCTTACCCTCTTTCTATCTTTGTAACTGGAAGGCTTTACAGTGTGGGTGCTTTGTTCCACCTCTACTCTGAGTCTGGCCATAAGCATCAATCTCCTGTGGGTGAGGCATCTGCTTTTAGCTCTGGTAAACTTTAAAAATAGGCCTCTTCACCGAAGACTGCGGAAGTTTTGCTAAGTTACAGGAATCTCTCTCCTCTGAAAGTTTACAGCCAGATTGAAGGGAGAGAAAACACAGTGTGGTTTTGCTTGCTTGTGCCCACTTGTGTGTCTGATGCTCTTGGGCAAAAATGTTTTTTTTCCAAATGCTTATAGAGCAGGAAGTCACCCCATAAGAGAACAGCCTCAAAGGAGACGGGGGATGATGCTTGCCCTCCTGGCTTGTCTGGTTGTCGCTGTATGCAGAGGGGAGATGGTGCTTTAGCAGACTGGTGTGGGCTCTTCTCATCCTGCACGTCAGCTATTTGCCCTGTCAGTACAAGACAACTTCTCAGTACAATCCTTTGCAACCCTATGCAGGGAAGTCTGCTCAGGCAGGTATTTACATTAGTCTGCTTGTCTTGAGAGTAGTCGCTGCTTGGCACAGTTTGTTTTTGCTATTTGCTTGTGTACTCTTCTGCTCTCCTTTAGTTGCTTTGCCCTCTTTACAATCCCTAGCAATCACTTTGGTGTGACCTACGCCCTCTGGCTAGACAGCTAAATACTGTATTTTCTTTGAATTTGCTGCAGTGATATAAAGCACTATCACATAAATAATGCACTGGTTTAGCTCAGTTATTTGCTATATTGGTACCTCTATACTTAAGGAGATATAATTTATATATATATACTTTGTTTATTTTTAAATAAGGTCTTTGAGAACAGCCATTAAGTTTTAGCATTTACCTTTAGTATGAACAGTTGGAGGGTGTATATCAAAAGCTGCAATTCACTTCTTATAAAAACTGACTTAAGCTTACGTGGTATTTCTTTCCTTGGAAGCACATAGTATAACTGGTCTGCAGAGAACAGCAGAATCTACTTTAACTTAACACAAGGCACGCACAATACTCATGTTGCAGATTTTATCCAAAAATGGTATTAAAAATTTTCTGGTGTAGTTACTAGCAAAACAACCACTATCAGAAGGGAAAAAGTTGTGGTGAACGCTGTTTATGGAATAAAAATATTTTTTCAAGCTGATGTGGCAGAAAACAGCTCTTATTGAGGCAACTGAGTGACCCAGAATGAGTGTATAGAAGTCTAATGCCCCTGGCTGATTTAAGCAGATGCCAGAAAACTTAAGTTGTTCAGTGATTGCCAAATTCCCATTCTACCAGACAAGTTAGTGCATGGAACTTGATGAACAGGTGTTAAAATGTTACTACATCCAGCATCATCTACAGATCTTATTACCTAACAAATTCAATTTGTATGTCCCTAGAAACAAAGCAGTGGCTGAAGCAGCTTTTGAACTGCGTGACCTCTGGGGTTCTGACATTCTGCTATCTATTGTGAGCCATACTTGTAGATGAGAAAAAAAAAATAAAGGGCATTCTGCTAGCAACGTTATTGGCAGACAACTTTCTTGTTGTGTTAAAAGAATCTTAGGGTGAATTTAGAATAACTTGAAAGTTTTCAGCAAAGTATTTTCTTACAAGTTCAGATTCTCTTCCAAGTTCTTGCCAGAGACAGATCATAGTAGCTCTTACCCTCTTGCTCTACTTTGAAATGCTAAAAAATCAGAAAGTAGGTATTTTTTAATTTGAAGAGAAAGAAGTCTCTACCTTCATATTCTTGTATTTATAATTTCAGAAGTGATGAAAAATCTTTTCTGTTTCAACCTTCTTTGGGAAGAGTGGAGCTTTGCACAGGGCTTGTTTTAAACTTTTCTGTTAGAGTTACTCACGCAAAGTAAAGATAGACTAACAATCAAGCCTGACATTATGTCCTAAATATAGATTTTGGCACCGAAAGAAATAGTTTTAGTCATTGTATTCAATAGAAAAACATAAATTGGAGATTCTAAAAAATCTAGTTGTTTTTTCTTCAGATGTCAGAAAACAAAATGAGATCATTTCTGTCACCAAACTTCACAAATTTGTGTTTTTCTTCAGTATAGTCTCCTACCCAAAGATGATAGTACAAAACAGAAGGGTAATAAAAAGTAATTTACTGTATTGTCCAAGTTGCTTTTCTCTGAGGAATTAAAATATTCTCAAACTTCCCCATCTATTTATATGATGCTATTTTAATTGCATGTCAGTAGCTCGGAAAAGGGTGGGTGACGAATTGCACCCACAGGAATGTTTGGCACATAATTTTTTTGGACTTTCAATTTGATGCAGCTCACTCGAGGCAATAAACATGACATTTCTGGAAAAGGAGTGTATTACAGTCAACTTGATGTCACGATTATTAATCCCCAATCAATCACAGGACTGTGACAAACTAAATATAAAAAAACCCCAAACCAACAAAAAACAAACCACAAACACCCAAACAACAAATCCCCCCAAAAAACAAAACCAAGCAAGCATTTAATCTCCCCACTGAGCCCCAAATCTTAAAACAACAGAGTGCACTTTCAGATGTTCAACAATCTGTGCAAAGATGTTACAGGTATAATTAGGGTTTATTGATCTCTTAAGGAGAATGTAATACACTGTATAAGACAATAATTATCTGAGAAATCTTTTTCAAGCAAGGGAGAGTGAAACCTCATGTCTGAACTGGTGGGAGTGGCTGTCTTGAACACAGAGGAGAGTAGTTGAATAGTTATAGCAAATGATAAGGAGTCCAGGTTTTTTTGGTCTGTCCTCGCTCCTATCACTGATTCGTTGTATGTTACAAGTATATTGTGCAAATCATTCGTAAACCACCTACTACAAAATTTGGCCACCAGTGTCCTTTTGTGTAGATGTCTTGTTTGCCTTTTGCCATTTGAATGTCTTTCATAGTGACAATGTACATACTTCTCCCCTTCACAATGAACTCCAGAAGCATGTGCAAACCTCTTGCTTTGGGAATCTGTAACCAAAATCCTGTACTGCCTGTGTTCAAAGGGTTTGCACGTTTCTCAGCCAAAAAAACAATCGTGCCTCTGTTAATGAAGCTATAAGCATCTATAGGCGACTATAAGCATTGAATCTTGTGCAGTTTTTTAACTCCTTGGTTTTACTCAGAGCCAAAAATAGCTTCCAGGGATCACATTCATCTCCAGGGCAGCTCAGGCAGCAATATCTACCCTACCTTCTCTGCAAGTAGTACATAAAGGAAGTTTTGTCTGTGAAATGGCATAGGCTAGCATATCTGCAGTCTGACCAGGTTTTAGCTTAAATTGAGCAAATCTTCACTGGCAGTTGCAGTTGATGAAACAAAGTAATTTATTTTGCTATGAGTATCTGTAACTTCAGGCATTTTGTGGAGGTTTTTTTACTTATTTTCTGCTAAAAAAAGTATTAAGTTTTGTCATGACAACTATATGGGAGAAAAAAGAACAACATTCTGGTCATCTAGCACTTCTGATTTCATCGGTGAAATATTTAGATAAAAAACCTGATACTGATTATGGATAAGTTGCTTGTTGTTGTTGATGGGTTTTTTAAGTGTATTTTCTTTCCAGTTCCTACGTACACTTCAAAATTTTAAACAGTGCTTATGAAGATAAAATATATCCATGCTGCTGATTCAAGACCTCCACTATTTCATGCAAGCATCCAAACTTTTGGTTGCTGATCTTTATCTAACTCCTTTTGATGGCTGATCTTCATTCAGTTCTCCTTGGAGGGGAGACCAAGATAGGAAACCTTCCCTTCTGGAACGACTGAAGCCCAGATCAGTCAACGACCTCATGTTTTTTAGGCGGAAGACTTGGATCTTGGATTTCTTAGGCTGCATTCAAACTCTGAATCTGTTGATAAGGTTGTAAGGCTATTCATCACAGAAGTGCCATTGCGCAGCTCAGTGTAGCTACCCCAGCACTTTACTGTTTTCTCTGACAAGGCAAAACAACTGGTATTTATAATGGTTTCCCTACAAGTGACCCACAGCAGTCAGCTCTGAAGTGCAATAAAATAAAATACATCAAATACTCTGCTTTCTGCTTGCTTGAGTAGCAGGAAGGTGGGCCAAAAGAATCTTGTTTTGTCTTCATGAAGAGTGATCTCAGGAAAGGTAATTGACATTTGATTCAATTATAAGATATCTGGTCAAACTTCAGTCTGATAAGCAAGCCCTAGACAGACAGAGTTTGTTATTATACAGAGTGCTGAAATGAAAATCTTTCTGTTAAAGTACAAGGGTACTATACTGATCCATGACTTTACACTTAATTCTCACTTATTCAAAAGATTAGATTTGGTTACATACTAAAAAACTTGTGCTGAGCATATTTTGAGACAAAACATAACAGACAATCCCTGCCTTGCACTGAGTAGGTGGGATATGCAGAAAGCACAAGAGATGGAGAAATATGTTTAAGTGAAGAGGACATTTTACTCTTTTGCGGTTTTAGTATAATATTACCGTTGCCGATGCTTAGGCATGAGTTTCAGAAGAAACAAGGCTTTAGGAAGATTTGCATGAGGACTGTAATTTCCTAGGCTGTGCTGGAACAGCCAGGCTGAGGAGCAAAGACCAGTGCAGCTGCATTCATAGAAGAACAGAAGCAATAAGCAAGGGGTGTTAGGCAATGCGGGGAAAAGCGTAGACCAGTGTGATTCTTACAGTCCCTGCCCTGCCAGAATCTGAGACGTAAAGCCTGATATGGCAGCTTCAAACTAATTCACGTTTACTTGCCTGCTGAGGGAGCCCTGGTTTTGCACATTAATTGTGTTGTAACAGATTATTTTTTTTTCCTTGATCATACAAATTTGTACTTTGGGTAAAGATAAGTAGCTAGCTTGGTATCAATGGAATGGTGAGAAATAGTTTCCATTTGTAGATCTTGGCTGTAACAGAAATCTTTGGGAGAGATTTGCTGTTTATTCAGGGTTATGTTGATCGTTTAACATCGTTGACTTGCAGCCACATTATTGAAAAAAAAGGAATTAATTTCAAAGTGAGGATTTACTGGATGATATTTTATAAGTTTCAAAAGTAGCGCTGTCAGGAAGGATGACCTGGAAAAGGAAATACTCTTTCTCTAACTTCCAGTGGTGGGAGTTTGAGGACCAAGTTGTTTAGTGCGAGAAGGCCAAGCAGAATCCACAAATTGAGCTGTTATTTCCCACTACTCCAATTGAATAGATGATATAAGTCACAATACAAAGACAACCAGTTTCACTGTTACCCTTGGCAAGGTTGATGATTGAAAGTCAGATCTGACTTTAAGGTGAGGAGGCAATATAATGCAGAAGCATCTACTCTCAAATTAGACGTACAAGATGAATGAGGCTGGGAGGGAAGGAAGGAAGGAGCAAGCCAGAAACCCTGCCACCCACTTTTATTATTG
>JAVJGI010000014.1:116612490-116643181 GCA_035590275.1 Ibycter americanus | reverse complement strand
AAGGAGGAAATTCTCACTGTATTTTTGAATGTCTAGAGGTGTGATGATGAAAGGGCTGTGGTTTGTTGTTGGATTTTGTTTGGGGTTTTGGCTTGTTTTTTTGGGTTTTGTTTGGGTTTTAGTTTTTTTAGTTTGGTTTGGTGTTGGTTTTCTTGTGTGTTTTTTTAACTTAAGAAGTTGTAATATAATTAAGTTATAGAACCTTACCAGGTTTAGGGCGGAAACACCACCCCCACCCCCCACCCCCTTTTTTTTTTTTTTTTTTTTACTTTTTTCTTTCTTTGTCTCTTCCTATTCTTTGTTTTGTCTCATTTAAGGATAGATGTTTGTTTCCATTCTCTGGGTACTCACCCTCTTCCATCACTCCACTCCTCAGGGTCCAAAGATCACTTCTATCAGTTTCATCACTTGCTAACTTAGATGCATTTAACTTACCTAAACATGTTTTAACGTAGTTGTTGCCCATTTTGGATTACATTCCTTGATCCTCATTGTTAATAATAGTTGTGCCTAGGATTTCTTCAAAGTTCAGCTTCTTAGTAAAAACTAAAGGAAAAAAGGCAACTTAATGCTTCAGTCTTCTGTGTCATCCATTATTTGCTCACCTTGCATGGTAAGTAATGGACCTGTACTTCTGTTTTTTTCCTTACATCTAGGGTATTTATAGAACCTTTTCTTACTGGCTTTGTCCCCTGATAGCTGTGACTCATTTAAAGCCTGAGTCTTTCTGCTTGTGCAATCTACGCCCTTGTACTGTCCTCTTCTACTCATCATCAGCAACATGTCCTTGTTCCAACTGTTTTTACCATCTCCGTTTGATTTCCAGATCATTGAAGAGTCCTATTGCAGTGACCATCTAAAACAAAAGCTTCTCTCTGACAGATTCGAAGAACATTAGGGCTGTTTTGGGGCTACGTACTCACCTTCTAGCAGTTGTCTGGGTGATGCTTTCTGTTGCTGATTTTGAAAGCATCTTACAAGTCTTCCTTATTTATCGACTGTTTCCCCAGCAGGATACTGTGCTGGAAAATTAGCCAGACCTCACCTGATCACCAGAGGGTGGCAGTAGGTTTTTTTGGCTCTTGTGAAGTCCTTAATTGAGCTAATTACCGAACGCAGTACCCTCTGCAAAGTTGTGGGCTCCCCCTGCCCCCGCATGAATTGCATCATGCACATTATGAAACATTATAATCAAATGTGTCTCTTCTTAATTGCTCCCTTAGAAAAGCACATTTTTTAAAAAAAAGAGATTTATTTTTTTATATAGCTAATGTTAATTAGTGAAGTTAACCTAAGTTAGCCTTGAAACTTAAACTAAAGGAACTCCAGTGTCATACAAATTATTTGGTGCTATGTGTTCGCCTGATTTTTAGAAGGTAGAGGTTAGTATTTTCTGGAAATTCAGTTCTTTTATTAGGCTTCAAAATAGGAAGCTAAAGACTCTAATGAAAATTTCGAATTCCAAACACTGGAGAATTCTGAGGGTGTGTGGTTTTTTTGGCTTTTTTTATGTTCCTTAGGAGTAGCTTTGGACTCTGGTCTTTACTGAAAACATATAGACTAAGAAATTTATGTAATTTACAGATTTTAAATAAATGTGTTGTGATGTGACTGGACTAATATCTGCATAAAAGCATGTATACTGGTTTTAGGTGATTCATCAGTATAAAAGTGGGGTAAGCTGTGCAAGCGCAAAGTAGTTTTATACTAGTCTCTGGATGATTTATACTTTTATTTCTATTAATTGTTTTGACTTTTTTCTTACCTGTAAAGAATGCAACTAATTTTAGAAGTGATCTTGGGAAGTTTTCAGCTAAAACATGTCTTTGGTTTTAAACAGTAAGGGACAAATTATTTCTCGTGTGTGTCCATGAAATTGCTGTTGATATTGCTAAGAGACCTATGAGGACTGTGTTCTGCCAGCCGAGCTGTGTAAGGCATGGAGGGCAATATGGCCCTGAATCCTTTGGGCATCCTGGTTCAAGCCTGACTTGGACCAAATCCAGAGAAATCCAAGGATAAGACTCTTTTGCTTTCCTATACTGAAGGTAATTTGGTAAAGACCTAAGACTTGCACAAACCTGGTCGCAAAGAGATCAGCTGAGCTGTGGCAGCTTTCTATGTATGTGCTTTTAGCCTGTAGGAAAGCACCTAGGAGCAGGTTAGGAGAGATTGTACAAGTACATGAACAATTGAAGTTGAGATGATGCATGGCAACTTATTAAGTTCTGTGAGGAAGCTGATACTGATGGAATCAAAGCATAAAATAGTCCCTAAACCCCTCAGCTGTCTCTAATGTCCTTCAGTTTTCTATATTTAAAGGGGATAGATTACAAATATTTTCCGTATTTTGAATTTTCTTGTACTTATATATAACCCACAATTCAGAGCTGCATTTTTTTTTTTCCCCTCACAGGTCAGAAAGAATATTTTCCCCAGATTCTGTAAACTATTTTTAAATCAACAAGCCAGCCTTCAAAGCTTTTATTTTCTGTTTCTGGCTTACTAAAACAGCTGTTGATTGAATTTAGAAAAGAATTGTTATTAAAGGAACCAATATCAATAAAACCCCTTATGGAAAGGGGGAGGGAGAAAGCTTAAACAGGTTAGTGGGCAAGAACTGTGCCCTATCAGGCAGTGATGCATTAGCCGGTAATGCTTGATGATAGACCCACAGTGCACACAGCTAAACTGTCAGCCCTTCTTGAAGGCCAGCCACATTTGCCATGCCTCATCTGACAAAAAGTATTTGGTGTTTAATTTAAAGCTCTGCTCTAGTAATAGAAAAGGGCTCTTAATATTGCATTAGTGAGAAAGCACTGAGCATCCAGTTCAATAAAATAGATTTTTTTCCTACTTTACAAATAAGATCAGAAAGTAGATAATGTGCCATTTACAACTTTTGTGATGTGAATAGAACATCTACCCTAGCAAATGCTTGCTCTACATTTCCTTTGTTAAATGAATGGAGAGACCGAGAACTTTTCATTATTTCAAAGGTTATTTCACAAAATTCCACAGTGAAAATTCTTCCAAGTTGTTCTGAAGTTTTCGAGTTCTTTTTCCCTAACAAATGTTGCTAGTAGGGAGAGACTGTAGGATCAGCATGTAGTCATAGTTGGCCATTCTTTTTCTGATGCAACAGGAGAGACCGATTTTATAGTGCAGGATAACGAGGAAGGACGGGCTTCAGAACTGAGTACCTGTTTGTTAGGAGAGGAAAGCTGTTGAAAACTGAGCTGCTCTTTAACTGTATGATACGTGTTTGTAGTTATATTTTGACCACTATTCTATCATTGCAGGTTCCACCCCCACCACATTTCTGAGCCAAAACTATTGCAGTTAATAAGACTATATTCTACTGACGTCAACATGAATTCATGCAGTTCCTCATGCAAAAAGGGTGGCCTATTAAATGAAGAGCAAAGCACCCAGAAACTTATTTTAGTGTCACATTCGTACATATATATACATGGAAAGGTATTCTTAGAAATGAGTGCCTATCACATGACCACACCATGCAAGAACATACAAAAATCCCAACCCCTACCAAAGAGTTAGCAGAATTGTTTAAAAATTTATTTGGACAATTTGATGACAGATCATAACATCTCTTCAAAGAGTGTTTGAGTCATGTGTAGCTGTAAATTTTATGGTCTTTCTAAGTTTAGCAGAGATTAAGAGTTTAAGACATGGTAATGTTAGTGGGTATCATCTCATGGGATGATTTATTAATGAGCAAAAGGGGTATCCCCGCTTTGCAAAGCATTCATATTTATGTGCTCCATGGAGATCTCTCACTTTGATTAGAGACTTTTTTTTTCGTGACGAGTGTGCAAAGTGGAGAGTTGCTCCATCCTGTCAGGGTCCATAACCACAGCAAAATAACGTCATGTTCTGTGAGGTTCTGTTGGAGAGGAAACGTAAGACTTCTCACCTTCAGGGAAACACAAAACATTCAAGTTTTCATGTCCCTTATAAACTTCTTTGTGTCAGGAACTGCAAAAATACTTTGTTGATTCAGAAAGCCTTTGTCCAGGCAGTGTCTTGTGTATCTATACAGGTTTTGTTATGTGATAACAGAAATTGCAGCAGTGCAGAATAAAATGTATGACTGAACTGTGTTCGTATGTGCAGATACTTTACATAGGCCTCAAATTCTTATTTTTATTTTTTTTTGTCTACCAGTCCTATATTTAAAGCAGGGTATGGGTTTGGGAGCATGGGTGGGGTTGCGATTTCTAATCCCATGTTTGAGCCTGTCCTGCCTTTAAGTTTGTACGGTCCTTTTTGTGATTTCTTTCATTCTGTTGCATGCACACACACATATATCTTGGTTGGTTTTTTTTTTTTTCCTTTTGCCTGAAATTAATTTTAGTATTATAAGAAGCTTTGAATAGCTCTTCTACTTCAATTTTTCAACTTCTGCTTTCCAAATAAAAAGCCAGGTAAAGATTTGTGACACAGAAACTATAGGAGCTGCTTCATTCAGGGGACTCCTATAGGTGGGAATGTATTAGCATCTATGTTCAAAACGTCAAGGTAGAACTCACAAGTAGGTAGAGATGGGGAGCACATTCCCAGGCATAAAACTGGAAGATGTAGATAGTTGCAAATTGTATTGGGGTGTTACACTCACAGTTCAACAGCAGCAATCCCACTACAAGATCTATGCTGTGTTACTGAAAGGAGGATGGCCAGGTCTATGTGTCTTAAATGATGTTCGTCCTGTTGCTTTCTTACTATAGTCACAGGAGGGAACAACACTGGGAGAGCAGCTGCTGATGTAGGGACAGAGAACTTTGTGTGTTAGTGGGACTGCAGCATAGGGGACATTTATCCCTTTTCTGCACGAGCTGTGTGATGTGTCTTGCTGAAGTCATCCTGTAACCTGAATTGAATTCCGCATGTGTGGTGTAAGCTTCACAACTGGAGGGAGCATGTAACTCCGAGATGGGCTCTGTTGTTTTCTAGTCCCGGGCAGCACTGTCTGGCTAAACTGATGCTTTTACATCAGGAAATGTGGCTTGTGCTTTGCACTCCCAAATTCCACCTAGGGTCAGCGGCACAGTTAGGTCTTGATGGGCTTCTGTCTTCAGCTTGTTTTAGCAGGCACTGATCTTAAATGGCTGTACCTACAAATTTGTTGCAGGACAGAATCCTGTGGCTGTTCTGGCCTTGGCCCAGGTACCTGTGGTGATCAGGATTTAGATACCCACAATAGAAGGTTTTAATTATCCTTATGGTTTCAGTAACCATTGCTCTTTCCTTTGGCAACTTTAACCATTGACCAGGAACACAATGCAATTGTAATTCAGTAAAGGCAACAAAGCTGAGGTATTAAAAAAAAAAAAAAAAAAAAAAATTTAAATCCTGAACATTAAAAAAAGGTTTATTTGCATCTTTTAGGCTAATTGCTTGCTTATTAGCTTTTTTCTTCCTGGATACCTCAGTTCCTGATACCTGTGGGAAATTCAACGAACTCCATGGAACTCCTTACCACATTTTTCTCTCGCCCCTGAGAAATTGTGCTTTTATCCACCAAATGTTACGTGTTTTCTCTCTTGAACTCCATTGTCTGTCTTTACAAACCAGATGCTGCAGTTCAGAATAGCCTGAGGTGTAATTTCCTAGCAAAAACCCCACCTGTGTTGTCCTTTAAAGGTTCGTAAATGGTGCTATATGAAGCTATTGCCTGTTCTCCTGCCTGAATTAGCATCTTGGAATCATGAAGCAAATGCATAAATATCACACAGATGGGACACATAATACTCATAAAATTATTACTGTCGTACTGAGATTCCTCACAGACTCATCAGGGGAGGCAGCATCCTCCGAATGCTCTCTTACTCGCTGTTTGTGCTGAAGTTGATGTATAGCAGGGTCACTAAGTTGTCCTTTCCAAAACAAGTTGCTAGGTACATCAATATGACTACCTGGTTACAATTCTTTTCACACTGTATATTGATTGCAAGCTTTTTCAATTTATGTGTAGCATATTTTCAACAAAACCTCTTCACAGTTTCTTCCGTGTGTTCATTCCTTTTTTATTTTCCTATTATCCTGCAGAAATGATATCTGGAGGAGGTGAGTGGGTTTGGGTGTTGTGGTTTTTTTTTCCTTTGTTTTGTTTCTCACTATTTTTCCACTTTTTAAATCTTTCTACTTGTTATTCTTTTAAGAGCCAAAGAAAGTCCAAACCCAAGAGCAAAATGATACAGAAATATTTAAAATATACTTGCTTGTATGTTGAGCAGCAAATAGGAAATAAGAGAATGGAAAAGGAGGAAAAAAGAGCTTAGGCTGTTTTAATAATTATATTTCATGAACTTCTGGGGGAAAGTGATGTTTTCAAAAAGAAATATTCTTCTCAGGAGGTTTCAGGCCTAGAATGAATTAATTTTTAAAACCTAAATATTTTTAAGGAAAAATTTCGCAAGTGTCTACCGGTGTATTTGAGTGTGTGTGAAAGAGTATTTACACTGCATTTACACTGCAAAACGCTTGGCACTAGTATCAGCATAATTTTGGGATGAGAGGGGAAAGGATCGCTCACTGGCTTTATACAGCTGAGGCAGTGCCCTGATCGGAATTGTTCATGACTGTCACTCAGCAAAAGTGAGAGGGAACCACCTGGGCCAAGGGGCTGCGTCAGGCACCAGAGCTCTGGGGGGGCAGCGCGGGGGGCTGAGCTCAGCTGACAGACTGTGCGGTGAAGAAAAGCCATGGGCACCGTACAAAACTTGGGGAGACGCTACTTGGACTGGGAAAATGGGACCATTGCAAACTGGTGTAAAAATGTTTGTGGAGACAGATGCTTTCTGTATTGGCATTGCATTTGCACTCTGAGCAGGGCTGATCCCTTGACACAAAGCGTGCAATGATGAACAGCAAATGCCCTGCGGGATGTGGGCTGTTTCTGGTGACCTTTGTGTTTGCTGTTGCATAGTGGAGAAATCCCACATCTGTGGTTCTGAATGGAGCTCTTGCCACCTCCTCATCCCTGAACATCCCTACCTGAGGGACAGTTGGGACCTGCTTGGCTCAGCTGCCCCTCCTGCCTTACGGCTGGCACCAGCCTGGGCTACCTCCGTGCCTTGTGGCCTGGCCCAAACCCAGTCCCAGTCCCTTTCTGTGGCTGTGTGAGTCCTAGCGGCCACAGAGTATCCCCGCGCCTGGGACCTTGAATAACATTTGGCCTGTTCTTGTGAGGAGGGGGTCAGAAATTTGGACTTGTTCTTTGTCCATCACCCTGGTGCACTGCCCTCCCCCTACAACCTCCATATTAAGGGGTCTAGCAGCTGAGCATCCTCAAACAGCACTGCAGACCCGAAACACAGTTGAAAGTGTGTAAGGACAAGGTGCTTGGCCACGGCGTACTCAAGAGCAGATTGAGTCCCTCCATTTACTGCAGAGAGACCCTGAATTCCTTGCGGTGGTGCACCCTGTGCAGGTTCATGTGAGGGAAGCGGGGCCTCTCAGCTCAGACAGGTCACAAAAGAAAGGGGTTTTCTGGCCAATTTGTTTCTTAATTTCATCTAGATTGTTTCAAACCTGGTTGTGCAGCTGCCTGTAGATCCAAGCATGCAGAGCCACCCCAGTTCCTCAGGACACACTGCTTTTCTCCTTGACAGATGATTGGAGAACATGCTGCGAGCTACCACCCCAAACCATCCTGAACTTTTTAAAAAAACAAACTACCAAGACATCACCCACCTCACATTTCTCCCTCTTTGTTCATTCAAGGGGGGGTGGAGCATAATCGTAACGTGTCCTTCCCCTTAGTCTTGTAGCTATTTCCAAGTATCACTAAAGGTGGTCTTGTTTATGGATCTGCTCAGTCTTGTAAGACATTGTCACAGAGGGATTAGTTGTAAGTCTCACTGCTACCTGGCAAGAGAAATCCGCTCATTTTGCAAATCCTGTGGAGTCTGAAAATGAACGCAGAATTTGAATGTAGACCCAGTATTAACAGACCCCTGGCACCGATGGTGTCTAGAATGAAGACTCATGATTCAGATCTTGGTTTACCCTTTTTGATTTGTAGGCTCACCAACAGCATAGATGCTCCTGTGACCCCGAAACTCATCAGGCATTCACAGTCAAAATAGTCTTAGTGAAATTATTCCATCCGTGGTTGGGATGATTCCAGGCAAGCAAGCAGTATAGTCGCACATTATAAAACATATTCTGATTCGTGGCTTGTGCATTCTGGCATTATTTTAGATGTCTCTTTTTAAATCTTTCTTACTCTCGTGTTGAGTAAGAAATTGTGCATAGCATGCGAATTGGATGGTACATAAAATAGTTTGGGTGAAGCCAGAGCTCTATTTCCAGTGGTGCTGTTGGGCTGCAGTGTCACCTTGAACAAGGAACTCCTCCTTGGTTCCTTTGTGTCCCTTCCCGCAACTTGCCCTTGCAAAGTTGACCTGCAAGTTGTCTGGGGCTTTGCTGCTGCAATTAGGAATGATTTTGAGAGTTCTGGTGCACCAGCTCAGCCAGTAATGCTTTGGTATGTGAATACTGGGGCTTCTTTATTCCCCTTTTTATGTTCTGAAAGAAACATATTTGTTGGCCATTCATTGCAGCACCCAGTGTAAGATTTGATCAAGACGCTTGGTCACACAGTACCAGCCTTGCTTTTGGCAGTGCTAGAACAGATGTGGTATGCTGTGTCTTCGCTACAGAATGAACTATGGTTATACAAAAATTGGTTATTTCCCATAACTGGAATCTTTTTTTTTCTATAGCCAGGCACAGAATAGACTTTTTTTTCCCATTTGAAGGACAGATTGCTATTGCAAATACTTTATAACTGGGTTAAAGCACATTGATGCTTTCTAACACACTTTTGCATGGGGCAGGACAGTGAGAATGAAGTCCATTGAAACATTTATTCTAATAACACTGAAATGCTTTTTTTCCTTCTTCAAATCTCACGTTTTAAATAAACCATTGTCAAACACCCTCTCCTTTCACGAAGCGTTTATACCAAGAGTGTCAAGATGAAAAATTTCTGTTCCATCAAAACCTGTTTATTCTAACAGGAAGTTTCATTTTGAAGAAACCGTTTTCCAGTAGAAGAAATATCCTGAGGCAGGGTTTTCTTGAGCTCTTAAATATGCCTGAATTCTATTGTGGTTATTACTCATTGCCCACCCAAGCAGGTCCATGCACAAGGGTGAGGCAGTCTCTCTCACTCAGCCATCACTGGTCCTCTGCAGCTTTCCCGTGACTGCCACAGAAGCCCAGAGAAGAGACAGGATTTGTCTCGCGGTTCATGCGGAAATGTTTCAGAGGAACAGGACCTAGAAGTCTCTTATGCCGTCTGAACATGGAGGTATTACAAGTGTAAATGATGAGTTGAAGTGTTACCTTGCAGGATTATTACCCTGTTGCTGGAGTCAAGCTACTTCCAGTTCAGGTTTTGAGGAAGGCATACCCCTTAATGGTCTGCAGAGCATCAGGGTTCATAGTGAAGTGCAATGTAATTGATGGTTTGGGACTGTTGAGGAATACTGTGATGGATTTTAAGTGACAATAAATAGCAAGGTCCCTTAAAGCAAACAAAGCACTGGCTGCTTTAGCTGAAAGTTAATTCACAGTGATTTCATCTCTTGGGTGTTATGCCTCACTGTTTTTTAATTTGTAGAGGCTCCAAGTAAAAGCAAATGGGAGACTATGGCTTAAGAAGTGGATTATATTTGGCTGTATAGCTGGAGGCAGCCCATCATGGAATGTGTGAACTTTTTTACCTGGGCTGTTAATTTTCCTTTTGAGCTGTAAGAACATTGGAACAGGTCCAGTCAAAATGAGATTATATGAAAGGGTGGTTATACTTTCAGCAATGAGACTTGCACCAGAGATAGTCTAAAAGATTTTGGATTTCTCATGGCTTGCAAACCTGGAAGTCTTCATGAAGCAGACAGAAGAAAATAAACTGCCAGAAATGTAAATATCAGGATAGAGGGGCAGAACCACAACTGATATAAATCTATTTAAGCTTTATTGATTATTTACACACACACTCACACTCGCACACACCCAGGCTGAGGAAGTGGACCAATATATTTAACATCCATTAGTGGTATATTTAAACAAAACTAAATAAAAGCTCAGAAACATGATTACAGTTTCTAAAATTTCAGACCCCTCAGCACTTTCTTATTTTTATGCATTTGATGCACCTTTGTTTTATTAATGTCCTTCCTGTGCTATTTTAATACACTTCAGGGTACTGTTGAAGATGATGACAGCTGCCTTTTCAAAGTATTAAAAAAAATCTGAACAGATGCAAGGCTTCACAATGCTGCATGCAACTGCAAAACCCATCCCTATTGTATCACTCAAAGGCGTAGATTTCTCAGAAGTATTATGATATTTGTTAACACTCAAATTATTTCTGTTCTTTGTTAAACTAACTAAAGTCCATGTGTCTGCATAGCAGTGGCTGACAGCAAAGGTTAGATAGCCCTTTCTCTTTAGATCAACTTAAATGTTAAATGACGCTTTCTGTACTATTATTCAGAATACATATGTCTGGCACCGCCACGATCAGCAAACTGGAGTGAATGTTAGCACTATATTTTTCAGTTCTGGTTGAATACGGTGGTGAAATAGGTCCATAAATTTAGCTACCAAATTCACACTAAGGCACACAAATAAAGGTGATCTGATGTTCAGGATAGGAAAGGCTGACTGAAAATCAGATTGTTTTTATGTATATTGTACAATTTACAAATTTTGGTTGGCGTTGTAAAGTAACAATGCCTTTGTGTATGTGGAATTAGTCATATACTGTTAGGCAGAACTAGAAGGGTGAGTTACAGTTCTTCCAAGTCAGTCTCATTAAACTGTTTTTTGTCAGAGAAGAATATCAGGAAAAAGGGTCCAGATGCAGCCTATGAAAAAGCTGATTTTTCTAGTCTCTAGCATGAGGCTTTGCAGACTGAAAAAATCTGCAAAAGGAAAAAAGAAACTACTAGGTACTAGTTTACTAGCTCAAGGAATGGCAAAAATGAAAAGGAAGCAGGATGAATGGTAATAATGGACACACTGAAGAATAAGAAAAGGGAATTCTTTTATAGCTGGAGGTGTGGTTTAGCTTCAGGGCAGTCTGAAGATGAAGGAACTGTGTGCAGAAAAAACTATGGATTGGGGCAGAAACCACACATGGAAAGAAGAAACCTGGACTACTGTGGTGAGTTTGTTCTAAGTGCAAAAGACAGTCAGGACTGACAAAGAAATCGAGGCAGAGAACTGAAAGCAGAATTTTTTTATTCCCACTATATCCGTATATGTCTTGTACTGTGTGTAGCAGTGACTAGATTTTTGGAACCTTTGCAATCTTTGTATAAGTTTGCATCAAATATTACGTGTTTCCAAATAGAAGAACTGTAAACCAGGCTGCCAGTAGATCTGCTTGTTTGAGGAAAAGATATGCTTAAATAACAAGCTTTATTTGTTCTGGGTTCTGGGTATATGGATCTGGGGTTCAGTAGACGTCCTGAATTTTCTAACAGATGGGATTTCAGGTACAGTTTCCAAACCCCTCAAAAGAAAGATTTATGCTCGTGAAGTGAGCTAGAGAAATGGAGGTAGTGCTGTAGGGAGACTTAGGGACACAGAAGACCAGGGTATGAGCTTCAGCTATAGAACACGCATTCGCTGTGTAACTGTCGTGGTTTAACCCTGGCTGGCAACCCAGCACCACGCAGCCGCTTGCTCACTGTCCCTCACCCAGAGGGATGGGGAGGAGGATCGGAAAGGAATGTAAAACTCAAGGGTTGAGATAAGAACAATTCAATAGGTAAAGCAAAAGCTGCACATGCAAGCGAAGCAAAACAAGGGATTCATTCACCACTTCCCATGGGCAGGTAGGTGTTCGGCCACCCCCAGGACAGCAGGACTCCAGCATGCATAAGGGTTACTTGGTAAGACAAACACCATAATGCTGGATGTCCCCCAGCTTCCTCCTTCTTCTGTCAGTTTATATACCTAGCATGACATCGTATGGTATGGAATACCTTTTTGGCTAGTTTGGATCACCTGTCCTGGCTGTGTCCCTTCCCAGTGTTCCATGCCCCTCCAGCCCTCTCGTTGGCAGGGCCTGAGAAACCAAAAAGTTCTTAATTTAGTATAAGCATCACCCAGCAACAACAAAAACCATCAGTGTGCCTTCAACATTGTTCTCACACCACAATCCAAAACACAGCACTGCACCAGCTACTAAGAAGAAAACTAACTCTACCCCAGCTGAAACCAGGACAGTAACCCATCAGAGAGTTACATGGAAGCGTTCAGATATGAGTACCAGGGCAAGAATGGTCCATTTCTATGTGATTTTTGGCTTTTAAAATTTGCACGTAATAGTAACAACTTATTTGTAACTCTTTCAGTCATGAGTTATCAAATAAATGTCAGTAAAAATCTCCCCCCAGTTCTGAGGTGTGTTTATGTAAAATACACAGAAATTCTTAAGGTGACACTTGGCAGATGCTGGGCATTGTGGGAGACTGCAAAGCTGAGCCGTATGATTCATGCAAGCAAAGGTCCATTAGTTGCCCTGATTTCTTCAGATTTTGGAGTAAAATTTAGTTGTGGATTCGTCTTGTCCATTGCACAAGTACTTTCCTTTATACATATCTTTTATGGAATTAATATGGAGTTTAATAATTTAAAGTTAATTTGTGAAGCTTACGATGTTAAAATCAACTAATTCCTGTATATATTCTGTGCTACTATGCTTCGCTTCAAGTATGTGTTCAGATTTAGGAAATGATATACAGATATATTTGTTTAAAAGCAATGAGTACATAGTCATGTATGACAGGCAAATAACCAAGGTTATAACTATGAACATTGTCATTTATTGGAGGCTTTTTTTGGGCTTTCCCATTTTCCTCTTTCTTCCCTTTCCACTGGAGGGGAATTCTCTGTAAGTATTCCTGTATTCCAGTAGGAACTTATTCTGGGAAGTTACTGTATTTCCTACTTGAAATCTGATGCATTAGTAGTAATATTTTTTCAGTAGTTGACTCACAAGGCAGTTGTTATCTTGAAAGTATATTGCTTTGCTTATGAAAATTTACCCACATGGGTGAAAAATTCTGATACAGCTGAAGTTTTTGGAAGTGCATTTCCTCTGGAGATAACATGTATGGAGTACCTACTTCGTAGCAGCTGCTGTGGAAGACAGCAGTGACCAGGATGGGTGGTTTCAAGGCAGTATCTTTTGGAAGCAGATGCACCAGGTTATCATTGTGCTTGGTTTTGTTTTGTACCATTAAGCAGTGAGCAGCAGAGCATTGGCGGCAATACTGTATTACTGCTATAATTGTTACAGACTGGAGCCTTGCTCCAGAAAAAAAGAAAAACTTCTACTTTCTAAGGCTTAGGTATTGTCTGTCTGACTACCTACCTACTTACAATGCCTATCTCTCTTGTTAATCTAAAATTTCTAATACCTTGATCTGCAGCAGGTGTATTGTGAAACCCTAAATACCCTGATTTTTCAGTACACGTTGATTTCTCACTTATCAGGGCGGAATCACAGCAGTTAAAGTCTAAATGACAAATAGAAGTGGGCAAGTGCTCCAAAATACCGTTGGGGAATATTTCACTTAATTCTGCATAGCTCTTCACTTTGAACTTGTTTAATAATGGTTTTACTGCCTTTTACATACTTAGCTGTACAAACAGAATACTATTCATTTGATGACTTGTCTTCATTCAAACGCTTGTAGAAGGTTGTTCGTTCATTCATACAGTCATTCCTCACTATTCACATCCAAACTAGAAACATGCTTTTTATAAAATTTCACTCATTTCCTCAAAGGATAAAACCAGGATTGCCTGCACTATATGGTGTTCTCCTTAAAAAACATGATTTCCTGATTCCTTCTTGTTCAGAAAAGTTTCATATGAAGGAAAGGTCTCATTGCAACTTTAATCTGGGCAACTTTTTATGAACAACCTTGGGAAATCCTGGTTATTCAGTAAGCCCTTGGGGGAAGTCCGGAAGCCTGTAGACTGATCAGTGTTTCTAGATTCCCAGGACTGTAATTTGCTGAGCTGAGCAGTTTGTTTCTCTGCTGCCTTGCATTGCATGAACTCTTTTAGGCAGCAGCAAAGTGATCACCAGAGTGATCTCCCAGTAAATGATTTCCCGAGGTTCAGGGCACGGGAGAAGCAGGCCCATGCTTTATAGTTGTTTCTCACTAATTGCTTTTCTAGCACACCGTTGTTTTCAGTTCTCAATTTGTCACTCCCTTTTATACTGGCTAATTTGCCGTTTTTCTTCCTGTCCTTCTGCTGCAGGAAAGAAGCAAGCTATTCACCAATGTATGATCGTAGACACACCGTTGGCTTGCTGAAAAACAAAATGTTATGTTAAAACAAGGGCTGTTTGTGGTGGCTCTCACGTATCTTTTATCTTTAAAGCACATCATGGACTAAGCCGTGCTGCTGCCAGTGCCTGCTATGTTATTAATGCTGTTCTAATTAGGCCAATCAGTTTTAATTAGTATACTGTCATGTAACAATCTCATAAAATACTTTGTGTAAGAAAATTGATCTGGCTCTAATGCTAATTAGTTTGCTAGACTCCCTACCTTATAAATGGGAATTGATTGCTTCCCTTCAGCCCCTCCTTCTCTCCTTCTCAGTAATTCTCCCATAAACTCTCTATTTTCCTCTTTTTTTTTTTTTCTTTCATGATTTTTTTTTTTTTAGTGTCCCTGTGTCTCCCTCAATTAATTCTGCCCATAACCCCATCTCTAGTGTAACCTGAAGAGAACAGGGCTTTATCGCTTGTCAGAGAGAGCCTTCCTCAGTTAAATTTTTTCCTCTTAGGAATTTGCCAGATCAGAGACCCATAATCCTAAGGACTGTCTCAGAACTAAAGCTGACAGGGTTAGGCCCAGGTCAGCCCACTCATAAATCAAAGCCAGTAAGGAGCTAAGGCTGTGCCTGGAATCGGAGATTTATAAAGACAGTAGCATTAACATTACAAAAGAAGTATTTTATTGGCTTTCATATGGGATTTGTTTACTGCTAGTAAACTTCACAAGAGTGAAACAATAAGGCTAATAAGTGGGAGAATGAGCAACAAATAAGTACTCCTTGCTGCTCTTAAAAGCTCTTTAAAATTGGGATTAATTTGGTTAATTGTGAACATAGCAGTAATGCATAAAAAGTCTGAAAATTCTAGTTATGTAAATTTACAGCATTGTTCCGGTTCAGTTATGCTGTCTGGCTTTTAATAAAGTAAATTAGCAGGCAGAGACAAAGCTGACTGCTAAAATTTTTCTCTATTTTCTTCTGTCTTTCAATAATAATAAAAATAACCTCTTTTGGATACTTACAGGGGGTGTGGGGTATGTGTGGGGTGGGAAACAGGAAAATAAAAAAAGAAAAAGATGACATTTTCATTTAATCTTTCCATTCTCCTTTGTATATTTTTTACATATTGGCTAAAACTGGTATGGAGTTATGTGCCAAAGCATATCTAGGGATCATGAGTAATAATGGATCTAGAATTGGTGTAAGCAGTCTTATGTGCCATGTTGGCTTTTCGTATGGGTGTTCATGCCTGGATGTGTCCAGACACTTTGCCTGTTATCAAGTATCTCCACTCTGGGAATGGCATTTGTGACTCAAAATTAACATCTGAAAATTACACAGCAGGCACCATGCACATGAGTGCAGGAGAGATGTCTTTGCACTGTCCTGAGCACGTATGTGTTACTCTTTGCTTGCTTTGCTAAAAGTATGACTATCTTGTAGTTAGCATTTGCAAAGGCAAATATCTTAAGCCTGGCTATATGATTATATTATGCCTGTACGTAGGTAAGTCTGTCTCTGAGGACCTTTTTAGTGCATTAGACACGCACATGTGTATGATTCATGTCTTTTCCTGGTCAGTTCTATACCTGTTTCTGTTGCAGTACAGATGATGGCAATGAAGCAGAATATCTGGTTATTGAGTGATCAGTCATTGTCCATTTTTGCTTATAGTGACATTTGTCATGTTCAAAGGTGATGTTTTCCTCCTACTTAATGAAATAAGAATCTAAAGGCTGATACAATTTGATGAATGTGTCTGTGACAGAGAAATACTCAGACAGTACGTATGGTGTCATATTAAATTTTTGTGGGATTTATTAATTTAGGGAATAGATACTTTCTTAGTCTTCAACTAATTTGTGGTTCATTAAAAGTATTTTAGGTTGGGGTTTTTTTTTTTCTAACCTGCAGCTACCTGCTAAGAAATATTGCTGCTTCTTTTAGCTTTTTGAACCTAATGTCAAATAGAAGTGTATGTATGAATGTGTGTTTTCCTAACCTGGGTTCCTGAAATGCTTTCAGCCATTTAAAAAAAAAAAAAAAGGAATTCTTAATTTACTTTTACTGGAGATACATCTAAAATACGGGCTCACTGACAGCTGAAAATAAAGGAGCCATTTGAACTTGGTTAAAACAAATTTTTATAATTTGTAACAACAGACTGGGCCACGACAGTATTTCCTTAATAATTACTATCTCATCAGCATCACATTTCTTTTCAAGTTCCAGCAAAGTTGCTAAAGGAGCAATTTGGGAAAACCCTTGTTAGCATAAAACAGTTGTTACTAAGTTGATTTGATTGCATCAGGATCTCAATGTACCCTCCAACAGGTCAGATCTACATTTCCTATAAGATCTGAGGGGTGATTATCAATTCCCAGCATACTCTTTCTCTGGATATTCAAATCTCTTTAAGGGAGATGCTGAGAATACACTGGTTTATATCAGTCTGCAAATTAAGCGAAACACTAAGGATGAGAGATAAAAATGTCTGTAGTGGTAAAAGGGAAGGGCCATACTGAGAATTTCCTTATTCATTGCAGTTCATGATTGAAGTTTCCTGCATCTAGTTAGTCCTGCAGGAAAAGCTTGGCCTCTCTAGCCAAAGGCTGACCAGAAATCTCTGGGTACTGGAAAATTTACCAAAATACAGGCATGAAACCTCTAAGCAAATATTAATTTTATATATATATATATATGTATGTATTAATTTTGACATAGATGAAGTCTTGGCTCCTTAAAACACCTCTGTTTCTAAACCTTTGAAAATAGGTTATGTTAAGGTTATAAGTGCTTCTTGTAGGTCTTAGACTGTAGTATCTCAGAAGTACAGATGTCAGCAGTCTCTTATCCAGGTGCTGGCGGAGTTAACTGCATAGCCTCTCCCCACATGTTTGCCTGTTCAGTGCTGCCCATCCTGAAGCCCCATCGCACAGGGTGCTGCTGCGCACTTTCCAACACCTGACACATTTCATCCCAGAGGTCTTCCAGTGTTGTGAGATATGACCAAGAAAGGTCAGGTTTTGCCAAGTACTGTTCAACAAAACTCTTTTATCTGTATGAAAAGCAGTATTAAACTTGGGCACCACTGTGAGGTAACTGTCAGCAAATTTTGATTTTGACCACAGGATATCATTAAAAATATTTTCCCTGCTGTGCCATATGAGGCTTAATTAAATAGTCTGAGTTTCCCCAAATGAAACGATGTAGTATGAATATATTAGTATTTTGGATACATGAACCTCTGAAATGCTCCAGTTGTCAGTAGTGGAGAAAAAAAAAAAAAAAAAAAATATTGGCCTTAGAAGACATTTTTGTCAGGGCCTTGACTGAGATCACAGATGCCACCAGAGCATGCCTGGATTACACTGAAGTTGCAGTAAGTGTGTGGTCTCTGCTGCTGGCATATGTTTCTCTACTGGGGTGCACCCAGGCTAACCTCTGGGCAACTTCAGAATTCTGGTTTGCAGCTCTGCTGTGTTGTGGGCCCATCTCCTATCATGGAGGGAAAAAGATTCTTCTCTTAATGGCCTTGAGCATCAGGTAATCTTCCAGATGGTTTTCCTTGTGTGACCCTGTACTCTTACCAAACTGTTGTCCCAGATATGCTGCCGTACCTGTAAGATCCATCAAGTGCAGAAGCAAAGCCATGGATTTGTGTCATCTCTCATGCAAATAAAAAGGGCGAAGGTAAAGAGTACTGGAAGAAGGAAAGGGTAGCCTCCAGCCTACTGATCCATACATATATATATAGATGTATAAAATTAGACATATATGCTCACACAGGGTTGGGGTTTTTTTAGTGAAAGTAAATCAGGAGGGGACAGGAGTTTTTTTTCTTTTTTTTTTTTTCCCCTAATAGAAAAACTCTGTGCTGCTATTTTGAATTTTAAGGTGCTCAGAGCTTGTGAAGTTTTTTGCTAGTGGCTGAATATTCTAATTTGCACAAGAGTGTGATTTTTCACAAATATTTTATGTGAGAATGTGTCTCCTAGCAAAACAAACTGATTTCTCAGTTGGAATAATGTCCTTTTTTTATCTTTTAGAATATCTTATTCACTTAAGACCCTTTGAAAATAAGGAATGAGCTCATGATGAAGTGGAATGGAGATTTTATTGATCTAAAGCATGTTTGCCCAGAACAAGGCTAAAGAAAAAAGAAAAACACTTGGCCTAATGTTCAACAATGCTGGTGCTATGACAGATACAGTGACTGACTCTTTGAATACAGATGTTAAATTGAGGAGGATGCTAAATTCTGTTGGCTTGAAAATAACCTGAGTGTGTCATGTGCCTGAAGCTCCCTTTAGTTCCAGACTAATTGCTGACAGTGTTTTCTATCTATACTCTCCAATATTTATCTAATCTTTCTATCTAATGGTATAGTAAAAATTCCACTGCCAGCTGGCAAAAAAATGTCATATGTCCTGACTGCTGTGTCATTGAAGGGTCATGTTTAGAGTAATGAGATAGCTGTGAACTATGACTTTATAAAAATGTGAAAGGGCTCAGGCAGAATCTTAAACAACAGAACAGCTGAGCACAAATTAATTTGCTGCCTTTGTGATGTCTGTCTGGGTCATTGCTGATGTCATAATTCTACCATTCAGTGAAATATTTATAAGTTTCGAGATCAAACAGGGGACCAGAGAAGGGCAGAACAATCCCTCATTTGGGGATTCCAATTGGTCCTTGGATACTTAAGCGCTGGGGGGAAAGGGGCGACAGTCTTCCATGCCGAAGAGCTAGTGCACTGCCCGGGGGCTGAATCCATCAGCTGCTCTTGTCAGCCTGAATCCCTCTGCTACCTGTGCTGGGATGCTGAACGTGCCCGGAAAAGGGATGCGAATGTCAATTTTAGGAAAGAAAGAGGAGACAGACGAAAAGTGGTTTAAAACCAGTATCTGAACAAATGGGAATAAGGTGACTACTTCATTTTGGAGAAAAGTAGGTTGTTGTTTCTACAGCTGTAGGAGGGAGCTGAGTTCCTCAAAACGGAGGAGAGCAGTTTACAGAAGAAAGGGACAAACGGGATTGAATTGCTGCCTTGGAAAGTGTAAAACATTTGTATTGTTACTGCAGTGGCAGGACCAGGGAGCAAGCACGTTGCTCTGCTCTGTTGCTGATTTTATTTCATTCTTTTTAATAAGGAAGAATTGCTGTTAGGAGCAATATCAGTAGTTACTCTAGCTGGCACATAAAATGTCTTTACTTTTTTCAGTTTTGATTCAGGATGGGCTGGGTTAGAGGTAATACTGATAAAGGTCTTGTGAAAAGGAAACTGGAAAGTTTGGAGGCAGTTTGAGTCTGTCTTGCTGGGAACTGACCTCTAGGCTTTGGGCAGTTGCACTGCACAGATGGCATTTTCCATCTGAAATCACCTACTGCAGAGGCAAGGATCTGGAGACACGTTCTGTAGCTTCCAGCTTGTGCCTGAAACCAGTTAATCTCTTTTCTTGGTTTCCCAGCACACACAGAATTTATATTTAGCAAGTTTAGACAGACTGATTTAACGAGAGGGAGAATCTTAAGTTGTAACTCTGCGCTGCAGAAAATTTGTTTCCTGATTTTGGCATAAGTTTTTTCCTTCCCTGGCAGCCTATTCTGGTCTCTAGGATGCAATGTGCCCCCATGTCAGCTGAATTAACTTCTTGTGGGCTGTCCTATTAAATATGTCAAGAAAATGATCTTTGGTCAAAACAAAACAAAATCGTGCCTAAAGAGCTGTTTTTCAGCCT
The DNA here is from genome assembly GCA_035590275.1 of Ibycter americanus. NCBI lineage: Eukaryota > Metazoa > Chordata > Aves > Falconiformes > Falconidae > Ibycter > Ibycter americanus. Next base: position 116,623,097 of record JAVJGI010000014.1, on the reverse strand, counting down.
GGGTCGTTTAATTAACCTGATTTAAAACAGGTCGTAGCAGCACAACTCAAGGGGTGATACAGTGCTGAATAGGGACAGGAATTGAGTAGCCAGGGCAAATTAGTTTTAATTAAAGCTAATTAAGGCTTAAAACTAGTCTTATTACTACAGCTCCTATGTCATGAAACTTTAGTCTCAAAGGTCACATTTCTGAACAGCTGAAAAAGGTCTAGTAACAATGGGGGTTAGTATAGGTAATTGCATTGCTTCATAAAGATGCAAAACTGTTGTTTGAAGAGGTAATTCAGAAATGATCGTTAGTGCAAAGTGAAACTTCTAAGATAGCCTACTTGCTTAGGTCACCCACAATTAAACACAAGCTGATCCAGTTGACAGATATTCTTGACTGACAGCTAGCAGCAAAGAGCTTTTTGCATGCCAGCGTGGGGTCCATTAAACCAAGGCTGTATGATAGTGGTATGGAGCATGGAAAAGAGATTGTTGTCAGTTTTTGTAACTTTGGCCATGAACCAAGGAAAGTAGTCTTCACTCTCGAGCCCTGCATGCCCGGCATCCTCCATGAACAGTAAGCTTGCTCAACGTAAGGAAAGCCAGTGATGTTGCTGGTACAGCTCGGTATACCTCAGACTAAGGGTATTCTCTTAGCGTGTTCAAAATTCTCTCCAGGTCTCTAATGAGACAAAGAAAGTGAAGAGAGTGGCAATTTTTCTCCATGCTTGCATAATTTACTCTCATTCAGCATGCTCTTTTTGTATTCATATCCCTTTCATTGTTTCCATTCTGAGTTTATTCAGTTCAATCTTTTATTTAATCAGGTACACTAATCCTTGGAGGTTTTTCTTTTTCTACCAAGGTAGCCTCACTTACATTGCAGTGAACTTTCACTGAATTTGAGATTTGTTGAATGTTAAAAGTAAAGATTACTATGATCTTCATATAATTATTTAATATTTTAGCTAAAAATTCAGATGCCACCTTTGCCATTATAGTTAGAGCATGGATGCATAACCAACAGTTAACTGGATTCCTGTATGTTTGTGTGTCACAATAGGGAAAAAATAACAAAAGTTCCATATATATTGTACAGCTCTTCCCCAATAAATGTCATGCAGATAAATTTAAATGTTGGTAGGCAGACCTCCTGACTGCCATTTGTCCTGAAAATGATAAATACTCAGAGTACTGGCGATAAAATGCCAATAAAGGACATAATTCTTAGGAAAACATGTTTGGAAGAGTAGAATAAATTGTGTCCTCCTGTTTATAATTGGAAAAAGAGACTGCATCTATTATTACTTTAAAATAACATCTTTGTCTTAATATTTGTTAGACAATCTGGGGTTTTGCTGCCTAGTAAGATAAAACATTAAAAGCAGTTCTGTCATCAAGGAGTGAAGTTATTTCTTACTAGTCTACATTTTCAGCTGGTCAATGCCAGAGCATGAGACATATGAACAAAACTATACCTATGTACCATGACATACATACCTATATAAAGAAAGAGGATAAGACAGAGCACCTAGACTGAAATGTATGTACTCAGAGGCTCACATTCCCTTCAGCTGCATTAGGATGTGGATTATAGACAGGCCTTTTGACATGACTTCACAACTTTTCTGACATCTAAATGCGGCACCACCACTTTGGTGCTTCACGTATAGCCGTCATTAGATATGGAAGTAGTATTGTGTACTTCACTGGTGTTGTCCCCCTGCCCTCTTTATTTCTTTGAGCTGTGGTAAACCCCTTGCTGAAGTACAAGTATATGCACTTTAATTTCTTTTATATATTCCTTTCTAGGCCATCATGTAAAGATGAATCTCAAAGCCATGCTATGCCTGGGAAGGGGTCCCACTGCAGATGGTCAGTATTTAAGGCCAGAAAGAATGGGGCCTGAGCCAGGGAGATCGCTCCAGATTTTACAATGAGCTTGATATGCATGAACATCCAAGTGTAGCTTATGCTCCTCCCCAGCTCCAGTGCAGTGACAGTGGGGAATGATCAGGTCCCTTTGGTTGCAGACCAGTCATGAATACGGATCTTCTCAACAGGTCAGATGAAACTGATAGCTTCTCGTGTCAACTCTCTCATGCTTGAACAAAAGCTTAAATATCCTGTTGTTTGGCACTACCCAGTAATGCTTATATCTTTCCCTCATATAAGGGACATCCCCCATTATCAAAGTGTTTGCTTTGGTTTATTTGTGTCTCTGGTGGTTGTTGTTGTTGGTTTCTCCCTCCCCACCCCCAGCTTTGGATTTATGAGCCATTGTAAGCTTTTCTGACTGCTTCTGAAAAGGATTCATGGCTGCTTGTGTTCACAGCATCCAACAAATCACTCATTTCACAAAGTTCATTTCTTTCATTAGACGGGTATTCTCTATTTTTTTGTACATCCCCCACACTTCACTGCAGGAATTGGAAGGATTTTGCATACCAGTTTCAAACAAGAAGAATATATTTCAGTTGTTATTGTTTTGAAATGTGGATTCAGTCAGTTCTATGGTCCTCTTTTCTTTGTCACCACAGCATGAAAAACGGTGAAAGACACCTGCACCTGGTCATAGGTTTGCCAAGCCGGTGGAGAGGGATTTAAACTAAAGTTGCCAGGGCAGGGGAACTTCAGTCCATCCCGCTCCTACCAGCTGGATGCCAATGCCAGCAATAGATGCTCGGAGCCTGGAGAGGGATCTCAGGTCAACAGGAGAGCACCTGAAGAGCAGCACAAAGGAGTTATAGCCACTCCAGCCAGTAAGTCAGCTTCATCAGGGACCCAACTTAAACATCTCTGTGCAAACACATATAGCATGGGGAATAAACAAGAGGAGTTAGAGATGTGCATGCGCCTGCAGGGCTATGATCTTGTTGGCATCACAGACACATGACGGCATGGCTCCTACAATTGGAGTGTTGGAATGGAAGGATACAGGCTCTTTAGGAAGGACAGGCAGGGGAGCAGAGGAGGGGGTGTCACACTCTGTCAATGACCAGCTGCAGTGCATGGGGTTCCACCTGGGAATGGATGAAGAGCTGACTGAGAGCTTATGGGTCAGGATTAAAGGAAAGGCAAAGATGAGTGACATTGTAGCAAGGGTCTGCTAGAAGCTGCCCAAGCAGGAAGACCAAACAGATGAGGCCCTCTCATCTGTCTATGAGACAGTAGCAGCCTCACATTCACAAGCCCTGGTCCTCACAGGGGACTTCAACCACCTGATACCTGTTGCAGGGACAACACATCAGGGCATAAGCAATCCAGGAGGTTCCTGGAATGTGTTGATGATAACTTTCTTCTCCATGTGATAGCACCTCTCCTCGTTGGCTCCTCTATGCTGAACCTTGCCAACAAGGAGGGATTGGTAGGGAATGTGAAGCTCAAGGGCAGCCTTGGTGCAGTGACCATGAAATGGTGGAGTTCAAGATCCTTAGGCCAGCAAGGAGGTTGTACAACAAGATTGCTACCCTGGCCTTTGGGAGAGCTGGCTTTGGCCTCTTCAGGGATCTGCCTGGTAGAGTGCCATGGGATAATAGCCCTGTAGGGAAGAGGGGCCCAAGAAAGCTGGTAAATATTCAAGGATCACCTCCTCCAAGCTCAGGAGCAAAGCATCCCAACAAAGCAGAATTTGGGCAGGTATGACAGAAATCCTGCATGGATTGGCAAGGACCTTCTGGACAAAATCAAATGCAAAAAGGAAGCCTGTGGAGGGTGGAAGCAAGGACAGGTAGCCTGGGAGGAATACAAGGAAACTGTCCAAACAGTCAGGGATCAGGTTAGGAAAGCTGAAACCCTGACAGAATTAAGTCTGGCCAGGGATGTCAAGGGCAACAAGAAAAGCTTCTATAGGTACATCAGTAATAAAAGGAAGATTAGGGAAACGTGGGCCCTCTCAGGAGGGAAATGGGAGACCTGGTTACCTGGGATATGAAGAAGGCTGAGGTGCTCGACAGCTTTTTTGCCTCAATCTTCACTGGCAAGTTCTCTAGCCACACCACCCAAGTCACAGAAGGCAAAGGCAGGGACTGGGAGAATGAAGAACTGCCTGTTATAGGAGAAGATTAGGTTCAAGATCATCCAAGGAAACTGAAGGTGCATATGTCCATGGGACCTGATGAGATGCATCTGTGGGTTTTGAGAGAACTGGTGGATGAAGTGGCTAAGCCACAGTATCTATCACATTTGAGAAGTTGTGGCAGTCTGAAGTTCTCATGGTCTGGAAAAGGGAAAACGTAACCCCCATTTTTAAAAACAGAAAAAAGGAAACCCATGGAGCTACAGGCCAGTCAGTCTCACTTCTGTACCCAGCAAGATCATGGAGCAGATCCTCCCAGAAACTATGCTAAAGCACATGGGAAATAAGAAGATGGTTGGTGACAGCCAACATGGCTTCACTAAGGACAAATTATACCTGACAGATTTGGTGGCCTTCTATGATGGGGTTACAGCATTGGTGGGGAAGGGAAGAGAAATATCATTTACCTGGACTCGTTAAAGCATATGACACTGTGCCACATGACATCCTTGTGTCTAAATTGGAGAGACATGGATTTGATGGATGGACCACTTAGTGCATAAGGAATTGACTGGATGGTCGCACTCAAAGAATTGCAGTCAATGGCTCAATATCTAAGTGGAGACCAGTGACGAGTGACATTCCTCAGGGAACTGTACTGGGACTAGTGTTGTTCAACATCCTTGTTGGCAACATGAACACTGGAATTGAGCTCACCCTCAGCAAGTTTGTCAATGACACCAAGCTGTGCGGTGCTGTCAACACACTGGAGGGAAGGGATGCCATCCAGAGGGACCTTGACAGGCTTGAGAGGTGGGCCTGTGTGAACATCATGAAGTCCAAGTGCAAGGTCCTGCATGTGAGTTGTGGCAATCCCAAGCACAAATACAGGCTGGGTGGAGAATGGATTGAGAGTAGCCCTGAGGAGAAGGACTTGGGGGTGTTGGTAGATGAAAAGATCAGTGTGGTCCAGCAATGTGTGCTTGCAGCCCAGAAAGCCAACCAAAAGAAACATGACCAGCAGGTTGAGAGAGGTGATTCTCCCCCTCTACTCTGCTCCCCAGAGACCACATGTGGAGTGCTGTGCTGAGCTCTGGGGCTCCCAACATACAAAGGACACGGACCCGTTGGAGCAAGCCCAGAGGAGGCCACAAAGATGACACGAGGGCTGGAGCCCCTCTCCTGTGCAGACAGGCTGAGGGAGCTGGGGGGGCTCAGCCTGGAGAAGAGGCGGCTGCGGGGAGACCTTAGAGCACCTGCCAGTGCCTGAGGGGGCCCTGCAGGAAAGCTGGAGAGGGGCTTGGTACAAGGGCATGGAGTGATAGGGCGGGAGCGGGGGGTGGCTTTAAACTGAAAGAAGATAGGTTTAGGTAGATCAGACATTAGGAAGAAATTCTTTCCTGTGGGGGTGGTGAGACGCTGGCACAGGCTGCCCAGAGAGGCTGTGGATGCCCCATCCCTGGCAGTGTCCAAGGCCAGGCTGGATGGGGCTTGGAGCAACCTGGGCTAGTGGAAGGTGTCCCCACCCCTGGCAGAGGGGCTGGAATGAGATGATCTTTAAGCTCCCTGCTAATCCAAACCTTCTATGTGATTCTATGACTAATATGAAGGCTAGTTTTCAGTTTCTGTTTTGTTGAATGGTTGATTTTGATTTTTGCCTTGAGGAAGAAGGATGGACTGTGACCTCATGATGTCCCTTCTAGCTCTGTTTTCTATGCTTCTGTGAGTAGCTAAATGTCCATGGGGAAAATACGTTTTATTTTTATATCAGATGCTTGGCATTCAGCAATATTTATTTATTTTTTTAATTCTTTGCAGTTTAGCCAAATGACTTGCATTTTGTTTCATGGTGAAGATCTTTCTTTGAATGTAAGTGCTGGTTGTGAGGCATTGGTGTTTCAGCAATGCCAGATCATAGTGAAAAATAGATGCATTTAAAGTATCAGTTATGTAGAGAAAATCTTTTTTTTCTTGGAGAAAACAGAGCAAATATTCAGTTTTTCCCCCTGGGCTCTTCTCTATCTAGATTTGGCCTGACCACAGCCTTTCTGTGTCAATCTGTCTCCTTCCATGGGAGATGGGAGACCCCCAGAGAGATGCAGATCTCAGAAGACTCTTAACTACTTAATATTCCTTCCAATCTCTAAGTTAGTAAGCAGATGACATTAGCTTGCATTTTTCTTTGAAGCAGACCCATGATGATTTTTCTCTTTGGTCTCTTGGGTGTGACTTGATGGCTGAGCTTGGCATATCCTTTCTCTAGGAAAATGACATCTGCAACAGTGGGTGAAAGAGTTCCCTGTCCCCGCCAATGGCCCATGCCACGTGCCTGGGGAGAGGATGCAAGAAATGAATCACATCTTGCCCCTGACATCTCTCTCCCCATTTCCCCTAGCCAACAGAAATGATTGTTACATCCCCATTTTCTTTCAACAACCCGTGGTAAAAGTTAGATCAGGTGTTTTTGTGTGTTGCGCTTGTATTTATGATGTTATGTTACAAACACCCCCTTAAGATACTGGATTTTTTTATTTCTGGCTGTGATCCTTGTGGATGTTAGTTTGGTAGCATAAGTGTCTGAAGCTTGGCATAACAAAACCAATGATCTCTCTCAGCCCCCAACAGCACTAGATTGTTTTCAGTTATATACCCTTAGGGCATGGGGATTTTGGGGACCTCTTTTTAAAAACAGTGTCTTGAGAGGGTCTGCACCATTTCTTTGCATCTCACTGTTAGAAACTGCTTTATGTCATTCTTGTATTTATTTATTTTTTTCCCTGGCTTTGATTTCACCTTATTGATCTTCACTTCAACCCTTCCTTTTTTCAGTGCTTACTGGTAAACAGTTGTCGTACAGCCTAACAGGTTTTCAAAGTGATTTGCTTTATTTTCAATTTTCTCCTAAATCATCTTTTCAAGGTCTTGTTAACTGCGCGTTGGGCTTCTGGTGTTTTCACTCACTTCAGGTCTCCTGTGTGGAAGGACCCAGAACTCAATGTAGTGTCTTACACCTGGATCCACCAGTGCTGCCTAAAGAGCCCGGGAGTGCTGTATGTTCACAAACAGAACTGGGGTGCTTAGGGCTTTCCCTGAGAGCTCAAGTGTCTTCCTAAGCATCTGAGTTGTGTAGGGGTAGGAAACTCCTACTTCTCTTTAATAACTGCTTAATTGCAATCTTACTTTAAATTTGTTCTCTGCTACCATCCTATGTTATTGTTTAAGCAAACCTATGTCACTCGTGCCCTGTACTTTGGTTTTGTTTCAAAATTACCTTTTAAATAGGCATATAAATGTATCCTACAAATAACGTTTTTTCAGGATGCATACAATATATTATGTTTTGAGCTACATATACTGCCCTAGTTTTCATTATTACCTGCAAACGTAATTAATGTGATTTTTTGCACTCTGTCCTTCAAGTGACATTATAATTCTGTTTCTGCAGGGAGAGTCAGCGAATATATTCTTGCAGCGTGATTTCTTACTGTTTTGCAGTTACTTTTCACTTAGGGTTCTTAGGGCAGTTTTCAATTTTGGACTTAAGTTGATTTGAAATAGCCTTTCGGTAAAGGTGTGGTGATGTATTAGTGATGGGGAGGGTAATTATATCCTCTTTGCTGCTTTTCCAGCTAGTTTTGTCATTCCCTTCACCAGCTCCTCCCTATTCTGTTCAGAGGAACTGACCCTCTGGTCTTCAAAACCTTTCACAGCTTAGTCCCTCCGTCTCTGATCTGTGCATATCTTAACACGTGCCACTGTAAGGCAAAAGAAAAAGGGGCAGAAAGGAACAGCTGTGTGATGTGATAGCACTAAGTTCCGTCATATCCATGAGGATAATGATCTTGTGAAGGTTGCCTGTGTTTTTATTTGGCACCAGGTGATGCGGCTGGGTGATTATTTGGTACTAAATGAGCCAGTAAGGTACCTTTCTTTTAGTGAGACTTTGCAAGCTCTATCAATCCTACTTTTAGAGACAGAAACTTCTAAATCTTCCGGGCTGTATTTTAAGCTTGCAGCTATGTTTGTTATCACTCACAAAAGGTCTACTTAATATTCTTTTACTATATGATACATTTGTAAAAACTGCTGTTGCTGGAAAGATGAGATGGTGTCATGCCAACAGTGTTTTGCTTCGTTTTAATAGGAAATCTCCAGCTACTGTGCAGTGACCAGTGCATGAGGAAGTTTGCACTTACAATCGTGGATTCACGAAGTATAAAGAAAAGGTTTTGTTTTTCCGCACATAGACTTACCAGGAGGGAATTTATTTTGTTTGGTGGCCACAGTTGTATTATATTGCCATTAAGAAGCTGCTGAATCAGACATTTCTGAGATTTTTTTTTTGTAATTTGATTAAGCTTATGCCATAATTAAAGAAATCTGCCATTTTTTTTTGCAGATATTACACTACTGTTTGTGAGATGTGTTTCCCCAATCTGTTACTGAATCGCTTTCTTACACAAATGTGACTCCCAGGTGTGCTGCTACACTGGTACTTTTAATTGCATTTTATTTACTGTGCTCCAGAATTATCATTTTGCTTTCATCAACACTTATGGGTAATTTAATACATGCAAACTAAATTCATTAAGATCAAAGCACTAACTGTGGTGCTTGTTCCATGCCTTCATTTCTATGGCAGTTAAAACCTTTAGGTTAAACATATGTTGACATACCTTCTGAGAGTATCTTCTGGAGGAAAATGATTTTTTTTTTCCCTTATTTGCAGGTTTTCCACTAATTTCATTTCTGTCAAGATCAGGTTGTGAGTACATGTTCAGTAGAAAATGAAGACAATGGTATTTACTATTAGTGGAGTGTAAAGACCGTATGAGGTGTCACCTAGGAAGCAGATATGGAAAAGAATCCTTTCAGTTTGCTATACAGTCTGAAAACTTGCTTGTGCTTTGAGTGCAGCTGCGAGTGGTCCCCTTGGAAGTAGTGATGCTACTTAAGGTAGTAAGCACTAGAACAAGCAGAAAATGATGCAAAATTGGCTAGCTGACACGCTGATAAAAGTAAGATGGAAGGTGGCAAAAAATCGACGCTCTTGTGCCAATACTGTAATACCGAATATTTTAAGTGACTCTGATTTGCTCTCCTGTCTCGCGTGTTGACTCATGAATGAAAGTGAATTAAATTGTACTGCATGCAAGTGGCTCCTATTCCCCAGGTATTTTTCATGTGCTTGATGCAGTTGTCCTTCTGAAGGAGTGGCTACTTAAGATGTTGGATTTCACTGCTGAGAAAACGCCTTTCCTTGTGTTTGAAAGTCAGCAGTTTAGGGTATGCGCACACCAATGGATATTTGAAAGTCTGAGGGCATATTGAAAGCTTTATGCTTTTTGGATGTGCTGGAAAATAATTTAGTGAATGACAGATCCAGAGCAATGGCACTGTGTATGAGCAGTCAGCTGGGAAACAGAAAGCCTGGTTACAGGAATTATAAATGAGAATAACTGTTTGACTTGAGGAGGATAAAACGAGCTGAAAAAACAGCCCAGAAATACATGGTCAGAAATAAAGGGAGCCAGCTTGGACTTGCGAATGGTTTGTCTTCAGCAAACACTCTTAAGCTCATACTCCCAATGGAGAGAAAATAATAAAAAAGTAAAATCTAAACCAAGAGAGCCACTGATCCGTTCTGGATGGCAAGCAGAATGCTATAGCTGCTTGGAAATGAGAGAAGAAAAAAAGTAGGCACCGGGGAGGTTCAGTATCTTGGCTGCCAAGGGCGAAACAGAACTAGCTGTTCTTTTGGTACAGCAGACGAGATTTCTACTGTGTGCACAAAATGAACCTAACAAAGACACAGGCCTGTAGATAAGAGGGAGAGCTGCCAGGACAATGAAAGAAGGTAGCTATTTGGCTGTGATACAGATTTTCTTTTGATTGTCACTGAAAACCATACCCTGACTGACGTGAAGCATATAAGTCCTTTCTGTGAAGACATTAACATGACATTTGCTGGAAAACTTGGAGGGTTGAATGCTATCCATACCTACCAGCTGTGTTGTAAAGGGAACAATGCCATGTCTTTTACATAAGGCTGCCCATTGCCCAGTTTGCCATTAAGAGGGGAAATAGTTTGTCTTTGGCTGGTGCTGAACGAGGTTTCACAGGCCTTGGACAAATTGAACATATTTTGAAGCCACGCATTTGTCTGCTGGCTGCTGTTCCTCATGCCTGTTTTCTCTCGTGTTCATTGAAATCCTTCTTGGAAACTTCTTGCCAGTGGATGTAGCTTGCACTTTCCTGTTTGTGGTTTGTTGCTGTATCAGACAGGAGCATTTGAATGCTTGTTGCGAGGTTTTCCAAACACTGCAATTCAGTTACAGGAGTTGCAACTCATGAAGCCCCTCATAGTGAAGTTCTTGGAAAATATTTTAATGCCATTTCATTGAATTAGCAGTACGAGTTTGAAGCAGCAGGTGATCTACTGGCTGTAATGGAGTACTGATTTGCTGTTCATTAAGTTCCCAGGGACGTTCTGAGGTTCCTTCTCACCTGGTTTACCCTTTGGTCCTGAGTTTGTAGTCTTACTCCTTTATAGGACATCTTCCTCAGCCTGCTATCACTGGAAAGGAGTGGGCTGTCCTTG
>JAVJGI010000014.1:116593730-116612390 GCA_035590275.1 Ibycter americanus | reverse complement strand
TTCTTCATGTATTTAACATATAACAGCTACTGCCTTATTTATTTTTAGGGGGAAAAAAAGGTGTGTGGTGGGGAAGGGGGTGAGAAAGCAAAGTGCAAAGGCTCTACTGTGTAAAAAATATGAGAGCATTTCAGTCTCTCCATTGAGATCGAATCAGTGACTCAGTAGTGCGGAGCCTGTAGCTCTGTTAAAGGCATGGCTGATTATGAAGTACCGCAAAAGATCCGCTCCAGCCTCATCCGTTGAGGGCTTGGATTGTTTGCCTAGCTTCTACAGCACAGGACACAGCTAGTGTTACTCTGAAGTGCGAATGTCTGGGTATGGGTGAAATGGCTCCAACCAGGTTGATGTTTAGTCCTCAGACTAGAGGGGATTCATGTTGATACAGACCTGACTCCTCGGTACAAGCCAGCATCAACTCTCAGTTGCAGCCTCAGGCTGACGTGGATAGATGGTGGTGTATTTGAAGGCTGAGGTTAGAATAGTATCACCAAACCCAGAGCTTTGTAGTTGCTAGGGCCAACCAGAGGACTAAAGAATATTTGACTTGCTGGAACACCAGCAGTGCTCAGGTTTTTTCAGGCCTTAATTCTGGGTTTTCCAGCCTTGTGATTGGAAAGTTTTAGTGGCGTAACAATGTTGGTTGGAAGATTTGGAATTATTTTTGTAACTGACTTAATTGCATCAGGAAAAGCCCTATATGTGGCTGCAGTTAAAGCAATATAAACCATGCATTATCTATCTATCTATCTAATATGTAAATAGGTCATTTTCCTTTCTGTATTAACTTGTGTTGATGTAGGAGTATTTACATCAATTGGAGTTCACCCTCTTGGAGAGCAGAAGAGGGAAGCAGGAATATTGCTTTCACTCTGATGGGTTAAAGTCAATACTTCCTCTTTATTCTTCAAAGTATCTCATCTTTCTAAAAGCAATACTGCATGTTCTGAATTAGAGACCTGTTAATGTATAAGCCACATTAAAAAACAAACCGAAACAGCTAGGCAATTGATTATTCTTTGGGGCATCTCCCAGCAAGTTGAGCAGCGCCCATAACTCACCCTGCTGACAGGTCATTAGCTCTGTTTAGCATATATAAACCAATTTCACCCAAGCATTTTGCCAAAGAACCTACCAGTCTAACTTGCTAATAATGTCTATGTGGATTTAAATACAGAGGCAAAGCCAAAAAAGCTGTACAAATTCTCCAAAAGCCTTGATGGCAAAACCAGTATAAAACCTTTGCCTAATTGCTTCTGTGCTAGGCCTTTGTTCTATTAAAAATGCTGAGCACACGTGCTCGCAGCCACACAGATACTCGCAGCCTTATCCAGTAGGATGATACAAACACAAAAGCTGAACACAAACCGAGCCCCTACATGAGTGCAGAGCAGGTGAAGCTCATTATAATCGCCTGGATCAGTTGTGCTGTCTTCTTTTATGGAGCGCACAAAGGCAATTCGTTCATTTGGGCTGCTGGTGGACACCAGCAGAGAGAAAGGGTAACAGCATAATCAGTTAGGGTGTTGGTTTGAAAGACGGTAGGTTGTGTTTCCATCTGGAGGCTGCCAAGTCCTGGCTGAGTCCAGATTTCAGACTTTGGTCTCTGCCATTGGCAGCAAATGAGGATTCGTGTGAAGGGATGTTTGCAAATGGCCAAATGCTGTGCCAAGAGCATCTCTTAGATGTCCATCATTATAGGTCCTGTGTGTTATGAGACAAATATTGTATGACAAATACTGAAATGAATATAGACACCATTATAAATCATTGCTTAGTATTTAAAATAATTGTTTCTCCCACCTTCCACAAAACCCCACACACAACCTAGGAAACTTCCTGAAGAAATGTAGTTGCCAAACTAAGGCAAGAATGTAAGAGGTCCTGCGTGGCTGGAAATGGGTTGCTTGCTTTGACCAGAGGGTGAGCAGGGGCAGAAGGTGAGGCAATTCCATAAAGTTGTACCTGTGTTTGAGAAGGTGACCTAGAAGTGGATGAAATTTTAAAATTTGTTACTGTATTGCCCTGATAACTTGCTCTAGTAGTTGGATGCTTCTCTTCATGGATGATATTTGTATATTGACTATGCTCTGTAGTGACTTCTTGTGTCTGTTAAGAGGTCAAGTGTCATGCAACAGTTCAGCCAGAAGAGTTTTAGCTTTAACAGAATTACAAAAAATTTTCTTGGGGGTTGTCTGTCCCTACAGACTTGTCTTGCTTTTCTAAAGTAGACCCCATGCAGGACTAAGACCCTGTTTGGCTGAGAGCAGACAGTAGAGCTGATCACCTAGGTCAAAATTTTGCAAATATTGTGTAAATATGATACTTAACATAAAATAATTTCTTATTGTTTTTCTGATTTGTTATTCCTGCCACAATGAATGACTATGAAACATCACCCTAATGAGTACAGTCTTGTTTGCTATCCCCATCTCAGTGGCTGTGTAAACTGTGAAAAACTGGAACCAAATTATCACTCTTTTAAAAAAATGTATCACAAAATATATCCAAAATGTAAAGTCATTATTGGAAGCGCGCGCACACACACCCTACCCCCAAACTTTAATGTTGTTTAGTGTTAACTACATTAACATATGGGGAATAACTGATTCTCATTTCATTTAAGGTAAAAAATATGCCCAGTCTTTTAAATAAGTGTGTCGGCTCTGTCACTTGCCTGAAAAAACGAGATGCCTCGTTGCAGACTGTCCAGGGCAAAAGGCATTAAAACCTTTCTGTTTCATTTATCTTGCTTTAATTACTTTGTACATCTAGTATGCAGCTGGGTTTTATATTGCTGGGGAGATCTGGGTTTGTGGCAGCAGGGGTGGGAATGCAGGCTGTGCGATGAGGATGCAAGCACTGGCTGGAGTTAAGTCAAAAAAGTAGCATCTATTATGCTCACCTGGGATTTCAGTGGAAACTTCAGAGAGTTCAGCTGTATCTTTGACTTCAGGAGAGTATCCCAGCCACTGGGCTACAATAAGACTGGAATGATGAGGAGGGGAGACGATGTGGAATGGCCTTGCAGCTTGCTGTCAGTCCTGTTGAGGCTCAGCTGCTAAATACAAGGCATGCAAACCATTTTGATCCAAAGAGAGAGTGTTGAGAGTAAACAAACAACAAAAGAAGTAAACACAGCCTAAATACCTTATAAAAACCTGTTCTTCAGTCCCTTGCCTGGACAGTGAATACGGCTTGTGTGAAAGTACTGTAAGGATATATCTCTGTCCTTAGAACCAACGGTGGATTCTGTCATGGTAGAAAGCAGTGCTAGAGTTAACCCTTCACAGATATGTCTGCCTCCCGTTTTCCTTCCAGACAGTCAATGCTTGTTGATCCACTTCTGCTGACACCCTGTTTTAGTGATCTCTGGAGTGGTAGAAGAGTAGCCATATAGCTTGCAGTAACTTGGATTTCACCATAGAATTGAGAGACAGAGTAATTTTGTTTTTGCCTAGATGAAGCTTTGAACCCCATTTTACATGGCCTGAGCAAAAATATAGAAGCGCCCAGGCAATTCCAGCACAGTAGAATGCAATCTTGAGAGAGGTCAGCACAGGAATGTGCCTGGAGGACAGTCACTTACAGCTGCCCCTGGAGAAGCCTCAATGGGTAGCAAGCAGATGGCTTAGCGCTCTCCACGTCAGAAAGTCTCCTAAACCACCACATTACTGAGGCAATAAGGTTCTGGCTAGCTAACTACATCTGAGATGCTCACAGGCATGGCTCTCTTTCAGCCCTTGCCTTTCGACAAGACAAAAAAGAATTTTAATCCTTACAAGAATATTTTATAAAGGAAATACGTGAAAATGAGGACTGTAACATAGACACATGTTTGTTAATAATAGTGGAAGGCTGAATTCGGCAATGTAGGAGGGCTCTTCCAGCTTTACAGTCCCATAGTATTTGTGAAATTACTTTCTCAAAAAATCAGTGGGTGTTATGCAGAGGCTATGCTAAATATGAATAATTAAAAATAGGAAATAATTAAAAGCTGTCTAGGAACAGTTATATAGGTAATTTAAATATCAGGTGTGCACCAAAGAAAAGTAAATGTGAACATATTACAATTTGGGATTGCATGTTAATTTGCCTTGTTCAAGTGAGTCCAAATCTGAACTACAAGTGCTATCCTGTATGCCACCAAGCACAGCAAATCTCAAAGCAGTATTGAATATGTGCATTCTTCTTGGACTTAATGGACTTTCTCTTCAAAGAAGACAAAGTGTCTTTGAAATGGGAAGCGCAAGTACACTACAGCTCCTGGGAGAACTACTCTGGCTTTCTCTTTATGTAAAGGTCATTGCAAATTGGGAAGTTTACACATCCTGCATGTTTTGTGCCACCGGTTGTGGTCCCTCGCTGATAAATAAGAAAAGTTAATTTGGTCCTGAAGAGAGGAGGTGTATAGGTGAACGGTATAAACTTGCCCGGGTGCTTCCCAGGGGAGGGTTTAGCCACACCTTTGGCTGCAGCGTATTTTTAATCTATTTTTCAGTACATTTGTTTCTAAGCTATTCATGACTTTAGTATAAAGAATGACAACTGATGTATTCAGTGAGGGATCGTAGGGATGACACGGGAAAAGAGAGACTAGATGTAGGATCATCATTTCTGGGTCAATGGATGACCTGAAAACACAGGCTGCTAAATTTGGATGTAGTGACTCAAGAAATAAAATCACACTTTGCCAAAAGAAGAAAATGAGCCTGATTTGTTTCTACAGCTCAAGCACAATAGTACCAGTTCTTGGATTTAAAAAGTTGGTAATAGATGAAATTACTATGAACAATCCATATTTGCAAGTTTGCAGATCATCAGCTGAAAGAAAAGGAGGAAGAGCACGCCAGTGTGTGTCATTGTAAAGAAAAAGGTTTTCAGGACTCTACACTGTATGTAAAGAACAGACTTGTTTTCAGAAACTCTACATACAGTATTTTTTTGGTAAGGAGAGCATCCAAGAAGTTGGTACGATGTCTGTATGCCAGAGCGCAGCAAATGAAACTTTAATCTCTTTTCTGGTATTGCTGTATGCTTTTCAGGATAGGACATACGTTCTCTCTGGTGTTTTGCTTTGTTTTGTTTTTCCCTCCCTGCCTGGTGAACTTCATATATATTATACACAGAAAGATGCATGAGCGAGAGGGTATGTGAAGAGAAGGAGTAAGAATTTGCTTGTGCAATGATGTTTAAGTATAAAAAGCTATTTTACTGTAAAATGGATTAAGAGGAGGTTTGTTTGGTTTTTTTTTTATTATTTTTAGGTTTCTTTTTTATTCTAGTGGTAGCAGTTATCCTTCCTACTAACAAGAATAAAATCGACCAGCTCCGGGCAGCATATCACCCCCTTCTGAATTTACCAGCTCCTCAGCTCTATTATATTTGTTAGATGTAGCGTTGCTTTGGGATATAGCGTTCTGGGATATAGCTCAGTTATATTTGCCCTATAGGAGTAATCTCACTGGGGTAGCATGCATGCTCTTTTCCCCTCCCTTATATTTCAGCTACGGAGATCAAAAGGTTTACTGGAGTTCATGCTGCTACTGCCATGCCTGGTTTTTCTTAGCGTCCCACAAACAGGGAAGCAGCATGGGAAGGGTCTTTGTGCCTTATGGAGAACTGTAGTAGGCTGAAGGAGAAGCTGAGTTAATTTGATGTATGTAGCAAGAACAACTAAAACACAAGAAAAGAGAATAATTCATCTCCTTTTCTTTACTTTCTAATTTCTTGCTGAGAGCAGATGTTCCTCCAGGTATATTCCCCTTTTCTCACAACCAAGAATCGTAGAATGACTCGCATGCCTCTGCCTTTCTGAAGCAGCACCAATGTTTTTAGGCTAAACTGTCTAGAATAGCAGGTCAGGATTGTAAAAGAACGGGATTTTGAAAGGAAATTTGATTAAAACTGAATAGAAAAGTTATGAATGAACAAGTTTCATATTGATGTCTTTTGTTTGTTTATATTGAATTAAAAGCCAGGTTTCAGAATGCTTTTACAGTAGGTTGAAAAAATTGGTGAAAACCAAGTTTGTAACTTCTGCCAGTTTCTTTTCTTTATTAATGTTTGCTACTTAAAAGAAGTTATGGGTCAGCTGTAGAACAGAAAGAGATGCAGCGTATATGAAAACTTTATTCCTTCAGTATTTCTCCCATGTGTCTTACAGTGCCAGCTGTTCAGATAGTTATTAAAACCCAAAGCTTCTATCTCCCAGGAGCAGTCTTTTCCGTATTTGTCGCTCTATAAATGGTGATAGCATCAACCTAAAATTAGTCCACTTCTTGGCAGCCAAGTTGAAGATTCAGAAAGGCACAATCCTGATCTTTTTGGGGATACACTGTGTGGATTTAAGGACACCAAATCTGTGAGGTTATCCTCTGCTTAGCAGAGTTAAATCACTACTTAGGCAGGTAGCTTTCATCGTGTGGCTCAGCCCTCCTGTACAGACTGATAAGGAACAGCTGAGATTTAGTCTGTTGTTGAAGATTGACCTCTGTAGACCCACATGGTGTTTGAGAAATGTAAATAAAGCAATAATGATTTTCAGGAGCATTCAGCGTCATGCTCTCTCACCAGGTAGTTTCCTAAGGAAGGCTTTCTTTCCTCTCTTCCTTGCCTTTTGAGGAAATGAAGTCTCCAGGCTTCACACTGTGAATCCCATTTCACACCCCCTGCCTCCTGCACAGCCCCATGTGCTGGAGAAGACACTGTATCCCCAGCTCACTTCTGAAGGGCCCAAGCCTTGCCCCGTGCACTGGTGTTCCCTCAAACGCTACCCAGGGAGGGGACAAACATACCTGTGACAGGCTGGCACATCAGACCTAAAACAGTTTTTCTACTGTAATCGCTTGATCCATGTGGGTCTTCCGCAAACCTTCTCCCATCCCTTGACAACAGCTCCCTGGTTGCCTCCTCGCCTGCCATGGGAGGAGGGGAGGGCAGGGTGCTTCGCACACCCCTGCCTTCTCCCCACACCAGCAAATGCGATGGTTTGGATATGGTCTCAAATTTGAGATGCTGTTTAGAGAGGTTTGGTACCGTACAGGTTCAATAGGAGACAGCTTGCTTTGGCTTGGTAAGTTTTAGGTGCCTTTTGGAGACTTTCTTCCAGACAGATGTTTTATTGTAATATCAACCTGCAAGAAAAGATTTGTAAGTCCATCACCTCATTATTCATTAATATAGAAGTAATTTAGCTCAAGGAGGTCTTGCACGATCAAATGCAGCAGCTTTCACCCACCTTATGCTTGAGTTGGAGGTACTACCTACTACCTATTTAAGCATAAAAAGTCTATAAAACATCCACTTCTGTCCCTCACCGTGATGTAATGTAGCTCCCAGGACTGCATTCTGTATGCAGTACAAATCAGATTTCTAGACAACCAGATGTGTGTTCCTGCTTTGCTTGGTTGTAAGACAATAATTAATTTTCCATTATTTTTCACAGATTATACTTCCTTGAATATTAACAAGAAGGGGTTAGAATCAAAACCTAATCCAGAATTTACAGCAAATAGTAATAACAGCTTTTTGTCTTTCATAGTGTCATTGATCCTTTGAGTCAATACCATTCATAAAAATAAATATCTGGCAGAATTCATTTCACATAACTTCAAGCATCTACTGTAGATGTAGCTGTACACTTGGTTTTCTCACCTCTTGCCACATTGTTAGTGACAAGAAATGAGCATTAGGGAATGACTCATCTGAACTTCTTTAGGCAACCAATTAGGCTGTAATTTAGGGTGATGCAATCTACACAAAAAAAGCCTATTTCTTCCCCCTGACAGTCCTGGCAGCCCAAGCTGACACCCTTGAAAGTCGCTGCCTGCACAGGAGAGGGACCTGAATATGTATGCCTGCTTGATGGATCATTTGCTTTACTGATAGCAATCGTTTAGCTTGTCTGATTGATGTTTTTGTCTGAGCAGGTAAAGATGAATAAATACCAACAAAACGCTAAAAAGGCTAAAAAGTTAAAAGTATACTTGCTTTATATGTCATTGTTTCTGTAACAAGTATGAGACCAGGAAACATTTGCTGGTGATGCTTTATTTGTTAAAAATAAAACACCTAAAAAACCAAAAACCTCTGAAGGATAATAGACTTTAAAATGTTTCATTCAGACAAATTACAGTAAAATACCCCAGGAGGTAAATATATAATTTTGTTTTCTGAGGGTCCCAAAAGTCTTCCAGGAAAGACTTTTTTTCCTCAAAGAATGAAAATACTACTTTTCCCAACCAAACTCCAAAATGTTTCCCTCAGGAAGACAAACTTCTTTCTAGTTGTAAGAGCCCTGTTCAAGACCCATTATGTCAGGATATATTAGCATATTGCTTTTCCAAATGTGGTTGCTATAATTTGCCACTCACACCCTTGCTTACTCGATTCCTTAGATGTGTAACTAGATACTCCAGTTTGATAGTGATTAATGACCCCTCATCGGTTTAATGTAATGCTTAAACCAACAGCAAATGACAAAAAAAAGCACTGCTTGAATTCCAAGCGTATCTGTCCAGCTCAGGCCTTAGGCTTCCACCCTGTGAGACAAAATCATTACCAGTCCACAGAACCTGCAGCAGTACTATTGCACATATAGAGCAGCTGCAAACGTATTTTGGTTGAGGCTTTTGTTCCTAAACGCATTTGCTAGATGGGATTTTAGGTACCTGTGTAAATTAGAACACGTGAAACGAGGGATGCTCTGACTTTTCCCATGGAGGAAAAATTGTGCAGCAGCGGTGCTGGCCTGGTACCCACTGCAGAGTGTCTTCAGAGGGACTGAATTGCACGGGCTCAAAGCGTGCTGCTACAGCGCTTGTAAGCTCTGCAAGCCCTCGCCATCAGAATTCAGGCCTTTGAAGCTCTCTGGGACTAAAGCTGAAATCCTGTAGTCAGCAGAGCAGGGGCTCCTGTGCAGCTTTGCTCCAGCAGGGCTCTATAGGCGAGAGAGGGATGTACGGTTTTATTTATTCCACAGCAAATTGAAGCCAATGTTGCGATCGGTTTGTAGAGGTAAAGGTGTGTACTTTTGCTATGGTGCAAACAGTGTCATTTCATGTATGGTGGCTGATACTGCGTATCAGAAAAGCTGGAACTCTTTAATGATTGAATTTAATGTGCTGCTTTTTTAATAGGGCATAATTAAGTTAATTCAACCGGAGAAAATTGGCATTTTCAGTGGTTTGTGCAAAGCGGAATAGCTTGAAAAAGCAGCACTGAATTCTGCACTTCAGGACAGGTACAACAGGTTAGTTACATTCTATGGCCTGGCAGAGGTGTAGGTGCAGGTTCTCCTAGGAAAAAAAAAAAAGAGGGCTTGAACTGATATCTGTGCTGTTCTAAACCACCATATGAATGGGCTAAAGACAAGAATGGCACTAGAAATTGTGTTTGAGGGGAGAGAGCAGGAAACTCTAACCACTAATTTGGTACAAAAAGCAAGAAACCCCCTGCAGCTGAGGTGCAAGGTGCTGGTTGAGCCCTGGAGGGAGGAAAATGGTTTAAAGATCTGAGCGAGGGAAGATTCCCTTACAGAGCTGGTGTTTGTACAATTGACACTTAGACAAATCGAAAAGGCTTGTCCTTTGTTTTAGGAGCTGCAACACTGAAATAAACTACTAACAAAAACGTGAATAAACTAAAATGAATATACAAGCCTATCAGCAGAACCTGCATTTAAAACGGGCTGAAGAAGACAAAGAGAAAATGTACTTAGGCACCAAGATTACTTTAATTCGAAAAGTTTGCTAGGTTTGCTAGGTCATTGGGGAAATAATTACAGTCAGTAGAGAGGAAAACAATGACAGAAGTGCTTGCAAGCCCAGATGGGCAAGCACAAAATGGCAGTGTAGGGGCAAATTAGCAGCAAGGTGTTTGCCAATAATGAAATGCAAAGCTTCTATCTTACTGGACAAAGGTTGAGATTATCGGCATTTGAAAAGCCTTCACCATCAGTATCCACTTGGGGAAAGACTACATCAGCAGTACTTGCTGTTGCCTGATTTGCGGTCTTTGGTGACTTGGGCTTGGCCACTGAGCTCCACCGTTACTACTCTCTCTCCAGGCTGAATTTTAGCCTATGTGCAGCTCAGTTATGAGATTCTGTGTAGTCTCTCCAACTTTATGAGGATCCTGCGTCAAAAATCCCTTGGCGGGGGGGAGAAAAATTCTCTTTGGGAACACACTGTATTATGAAAACTGTGCAGCTGAACATTCCTGTGTTGTTCCTCTGAATGCAACAGTGTTCGTCAGAATGTAGCGGCTTTTTTATTGCTTAGATTTGAACATGTATTTTCTGACTGTCTGTTTCTTTCATTTATTGAAAGATGGCTGTACAGGAAAAAGTTCATACTTTTTTTGTCAAAATACACAGACCTGGAGGAATTAATTTCTTCTGTCATATGGGAAAGCTGTCTGCTGCCATGTATCTCTGCTGTGCACTGGAATTCACCCTCAATTTCTAGCCCAGAGGAAAAGGAAAGTTGAAAGACTAGTTCCATTCATTATATATCTTGCCACTCTGCTTTTTAAAAATAAGTTGAAGTCTTGAAAGCAGGTGGAAGTAACAAGCACATTGATTTAATTTTAATGGGATTTGTGTCTCTAAGTTGCCTAGGCTATTCTGAAAATGCTCACAAACATGTTCTGTATTATTGCAGCTCTGGGAGGGAGACTGTGGGCGATGTTTGTTGCCTTCTCCAGGCACCCAGCACCCCTTGCTGAAACAGCACCTGTTGCTTTCCAGTTTTCAACAAAAACTGCCGCGTTTGCAGCATCACGCCCATCAGGCATCAGTGCTAGCACAGCTGTGCTCGCTGCGCTGCGCCCCGCACCAGGCGCGCTTACATGTTATGCATGAGATGGGAGATGCGGGGCCAGGCTTACTGTGCCCAGGGGGTGAAGTGCTTCTGCATGGGTCTGCGGGGCTTCTGCCTGCGTACGTTGAGTCCTGTTAAAATCCCACAGCAGCTCCTGGAAAGCCTTCCCTTACCCCAGGGGATGACTGGATCGGACCCGCAGTGAGCAAACCTGCCCAGTTCCGCAGGTGTTCCCCTCCTACCTGCACCTGTCCACCCATTATAATATCAAGTGATCTAATAACAGCAATTGTGTGGTTCTCTTTGCTTCACCCAAACATCTGCTGAGCGTTTCTAGCACAGCATGGAAGAACATTATCTTGGTTTACAGCTTATCTTGTTCTAACAACATCAGAAATGCCAGCCATCAATATGCTCCCTCTTGAGAGCAAACCAATCGCAGGTGTGTCAGCTGGCTACAATTATATTTACAGGCTCGTACTCATCTTGTGTCAGCTCATCATAACTGCAAATTTGTGTAGTTTTAATATTATTTATTGCCATACGGATGAACCAGATGACCTAATCAGTCTGGGGTTTATGATTCATATGAAGAATAGTAACTGATGTTAGTCAGAAAAGAAACATCTGAGGCTTTGAGAACAAATTTCCATTAAAATACGTTTTCCATATTATGACATTTATTTCATGAAACATTAACTCCATTTTCTGCAGACTATTTTAACATTTAGAGTCAAAGGTTTTTTCTCACTTTTGCATTACTAGATAACTATAATAATGCAGAATGTATCAGAAAGTTTACAGAGAGCTGTAAGTATGAAACAATGTTAGAGCTCAAAAATAGAAATGAAACAAAGTCCAAAGAGAAAACTGTCAATGAAAATTGGTAGAAATTGGATATGTATGTAAATTACAAAAACTAATCTACCAAGATTCATAGGGCAAATAACTCTAGCTACTATTACTTGGCACCAAATAGAAACATTTCATTGAAAGTGCTGCTGCTAGAAAAAATGAACTGATGAACATAAATTGAACATAAATGGCTGCAGGCAAACTGGAGTACCAAACAAAAAAAGAACAGGGGAAAAAAAAAGTGGTGAGAGTTTGTATACATGCGTGTTTGTGCGCACAGAGTGTTGTCGTAACATCTGCAAGTCTCAGATATGGATTTGATTGCCAGCGATTCCCAATCTGGCAAATTTCTGTGGTGTAAAACCCTCAGCCACCCTTGACGAGGATGGAGCCAGCCCCAGGCTACAGGCAGTGAAGCTCCCCAGATCAGGGTCCTGCCACTGGTCAGGATGGGATGCCAGCTACAGTCAGAGATAAAAGGGATGGAAGTATGAAATCAGGCTCTGAATTTCATGCCCTGCTAACTGATTAATTTATTAGGCTGTTACATAAGTTCTTACATAAAGTCTTAGGCCAAAATCTGATATAGTTTTACTACTTTAAATCTGGAATGACTCCATTATTTCTAACGGCAAAGGGGAAAACAGGTTTTTACCTTATCTCTCTTCCCCTCCCATTCTTTGCTCGTAATCCCAGCTGTATTGCTAGGTGCTTCTTTGAATGAAATCCTTTCCCTAAGGACACCTGTTAGTAAATGCCAAAAATACATACAAAGATATGTATATACATACGCACATATAAACAGCCCTCTTCCTCCCATGCACACAGATGGCATAAACCGTTCTCTGCAGTTTCCTAGAAACCATACTACAGATGTGGTATTTAAGAGTGAGTGTGGCTAACGTTTATTAGACTTGAACTGTATTGTGGGTAATTGTCCAGTAATAACCTTTGGTAAATTATATGAAGCCTTTACTTTACTTAACAGAGAACGCAGGCTCCCCAAACTCTAATATTATCATCATTCAAGATAATGAGCAACACAAACCATTCTATTACCAATCTAAAAGCAATAAATGTCAAAGTAAAGAACTATGCAATATTCCGGCCTGGAAGAACAAAGGACAAAAGTAATGATAATGCCTTTTTATATTTGCAGTCTATTATATCATGCATAACAAATGACCCTGTAATTGTAGACAGTGTTATTTTAACAGGTTGTAAAGAGAAGACGATGGGGGTGGAAAGGGAGGGGTTTGAACACTGCCCTGACAAATGCTATAGGGCTGGTAAATTGGAATACCTGATGTTTTATATGAATTTTATCCCAGTGAGTAAGCGGGATTATTCTAGAGCTGTTTTGTTTATTACCATGATCACCTAGAACTCTGCAATGTGACACCAAGATCCTTGTTTGCCACATTGATGGTTTTACTAATAACTTGGTGATAGCCTCAGTTCTCCTCCAACAGAGGCATAAGCAAGGACAAAAGTACATTTTAAAAAACAGGTTATTGATTTATGGAAATTTCTAATTTGGGCATTTATAGACCGTTCAGAGGTCACACAGTGTTTGAACATTCATTTATTCATTATGAGCTTGAGGGCTGCAGCAAGTAGCGAGTGCTCTGTCTGCTGCTGCACATATGGCGGTATAGATTCAGGTACTTATGGACTTGTAGAGTGACTCGCTTTGAGCTATCTTGGTTTAATATTTTTATAAACAAAAGCAGAAGGTAGACAGGTATTTGGTTGGCGTTTAGAGTTTGTTGGTTGGGGTTTTTTTGGTATGGTCTTTTTTTTGTTTGTTTGTTTGTTTTTTTGTTTGTTTGTTTTAAGTTAGGGGTTAAGGACATTGCCTGAAACTTAGGAAGCCAATGCCTCAGCTACCCATCTGTAAAAGCAGGCTAATTCTTACTTTATTGTGCCTTACATTCATTGCCTATTTTGAGAAAAACTTGTTGCTGTCTCTTAGTTTGCAAGTGCTTCATGTCAACCTGTGAAGATCTGTAAAGCAAGGCTTTTACTAAAACAAATATTTAAATGGCACTATTTTCTATGTGGTTGAAAGAATTAATTCATGCAGTTTTGATGTACTAAGGAGGCAATTAGCATAAGCGGCAATTTATACTTTAGATTTTCTTCGCTAACATGCACAGTCAAATTCTGTGCCTGGGTGCCTAGACCTTAAGTAAATCCATCCATTCTTCTCTCTCGCTGATCTATGCTTGTGGACATAAGAGTAGGATTTAGCTGTAAGAGAAAAAGTTCTTTTTCCAGAAATGAACACTTTGCTGACCTTATATTGCCTTATAACTCATGTGATTCTTTGTTTTCCATAATGTGGCCACTTTATACCCTCCCTTGCCCAACACTAAAGATTCCATCAGATTCAGGACCCTGTAGGGTCAAGCCCTGTATGATTTCATTACGTGAAATTCTATTTATGACTTGCTTTGGTGCTTTGTTATCAGCTAGCATACAGACCATAAACAACAAATATATTAAATTGAACTAACCATGCTTGCATTATGTTTATTAAGCTGGTTTAATAAGTTGCCTTTGGCATATGTTCGCTGTCCATAAGGTCACATTACTTCACTTACCTCAAAAATGAATCCAGAGAAGTGTTTGTGAGAGAGAAAACAGGCCCTCAGAACTAAGCTGTACAACTTAGGTTTGCGCTTGTACCACTGCTTAACAGAAGTGACAGAAAAAAATAGCAAGCAGTTATTTTATATATCTCTTTCCTTCTCAGGGAAAACAAATGATTAAACTTCTCAATATTTGCATTTTCCCCATCAGCATACATCCCAAACCTGTCAAGTGAATGGCTGGGAGTGGAAATGCCTGTCGCATCTCTGCTTTTGGAAAAGATCAGAACCCGAGCTTCCTGATGGCACAGCCATACTGCAGTTTCCGTAGCAGATCTCAGAAAAGATGTTCCCCACGAGAGTTATTTATAGGACTATTTTCAGGTAAGTTCTGGAATAACGAATACAGCTTGTGTTTTATTTTTGCTGCTTTCTCATATCGAAACTATGCATTTATCTATACGTTCATCTGTTTCTGTTTGTCTATAATTTTATGTGGTAGCATCTGTGAGTGGTAGTTTTGTATAACAACATGTATATATAAGTTAACTTAGCAGTTGGGTTTAAGGACTGTGCTCAGTAAGCAGAGGAGTCTTGGATGACTGTTACTAGTTACTATGAATTGACTGCTACATAGCTGGTATGGGAGAAGGCATTTAGTTGAACAGTTTGCCTAGGTGTCAAAATTATTGTCCTCTTTTCTTGAGCTACTACAGAAAAGAAATCTAGCTCCTTTCGGTCTGGGAAACAAAAATAATAATCATACGTACGACAGAATTATCTTTTGGCTCACTGACTCCCCATCCCAAATGGCATTTGCTTGCTCATCAACCTGACTTTGTCAGGCTCAGAAATATCTTTGGGAAGAACATGTGTGACTCTGTCCTCAGACAAAAGTGTAAATGTTAATGTTGCCACTAAGCTGGGAGTAAGATAAGTGACAATGTCCAAGATATTCAGGGCAAAGTAATTAGAGAAAATGTTTTGGAATTGCTTATATATTGATTTTGAATTTCCAATATATTGTTGAAACTGAACGGGAGGGCACGTGAATGTTCTAAGTATCAGTCTGAAGGCAGGACTGTAAGACTTCAAATGGTCCATCTGAGGTACAGGGGGTTTCAGACAGAAGTGGAAATCCCCAAAGTCTTTCTCTGTGAAAAAACCATACAAGAGTAGGATATTGCTAATCCAGCTTTCAGCCTATCTGACACTGCACAAATGAGATTTGGCACATCACTAGTAAAACTATAATGTAAGGCTTTGCACAAACTAATTTACAAATATGATTTACCCTTCTTGAACTATCTCTGCAAGGCTTAGGGGTTAGGCATTGCTTCTTCCAAGCCACCGAACAAATGAATAGTAACATTGTTGTAGCTCAGGAGAATTTTCCTTTTTTCAGTCCTGTTCTGCGTAACAATGCTTACTCATTAAATCTCAGTCCTGTTGTGCTGGGCTTCATTACGAGCAGGGAAGCTGTCACATCTGAAATGGATATTCCCACTGCCCCAGTTGTGCTTGCAAACATCTGACAAATCGATCTGTCCCTCGCCTTGCCAGTCTCCCACTATCTCATCAGTTCCCCACGTTGATCATATGTTGGTCCCAATAGCTACATCTGACTAGCCATCCTGAAATGATTACAAGTTTATTTAAGCAGACATGAAGAAGTACTATTGGAATTTCTTATCACAGAGTCAAATCAATTGCTCCTGGTACTTCCCTTATCACAACATGGTGTGCAACCCATCACTAGAGAAATTAACGACTTTTCTTAAGCTTGTTTCTGTAATTTACTTGCTTTTGAAAATTAATATGTAAGCATCTCTCAAACATATGTTTCATATATTAGACTACAGCTTTTACTGACTACACAAATAATTTTTGTCAAACTGAAGTACCACACCTTTAATCTTTACAGTTAGCCAAAAGAGGGTTGATTTAGTTCTTTTGAATAACAGGACATCTCCTGTATATGAATATGCTATAGTTCATTTATGCCAAGAAAACATCTTAAGCCTACATTTTTCCTACCTGTAGTTCCTGTACTTCTATGAAGTGTAAAAAACTTCAGTAGAGTCAGCAGCTATATACACTAAATTTTTGCATCTAATGCACGATTGTGATGAATAGAGCTTGAAGATGACACATTCCAGTTAATTGACTATGCCTTTTCCTAAACATTTCCAGTTATCTTCTAACATTAATAAGATGATGTTGGGGAAAAAAAACTTTGGGTTTTCTTTCATTATCAACAGTACTAAGCAACAGAACAATTTTTTTTATTTTTTTTTCCTTATTTTCATTGTTATAGGGAAACATGCTTAGAGCTTCTTATGTTGCTTTTAGGTGAGTGTTTTCCTAAAACCGCTATTGTTAGAATTCAGTGCTGTATTAAGCGCTCGTAAGAGAATAAAGCAAATTCAGAAAAATTCTGATGGAAGTCGTATAAGCAGACAGTACTTTACACTTGACTGGGTAACGGTTGAATAAAAGGATGCAGCTGCAAGGAAGCAGATACTACTGTAACAGTGCACACCAACTGGAGCAGTTTCCCACCTCTTCCTATAGTACGTCCCAACAAGCCTCAGGAAAAGCATGGGAAACATCAGTGAGGATAGTTATAGTTACCTGTCCATAAAGTTTTTTGTTTGGTTGGGGTTGTTTTTTTTTTTCACTTTGGCTGTTTCCTTAATAACTACAAACCCTTCAAGCTTAGAGGTACAGCTAGCCAGGAAACTAAATCTTCACAACAGGGAGATTGTCGCATTTTGAGAAGTTGTTCTGATCTAGAATCTTCTTTGTCTACTTGTTGTCCCAAAATATCTTGTAAATGAAAATTCAGGATTGAAGACAGTTGAACCATTTTGGCATGAAAAAGTTTTGTAATTATAGCAAAGCTATACACTTGTGCCATTTTTTGTACCACGTGCACCTGTAATAGCCATTGCAATAGATGAAAGGTTAATATTTCATCCTATATTGAAATAAACATGCTGCCACACAATGCTGACTTTTCAAATATGGGCACTTCTTTTTGATTAAAGACAACCAACTTGTTCAATTTTTCAAGTGTGTCTCCCAAGTATAGGACCAAGGTAGGAGACGTAGACCTTCAGACTTGATTATTTTTAGTGATGATAACCTGTGTATTCTTATCTACAGAACAACTTTAAACTCTGTGTGTCACTGTTTTGTGAGGAAGACCGTGAAGGCTTAACTGGGCTTACTTCTGTTATAGACAAGCTAAAATACTACACATTCTGTCCAACTAAATGTTCATTAATTATTTCATTACTAATGTAATAATTAAGTTTAAGAGACTTAATAATAAGTACTAGTAAATTGTAAGCATTAGCAAAGACTGGTGGAAAGAAGAGTCAGAAACATATTCCACACATGTTTTATACAGCTGAAAATACTCTCCTTCCATACACCAGCTCATAGGTGATGTTAATGTCACTGCTCTCAGCAGGAGTTCCCCAGTTCCAAGCTTCACTGTGCGCTGGGTGCCAGGCAAATTTGGACCGGGTCTGAGGATTCAGCATACATAAAGGTTTCCTGGGTCAGGTCATCCAGATGATCCTAAATGCAAAGTAAATGCTTTCCTGTATATTGGATGTATTAGACCTTTTTTTTTTTTTTTTTTTTTAATGTAGGGGAGATCGGGCTGTAGTACTTAACCCACATGAAGCAACTGTCTCAAAATCAGTCATGCTGGTCAAGGTGGTAGTTGTGATGTGGGCATTTCATGGCCTTGTTTTACTGAGACTGGTCTATAATATAATCACAAATACTTACTACAGATTGAAGGAGTATGCTGGCATGATTGAGGAATTAGATCTATCTAAAGCAGTCTAGATGGGGGCTGGCCAGTACCCACATACCATATCTAGCATTTGCGAGCCCAGCACGTGCTGTGATATGTTCAGTGCTGCTCCATGAGCAATACTAGTTGAAAAGACTTTAAGAAAGCCTAGGCAAATTGCTTGAAAAACTGTTCTGCCTCTCTGATCCTCGTGCAACTGGCAATGCATTTTACACGTTAATGGAGGATGCCTGAGGCCATTAATGCATCTTGGAGATGGAGAATTCATGTAAACAGGGAATTGCATAGAATGATGTAGTGCAGGGTCTTGTGGGACTTCCACACTTTCAAATAATCTCATCGCATTATACTTCGGAAGGAAGTGCTAATTAAAAGTATAAAAGAGCGTATGTGATATTGGTGAAGCTGTTATCCAAAGTTATATTGCTGCATCTGTTATGCACTGCAATTAGTCATAGTTTAATGAGAAAAGAAGATATCTGAGGTCTGCTCTTCTAAAACTACAACCCTATCCCTGCATGCGCGTCGGGGGGGGGGGGGGGGGGGGGGGGGGGGG
>JAVJGI010000014.1:116579625-116593720 GCA_035590275.1 Ibycter americanus | reverse complement strand
CCCCATCCCGGCCGGCCCGTCCCCCCCCCCCCCCCCCCCCCCCCAAGAAAAGCAGTCACAGCACACCTACAATGCATTAGGGGGAAAAGTATTTATAATTTCAGCAGGTGTATAATCTGCATGAGGACTCGGCTGTTGTAGTTTTGCTTTGATCCAGACACATCACTGTACTGCTTTTCAAGCTTTTAAAACTGGCAGTGACAATAGAGTGTTTGGTGCGGAACAGAGGAAGATGGGATCAGATGTTATATATAGATGTTCTTTGTATGGCCCACATTAACATGTCTCTTCATATGACATACTGTCATAAGTACTTATCCTACTGTTTTTTTTTTTTTTCCCAGTAAAACTGAAGAAAAAATGTGAAAGGTGCATCTTGTGAATGTAATATTGTAATAATTGAACCTGCTGCGATGAAAAGTTAAGTCACTGAAAAATTTTTAGATTTTAAAAAAAAGATAATTCTCCTTTATAATGGCCTTTTCTTTCCTAAAATGCTCTCTATATGCCCATGACTTTAGCCTACCTGTTTTATTAAATGCTAATATCTGTTAGTACTCTGGCTTCACAGTGTAGGTTGTCGGGTTTTTGTGTTCTCCCACCAGTATATGTAGGTTTTAAATAAGTTAATAAAAATGTGAAGATAAATTATCATAACTACAATGAAAAATGTTGTCAGACTTTGTCCAGACTAAGATTTCATCTGTAACATTTCACACTGCTGCTATCTGCAGTTCAGAGCCATGATTAGACATTAGATCAATAAAGGACTCTTGGCCGTAAGCAGGATGCAGGGGTTCTTGCTGTTTCACTGTTATGAAAAATTATTACAAGAAGTTATTAAAAAAACAAGTAGTATTATTAGTGGGAAAATAGTGTTAATATTAAGAAAAAGAAGAAAGAAACATGGAGTATTTTTCTATGTTTGTTTTCTGACATGTGGCCCATTTTAGAATTTAAGCTATAACTTACAGTGGTGCGATGATTTTTAGTAGCATCCAAAATCAACACTCTCCACTACTCTACCCACAGAAGTCACAGCAGTAGAGAGGGGTAGAAAAGCAACAGCGGTACAGCATTTTCTTAAGAGCTGTTTCACAGTTATGAAATATAACAGGACTGCACATTTTGATAAAAGGAAAAATGATTTAAGCCCTGTGATTTATAATTACCTATGTTAGCGATGCTGGGGTTTTTTATTTTAGTTGTTTAGTTACTCTATACTTACTGTGAGTTTGGCAACATTTCTTGGTACTTATTTTTCCTTGTTGGACCCCCTCTTTCTGCATGATACTCTCTTTCCTTTATGAAATATTTTCTCTCCTGGGTAAGAGAGACAGGCAGTTCTATCACGGACGGGGACACAGGCCCAGGGAAAAGAGGTGACCTCCCCAGAAAGCGTCTGAATTTTCTGTATCCCAGTACCTTTTATTGCTAGGCAGTCTTCCAGTTCCGTGTGTATAAAATACATTGTAGAACTAAACAGATAGATGGGGAAGTTCCTATATTATATTGGTGTTATTAATGTAGGTTTTAGCACTAAATACACCAGATAATATTTTCTTTTCCAGCTGTTATTGGAGGCTTACGGGATGCTGTTCGTGAATAGTGTTTCAGAATGCTATATTCATAATTAGAGCTGGGTGAATTAGTCATCCCAAACAATACTTACTATATGAGTTTATGCTCCTCATTTCCTACAAAAGCACTAGTTATCATTATACTTATTGAATAGGACAGTGTGCTGCTTGCTTAGGGCTCTCTATTGCTGGGTTACAAGAGGCACCTATGACTTTTGTATCCTGAGTCTTTTGTTTTCCCTCAGAGATGATGGGGGATGGTGTTCCCTCAGGAGCAGCACTGAGGATGACTCCTGATGCTTTGCCTGGTAGCGCTAGCTGGTCGGCTGAAGCAAAGGAGAGGTGTCTGAAGGTGTGACCTTTCCCTACAGGGAAATATCTTCTGTCAGAATAGTTCACAACCGATCAATTTGTCATCTATATGCTTTGGTGGTTCACTGGTGCTGTTTTGATCTGGGCCAACACGTCTTCATGAATATTATTCACGGTGATCTTAGCACCTCCTTTTGAGGTAAGCAAAGCTTTTTTTGGCTCTGGCTTCCAGAGTGTTTGTAAACTGACCTGGCTTGAGCTGGAGATGTTAATGTGGCCTGGCAGCTTGCCTGCTGAGTCCCACGGGGTGGGTAACTGTGCCTTTCTGTGAATCGTCTGGCTTGTGCACGTCGTTGGGTACTGGGCTATGGCATGCGTCGTGGTTTGCCCCCAGTGGGCAGCTCAGCCCCTCCCAGTCACTTGCTTCCCCTCCGGTGGGAAAGGGGGAGAGAATCGGAAGGGTGAAAGTGAGAAAACTCATGAGCTGAGATCAAGACAGTTAAGAAAAGCAAAAGTTGGGTACACAAGCAAAGCAAAATAAGAAATGCATTCCCTGCTTCCCATCGGCAGGCAGGTGTCCAGCCATCCCAGGAAAGCAGGGCTTCAGCACACCTAGTGGTGATTTGAGTTGACAAATGCCATAACCCTGAACGTCCTTCTTTCCGCTTTCTTCCATCAGCTTTTATTGCTGATCGTGATGCCTTATGGTCTGGGATACCCCTTGGGTCAGCTGGGGTCAGCTGTCCCGGCTGTGCCCCCTCCCAGCCCCTCGTGCCCTCCAGCCCCCTGGCGGGGGGGTGTGGGGTGAGAGGCAGAAAAGGCCCTGGTGCTGTGTAAGCAATAACTGAAACATGTTATCAACACTATTTTAGTCACGAATCCAAAACATAACCCCATACAACCTACTGTGAAGAGAATTAACTCTATCTCAGCATGTTACCTACTGTGTAGGTATTTAATCACGTGTCTAAGTCTTTGAGCCACCACTTACTTCTGTGACTGCATGGGAGAAGGGCTGGGGTGAGAAGGAGCCCAGCATGTACAGCAGCGAGATGCCGTTGCCTCTTCTGGTGGTCCCCAGCAGGGTCCTTGACCAGGCAGGTGAGGTGGCTGCAGCAGGGCTCCAGCAGCCCTCTCTGTAAGCAGCATCAGTGCTGTTCATGGAAAACATTCTTCTCTAATTCTTGTGTTGCTCAGTAATGGTAATTTCTAATGCTGTAGGATTGCTTAAGTAATTTGGTATTGCCTTTGCTCCTTTTTGGAATGGCAGGTATTTTAAATAGGAGAAAATTGATGCAATGGTTTTATGGTGGTGGCAAGAAAGTTACTCTTGCGCTCAACCTGTGAAACTCAAGCTCTCTCTCAGATATAAGGAAAACTCGTTTTCCTTAAAGAAAGGATTAAAAGTTCTCATGTTTGCAGATGTAAGTTTACAGTAAGAGGACTATACGGTCTAAATAGTTGGAATGCAAAAAATATTGCAAAGAAAATAGAAAGAATAGAGTCTTTAAGAAAATTATTATATTGCAGGCATGGACTGTATCATGTGATTTGTGAAGATTTTTTTCTTGCAACAAGGATGTCACAAAATAAGTCTGAAATGGTTTGGGGTGCTAGTACAATGATGGTTATTCTCCAATTTTTTTTTTATTTTTAATTCTTGTTTTTAAATGCCTTTGTGTGTAGAATCTATGTAAGTTTGGGGAGTTGTATATCTTTTCTAATCGTCTATTTCTTGCATCCAGACTACCAAATGCTGATAATAAACAAGCAAGTCTGATGGCTTCATTTATGTATACATTTTGATTTATTCAAATATATAAATTTTTGTAGCAATTATTTTCTATTAAATGTAAAGGTCTGGGATTTTTTTGGTCCAGTTTTTGGTTTTGGTTTTATTCTTTTCTTTATTGTTGCTTGATCTAGGAAAGATCAAAGACATTAAATGAAGAGTAAAGAGATGCTTAATAGAAGAAATAAATATAAACCCAAATGTATCTGATTATTTATGAGACTGCTATACTCCTGGTATTTTGTGTAAGGCTGATAAAACAAATACTGTTTGCCAGCAAAGAAAGGAAAATCATTCCATGCTTAAAATTTGCATTTTCTAAGAGTGGGATCCATTTCGTACTATCAAAAAGGTAAGATTATTTGTGTTGTGGTTTAACCCCAACCAGCAACTAAGTATCATGCAGCTGCTTGTTTGCTCCCTCGTTGTGGGATGGGAATTGGGAAAAGGTAAAACCTGTGGGTTGAGTTAAGAACAGTTTAATAATTTAAATAAAATAATACTAGCAGCAGCAGCAATAATTGTAATGAAGAGGAGAGGGAGGGAGAGAAATAAAATCCAAGGGGGAAAAAAAAACCCAACACCCAAGCGATGCACAGTACAGTCGCTCACCAGCCGCTGACTGATGCCCAGCCTGTCCCTGAGCAGTGATCGACCCCTCTTGGCCAACCCCCCCCCAGTTTATACACTGAGCATGATATTCCATGGTATGGAACATCCCTTTGGGTGGTTTGGGTCAGCTGTCCTGGCTCTGCTCCTTCCGGGCTTCTTGTGCCCCTGCTCGCTGGCAGAGATGGGAAACGAAAAAGTCCTTGATTTAGAGTAAGTCCTACTTAGCAACAACTGAAACATCGGTGTGTTATCAACAATGTTCTCATACTAAATCCAAAACACAGTGCTGAACCAGCTATAAGAACAAAATTAACTCTGTCTGAGCTGAAACGAGGGCAAATTGTCACCCATGTGATGCACAAAATTCATATCGTCCCAGAAGGTTTATGTAGCATTTAAGATTTACTTAGGCTTTTCATAATAAAGGTTTTATAACCTGCCTCTTCTAAACTGTAGCATCTCTGGAGATGTTACCGGAGTCCCAGAGACTAGACACATTTTGTACCTGAAGAGAATTTCATCTCGGTCTGTGAGCCACCACAGTTAACATTAATGTTATCTGCATTCTGTAGCCAAATTTGTACTTACGGATACCATTTCTTGCAAGAACTACAAATAATCAGGACAAAAATAAGAAGGGATGGCAGGAATTCTGAGGGCCAGGATGTGGAATAAAATTTTTCCCTTTGCAGAAAATCAAGTGATTTTTGAAAACCTGAAAGATCAGGAGAAAAGGGGTTTCTATCCATTTCAGTGGAAGACTGCATGTCAAGTTACAAGGGGATATTTGGCCAGCTTGCTGCAAAATACTGTAGGTCCTGTTCACCTTGTTCATCACCAAAAGTTAAAGCTGCAGCATTACAAAACCAAGGTTTATTTCTAGTTTTATTTCATGGAGATGACAGTGAGCTGCAATACAAGGGAATTTTACTCCTGGCTGCTTCCCCTGACATACCACTGAAAAACCTTATGTGACCTCTTTCTCCACTTACTACTTTTGTCTTATTAATATCCAGAAAAATTACATCTCCTACTGTATTTGATATAATACTGTCTAACAAAGAGGTTTGGATTTCAGCTGATGCCTCTACACATTAATATAAATGATAAAGAAAATCATTACAAACTCAAAATCACAAGGTCATCCATCCTCTGG
Source organism: Ibycter americanus (assembly GCA_035590275.1). NCBI lineage: Eukaryota > Metazoa > Chordata > Aves > Falconiformes > Falconidae > Ibycter > Ibycter americanus. The sequence continues at coordinate 116,588,268 of JAVJGI010000014.1, read as the reverse complement.
TTCACGACGACTCTGGAGCACAGATTCCTTCAAGGGTTTGGTAGAGCTGGAAGCTGACACAAAGGAAGTAATCTGTGGGAAGGGTGGGAGGAAAATGACATAATGAAAGTAGGACTAAAGGGCTTCATACCCCTGCAGGTATTTCAACTGAGGTAGAATATTTCAGCAAATAAGCCTCTCTGGCCAGATGACTGCTAAAATTCCTGTAATAGGTGTAGGACAATATGTTTCTACTTATGTCATTTTGGGTGTGTGTGTGTGTTTCTTGGATTTATTTTTTGGTTGCTTGGTTTTGGGGTTTTTTGTGTGTGTTTTGTGGCTGTTTATATATATCTATATAATTAAAGTAGTGCCTCAGTGTCTCTACCTGGACTCCGTGAAGTTAACAAAATCCCTCATGCGTCAGAATGCAAGTAAAATCACCTATCTTCTGAATTTCTCTTCTCTTCTATAAATATCTATTCTCTCCGTCTTATCTCCTTCCTCTGCTTTAAGAAAAAGTGCTAAGGAACCTATATTTCCTCTGAAATTAAAGATTTTCCTTGGTTCTTTCTCTCTGTTTTCCTTATTAAACTATTTCAAATAATTTTATTTTTTTTTTAAATGAGGAATAAGAAATGGAGAGGATGTGACCTAGTTTGCTTCTCATTATTAGAAGATATTTTCAGCAATTCTTAAGAGGATTTCCTGAAATATCCTTTCCAACATTCCTCTTTCCTTCCCAGGATCTCTGTTTTTAATATTTCTGAAGAACCTAAAGCTGGTCTGAGTTTTAGATATGTCACTTCATAAGGTGATACAAACTCAGTGTGAGGAAATGTATATGCTCAGAAACCAAAAATGGACTCTGTGTGTGGGAGGGTTAAACAAGTGTTTGAGACGCAGTAAAAGCCTGCTTTTCTAGGGAGATGAAAAAATAGATATTGTGAAGTAGAATACTTAAAGTTCAGGGATTTTTCCCTGTTAGTTTCATCTTGGACCACAGAGGCTGTGGTAGCTATAGATGAGAGCAGTCTTTGAACCAGGGTAACCTATATAAAGCAGGCATGTTTTGTTTGAGAGGTAGTACTCCATTTAAACCTGTGGGTGAGGTTAATTGCAGTGCATACAGCAAAAACAGGTCTCTGGTGTTTTCTGATGCTCCCCTATCATCTTGGAATTTTACTGAAATAAGTCTGATTTAATTTTTATTTTTTTTTTTTTAGTGGAAGTTGGAATTTGAAACAAAGTTTTTAAAAACACATTTACCATTTTAACTAATGAAGTCTAGTGACTTCAACCATCTCTTAGTTAAAGCCAGGCATCCACCTTAGAGTATACCCTTATCCATGGGGAGATCAGACTGGTCCGGAGACAGATTTTTCACGTTTTTCATAGAGATTTTATGTTTTTTAGGATCTAAATCTTAAAGTACTGAAATTATCTGCAAAATATGGGACTGTGGTACCATTTACAAATGCTACGATCATCATCACTGGAATGGCTTTTTATTTCTTTCATGTTTATTAAAATCTTAATTATGATATTATAAATTGCCTTAGCTGAATCTAAGCCACAAGCTCTAAAAGGAGTGAGAGATATGAACCTCTTAGTTTGTTTCATCTTTCATGGTAACAAGTACAGTAACATTTAAGTGACTGACATTTTCAAGTTTCACTGATGACCTGCACTTTTTTTTTTTTTAACAATAGTTCCTTTATTAAAGACCCAAAATGTCATCATTCTGTTTTTCCACTTCTTCCCCTTCCCTCTTACCTTTATCTGTCACAAAGCTCGTTCTCCCTCCAGTCCCTGTGCTTTCTTCTCCAGCTCTCCCTTTCCTTCCACACCCACGATCTTTTATCCTTCTCAACAGCGAGGTCCTGCTTTGCCCCTGGCCAGTTCCTGGGGGATGCCAATGTCAACCTTCCTCAGCATAATGCCCAGCATTACCTGCTGGTGTCAGCTGTACGTAGAGAGTCTCGTTGCTCAAAAGCAGGTTTTCTGTCTGTGGAGCAGCAAGTGGCTTTATCCCACCCCCTGGAGAAGGGGTTCGCACCTGCAGCTGCCTGCTGGGTGCGGGGCACAGGGGCTCACTGTGGATGGCAGAGGTCTCCCCTTGCAGGGAGTCGTTTGCCTGGGAAAATTTTTGGGGAAAGATCCTAGGAATTCAGTAGGCCTACTGGCAGCTGCTGTGCAAAGTAGTTCTTGTAGCTGCTGTTAAATTATAGGGGACTATTTCTGACAAAATGAGAATGTTTGGGAGTTCAGTCTTAAATATAGGTCTCTCCTCTGGAGAAGGCATTTTTTCATGACGAGTCGGAACAAAGACAAAATAAGAACTTTGAAGGCAGAATTTCTTGCAAAATGTTTCTCATTTCTTGAATTTATGTGGCAGGATAAAGCCCTAAAGACTGTATAGAACCTGGATCTGAAAAAAGGTAGATTTCACCTTAGCAGAAGGCAGCCAATATTTCTGATAAAACATACAATTTTTCACTTGATTTTTCTTCCTCACAGGGGCATTAATGAAAGGACCATATTTGTTGGCTAACCTAGAGTGTGGCGTTGTAAATAATTAGCTTAGCATTGCCTTGGGAGGTTTGCTTTAAAATGCAAGCAAAACGAACGTGATGTAAAGATTTTGTGCCTCTCCTAGAGCTTCCCCACCGCTCAGTGTTTCAGCCAGAGAAAGCCTGTTTCCTGCTGGCCTGGTACTTACATCAGGAATGAGATGTGCTGACAAACAGAACACCTCTCTAGAGAGTGGCAAGCTCTGTTCGTAAGCCAGCAGCATTTTGGGCTTGCTTCCCCCCCACCCCCACCCTTCCCCCCTTTCCCTTTTAAACATAAGTCCTGAAATTTACTGTATTATTGAGGGAAATCTGAGGGATGATATACGTGTTGACACTTCTGCTGTATGAAGGATTTATTCTTAATCCAGAGTCTCTGCCCGACTCTCACTGGTACAGGGCACGGAGGAGAAGTGGGTATGATCGTTATCAGGGCTTAGTTTGTCGTTGAGACTATTTTGCAATGTACGCTTAATAAATGCAAGTTTTTTATTAAAGAGGAGATTTCTGAGCCTTCCATAAATAAAGCAGTTGAAACTGCCAGCTTCTGATCACTGCTGTACAGTGAAACCAGTTTCTTTCTCACCTAAGTATTCTCTGGAACCTGATTGATTTTTATATTGTGCTTTGCTGCCTGAACATGGGTTCCATCTTCCCAGATGAAAACCTGATACCATTTCTTCATGGAGCTCTGGACACATGATGACATTTGAAAAGAAAATGTCATTTTGTGTCTGCTGAAGGTGTGATGAGATGTGCTAGCCTGACAGGTCTGGAAGCTGGTGTACAATTGGCAAAATTCATGTTAAACTGCAGGGTAAGGGTTGCTAAATTCAGTAATCTCATGGATGCTATTTGTTGCAAATGTCATCTTGATTGGGGTTGGTTTTTCTGTAGAGCAAGAACAGGCGTGCTTTCAGGGACTGTGTTATTTTACAGGGAATTGTCCTGCGTAAATGAAACTAGAAGTGATCATGGCTTTTCCACGCTTCTCTAGAAACGAAATGGGATGTTGTTATTCCATTCGCACTTCATCTGTGACTTATAACTGGCAATTAATAATTAAATCTTTCAAAGAGCAAACGGAGGATGCAATAGCATCTCTCACCATATGTGAAGTACTGAGTGCTTGGTTCTAGGAGCAATAAACCAGGGGCCTGTTTGAATTGTAAAAACACAAGCTGAAAAGTGCTGACTTCGATGTGAGATAGATAGGATGAGTTAAATAGAAGAAGTTCAGCTCCATCTCACATTGTTTGCACTGTCTGCACTACTCTCAATAACCTTGCTAGCGTGATGATTTTTTTTTTTTTTACCTTCTGTCTATAAAGGCCTTAATGATATATAACATAAACACTAGCAATTGCCTTCACTGCATTTTCAAAAGGTTATTTTGTTACAAGCTTTTGTCTGTGTTTTCTTGCGGCACTTGAATTCTTGAGCGTTTGCAAGGTGGTTTGCTGATTTTTTTTTTTTTAATTTTTTATTTTTTGTTTCAGCTATTGAGAGTCCTCTTTTTCTCCTCCAAATTGCCGTGGCTGTTTCCACATTTCTTCTCATGTCCTGATACAGGGTAGGAAACCCGGTGGCTCCGCAGCTCGGGCAAACTGTCAGTCAATGGGACAAGTGGCTGTTGGCTCAGCTCAGGCCGGTTAAAAGCAAAGTGGGCTGACAGCATTCAGCTGGAGAAGCAGCGGTCGCTGCCTTTCTGAACTTGAGATTAGAAGAAATGTGCGTGTGTATTGTACAGTGTCTGTATGTGTATATATATGTATATATTCATATACAAACCTATAGATCCATATATAAAATCAAACCAAAAAAGACACCTGGAAAGTGCTTAAAGCTTAAATGCAGACAGACTTTCTCCGTGCAACAGGTAAGGACCCTCAGAAGGGATTAGCCCCTTCCCAGTCAGACCTGGGAGCAGCAGCCCAGCCTTTGGGCTCGGGGTGGGAGCCCACCCTTGCCAGCTAGCCAGGGCGCACACCCCAGCCCCTTGCTGGCCCGCGAAGGTGTCCTGCCAGCCCTGGCGTCTTGCATTGCTCACAAATAAGGAGAATTTTGTGGAGATGGTTTTGTCTGCTCGGTGCGCTTGTTGCTAAGATCTCAGAGGATCAAAACCCAAAATAAACACGTTATCTTAGTCTATTCTCAGAAACCGAACGTAATGCGTCTTTTATAGCGTTCTGGTGCTTGAAGTACCCAGTTGGCTCTTCTAAATTCAGTGCTCACAGGAATAAAGCTATCACAGCCGGCGTGTTTCTTTTAAAATAGGGGCTCTAGAGCCTTCCCACCTTCTTAGTCGTGTTCTGAGGGATTCAGGGTCCTACTCCGGGGGCAACACCCTCTCCCTTTCCTCTCTGTTTTCTTATCTGTTGATGCAAAGGTGGGTTAAAATACTGATATCTTATGGATACAAGAAAGTCAAAGTAAAAGCTGCGAGAACCAGGATTAAACAAAAAGGCTGTTAATGCTATTAGAACAGAATAAAACAAAAATAGTGAATGTTTTCAGCCTTTTAACACTTTAATTACTCTTTATTATTTGAAGTGATGTGGTTATCTTCTCTGGTTATTGATACTGTTCCTAAATGTAAATCCAAGGTCAAGATGGCACTGTGAATACAAAAGATGATACTTTGAGTAGCTGTGCATTTTATTGGGGAAGGGAAGGCTGTGAAGGTAGCCAGGGTTGTGTTTGTTTTTTTAAGGGATGGCTGACAGAAAGAAATACAGGTAGAGGTGCTGGGTCTAGTTATGCTCATTTATAAACCAGTCCTTTGCATCAAACTCTGTTGAAGGGCATTAAAACAAAGCAGAAACAAAAGCCACTGAATTTTCTGTGCTATAGCAGGAGAACAGAAGAAAGCCACCTCGCAAAGCGTAGTCAGGGTCTCTACTGGTAGACGGTATCATCTGAAATCTTTTTCTCATTCAGATTAACAGAATGATATGTTATCTAGCCTGACAGACCACTCAGGTTTTTAGGAGATACCATGCTGTTACGGTCCTAGAACGATTTTTATGGGAGGGTGGGTTTCAGGGAGAAAAGTGGTTCCATATAAAGCCAGCCTAGCAAAAGACGCTGGCAGTACACATCAGCCTGCCAACGCTAGCGCTGCCTTCTGTGCAACTGCAGCTCCGCTCTGCTCCTTACCAGCCCTGAGTAAATTGGCGCTAGGGTTTCCCACCGAATTTAAGCAATCTTCAGCTACTCTATTCCCCTTCATTTTCACAGATGCTAGGGGTTTTATTGCGTAGAATGGAGAAATTACTTACGAGTGGGGCTTTGAAGGCACCTCACTGTGTGGTGGGTTCAGTTTCCCAAGGAGAGCCACAAGCAGCAGTATAACTCCCAGGTGATCCAACTTGCATCTTCTGTATGCATGGTGATGTATTGCTTTTTTTTGGAGTCCACCTCTCACTGGAACCTGTTCTGAGTAACCTGCTATATTCCGTAAAAAAGCAGACACCTTTTTATGTATTTATTCTGTTCTTGTCAAAATATCAAAAATAGCCAGGGGAAACTGGTCTGCTATGGAAAGAAAATGAAATTTCTAGTCTGTTTCGTTTATTTGGATGCATTCAAAAGAAAACCAAGCTTTTCATGTGCATCCTGTATACTTTTTAGTATATAAAGAAGTATGCGCACATGACGAGTGGGTACAGGCTTCCCGCTAACCTGTTCCTATTAAAAATATTTTAATGTTATCTTAAAAAAAAAGTTTCTTAAATGTCTGCCACACTTGTACTTTAATATCACATCATATTAGCCAAATCAGTTAAATGATTAATTTATTCATAACATTTAGTTCAAGCTTGTTTATTAATTGAATTGCCTTTCAACTAATTAAATAATGATTACCACCAGCAGTGCACCCAGCATGAGGTTTGTGGGGTCTCCTTTAACCAGTTTGCTTCTAGATTTTGGTTGAGACTGTATAAAAGCAGTATTTTGAATGGAGCTAATCTGATGTTTCTAGAAGAGCAGCGTTTTGTGAGATGTTTTGACTACATGGCAGAGCAGCCTCTATAAAGAGCTCTTTGGCTAAGCAGAGCTTCTTAACTCCCCAAAGGGAAAATGATTACAAAATGACTACTCAAGCGAGTAGAACAAGAACAAGAAAGACAGACTTAAGTCCTGGGAGACAAACAGTTAGCTGAAATTCCAGCGTCAGCGTATGAACATGCCACACAACTTCAGCATCGCTGAGGTTCTGTGCAAGCCCTGTCCTCAAAAGGTACTTTTGTTTTGTTTTTTTCCTTTTTTAAAATTATATAAATATTACACAGTTCTTGTGCTGCTGCTGAATTTCTGCAGGGGTATACTTTCCCCTTAATAATTGTTACTTTTTTAGAATTATAAAAGTGGCAGCTGTGGAGATGTGCAAGAGACATTTTGTCCTACACCATGTATTTTCCCATGTTTCTTTGTGGGCTTGTGCTAGTTCCTGCTATCAACTTCCATTCCATCCCAGAAATTAGAGGGATACATGGTGTCTGTTGCTTGATTCACAGGTTTCTACAGTGTTGTCCTCAGAAACCTTTAACTGGTGTATCTGGTCTTTGTTTTCCATGTTATAAAAGCATATCTTTCTTGCTAGAGGGTACGTATTTAAGATGGCAGGATGGGTCGGTAGGTTGAGAGGAAGGGATACAGGGCTGTCTAAGTACTTTCCCTTTTCCAAATATTTTAATCATGTTGGTAGGGACAGTGGCGAAAGGAACATTGGTTTGAATTATTTTTTTGGAATGTAATTTGAATTCCTCTTTGGACTTCGATTTGTAGTCATTGGCTCAAAAAAAATGAAATCTAGGAAAATGCAATTACCTATCTATTTCCTAGTTACTGTAGGGGTTGAAGAGATATAGAGACATGACGTCCTACTAGACATTTTATTCTGTAATACGGCTAAAAGGAGAGAATAGGTGGTCTTCCAGAGAAGGGTTGTTTAACCTTTCTTAAATACAAGTAACTAGCATATCTGATTGCATGTTTGTAACTTCAGACATTGACAGATAAAATATATGCATCCTTTTAAAATATAGTTTAAAAATTTAATACTAATTCTGTGAGCTCTCTGCTGTGTTTTCTGTTTGAGGCTGCAAATGTCAGAGAAACATACTTTCAGTTTTTCAGTATTTTAGACAAAAACCTAACAAACTAAATAAATTTAAAAAAAGAAAACCAACACCCCCAAAACCCAATTAACAATTGTTAATTCAGCATTCAGTTAATACTCCTGGATATTAAAAGGGCCCATGCTAGCTCAGAAGACGTCCTGATGTAAAATAAGGAGGTGATTGGTAACAGCAAACGTGGCTTCACTAAGGGCAAGTCGTGCCTGACAAATTTGGTGGCCTTCTATGGTGGGGTTAAAGCACTGATGGATCAGGGAAGAGCAACTGATGTCATCTACTGGGCTTGTCAAAGCATTTGACCCTGTCCCTCATGGCACACTTGTCTCTCAACTGGAGACACATGGATTTGACAGGTAGATTACTCTGTAGATAAGGAACTGGCTGGATGGTTGCACTCAGAGTTGCATTCAGTGGCTCAATGTCCAAGTGGAGACTGGTGACAAGTGGCATTCCTCAGGGGTTCATAGTGGGACCAGTGCTGTTCAACATCTTTGTTGGTGACACGGACAGCGGGATTGAGCGCACCCTCAGCAAGTCTGCCGACAACACCAAGCTGTGTGGTGTTGTTGACACACTGGAGGGAAGGGATGCCATCCAGGGGGACCTTGACAGGCTTGAGGGGTGGGCCCGGATGAACCTCATGAAGATCAGCAAGGCCAAGTGCAAGGTCTTGCATGTCAGGGCAACCCCCAGTATCAATACAGGCTGGGAGAAGAATGGATTGAGTCTCCCTGAGGAGAAGGACTTGGGGGTGTTGGTGGATGAAAAGATCAGCATGACCCGGCAACGTGTGCTTGCAGCCCAGAAAGCCACCAAGTCCTGGGCCACCTCAAAAGAAGTGTGACCAGCAGGTCGAGGGAGGTGATTCTTCCCCTCTACTCTGCTCCCCAGAGACCACATGTGGAGTGCTGTGCTGAGCTCTGGGGCTCCCAACATACAAAGGACAC
>JAVJGI010000014.1:116525937-116579525 GCA_035590275.1 Ibycter americanus | reverse complement strand
CTTATCAAATTATCTTATTTCCTAAAGGCTGTGGGGGGGAGGGGGGTGGGGGGGTGGGAGGGGAATGAGAGAATCTCTTCATTTTGATTTGATTTTCCAGTACTAAACTGATGATTTCATAGAGCAAACCCTGTGAATAAGCAGCATCAAGGCCTGGCCAAAGTGTTTCCCTTTTCTGGTGCAGTGCTTTGTAGTGTAACATAAGGTAGTTGTGGGAATGGAGGGGTGGAAACACAAAAGCGGAAATACATTGAACAACACAGATGCTATTATCATCATAAACATCAAGAAAAACTTTCAGCATAGGCGAGGTGAGAGGTGAGAGACAGTGTGTGAGAGAAAACCAGCAGCACTTGTTTTATAATGATTAGGGAAGTTAAATGGACCTTGCAATGTGAGAGAAGGGATTTATCCCTTCTCATAAAAACTGTAACTGAAAATCCATCATAAAAAGGGTTTAGGGCAACTTGAGCTCTTTCAATTGGGAAGTTAAGGAAGTACCAGAATGTGTATGTAGGTATCTACAATAAGAAATAGTGTCAACTAATGGTATGCACATTTCCATACTTACACTGTTTCATACTCCTGTTTTAAGAGGTTGCACTGAAACTACATGGCTTCCCACGGTTTGCCTTCAATGACTTCAAATGGAGATATTGTAAAACCAAAAAAATGAATTGTTACTAGGATTTTGGGTACTATTGTCTCTTTCCCTCTGGACCTAAATTATAGAAGAAAAAAATGGTAGATAAAGGCCATCAGACTAAGTACAACACTCTTATCTTCCCTGATAAGCGAAAACTCTTCCTTTGGTGTGTCAGAAGAGGGAGTTCATCTGATTGAATGCTGAAATTAAATTCTGGTCTTTTGCACTTAAACAAAAGCATTGCACAGATTATACTCCCCGTAGGGGAGTGAGTTAGGATAAGTTTATTTTGTGCTTGCATTTTTGGGGAAATGTGCCAATATCTGGAGAATAAATCACAGTAAGTTGACTCAACTTGCATGAAAATATCTTTACTCAGATCTCTGCAATGCCATTTGCTATTTGCTCTTGTTATTGTTCTCATCAAAAGATGATGAAACCTGTTATGGAGAATTGGGAAATTAGTGTTTTTACAGCTAAGTGATACTCCAAAGATTTTTTAAATTTGCTCTTTTCTAGCTCACCAGTTTATTTCACTGGATGTCTGTTCATGACAGGGTTATGATCTTAAGCAGGCAATGTCGAGGTATAGTGGAGTGGAAGAGATGCAGTGCAGTGAATACTAAAAGCTTGATATTTTGGTAGTAGCGTGATGAAAGCAGAGTATAGTGTGCTGCAGACTGCTCTTATGAAGTGGTGCATGTCTGTGAGTTGAAAGCAGACCAGGTATTTCTAGATGGTGTCATTATCTTCTTCTAGACTTTGTGGGTTTCCTCAGCATGTTTTGGGAGATATCTTACCCATTTTACAATTATTATTTTCCCTACTTTTATAGCATGTTATTACAAAATGGTTGTTGGATGGACTGTGTTTAATTGCGAATGTATTATACTAAGAGTATTAAGGAGTTGCTATCTTTCACTTCCTCTTTTTGTGAACTGTTTTTAATACATCCATGATATAGCTGCATTCCATCTTTAAGGAGTGGGAAATCCTCTACTGCAATTATTTTCTGAATGATTTTACAAACTAGAATTAGATTTTCTTTCAGTTTTGTTGGGTAACTTACATTTTTGTACGTTTTGTATGTTTTCACTTACATTAAAGGGTAGTAGTAAACACAGCCTATCATTTGAAAGCAAATGTACATTCGTACTTGTGTACTGTGACTGAAAATTAACACAGTCACACAGATGATACCACAGAACTTCCAGGGAGACTGAGAGCTGGGTTTGGTTCCCATCTTTTCATTGTCTACATTGCATATAGCCATGTATAACATACAGATGCATACAGATGCCTCCAGACCAACCTCTTGTGCATTTCTTCTGCCTATCACCAAAACTCCCAGATTAAAAAACTATGGCTCATTAAACAGGAAGGGAGGAGTATATTGCCTTAGAAATATTACAGTCTGTCAGGATTGCCTTGTCCCAGAGCGGAGACTTATCTGTAAAACCTGCACACAATTACTTTTTAATGATTTTATCCTGGCTCATTAGGAAGGCAGCTACCACTGAGACTTAAGAGTAATCATGCAGCTGTACCAGTGATACAGCTACCGTGCATCTTGGAGAGGCACATCAGCATTTACTTAACTGGCTTTAAAACCTAGAAATTGTAAATGAGATAGAAAAGAGATAATACAAAGCTTGCAAAGTATGTCCATGATATTGTATGTTAAAACAACACCAAGGGTTTCCCTGCTGCAGTTTCATACACATTCACTTTGTATAATTTATTGAATAAAATTGTTGGACACTGTTTGGAACAATATACTATTTAAGTGCATTGTAAACCTGTGCTTGCTTTAAAAAGGATCAGGATGAGTTATGCCTTTGCTGAATGTATCTGGAGTTCCTTCTTTCTTTTATTTTAACCTGTTTGGAACATAAATTAAGTTATATTTTTTCCAATCACCCAAGCGAATTTGGTTTCACACAGTGGGCCTGATAAAACAGCAGAAATTTGGACTTTCTCAGTTACATTTAGGGTTGCATACTCATACCTTACAGGTAATGATTTAAATTAATCATCCTTCTGGTGCATAAGGACAAGAAGATTTTTTCCATTCACTGCACTCTATCTAGCAGATAGCTTAACCTGGCTCAATTCTTGCAGGGTCTTGCAGGACCCATAATATTGCCCTCTGTTTGAATAGCTGTTGCATTTTGAGGTACCCTGTATCATCTCTAACTGCAACCAAAGGAAAGTTGTTAGAAATATCTCCTTCTTAGGGTAAGTTAGTTCATGGTGTGAATGGTGTTTTACAGTTCACACCAGTACATGTTCGCATATGAACACGTGCACAAACTCCCATACACATAAAACCCTGACAGCAATCTCACAAATAAGGAGAAATGGAATAGAGGTTATTACCCTATATCTCAAAAAATTAAAGACAAAATCCTTGGAAAGAAATTAAAAGTTCAAGGTGATGGCTTATTTTTTCATGATGCTGCATTTTGAATCTTTAGTTTTTAGATTCTGTTTGGCACTGGGAGAAGCAGAAGCATCTTTAAAAAGACTTAATAAAGCCTTTTTGGAAGAAAAAAATAACACTAAGTTCTGATAAACACCAGAGGAAAAATGTAAGAATTAGAGGGTATTAATTAATTTAAACAAACTACCTTGTTTCTTTCTTTTTATTTAAAAAGAGAACAGTCATAATTTGCTATGAGCAAACCAATGCAATATACTTGTTACTTTTACTAAATATCCAATTAATCTGCTTGTTCATGTAGACTATATTAGCTACACACCGAAGGATGGTGAAGTTTGAGACTGCTTTATACACTAGAGAGTAAATAGTTTTTAATGAATATTACTCTTTACACATTATTTAATATACAAAACGATCTGTCATTTCACTAAAGGTGCTGCAGATTTAAAAGGGGTTATAGCTAAATCACACATATTATATGAGTAAAAATTATAATTTGTTCATTGCTGTAATTAGATGATCAGACTAATGGATGGGTAAAAAAATAGTTTTCCTTATAAACAGTTCACGTAAAGAAGGAATAGACCTAACAACGCTCTAAAAGCAGTTGAGAGTGACGAACAGAATTTCTATTTAAAAATGTCAGAGCAGAGCTCTGCAGGTTTTCCCCCTTCCACTACTTTTTGTAGTGCATAGAACTTGAGTGAGTATAGTGAAAACTTCTCACCTCATTCATCTGTCTTCAAACTACATCCCAAATAACTTTGCATCATTTGGTACTGTCATGATCATTATTGAGATATGGTGAACTGATGGGGCAAAGACAGCAAAGAGCAGCAGCCAAGTGATACTGAACACTTGGGTCTCCCGCTAAGATAATGCTTATTTATTTATTTTTTTTTTTAGCAAACTATGCCAAAGGAAGGAGGATTTTCTGACACAGACTGCTAGCACAATTGATGCTTAGCGCTACGGATTGTTGTTGCTCAATCTGCTAATTCAAGTCCTTGATTTATTTCCTAAGATGCATATAGCTGTTTATATCTGAATACCAATGTCTGCTCTGCTCGTCAACCAGTGCAGGGCAGGTGCTGTCACTGGGTTGGGTTTCGATGAAGTTTGTCTCCTACCTTCACTGCAAGGGACCAGTGACTTCATATGCCTCAGGGAGCCAGCCTCAGCATTAACATTCAGCATGTAATTTGGTTGTTCTCTATCACTCTCAATATTTAATGCAACATGAATATTTTGGATATGCAGTAGAAGCATATTTAGATCCCTGTTGGAAATCATTTTATAGAGATGGTTTGTTTTCCTTCTGCAAGTAAAACTGTATCAGCAACAACCTGTTTCCTATGACTTGAATGTCTATGAGTAAGTTTAATCAATTAAAAAAAAAGTCAGGGGACACTCTTCTTAGATTCCCTAAATATAACTCACATTCAAGGAGGTGGCCAGTGGTGCACAAATGCATTCACCGTTCTTGCCTGGCTTTTCAACCAACAATCAGTTCTTATGTTAGTTTTATTGGTAGTTTGTATGTTTATATATGGTATTTTAAATACCACATTATACTACATTTTATTATATTGATTGTTACAGAATGTTTCCTCCTTAGATTGGCATTAGTAACGCATTCAATGCAGAATTCACTATTTCTTTCTCCAGTCTTTATACAACTCATAGTGTTAGAGTGGAATATAAATTAAGAGAACACTGTTTATGCTTTTATATATTACAATAATATTTAACCAGGAAGTGTTACATTTTGATTTGAAAATCATATTTTAAATAATATGTATTTGGAAATTATATTTAGGATTTCTTTTCAATTGGAGAACTGCATTTTTGACCATGCCAACTATTCAGAATAGTTGTAGGCAATATATTCTAAACTAAGTAGTAGCTGTAAAAGTTATATCTTTCCATTCAGTTGGAGTGGTTTCATCACTGGCACTGTACAACTCTGCTGACTTGACAGGGCTACTGATAGTCAGAATATCTGACTGCAGATATATTACTGCACTCACAGCCTGAACACCTCCCCAGGGTAGAATATCAGTTGTATAGAAGGGTTTCAGGTCTTTTTCCTATCTTATCTGTTAAAGAATATATGTCAGGGAAGATAATATATTAGGATAAAAAGATAGTATCTGGCAGGTAAGACAGTCTTGTGGCCTTTATCTTCCAGTCCTTACAGACACAGTTTTTCCTACAGCACAACCCAAACTGCTTCTGGATTATTTCTTACTTAAATTCATACCATGTTTTGGTTTCATATATCTGTCTGATGGACTTCCATGAGGACCACATCATGGCTTTGAGTATCTGTGCGAAATAAAATGTTCCCTTCAAATAATTTGTGCACGTTGACCAGATCAAAGAGTAGGCACTAGACAAAAAGTGGTCCACTGAGCTCCAGGACAGGGATTGAGCTGAGGCAGTAATGGTCATGCAAGAGCCACTACAGCCATGGGACTGAAGTCTGTGAGAGAAGCTTGCCCAGGACCACCACCAGTTCTGACAGAAAGATGTACAAATGCAGCTTCCACAGGCTAGGGCTTTCCAGAAAATAGCCTAACACATGGGTGTTACCAGAAAGAACACAAGTCATCTCTGTTTTGGGAGGGATCGAGATGTATGTCAAATGCAAAAGGAACTGACAATTGCAGGTTGATATCAGAAACCACAAGAATGTGCAGACAACACTCTATCTCTTTCAAATTGAATTTAAGAAATATTTCATGTGTTACAAAACTTTGATTTATCCTTACAAGTTATCAGTGAAATGCTGTGTTGCTTTATTCAGTGTACCATTCATAACACTGCCAGATAGGTTTTTTAGACAAGCAAATCTAGTAATATACAGATGAAAGAATCTTAAGAAAAAACATAAAGGAATATTTCCGTCTCAAAAACACCACTAAAAAAAATTCACCAGCAGAAAAAAAAACCCAGAGGAGAACTGTATAAAGGACTAAACATGAAGAAGTAATTGGAGACACATGGTATTATCAAAGAAGGTGGAGCAGCTCTGAGTGACGTGATAATAACTCAAGAGATTTACTCAGCTCAGCAATGCTTTAGTTGGCAATGCTAATGTTTATACTAGCAATGGGACTAGCAAAGGTAATCAAGAAAAGAGCAACGACAGCTAGCTTCCAAATAGACTACACAGACAAGACCTCAGAATATTATTGATTAAAAAAATAGTCATTCAGAACTGGGTCTTGTAATATCCAGCCTGTCTAGAAGTAACAAACAGGAAGATCAATTAAAATCTCTGGAGGCTATAAGTAGAAACTTTTTTTCCCCAAAAAATATCAAAAAAATAAATAAATATCAGAACATCTTAAAAATCACAGTGTTAGAATACCAGAGAAAAATGGGATTAAATTCCTGGTGCAAAAAGTAAGAGGTTGCAGTGGGTTTGCGTGGCAAGGTTTTGGTAGCAGGCAGGCTACAGGGGCAGCTTCTGTGAGAAGCTGCCAGAAGCTTCCCCCATGCCCGATGGAGCCAGAGCCAGCCGGCACCAAGACGGACCCAGCGCTGGCCAAGGCTGAGCCCAGCAGCAACGGTGGTAGCACCTCTGGGATAACATATTTAAGAAGGGGTAAAAATATCTGCACAACAAAAATTGCAGTGGAAGAGGAGTGAGACTATGTGAGAACACCACCTCTGTAGACCCCAAGGTCAGTGCAGAAGGAGGGGAGGAGGTGCTCCAGGCACCAGAGCAGAGATTCCCCTGCAGCGCATGGTGAAGACCTTGGTGAGGCAGGCTGTCCCCCTGCAGCCCATGGAGGTTAATTGTGGAGCAGATCCCCACCAGCAGCCTCTGGAGGACCCTACGCCACAGCAGGGGGATGCATGAAGGAGGCTGTGACCCCATGGGAAGCCGACACTGGAGCACGTTTGCCAGCAGGACTTGTGGACCTGTGGGGAATCCATGCCGGAGCAGTCTGTTCCTGAAGGACTGCAGCCTGTGGGAGGGACCCATGCTGGAGCAGTTGATGAAAAACTGTAGCCCATGGGAAGGACTCACGTTGGAGAAGTTCATGGAGAGCTGTCTTCTGTGGGAGGGACCCCACACCAGAGCAGGGGAAGAGTGCGAGGAGGATGGAGCAGCAGAAACGATGTATGATGAACTGACCATAATCCCCATTCCCTGCCCTCCTGCACCATGCAAGGGAAGGAAATAGAGAAATTTGGAGTGAGTTGAGCCCAGGGTGGGGGGACAGTGTTTTTCATTTTCGATTTTCAGTTAATTTCCCCAAGTCGAGTCTGTTTTGCCCATGATGGTAATGGCTGAGTGATCTCCCTGCCCTTATCTCAACCCACGAGCCTTTTGTTATATTTTCTTTCCCCTGTCCAGTTGAGGAGGGCAGTGACAGAGCAGCTTTGGTGGGCACCTGCTGTCCAGCCAGGGTCAGCCCACCACAGAGGTTATGTAACTTTGAAAGAAGGGGAAATGCACAATCCAGAAAAAGCAAAGGAAAATCCACAAGCAAAAGAAAAACAAAGAGGTTACATACTCCCTTTGATAAAAATGGTAGTTGACCTTTTTTATCTGAGAATAAGCATTGCCTTTCAAATTTCAGAGGTTTGAAGTAAGGACTTGACATCCTTATCTCAATTTACCTTGGTACATTTAAGAGTTTAATAACACAATTGGCACAAAAGTGCAGGTTGCACACTTAAAGTAAGTGAGGGATTGAGTTAACATGGGTTGATGTCAAATAAGAGTTTATCTTCACTTCTGTTTACTATGACCACCAACTTAAGAAAATCCTCATATTATGTAGGCATCTTGTGAGTTTATTTGTTCCTTGGATGTTGTTCAACAGTGGTGAAAGGATTCAAGTTCAGATGGACCTGGTAGTATGGTATGTTCAAGGCTAGAGATGCTTTAAAGGAAATAACAGCTCTGTGTTCGGAGTCAAACACTTTCTCACATGGAAAAACACAGAAAAACCTTGCCCTCTAGTGGCTGGAAAACTAGGAATCAGGCATAAATCCTCTTTTCACTAATTGGTATCCAGTTCAGATTTGCTTATAGCTTGAATAGTTTAGATGTCTTGGATAACTGAAGTTTTCCCGAGTTTCTGATCTGCAGGAAGAAAGACAACCACTAAGTCACTTAATATTTGAACTCAGTTTTCATTGGAAGAAAAAAAAAATTGTTCATACAGTACTTGAAAGTAAATGAAAATGAGTTTTAGAACAAGCTGAAGCTGGTTGTGCTAGCAGCCATTTGAATAATAGCAATAGCTATATCTGGATATCTTGCTGCGAAGTGCAGCAGTTTTACTTTTCAATTTTTTTGTTCTGGAAAGGCAGAATGCAGGCATAATTTCATAGACAGTATAATCCACTTTGCAATTAGTAAGGAAAATCTGACCCTGTCTGATGTAAATCTATCACCTTCTATTTAAAACTAAATTGCTTAATAAATAAAATAACGCAGCATTAATGGAAAGCCATTTAAAGGACACTAGTCCTGCATTTATAGAAATAATTCATCTTCTTGGTATCCAATCTGTGTATATTAGGGCAGGAATTGTGAACATCAATGCTCATTTCTGCTCATTACCCTACTGAAATCCATTGACTTTCTCAAGATGGTTACTCTGCATTGGTCCAGTTTAAATGGAGAATTAGGGCATGGCAGACATATCTCAAAGAGAAGAATTAGCTATTGAAATAAACTTAAGATTGTGAGGTGCATAGCTAATTACATTCTAAAAAGCATTGAATGAATAATCTTGCCTGTAAATTGTCTACTTATTCAAATAAATAGTCCATTACTATATTGACTTCATAGTTCTTAAATGGTGTGTTAAACTGGGTATTTATCTTTTGTGAGAGCAAGGTATTCACTTTTTTTCACTATGGAATGGGCTGTTATGCCAGAACATTGTCCCTGGCTAATAGTGAACAGCCCATACGGGTCAGCAGGAATCCAGGTTTGTTTTATCCTTTTTGTTATGGCAGATAGTCTATCAGTTTATTTTTCTAAGGGATGTGTAATTGTTGTTTCCTTGGCCAAATCTTATTTGCCTTATTCAAAAACTTTTGTTCCATAAAGTTTATTGGTACTAACCTTAAAAAAGTGGTATTTTCCATGTTTAATTGGAAAGCATCCAAGTTTTATATTTGCCATGCTTTCACAAAGACTGAAACAACAAAGATCACAGTTATTCTTTCAACCTATCTTCTCCTTTACTTGAAAAAGAAATCAGTCTCATCTTAGAATATATTTTTTTTATTAACTCATGCAGATTGTACACTAATTTTTGTGAGAGCTAACCACTACAGTCAGTTACTGCTATGTAAATAAAACAGTCAATTAAAACACAATTGTTTTAAAGTATAATCAAAATCTCTGACATATTATAACAAATTAAATGGCAAATATGCAAAGATTCATGTTCTTGGAATGCAAATTATTTCGTTGTCTCAATAAATAAAAACCTTCGGCCTGTTAACTTCCTGACTCTTTGCTCACTCTTGTCTTTTCCTTTCTTACACTATAGAAAAGTTTCTTTGCTATTGTCTACCAGTCACTGGGGAAGATCATGTAACCAATAATATCAACCCCCAATAAATTGGATTATTTTCACTAGATTGCATGAAATTTGACAGAGTACTGCAATTTACAATTCACAGTAAACAAATCATTGAAGGCCAAATGTTCGGCTGACTTAAATAATTTACGGTCTGAAAATAGTGTAATAGGCAAACTCTAATGGAAAAAAAATAAATATGGCAGTATATCTTGAATACCTAATCATGGTGTACTTAAGAAATCAAAGTCCGTTATCAAAATATGCTCATACATGTAATCCTTTCAGCAATTGATTTTGTGTTTTAAAAGACAGTAAAATCTAATAAACCAAATGACTGCTGTATATCTTGGGAGAATAGTGCTTTTTAGAAATTTAGGAAGTATATTACCTATTACAGAATGAAACTGCAACTTTCTAAGTTACAATTAATTCCTATTTAAGTCATAAGCAGTGTATGTGAGGAATGTAAGAGAATATATGGCTGTGTATTTTCATTACCTCTGAACCTCACAGTAGTTTTTGGGAAAATCTGAAGATGTTATATAAAGTAGTATGAAATAGTACTAGTAATAAGATCATTCATAAGTGTAACCGTCCAACAATAGAATACACATTATGTAAATTCAAAACAAATGTGTTTAAAACAAATGTGTTTGTTAGATTTCATTTTTTTCCTGTATACATGGCAGATGATAGATATTATCGTAAAATGAATGGAATGGGATTTTTAGAAGGAATAATTTTGCCCAATATCGTATATAGCACGTGTGTCTGTGGAAAACTACATTGTGTTCCATTGTGCGAAGACATAATTAAAGAATTAGTACATTCTCATTGCAGGAGTTAAGCAACCTGTGAGCAAGGAAATGAAGCTTAACATGGTCCACTTTTAGGATATGAAAACATAGATTTTTTTTTTCCCTGAAGGCTCTTTAAAGGCTCCTTAGCTACAAGCAGGAGTTCAAGGAGTTTCATATTGCTAATAATTCTGTTCCTTTCAGTTACATAGCCTTTTACTGTTGCCACCCATGAGATATTGTGGCTTACATTTGCAAACTTAGGAAATTTTAGAAATCTCAGCATTTGACGTGGTTCTTGCAGATGCTGTCTGCAGCTTGAAAGGTGTTCTCTAGTGTGCTGTATATCAGCTGTGATAAACACTTATTTTTCTTATAATTCTGTATGCAACCTCCATGGCTCCTGGAAGCTTTAAATGGATAAAACCTAATGTGGATGATGGGAACAGCTAAAAGAGGAGACAAATACCCCACCCCCTCTTAGACCCTATCCATAGGAGTCAGTCTATAACATAAATATCCAGGAACCTAAATTCCTTGCTGTTCATATTTAGATCATCCTCAAAAATAGAAATCTGTTTAAAACCAACAAAAAGCCACCCCAACCAACAAAAAACCAAAACAAATAAAAATCTGTACCTTACTAAAAGTGTGCCTATTACAAAGTAAAGCTGTAATATGAATAACTCAAGGGACAAGGAACCCTAATTAAGGATGCAGGATGCAGTTCTCTCACCTGCAAATAGAAACACAAACCAATATGCCATACCTTCCACCTCATCACACAAACCTGTGGCATCAAGAATCTTAAACTCTGAGCTGAAAAAATTGCGTTCTAAAATGCAAAAGTGCAGAATTTCTGCTCATTTCCTATTGCTCGTTCAGATAACTCCTTGTGTTACTTGTTGTGAATTCCATTCTAAAGTGTCTCATCATTCCCATATGCATTATGGAAAACATACATGCCTAAATCAAAACTAAACCACCACAGGATCTGGTTGCTAAAAGTTTTATGCTCAAATACCAAACTCGTAACTCAGTGCTCAAGCTTCTATATGTATTTATACTCTGAATCCAGGAAAAAAACCTGACTATGGGATCTGGTATTAACAACAAATCATCTCTCTCATCTCACAGAACAAAGCAAATGAGCGTATGCACAAGAGACTCTCTGGAGGTCAAAGTTGAAAACCTGTTATGCCCAGAAGTTATGATTACTGTACATTTCGTCAAAAAGCAACAGTTGAGCAACATGTCAGGCAAGTGGTCCCCTATGGCTTGTAAAGCAGGGGTTTATGTTGCTGTGTATCCCATGGAGGATTAATGATTGTACTGTGTCTCTGTCAATCTCTAATTTGATGGGGAATATCTTGATAAGTGTTGCTATAGATTCCTTAAGTCAAAAGGTATTCGTGAGTGTATAAATTTCCAAAAAGGAAAGAGTATAACAGTTTTCCATCAAAAAATGCAGTATTGAATAAGTAGGATAGCTTTAACACCATGTTCATTGCTAAGGGCCCCAAAATGACATTTGTAATGAAGATCAACAAATTTCCCATTGTCTATAAAATTGGTGCTTGTGACTTGGTTCAAAAGATTTGAAGACACTGGAAAACACCGGACAACAGAATATTAGAATAAGTCTTAGCATTGCCTGAAAGCCTTAGAAGAAACTAAAGATAGTACAAATACAATTCCATATAACCTTTCGATATGCACTCTACTGTAAAAGGAGTGATCATCTCAAACAAATACTTCTTCCAGTTTTCATGTTTTTTATAAGAAGGATACATCTCCAAGAATGCTTAGAAATATCCATTTTAATTGAAAAAAGTATTCCTTCAAAGATGCTTAGTTGCTTTCATATAGTAACAAAGCTTTCATGTTAACAAGTTAGGATTGGAAAAGTACTCAAAGATCTCAAGCAAAACTAGATCTAATAAGGAATATATCTGGAAAGAGCGGACATTTTTCATGTGACAAATTACAAAGTAAATAAAAGTTTACTAACCATTGAATAGTTATACCACAAAAGACTCAGGAAAAGAGAATTTTGTTTCTGACAGTAGATTATGTAAATGTCCCCTTATATTACTAAATCAAGAAAATTTTAAAGTTCCTCATCTGGAATCTTCCAACTCCACCTTCGGAAGACTGGCCCATCTATATGCTGTCCTTGGCAAGATCAAGATCAAAATCTAAGGTCAAATCCTTATGGAGGCAATACTCATTTGGAACACAAGTTCTGGTCTCAGAAACATCAATAGTAAAATGCTGAATAACTGGATGAAGGCAGTGCAAAACCAATTTATTTGCATTAGACCTGCTACCTTTATTATAACGTCTTTTTCTTTAGAGGACTGTCTTGAACTGGTACTGGAATTTCAGCTCCAAGAGATTTCTCCATGAAGGGAGAAGGAAATGTGGAGAGGGCCAGGGAAAGAGACAATATGAGAGCATTTAAATTCTCAGGTAGAGGAATTGGCTTGTCTGAATATGTGCTCTTAAATTCCCGGTGTCAAAAAGATTTTCTGATATTCCAATTTCTGTTAATGCTTGTAAGAGTTAGTGCTAGTGTTACTTTATTAATTTAATTATCTAAAAGATAGAAGCTAGGTTCAAGGGCTAGTCTACCGAGCTGAGTCATTTGTGAGACCTGAGGCTCTGGGGCTTCCAACATAAAAAGGATGTGGACCTGTTGGAGCAAGCCCGGAGGAGGCCACAAGGATGATGCGAGGGCTGGAGCCCCTCTCCTGCGCAGACAGGCTGAGAGAGCTGGGGGGGTTCAGCCTGGAGAAGAGGCGGCTGCGGGGAGACCTTAGAGCACCTGCCAGTGCCTGAGGGGGCCCTGCAGGAAAGCTGGAGAGGGGCTTGGTACAAGGGCATGGAGTGATAGGGCGGGAGCGGGGGGTGGCTTTAAACTGAAAGAGGATAGGTTTAGGTAGACCAGACATTAGGAAGAAATTCTTTCCTGTGAGGGTGGTGAGGCACTGGCACAGGTTGCCCAGAGCAGCTGTGGATGCCCCATCCCTGACAATGTTCAAGGCCAGGCTGGATGGGGCTTGGAGCAACCTGGTCTAGTGGAAGGTGTCACTGCCTGTGTCAGGGGGGTTGGAACTAGATGGTCTAGAAGGTCGCTGCCAACCCACACCATTCTGTGATCCAGTATTGTGTCTCTGACAGGTGAAAGATTGATGCCAAGAGAAGAATATAAGAATGTGGTCATCAGTCAGTGGTTTCCCTTATAGACTCACCCAGCCTCTGGCAATGTGCACCTGGGAACCGTGGATGATTTTCCCAATGTATTTTCTCGTCGCTAATTGAATCAACAACAGTTTTTAGTGAACAGTGCTACCTCATTTGGTTTGGATTCAAGTCACTGCCTGCTCCCTTGCTTGGGTGCCCAGCTAGTTCGCACTCAAACCCAACCCATGGTTAAATGATCTCTATAAATTCCCAAAGTCCACAAAAGGATCTTTCAAAGTTCCTTGAAGGTGTATTAGAATATAATGACAAAATCATGTATTCTCTACTAAACTATGTATCTCCTGTCATTACTGGGGTATCGCTATGCATGGAACAGAGCTCAGAGCCCTGTAGTTGAACCTCATCAGCTTGATTTTTCGCAGAAGTCTCCCCATGTGATTTACGGTGTTATATATATAAGTACATGTATTCATATACATCTGTTTATATTTATTTATGGATCTTAAAAAAAGCAAAAAGTCACATATTTTGGTCACAGTCTTAAGTTTTTTGCAGCTACACATCTTAATTTTGTTCCCTTGCACTATTTTTGCAATATTTTTTTCTTTTTTCTTCTGGGGCTCTGTTTTCTGTCTCTCAAAATATTCAGAATGGAAAGGAGGGAGGAAGAGCTGGGAGTTGGTGAGGTGAAAGAGGAACTTTCAGAAAATTAATTTCCTTTTCCATTTAATCTTTTATCCTCTGTGAAGAATGTCAGTGTTGTGCAGTAAAGCAACATTTGGGTCACAGATTGCTTTTTATTTTGTAGATTTCTGCAGTAAGAGAATTCTTACTGCTAGTATCCCGCATGCAGGATGGCTGCTGTAAAATTTGACTTTGCAAGCACTGTAGCTATTAAAAAACATCTTTAAGGGATTTGGGGTTTTTTTTGTGGTTGGTTTTTTTTTTAAAGGTATATTGCTATTTGAACAAATTTGATCTGAGGCTGCCCCTTGGAAACTGAAGAGCAGTTTTTTATTTCATTTCTTAGCTGTTTTGTTGGCTTTTTCTTCCCCATCAGCAAAACTAACCCCCTCAGGAAGGCAGCAGAATGTAAAAAACCTCCATTGGATATTTCAAATGTTATTTCCTGCTTATCTTTTAGATTAGCTTTTTTTTTTTTTGGTGCGATTGGAAGAAGTGTTAATGCATAGGTGCAAAGAATTAAATATATGAGGAAAAGCCACACAGAGGATTCGTATACAGAAAACCTTACGTGCTTTCTACTGTGCACAGCTGTGGACCTATGATCAATAACAATCTCTTTTCAAAGAATCTGGCTGTCTTTTGAAGTTAACATCAGATTTTATTCCTCAATAGAATACCAAAAAGATAAAACAAAATGAGGAAATAGCCTCCCAGGTGCTGTTTTGATATCCCACTTGTGGGCATCTCCTTGGTAATACCAACCAAATTAGATAGGAACAAAACAAATCTATATGAACTTGATAAATGCTGCAATTATGTATTGATTTCTTCAGCAGGCCTTTTACACGTTGTTAATAGCTGTGGTTGAAAGAGGCTTACCTTACAATTTCTGGTCAACTGTAATTCATGCTCCAGCATTTCTTTAGAGTTGACTGACTGGCCTGTAATTATAGTTTACATCCTTCTTTTACGCCCCCAGTTTCATACATGTCTGCATGATCTAGTTAGACTATGGAGGCAAGCTCAGGACTATAAATTCCTCCTTCACAACAGTACAGCCTTGTGTGCCTCACACGTGCATCCATAATTTTCTGAAAATCTAAAGTCTCATAGAAAGGCAGTTGCATCTCTATGCAACCTTTTGCAAAGGATGAATTCTGACTTCTGAACTTGCTTAGCGTAGTTCAGATATAGGAGCAGAAATCTGAGAAGGATGGGAATATTGCATTACTGTTCAGATTAGTTTCACTGACTTTAGCATCCTGAAAATGTCCTGCATTTAACCTGAGCTGATTGTCTGGGCTGTTTCTATAGCTGTGGGAAATGACAGTGAAGGTACTCCTCATTCTTTTTCAGTTTTCAACCTCCTCATCCACCCTGGATAAGTCCTTTGCAGAAAAATATTGATGGGGAGGAACTAGGAGACAACTGGATGCGGGGTGGTAGGAGAAAGTGGAGCAAATTTTTCATGGTACAGTGTCCCTTCACTGATTCTCTTTGAACATCGTTATGCTGAAGAGGAGCTTTCCATCAGCATCATGTTATAAACACCCCAAGTCCCTTGAACTGGCAGACTTGCTCCCAGCCTCAGCCAGAGGAAGGATTTGGCTTTTCTGTGTGTGCAGAACCGAAAGGTTTTGCCTCCCTCGCAGAAACTGGAGCGCTGAGCGCCTCTCTGCCATCTCTAATATACCCCTGCCAAAAGTGAAGCTTGCGGAATCGTTCCAAAACACAGCTCAGAACAGGAGTGACCACCCAAAAAGGAATTTCACAGTGATAATACAGATAACAACCTGCATTCTTTTCACAGGTGAAAAATAGCACTGTACAAAGGAAGCTAGGAGATTTTAGTAAAAGAGCCCTGGAAATTTCTGACTCCCAATTCATGCAGAGCTGATGTTTTAAGAGCACAGGACATGGAGATATTCAGTGCTTAAGAGTTCTCACCAGCTTCTTGTCATTTCAAGGAACTGCATAAAACAAGGTTGATCAATACCTTTGTATTTTATAAGAGAATTACACAATGAGAAGCTCAGCGAATATGTGCTTTTTAAGATTAGTTGTTTCCTTGTAAAAAAAATTGCTCATATATAAAATGTGACACACAGTAAGTATCTTTAAAAAGAATAGTAATAAAAAAAAGAAAATACCAACAGTACAGAAGCATTTAGGATCTTAGCTTCTTGGATACTAGAGAATTAAGGAACAAGTGAAACATTAAGAGCTCCAGAATTCATGGGTCATTCTTTTTTAACTTGATAGGATCCTTATGAAGAAAATAATATCAAAGAAGTATATAAGTGCAGCATTCAGTATTCTGTATGCAGCACTGTAACAGCTGTAATTTCTATGACAGAAATTAATCAAAAGACTGTGTGGGAACTGCAAAGAGCAGGGGAAAAGCCATTCAGGATGGAGGAATTAGGCGGAATTATAATGTGCTTCATATCACAAGTTGTTAAACCTTTATACTGATAAACTCATTACCTTTTGCGCTGCAGCAAAAACTTCACAAACCACAATATAGATTTTGTATCTGGTAGGGATTTCACCTACTCAAACAGGAGGATAGAAATGGGGATTTCTTCAGCATGCATACAGGATCCTTTCACCAAATAAAAGGAAGATGATGACAGTCAAGCTTTGAAAATAGGAAACAAGTTAGGTAAACTTTGAGTTATTACTGAATGTTTTCTATTATGGTCTGATCATCTGTTGTCTTGATACTGTTAAGTGAGAGCAAGAGAGTCAATGATTCAAGTACTTGTGGTTTAAACTATCAAAAGAGACATAAAGTAAATATTCATAATCTGTTTTCTTATTTACAAAGCAGGGTTTTGCCAAATAGATGTGATGGTGCTATGTAAAATTTGGAAACTTTTAGTCACGTATTGATCTAAGACTAGAATTCCTTTGAGATGCATTCTCAAAAAAAAAAAAAAGAAAATTCATTCCACTTTTAGTGTGTCTCTCCTATACAGCTGAAGTCAGTGTCTTTTAGGTATGATTTTATTTGTATTGGGATTATAGTTGTATGTGCTGTGCTTGTTTCATCTTTGTAAATGACACAAAGTGTGTAGCAATCAGTCTTCTCAACTGAAGATGAGAATATAACCTTATCAGATATAGCAGGATACCATAATATAGAGAAGAAATAGATCAGGGAATACATGGGTGACACATAACAGAGAACTGTAGTTACTGTATACATACAAAACTCCTGTTATTTTGTATGATGCTCATATATATGTATTTTAGTGGGTCTAACAGCCATTCTCCTTGAGATTAGTATTTAGTACTTAATTAACTAAAACCTGACGTACAGCTCTGTCAAAAGCATCGTCCTGCTTTGATGTTTCTACAATGAAAGGGTGTTTGGTAAAATATGTATTGATTTCCTCGGAGCAAACGTGCAATTGTCTGAAGTGATAATTCTTTACGAGGAAGCTACCAGGAAACTGCTTCATTCCTTTCTGAGGTGTAGGTTCAATACCATCCATCTTATAGCAGGGCTTGGAACAGCCAAGACTTGACGTTGTAATGCATTGACCCTTCATTCCCTCAGCGATTGCTGCAAACAAATTGCAGGAGGTCTGATAGGTTTAGCTTGTTGCAGGTTAAAGATCAATGTTCAATGAACATACAAGGCAGGCAGACTCGCTTCTCCTTTATTCCCATTAATTTTGAAAAAGGGTTGTCTGTAGGTGAATTGTTTGGCTTATGTGAGAATCTGTAGCAAGCTGGAGCAGAATTCCAGATATAGTTAAGAGACACTTTGATAATATGAATGTCTATCATGAGGGCAACTTTCCAGTCTTTTTCATTGTGAGATCAAAAGAATTCTGCATAAACTAATAGCAAACCACTTTCTAGTGGGCTTAATGAAGGATGGAAGAGTTGAAAAGGGGCGTTTTGGAAGAAATTAGGCTCTTAAGAGTGACAGAGGGAAGAGAAGACTGTTAAGGCAAACATAACAAGTGGAGAACTCATTTCATAGATTGGTGTTTGTTTTGTTTTGTTTTTTTCTTCTTATTTTTCTTTTTTTTTTTTTTAAGGTAATCACCCTCTCCCCCCCCCCCCCAGTTTGTTTCATTCAATCTGTCAGCAAGCGTTACTAGTGCTATCTGCCACTTTTCCTACTGCTAGTAATCTCCCCATATCCCACGGGGGTGCATGTGTCTCAGGTTTGCGTGAACGGCTATGTTCTGCAGCTCTTGTTTTCTAGCGTGTTGTACAAGCGTCCCACAATACAGCTAGGAATTGCACACTTCATCTACAAAAAGACTAAAAAAAATCACAGCTCTGATGAGAGAAACTTTTACTTGTGTATGAAGTATATGAAGTGAATTCTCCCTACTATCTGTAGCTATGATTTATCTTTCCATCTTATAGGTTTTCTTTTTTTTTCCTCATACACAATAACAATCTTGCTCATTTTCAGCCCTCTAGAAAGTTAAATCTTTACCTGCATTTTTCTTATAGAACAATAGCTCCGGTTCCTGCGTCTGTCTCCTTTTTGCCTCTGATGTAATATTTCTTAGGTTACTTTCTCATAAACCCTTTTGGATATACCTTAATCAGTTTTTGTTTCTAGCTCAGTTTTAGAACTGATCCATATTTGTAGCTCTCATGAAGCAAAGCATGTATTTCCCCTTAAACACTCTAAAAATGCATTCTACTGATTCTCAAAAAGTAGGAAATCAAGTTCCATTTTCCTGCAGGTTTTTTTCAGATTTATGTTGAACAGAATTTTGTTCTCCAAGGGTAAATTATAACCCTGAGTTTTAGGTGATTTTACTTTACAAAATTTCCCCTTATTTCTAGCTATCTGATTTAGTACACCTTACATGTAATTGCAAAGTTAGAGGGGTTGTTTGTTTTGGTTTGGTTTTTTACAGTTGCTTTTAATGACAGGTAGGAAAAAAAAAGTATCAGCCTTATGGTCAGTTTGGGAAAAGAGAAGAGCTACATTTTCTAACTATCATAGTGATGAGAGTTTGGTGATACACAGTGCAGTTAGCCAGAAGCAAGAATATTATTACCAGGAGAGACTGAAAGAGAAAGGTACAAATAACAAGAGAGGTGCTGGGATCTCGAGTAAATTATTCAACTTGCCTCCAGGCCCTGAAACAAACCCCGGTGTCAATTCACAGGCGCCACCCTGAAGTCAGTGAAACAAGTTTTGATCTACAATCATCACTATCATTTGAGAAACACAGAGCAGTAATGCTATGTCAGCTGCCTTGCAGTCCACCAAAGAGTTTCCAGCTTGCAGATTTACACCAAATAGAATTTGGTCCTCCAAGGCTATCTCCTAGCCCCATAGTACTGGTGGCTTTAGGTTACAAAGATTTTTTTGTTTCTAGCTACCTTCTATGATGTCTGTTGTATTTAATTGTGGAGCTGATTTGGTGGAAGATTCTACAGATCTCAATGCACTCATGGCATATCATATGTCTGCCTGAACATCTCCAAAATTTAAGTCACCAACTTCAGTTTATCTAGTTTTAAGTGTGCTGCTACGTCAAGAAATAGTTTGGTATTTAGCTGACATTGTTCATCAAAAAAATGGATATTTTTCTTTTATAAATTGAGAAATTACTAATACTGGGTGAAAGGACCAGGAAAACTGCTTTTGTGGAAGCAATCTGTTACACGAATTTCTTTGTTGCAATCCAGCAAGGTTCAAAATTGGAAGATGGTTTTGTACTCCATCCCAACACCTTTCTCAACCTCAATCTCTTCTTCCTTCTGAGACATGTTTTCCTGATGCTGATACTGTCTCTCTAGGTCAAGTAGCTTGCTTTACGGCGTCTGAAGTAACACAGAGAAGAAGATAAAGTATTGCACTAGTTGGGTGTGCTGCAACATGGTGATTTACACCTTCCTCGTCAAAGTGTTTCTCATACGCCATGATCAGAGAGAGACTGGTTGAATTACTGACATCTAGTGAATTAATAGCTGCAGGGTAGCAGATGGCTGTTCAAGTCACTCCATGTTTGTGCTTTAGAGAGCTGTAAATGCACGTGGCTGTGCTCATCTATAGTAGACTGGCCTTCCTACTTCCTGCAGAGCAATATTAATGTGTAACTTTGTACCCTGAGAAGAGCCAGTTTTACTCTTGGCACACCTCTTCAGTGCTTCATTTAAAATGAATCTGTTCTGGTAGAACAGTTTTTGATACAGACCCCACAGCAGATGCCACCTTCTTCAAGACATTTCTCTTTGCTGGTGAACTCATAAATCCAAATCAAATTAGTGTAATCAGTGCGTGAGCTGTATAGGGTAGCCTTTATGACCTGAGCGCAAAACTTTGAAATAATTTTTTTGATGGCAGAGCAACTCTCACATTGCTTTTCTGTCAAATCCCTATGTACGAAACATATAAAGAGGTTATGCTGTATTCAGTCTGACCAATTAACGTGTCACTAGTGCACACATACTTCTTGTGTCAGTGTGTCACCGAGGTGCACCTGTTGATGAACAGCTTAACTCAACAGCACAGCGTTGTTAGTGTATTACCAACCCAGCACAAAATTATCTGGGTTGGTTTTCTTACCAGATACCTTTTCTTACATTTTAACAAGGAAAATAAGATTTCTAGGCTTATAACACTTCATTTACTGGCAGATACTACCTTATTTGTGAGAAAGTTTCAAAACAAGGTCAGTATCGTTATATGCCTGCAACAGTCAGATTTCTTCCCTGTTCTTTTCCCTGGGCAGTGAGAATTCTTGCACACAGTTCTGGCCAGCAGCAACCTGGGCTAGCGAAGTGAAGCCTTCCATGAAAAAGCACAAAAATCTTTGTGCTGCAGCATGAAGCTGACTGAAGTCTGTATTATTTTCAAAAGACATTCTCAAAACTAAGCATTTCACCTCATCTGGGTGCCATTTTTCACCTGTCGGCCTCTGTGAAATGGAAACTATGGAGTCTGACAAAGCCAGAGATTTGCTGGTTGACAGGTGTTAACTTCAGTTCAACTTCTACTTCTAATTTCATTTTCTTTTGCTCACGTCATCTCCCTAGTCTGCCTCTCTACGACATTAACTTGAAATATTTTTTCACTCCTTGGTTTTCCTCCTTTTCTATCCGGTGGGACAGAATGAAAGTGGACCTTTGATTGTCTGTTCTTTCTTTACTTATTGCTTATCTTAAAAGATCAAGAGCAAGTGGCCGTCTCCAGAACAAGTATGAATCTGACTTGATAGTATTGTAAGACCTTAAAAATAGAAGCTTTGTTTTGACATGTCCCATGATTTTTCTTAAAGCCCCTATCTCAGCATGATCATATGCTCAACTGGTGGAAAACTGGGCCTTCAGGGGACAGAAGCATGCAATTTTAACTGCTCAACACAAGGCTTCACTTACTTTCTCCTCATTGGACTTTTCCCCTCTCTTTTTCCACTTGCAAATGTCTTTCAGACCCAGATCTTCCACATCCACCTCAGTTGCTCTCGGTTCCCCCCAGACATCACCCTGCTCGTGCAGACATTGTCTGCATTGCAGCATCTCTGTCACTACGGTTTAACAACAGCCTGTAGTGTAGAGGTAACATATGGTGAAAGGGAAAAGATTTTACTAGTGTTCATATGTCTTCTTACAGAATAATAAAAGTTAACTCAGTAGTGATTCTTGGTGGCAAAGCCTGACGGCTTTTATTGACATAGCAATGTTCATTAAAGGACTAATTCATTTGGTGAAATTTTGCTGGGTGTTTCTGGTCTCAGGGCTTCAGGCCTGACTGATCTTCCCATCTCCTGCATGTGCTCTCCTTTTCCTTTCCCATTTTTTTCTCCCACTATCCCTAGCTGTTCCCCAGAAGTGTTGGGGGCATTTAGAAACCCACCTTTTACACTGTGAACGACCTTCCCCGTTTTCACCCTCT
The DNA here is from genome assembly GCA_035590275.1 of Ibycter americanus. Taxonomy (NCBI): domain Eukaryota; kingdom Metazoa; phylum Chordata; class Aves; order Falconiformes; family Falconidae; genus Ibycter; species Ibycter americanus. The sequence continues at coordinate 116,557,291 of JAVJGI010000014.1, read as the reverse complement.
CCTGTCTCTCCTTGTCATCTTTGCCCAGTCCTGTACTATGGCCTCGCTTTCCTACCTACAGTCTCCTTTTCTGCCCAGTCTTGTCCCAGAAGGTCTTGATGGGAACATTTCTTCCTCCTCCTCCTCCTAAGCTGCTTCCCAGCATGCCCTCATTTGGGCCACATTTCGTATTGTGCCTCAGAGGATTTGTGTTGGTTGAGGCTCTGTATACTTTTAGGCACGCTAACAGATTGTGGCCTTCTTTACAAGAGGCAGCTTTGCTTCTATTTTCATCTTTGGCAAAGTAGCTTCAATGATTTTGAAGTTTCCAGTAATATCAGAGATGTCTGCTTTTCAACCTCTTGCAATGCTGGCTCACCTAACTTCTTTTTTTTCCATTCATTTTTCTAGCATTCCACTGTTTTTATTCCTCTTACTCTTTTACTGTTTCTTCTTTCCTCTTTAATCTGCCCACTGGAACATTATGTAATCATAATTGAAAAGATACAACATCCAAAATATAGAAGCGTGGATATTGTCTGAAAAGAAAATCATCAAAGGATTATGAAACATGCAGATCTCAGTTTCATATTTTTTGCTTGCCTTCTTTGTTATTTCAACAGCTTTTTCTTACCAACAACTATTAAATATTATGAAAAACAGGAGGGGGAAAAGGAAATATTTTGCTTGAAAATGAGTTTGTGTGTGTGTGCACAAATCTAGTCGATAAACTTTGGGAATAATTTCTGTAATTGCAAAGGTGTGTTTTACAGAAGAAAAATTGTTACCTGTAAGCTTGATAATATGTTCCTGCAGCCATACAGAGCTCTGAAAGAGAGAAACTGTTATTCTAACATTTTTAAAAATTTACCCTGACATTAAATTGCTTTTTTATTTCTTGAGGAAAGCTAAGGCAGATTAGAGAGGGAAATAGAGAATGGAGTAAGAAATCCTCTCTAGACACTAAAAGGCAAGGGCATGTTGTGTATTGAAAGGGCTTATTTTGTGATTACAGAATATAATTTTTTACTAAGGTTGTTTCTGACTTTCCTCTCATGTAAGTGCTTTTAGTTGGATTAGTAAACTAATGTTCTGATCCAATCTGCTGTTTTTATCTCTATTGTCTATGTTCCACTGACAGTTAAAACATCCCTCCGAGAGAAATATGCCAAATTATATGTAAGCTTTTGAATGTGGCAGCCTGTATTTGGCTGCTAGCCAAAGATGTGCTTATAAATCTCATCAGTAGTTGAAACACCTTGATGATATCTTTTCTTGTTTTGCTTTATTTGTTTAAGTATTTCAAATACAGTTCAGCTAAATGCATCTTTGAAGAAACATCAAGACTTTTCTTTTTGGGAAAAGTCGTCCTTTTGGGAACACAGTGTTTCTAAATCTTTAGCCCTTAAGCTCAGCAGATATCTCTGTTTCATGTAGTTAAACGTCTGTGGGGAACTTCCTGGACTTTTAAAAATAAAGTTAGCAGAATGTGTGTTCACAGGACTAATTAATCCATATATTTCCTTATGTTGAAGAGCTGTCAAGTAGTTTTTTTCATAAATAGTAGAATAATGGTACAATTTCATAGAAATATTATTACATATAACATATATAATAATGTTGATGGTGACTGTAGTAAACAAATATACTTTTTTGGGTCATTTGTTGTTTTTTTAATGCCATGTTGGTTGATTTCAAAGTAAAATTAAAGTTCACTGTTAGCTGGCAACTAAGATCCTACAGTAAACCACTGGTTCATCTCTCTAGTGGTATTCTTTGCTGACCAGTTGTCAGGGAGAGGCATTTTACAAAAAACTGTAGCACTTCAGCAGTGGAAAGTCTTACGCTAACCTGCATAGGGAGAAGTCTCTTATACGTGATAGAACTGCAAGAGCCTAGTGTCCCAAGACATACAGCTTGAAAAGAGTTAGAACCATGCCCACCATGATCCACTCCATCTGTGGAAACAGAGCAGGCATAATCATGTAAAAGGGTACAGGAAGGTGTTTTTGTGGACGCACAAGGCTGGTGTGAATGTACCTTATGAAGTTCTCTCCCTTTTCTCTGTCCCTCAAAACACGCTAAGGCAGGGCAGGACATCCATGTCCTGAAATGCAAAGGCAAGCCCAGACTCTCCAGGGCATAACCATTGAGCTACGAGGTGCTGCTGTCTGTCCAGGGAAGGACAATGAAGCTGGCCGAGGGTCTGGAGCACAAGTCTCATGAGGAGCGGCTGAGGGAACTGGGGATGGTTTCGTCTGGAGAGGAGGAGGCTCAGGGGGGATCTTATCGCTCTCTAAAACTACCTGAAAGGAGGCTGTAGTGAGGTGGGAGTTGGTCTCTTCTCCCAGGTAACAAGTGACATGACCAGAGGAAATGGCCTCAAGTTGTGCCAAAGGAGGTTTGGATTGGATATCAGGAAAAACTTCTTCACTGAAAAGGTGGTCAAGCATTGGAACAGGCTGCCCAGGGAGGTGATGGAATCACCATCCCTGGAGGTATTTAAAAAACCATGCAGATACAGTGCTTAGCGACATGGCTTAGCGGTGGGCTTGGCAGTTCTGGGCTACCGATTGGACTTGATGATCTCAAAGGTCTTGTCCAACCTACATGATTCTATAATCTTATGTCTCTGAGAACTTGACCCACAAAACCTTTGCTTCAGTGTTCTTTGCATCGTGTCTGTAGTTGTCCTATAGCCAAAGAATAAAAATGCTCTGAGACCACAAGCACCATGTTTCTATCCGAACATCTTACCTTAAAGTGTGTACACTTTCCTTCACATACATCTTTGTTTATTGTAGCAGATGGCAGTTATTAGACTATTTGTGTGTACTTACTTTTTACTCATCATACCAATTTAAAAGGTTATTTTTCTGTCAATCTCAAAAGTCAAATTTTCATTTTCGTAGAGAATAATAAAGCCAACTTGTACTACTTCTTGTAACAGTTTATCACAGACTGTGTATCTTTCAGCTGGGTCTCATCTGTCTTTTAGTTCACCTAAAGAGCTTCTTTCCTGTTAAAAACTTCTGGTTTGTGTTGAAGTTGCACATTAACCTTAACTTTGATAAAAGTGCATTTTGCTTCTTAAACTTCTTTCTATGGAACTGAAAGGCAATGCAAGGCAGGGCTTTGCAGAGATACCCAAGATACTCCCCCTTCTTAGTCTTATTGATTTTCTACTCTTTTTTTATTTTTTTTTCCCAATTGTACTGTTTACTATTGTTTCAAATGCAGGCTGTCTGCTCAATTTATATACAGGAGAATAAAATATTATCCTGTTTTATGGAGCATATATTGTCATCTATTTATATATCATCATAGGATTCAGTAGTCTTCTGTACGGCAGACAGGCTTGTAAACAAATATTCAGTGTAATCTTCAGGATTTTTATCCTATCCAAAGTCAGACACGTATTTGCTTTAGGGGTTAAAAAATTGTGGTGAAATTTTGCTGTTTGGAAAATTCCAGTCCCACAACTTGAGCACTGTAGTTTGCAGTTCAGTACTTAACTACATTAAAAGTTTTCCTATAAGTAGAACTTTGCTAGGCTGTCTACACAACTTCTCTGTCATATGTTTTGAATGTTCATATTTATGCCATAAATACTTGGTTTTAAGGGAAAGGTCAGCAATAATTAAGCAGTCTTAAAATGCAATATTAAATAGAGAACATATGAGTAGTGAATGCACCCTTTAGATTGAAATTTCTTTTGGGTGTATTACTACTTAACAACTAGTAACCTGTGCAATATGAAGTACAACTCTTATGTTTCCCCTTAAGATTAATTAGCTTTGTAGCATATTAATCAAACAGGTTGGGGAGCAAAATCAGAATGCATATTCCTGTGTGGTTCTCAGACATCTCATTTGTTTAATGGAGCCATTTAGATAATTAAGATCAGTACAGGTAATTTAGCTAAAGTGCAATCTACAGGAAAGATTACCTAGCAATTTACTTGTGTTTATCTCCATTTTTTGTCTTGTTTTTCTCCCTAGTTATTTATACACTTAGCTCAGTAGTTTAAAAAGCTTTTTTTCTGTAGCAGAGGAAATATCTCTTTGTATTGATAAAACTATGGTAGATCATTTGCATGCAAGAAAGCCCCCCCCAAGCAAGTAGTTAAGAGGAGGTCCTATCCAATATTCCTGAAAAACTTCCTTGTTTGACTTCCCTTTCATCCAAAAAAACCTGAATTCTTGTCAGTGCTAGGCTGTACTTAGGTGAGATTCTACCTTTCCTTACAGTTGTATTTTTTGGGTTTTGTTTTTTTTTCTGTAAGAGAGGTTTCAGACCGACAAGTGATTACGCTGCTGCCATCATTAACAAGTATGGAAGAAAGTGGTGTTGATGCACTATTTGAAGCTGCATCCTACACGTGTAGCAAGGAAGGGCTGCAGATAAAATTTCAGGCACCCAGCTGGAATATGACAGGCAATGCAACCCTTCATACATGGCTTAGCTCTGACAGGCTCGAGAACAATTGTTCTTTGATTTATTTTATATATATGTATATGCACATGTATTTCTGTTGGGTGAATTTTAATTGCATGCTGCCTCAAACATCGAACACAAACACTTTGTCTGGCTAACATTCACAGGGTTTCCCTATAATCAGAGGAGAGACATAAGCTCCTTTAGGTGGGTACTTCAGCTGTAGATCCTCCTTTGATGACCTGAACTGCTCTCCAGAAAAGCATTGCTGTTCTACCTAGAGGGGATATAGGCTAGCCTGCCATTCAATTTACGTGTCGTAGAGTCTGTGATGTGACTATCTCCCTTTGCATCTTACGCCTTCGTTCTGAAGGAGAAGCCATCTACCCTAAGGTCCTATCCATAGATTTCACCAGCATTGGTCATGGGCTAAAATACGTTTGATTTGCAAGGAATTCGCAGCAGCAAGCTGTCCTTTTTTAGAAGTAAACTCAGTTAATGCAAGGCACTGTGCATTTTTTGCATAAAAAATAAAAAAAGTAGAAAATGCTACAGCAGTGAGTTCAGTTAGGTGAAATTACTTTCATTACCTGTGGAAATGTAGTTTTGCAAAACTTGTTATTACCAACCAGAAGACTATGTCTGATAAATGTTAGGAGCTTTAAAAATCATGTAAAAATGTTTTACATGCATTGTACTTTAAGTTTAAAATTAAGTTGAAAGGCACGATCTGACTACTTGTCAAAATACAAATGCATCAATAACCTAATAATGAATATCTTATCAATGTTTGTACTAAGCATCTTTGACACTTAAATGAGATGATTGAAAAAGCCCCTGCTTTTTGAAATATGGCACATTCATAAATTAGAGGAGAAATTAAAAAAACATTGCAGTCCACAGACCGCACTGTTCAGGCACATTCAGATATCACATTACTAGCTTCATCTTTCAAAATTAGCAAACACACCTTGCAAGGTACAATTTGAGGCAGTATGTGCAAATCTGTTACTCCACTTCAAAAATTCAGCAACTAGTGAAGCTAATGGATCCATAAAAGTTATTAGCTTGAGGCTTGTTGCTGCAATTCTATTTCAACAGAAATATTTTTTGTGGTCTACTATTAAATACATTGTGCACAGCTGTTTGTTTGCCTTTCCAAGGTGTTGAAGTTGTTTACTCTGTTGCCAAGAAGAAAGGAAAATTGCTCGCACAGTACTTGCAGGCAAATTGTCTTGTTATGTCTGAAGCTAATACAGCTAGATATTGTACCTGTTAAATATCTGCTTGTGTAATCTTTGCCCCAGTACTACTTAATAATTTAGTGATTTAGTACTACAAGTGATGGCAGCGTGTCTACTCTGGGTAGATTTCGGTGGGACTATTATTCATGGTAGTCAGTACTTACACACAGAGTAATAAGTACTGGCAAGATTAGCTCTTTATATTTTAAGCTTAATCGGAGTCAGATGGGAGGGATACCGGGTAGCGCTTAGTGTTTCCAGAGTGCTGTTTGTTTGGTGTTTCTCGGAGAGAAGAACTGAGTTGCCTAGAGCTCACATATCAAGCACTGCAAGCATGAGGCAATAACAAAAAACCCAACTAGTGGCTGGGGATGTACATGTGGGCTGTTAAATGAGAAAAAAAAAAGATCAAGCTTGGCACTGGGGCTGTACGTGCAGGCTGCAAAGCATCAGTCACTGTAGAAGCAATAAAGATATGACTGACAGCAGTTCTCTGTCTCTCCATGTGTGCATATATGCTTAAGCCTGGACATGACACAAGTGGGCTATTATTACAGCTGTGACATTCTTGCTACTTTAGTAAAAATGTCACTACTTCCGTTTAAAACCACTATATTCACAAGTTTTTAACTCAGCAAGATAAAATAGCTAGGAGCTTTGAAGTAATTTTTTCTCCTCTTTAATAAAACTCCACCAAGGCTTTACATGGTAGGCATAATTCACTTCTCTTACCCCCAACTGCATTGTCCTTCAGTGTATATTGATCTGGATGCCTTGAGATTTACAGATCTGAAGTTTTACAACGTTTTATTTGGGTATCCTATGCTATTAAGGTATGCCACTGACATTCTTCAAGCAAAAGTAAAAATGGAAAGAGGAATAGTAATAGTACTTTAGAAGTCAAGATATTGTTTCACTTTATTTTATCCATCTAAAAATGTAATGTCCAGCATTTGAGATATTTGTTTAGTGAAGTTGTGAGCTCTTTTTAATAACCTCATACTATTGCAATATTAACTGCCTTGCAGCGATGTTACATGATCCAGGATTTAAGCATAAGTTGAACAAAATGCAGTATGATTTGAGATTCTAACCACTGTGACTGTGGAACTTGGTTCTTTCTATATCTTTTTCCCTTCATCACCTGATATATGTCCTACTGTCTTTGATTAATTTTTGGTTTTGTCTTAGTGCTTCATGTAGAAAGGTCATTCCTCCCTTTCTACATAGTGTTACTTGGGTTTCAACAGGAAACTATCTTGACTTTTTGTTTTCAGCAGTGTGGTTGTTATCAGATAACTGGAAATTTAGAGCTTTTAAGCAATATCTATAAGGTAAGCAGTCAAAGAGTCAGAGGGGTGTGGGAAAGCCCCAATTAAGTAAGCTAATGTGGGTCTTCAAGGAATAGTAAATATCAGATAAGCAGTTAAGTTCTGCCAGTAGAAATTGGTTCTGAAATTAAAGTTAGTTGTGCTGGTTATGCCCAGCAATGTTTTGGATATCCATTTCCATTCCCAGCTAGAACCAGGCACTATCACGAAGACAGTCAGAGAATAATTAAAAGGAATGAAGAAGCTGGAAGGATAAATTTTGATGGGTTGTGTCTGGTTTGGGGCCTAATTCCTATTTTTGTTCTGTCATCGAGGCACGCCATTCACTGTAAGGAGCATGCGGGTTTTTTAATAAGTGCTCATGCAGAAGGCAATTATGCACCGTGCTCTGAACTAACTCTCACTAGCTTTGGAAAGGGATTGTAATGTTATAGTGGATAATTTCTGAAAATTTTAGTTTAATGCTCAAAAGCTAAAATGCAATGGCTGCTGAAAAATGATTCTGGCCGAGTGTGTGCAGGGTGTGTTGCTTGCACGTAGCAGGACTTAGATGTACGGAGGAGAGGGGCAGGATGGCTAAAAAGTGTAAAACAGCTTCCACGTGGGTAGAGGTTAAGCAAACTAGGGAGGATTTTTCAACCTGGAAAAGAGACAGTGGTGTCTGTGGCGATATGATAGAAGCATATCAAATCAAGATAAACACCAAAAATTAGAATGAGAAATAATTATTCGTTGTTTCTTACAGTGCCTGCAGCAGAGATGTCCCATGAGCCAGCCAGCTGAAAGGCTCAAAGCACACGTGTGCAGTACTGCAACAGAAGCTACTTGTCCCAGGGTGGGGAGACCCAAAGTGTACACAGGCTCAAATGATAAGACACCTTCACAAAAGAGAAAGGGACTTACGAGAGCAATTAAACTCAGCCTTACCTCTACAGGCTTTAGGAATTTCTGCACTGCAGATTGAGGCTGAGAAAGACAGAAGTATCTTCTACCTTCCCCCACATCCTATTCCTCAGGCACCTGCATCCCCCTCCTTTTCCATGTGGTTGATGGCCATAAAGCAGCTCTCTGGAGTCCTGGCAAGGACTGGTGGTGGTTAGCTGGCGGTTTGGCTGTGGGAAGTGTCGATCTGAACAGCATCCCAGGGAGGAGGATTTCAGTGTGCTTTATTAAGTAGTGACACTTGGTTTTGGAAAAAAATTAAACACCTTCTAATGCAGGTCAGTTGGCTGTTGCCCCTGTACATTTCTACTTGGGATGTAAGTTATGACCCAAATATTCACCTAGGCAAAAATTAATTAGCACATAACTCTCACCGCTAATGGCATGCCCTCACAATATCTGAAATGTTTGCCTCTGCTGCCTTCTCACGCAAGTGAAGACAGAGAACAGAGAGGTGCCTGTTCGTGACACTGGGAAGCTTTGCTGATGCCATGACGCACACAAGCATTTATCTCTTAATCGATGACTAACTCTTTGTCTGTCATTCATACTTCTTGCAGATTTCCTTCATTTAAGGGAGCGGGGGAGGTCTAGAGATGACAGCAATCACTGTGGCTTGCAAATGTGTCAGTTGCTGTGACAACTAAACCTTTCTTATTACAATATATATTGGTGCAGCAATAAGAAGTTTAAAATATACTTTTTTTTTTTTCTTTTCTTCTCAGACTAGGCTTAAATTTGATCAATTTAGAAGCCCAGTGTGTGATGGGAACGTGTGTCAAAAAGGAAGAAACGTAACAGACCGGCAGTTTAGGTCATAAAGTGCTACAGATGCGGGAGTTAGTGGAGACGTAACCAGAAGGCTGAGCCAAGAAGAAATCCTAGTAAAGCAGGTGCTAGGAAATCAGACCAGTCAGATTTATGCCACAGGAAGCAACATGCTTGACATTGGCTCTGAAAAATCAATTTCCCACTTTCATGGGGCCCGGCAGAGCTTTCCAAAGGGAGCAGAGACAGGAGCGGCAGCTCCACTCCTGGTCACCGGGTTGCTGGGCTGCACATGGCAGGTGGGTGAGCAGGAGCTGGGGAAAGGTAACAGAGAAAGAGAAGAGAAAGGATAGCAGGAGCAGGGAAAGGAAGGTTACGTTTGCAGCCTTTTAGGCTTTCTGAGGAAAACAGTAGCTGCTGGAGGAAGGAACAGCAAGGTATTTATCCTGCAGCAGAGGAATATGGTATTTCTCAAGGTGAACAAAAATCTTGGCTGGGGGTAGCCAGGAGGTATAAAGTAAAGCCACATTTTGCAATGGAAGTGTTAAAATTTAGAAAGTCTAAATGTCTGGTTTGAGGAACAGCCTTGTCTATCATATCACCATTTCCAATCTGGCTCGCAGTACGGTTTAAATTGAGTGACCAGAATTATATTGATGCAGTGCCTGTTTAGATCAAATTTTTATCTTGACTGAATATAGAGTAATTAACTGGAGGTGAGAAGCAAATATCATTTAAGAAAATTGCACTGCATGTAGGTGTAATTGTTTGCATCCCTCTCCTCAATGCTCTTTTTTTCTTTTCTTCTAAGAGACAGTACTGAATTGCACATGCAGGATTTCACCAACTGCCCACAGAAAAGTTGGAAAGGAAAGCAGTATGTTAATAAAACTTAATCCTAGGCCAACTTTCTAAATAAATAATTCAATTTGTTGATTCTTCCACTACATTAGTTTAGTGGAAATGTAATGCTAGTCACTACAAGGATGCTAGTGATTCATGGCTGTAAAAAACTTTTTGTTTTATGCAAATGGAAAAGATAGTCTAACAATAACCAGGTATGGAAGTGAATTATATAAGTTTTAATAACAAACACATTTAGTAAATAAGTGAGTGCAATGATTTACCATGAGAGGGGAGGGCTGAGTGCCAGGCCTTCTTAGGATGATAGGTGAGGTTTTATAAATGCCTTTTTGGGCTATACACCTATCTCTACAATTTATAGGTCTGAATTATGTAGCTTTGTTGCTCTGTAATAGCTACTGCCCTCAAATCATATCAGCTCTATTACCTATCTATTATCCATCATGACAATTTCAGTAGTCCATAGAAGAATAAGCCATTTTATCTTTGGCGGTTGCTGATTTACTTCAGCCCACTGCACTCTGAGTCACTCTGAGAGCATTTGAAACGGAGTGGGTTACACCTGCATCATTTCTCTCTCCCTCCTGTACTCACCTACTGAATCTGTTGCACAGCTCAAATGACACTGAGGTGCAACCAAGCAGGACATTTTATTAATAACAAAAAAAAAAAAAAAAATTAAGAACACTGTTCTGTACAGAAAAACATGACCTGGAATTTCTCCAAGAGCAGCTCTCAGTCTCAGATTACTCTTGTGCCTCAAATTATTAAATTAAGCCAAAGCACAAGTGGGTTTAGTGCCAAGGAGATATTCAAGGCTGAGAGAGATACTTCAAGAGGATGGGCTTTGGTGAGTGAGGTGGGCATCCCTGGCTTTTTATTTGAACTTTGGAGGGAGCCTTGACTCTCTTGAGAGAAGACTGAGAGCAGAAGTTGAAGTATTGGGGTGCTGAATTGCCTGAGGGGAGAAGGAGGGATCGGGGGTCTCTTTTGACTGCATAAAAAAAGGAGCCTGAAAGCTTTCTGACTACTTGTAAGAATCTTGAAGTATTTCAGTGGCCCTTGCTGCTGCGTGAATGTCTTTGAGAATGTTTCAGTCTTGGGAACCATCCTGATACCTCTCAGATGAGAGAGAAATTGCAACTAAAGCAATTCTGCTTTTAACAGAGTGGAAAATCTGGTTTATTTGTTAACTAAAGACAAGTTTTCTTTTCAGATTTCGTAAGAATGAAAGTCAATATCCTTTCCCAGTGCTTAATCCTTTTCATATTGGAAGCATTATACTAGGTTAGTTTTGCACAAATCATGTTGTGTTTTTGGTAGGAAATAATTCATATGGTTACTGTGAGAAAAATAAATGCAAATAAGAGCCTGTGTTTTGCTGATGGTTATAAATTCCTCTGCCTTTTAGCGACATAGCTGGAGAATTGGGTTAAGCTTCTGGGCATGAGCACAGTAGGTTTCTGTATTTATTCTGTATAATCTATTTTTTTCCTCTCTTTTTAATCTTTGTTTACTTGCCAGGCTTTCCTTTGTGGCCTCCTTCCTACTACTGCATGCTGGGTTCTGCTCTCTCATGTTGTTTACTGAAGCTTAGACATGAAAGGACAATGAAATGGACATTTTAATCAATTAACTGTAGCCTGATCAAAGTTTCATTCTTCCTTGTTGTTGTTGTTTAAAGTGTTTTTATTTACAACAGCATCCAGTTGGGCTTTTGATTCATGTGGTGTGACAAAGTCACTCTCTTGCATAGAATAGCAAGCTGAGAGTCTAAAAACCGCATTTGATCAAGGTCTTGCTTTAATCATGGATCGTGTCAGAGTTCTGAGCAACAGCTCAGCTTTCCTTGTGGACTAATTCTGAAGGGAGAAGGGGAGTGTGTAGGCATAGCAAAACACACATAAAGCAGAGAACACAAAGAAAGAGGTTGAATGTCTACACGCTGGCCCTTTATTAAATTCCTTTTGCCCTCAGAGGCCACCCGCTTGCCTTTTTCCTCTTAGAAGAGAATAATAAACACCTTCAGTCTCTATTCTTGTCAAGAGTTTATTTATCCTTTCCGATTCACGGGAGGTAACTACCTGTTAGATATATGTACAGAGAAAAGGGTATTGCTCACATGAGGTCATTACGGCCTGTTTATCGTTGCTTAGGACTTTTGGCAGTTTTAAGCGCTGGGGTAATTCCACCCACCCCCACCCCACCCCACCCCTTTTTTTTTTTTTTTCCTTTTAAGGGTGTTATTTGCCTCAAGTACCATTTCTGCCTTCAAATATTACTCACAAAGTAAAGAAAAACGTGCATCCTGTAGCCCATCCAAACAATTATGTTGGCAAATTGTGCTGCCTTTTTATAATTTCTGTGTATTTGTGATTGCAGAGGGTACATGAGACCTCAGAATAAAGATGCCTTTGGATCAGGCACACCCCTGTAAAAGTCTGACTGAATATGGGCAAGTTTCATAAGTTTTTCAAAACTGGTGCTTGAATGTGACTAGGAGAGTCTTTTGTACGCGATGGGTGATTCTTACGGAGTTACAGCTTCGCTGAACATGGCCTGTCCACATTTGAGACCAAGCTTCTGGGAAAAGATAGGATTTTAACTGCTGATGGAGGCTGCTGCTGGGTCATATCAGGGCTATGTACTAGCACCTGACTGAAGATCAACAGTGCTTTCCTGTTGCTACCCTGGTTCCTCCTTCCCATGCTTTGACTTAGGCAATGCCGGGGAGGTAGTCTCATTGATTGCAAGCGTCAAGGTTTTTACTGCAAGAATTGGATATCTATTGAGATGTTTTGAGGGATGAAAAGGGCAGGGGAAGACATAGTGCCTTGTGTCAGGGTGAACTAGCAGTTTTAGGAGAGAAAAAAAAAAAAAATTGGAATCATACCAGATAATCAGTACATCTTACAGATTTCTCTCAGCAGGCAATTAGTGCTTATGTCTTGTTTAGTTGCGGTGTCATGTGGGTCAGCTTTCAAATTTGAGCTAAAGAATTTGGGTCTCTTGAAACTACCTCCAAAATGGTTGAAGGTCATGCTCTGAACCAAGAAACGAGCAGCGTTCAGGGGTGGCTTTGCAAGTAGTGGAGCCAAAGCTCCTGGCCACACTTACCTAGTGCGCTCTCAAGGCTCAAACAGAGATTCAAGCAGGCAGCCTCCTGGACTCTCTCAGAAGGTGCCTCCACTCTGATATTCTGGTGTTATTTAGGAAACTCGACCTGCATGTGCAGCATCAGTGATAACCACATATTCTTCCTGAACCCTTAATATTGGAGATAAACAATTGATTTTGTTTTTCAGATTTCTACATTTGTGTAAATACAAGCAAGTAAGAAATGTGTCTGTTTTGTTTTCTGCATGTTGTTTCCGATCCATCTTCCCCAGTGGCAACGGTTAATGAAAAAGATTATTTTATTAATTAAACATTCAAAACAATACAGTTTGTTGCTGGCAGCCACTTGTTTGTAATAATCTTCTATGCATCATAACCTTCTATCTTTGTGTTTAATTGCGTTTTTCCCCCCTTCCCTTCCTTTAGAGCACTCTTTCAAAAATCTCTCCTGACCTTTCATGCTGCTTTTCCATTTCATGTAATTTCAGTTAAGAAATGTTTAATTACTAAAATAATCACTTCTGCTTTTAATCTGTTTATGCTTTTCTGCCTGGCTCTTGTTCTTCCACTCTAATTCCTGCTGATTGCAATGATGCCTGTGTAAGGGAGGAATTGATCTTTCCCAGTTCTTAGGAGGACTCCTTCATAATTATAGATCACTGTTTAGCCTAACAGGAGTTTCAATCAAGCACCTACCAAGACAAATTCATTTTATGCAAGAGAGGCATCAGATGTGGGGTCATAAATGCTTACGTACAGTCAGATGAAGGAGAACTTTCCTAACTTCAAGTGAATGACCTCACTGGAAATATCAGTGGAGGTTACAGCTTGCGATCAAGAGGTGCATTGCATGTGGAGGCAATAAATCTGTAGGGGCAAGCGGACGGGTTATTTACACCATGCAGGTTGAAGGACCCAAGTAAGTTGGCTAGTTTAACACACTTCCCTAGGTTCCCTGTTTCACAGATGGAAAGGGAGATATCCAGAGAATGTCTGAGAGCACCTAAGTTAGGCACTCTGCTCATGAAGCGAGCCTAAGCAAAGCAGCTGCAGCTCCACTAACTCAGCTTTCAAGGTACACGATGCAAATATGAATCCAATCCTGGGGTTTGCACCTTGCATTACTGCTTCTGAGAGCAGTCACTCACATGGATCCTGATTCAAACCTTCCACAGAGAATCTTTCTGCAGCCTCTCATATGCATGGGGCTTGAAGCAGATTGACTGGTACAAATCTTACGTGTCTTTGAACTCATCTCTGATGAACAGACGTACCTCAGATTTACAACTTTGTCACTGTCAGCAGAAAGTGGCTCCCTGACGTTAATGTACTGGTGACAAAGGAGCTCAGAAAGTCAAGTCCATCAGGGTAGATGGATGTGAAGGAGATTAATTATATATGACAGAGTTGCCATATCTAGAATAAAACAGAAGTAAATTGCACTCCCCTGAATTTACTGTGTCTACACATCTGAGTAAGTGCTACTCAACTTGAACAGCCAAAATTAAATCAAGTCAGGTTTTCAATTATTGCATTTTTTTCCTCTGGATGAATGTTCACATACTGATACTTTGGCTTAAAAAACTTCTTAGAAGGAGCTAAAGGTATCCAATCTGGGTATAACTAGAAATCAGTGGCAGGAAAGATAATGACAAATGGTGAGAATAACGAGGATTACTTCCTCTTTATCTGCTTTTCTGCTCAAGACTCTGTGGGTCCCACCATCAGTTAGTTCTCAATCTTTAGGCATCACTAGTACAGGGGCTCAGCATAATGCACCTTGTGTGCACTTATTTGCAGAGGCCATGAAATAAGATTCTCAGAACTGGGCTACAGTCTTGGAGCACCTGGGGACGTATTAATCATTCAAATTTGCTCCCCTCACCTCACCTCCCTGCTGCTGAGGCAGCACCTGCATAATCCACCTCTCTAGTTCTTGCTCCACGTTTCCCTCAGCAGCAGGAGGAGGTGGTTGCTGCTGCTCCCAACCTTGAGCAGTGTAGATCCATGCTACTCTGCTACAAAGCTCACGGCATAGCTGCCAAGGTTTAAGACAAACATTATTCACAGCCGGTTTTTTACATCTAAACAAGCTTCATTTTCATGTCGTTCATTTTCATGTCGGGTATCTCTGCTAGTTCTTCCTCTCTCTTTTTTTTTTTTTAAGGCCAAATTGATATTTTCATTGTAGTCTATTGGAAGCATAATATGTTATATTCAGCCAAGCAGAGGTTTTTAGCCCCAAGACCTCTACATCATACAGGAGTTAAAAAGAAGGATTAAAAAGAGATCTAGCCCTGCATAATCAGCAGAACCTTCAAATTCCCAAGCAGCAAATAATTTCTGACACAATGAGTTTTCTGTAGATGTATATAAGTTGTCTTCATTTTGCTTCCTATTTACTGAGGGAGCAAGGGGGATTGTGTGAGCGCCAATCTGAAAGAGAGGACCCACCCTGAATAAACACAGAAAGAAACATGGAAAGCTGTTGCCACTTGCTGTTTTTTACATCTGTTTCATTCTGAGTTGCCTGTATTTTTCAAGAAGTCAGACTTTACTTGTATTCCTAAGAGGGTTGCTTAACATCTTGCAACATCAGTCCCTGAGTCATTGGAGAAAGAGTATGGAAGAGTGCTATGTGGCAGTTGATCTCTTCCTCTGTATTGCAATGGCTGGCCTGACCCTGGTGTAGAAAGAGTGTGGTGAATCTCTTAATGAGCTTTAGCTAATTGATCACCTCTTGAGTACAGCTACAGAGCAATGTAGCAGGGAATTGTGGGTCCTTCAGGGAAGACAATTCTTTACACCTCTTGTCAAGGCTCTGGCTAAATGTGACAAATTAGTTCTTGGTTTTGTAGCTCATTTACAGTTTTCCCTAACTGGAGACAGATTTTTTTGAGGAATTTTTCTTTACTAGTACCTGGGCTATAATTTAAATAGTCAGAATTGCTTGTAGTGTATTATGCTTACCAAGATTATTTTCTCACACTAAAAAAACACATGGTTCAAAACAAATTTTGTTGGGAAGCAAAATAAACTGGTTGGCCTTAGTGAAAAAGAAGCCACGATCCCCTTGTGAAGTTATTAGCTTCCTGTAATTTAGCTTGTAGAAATGCATTTTCGTAATGCGTAGTGCTGCTGAGCATTTAGTGTATCTTTGTTTACCACAGAGGATGCTCTATGTTTTGTTTGAGATCACATCTCAGGCAGTCTAAAAGTGATTATGGAGCAGTAATACGGCAGCAAGCTGATGAGCAACGTTATTACTTCCATGGTACGCAGAGTCTTGATGATCTTGGATGCACTTATTTCCCCATGCAAAGAAAACAAAGACCTGCCTACCTCCAAGTACAGCCTTAATTAAAAAGGTAGGTGTGGGAAATTACTGTCAGCAGATAAAACAGTGAAAAAGTGCTAGTGAAGGAAAATCGTCCAGGTCTCTGATGTTGCCTGCACTTCAGTGGTAGATGGTCTGTGAGGCATCTGCCAGGTAGACACCAAAGAGATGGTTAGGGAGCACAGGCACCCGTGCCTGTCTTCTGTGTCTTTCTAAACTGGCCTATAGAAATAAAGTCCATCAGGGAGAATAAGGTTGTATAAGAGATGCAGCAGAAGCCAAGTCTCAATACCACACCGAGATGAGGCATCTTACGCAGCCGCTACAGCAGTGCTCTGTTTTGATTTGAACTGATTGGAAGGTACAGTACAGCAAGCAACTGGACCAAGAGACAAATTCATTTCTGTGTCTTGTCAAGTCCTTAAATTTAGTCCTTTTTATACTTTATGCTGCTACAGAAAGTGCTGTTCTAAACGTGAGTGTTTTGTTCAGCGGGAACTGCATTAAATCTGAAGGGCTCCATTTGTATGGGAAGAGATGGTTGTTTATTGGCCACTTAACTTACAGTCACGGTTAATGTAGGGCTGGTTTGATTCTTGGAAGTTTCTTTCTGTCACTGTTGTTGGGACTGGAGGTAAATTCTACAAAGAGGATATCTGTTTTGATGACATTTCCCTCTGGTTTTGTGTACTCCAAATGATTTTTTACCTCTGCAGAGGAAATGCCAGAATCTAGCATCTAGCATACTGAGGTATTTGGTAGAAGATATGTCTGTTTTTAGCCCATGTCACCAAGAAGCACACGGATCATGATATAGTATTTTTAAAATGTGGTCAGTTTAGATTCACTTGTCCATCCCTGCTGACTTGTTTGTGTTATTTATGGTTAAAATTGTGACCGTTCCGCACAAGACAGGTAAGCATTTGCATCAATGGTTAGTTGTTCATTTTTCTAGCTCACTGCCTGATTTTCATATAGGATTGATTTTGTAGTGAAGAAGTTAAATTAGATGTGTAATGCACACTTTGCACACTAAATTGACTATTTAGGTAAAACATGAACCTACAAACTCCCTGGTACGTTTAAATGAACTTGTCCTCCATCCAGTGTTGTCAAAAGGGAGAACACTTCCACAGAAAAAAAGGTCACTATATCACTTTGTGGGATTTCCCAGGCTTCTGCAAATCCAGGACATCCAGGTTTTTTTAGCTAAGCACTCCTGTTCTCTTAAAGTTTTACAGTGATTTATTTTCAGTGTCAGTAACAGCATCATCATTACTGGGAGATCCAACTGTACCGAATGTTACGTTAATAAATCATCAACCCTGAAAATCAATACTCCAATGAATTGAATCAAATGAAACTGTTTCTGTTGCACAGTTTCACCCACAAAGTCAAAACCTCTGCTGTCCGAGTTCATAAAATTTCCATCAGCTGGTTAGGCCAGAGCCATCAGACACAGCTCCCCAGCCTCAATGTCAGACAAACCTTATCTGTTGATGGATTAATTTTTTTTTGTGTCGACCCATCAATGTGTCTGTGATGTTATATTATGATATTTACTTCCTCTGAAGTAATGTGGACTGCTGCTTTATTTCGTATCCTGAAAAGATATCGAAGGTTAGGTCTGACCTGCCCTTTTCTCCTTCTAGAGTCCTGGCTTTCCCTCCTGAACCACCTGTCTGCTCCTCTACCCATCCCGTTTTAAATCTACTCCTGCAGAAATAGCAATAGCTCTATTTGTTTTCCCAAGTTTGCTTATTGGTCAAGTACATAGCACAATATAATTTTGTATACCTATAGAAACATGCTTGTCATCTGTGTCAAGACGTTTGTATTCTCATGTTTGAATTGTTGGTAGAATATTTTTGTGTTCACTACATTCACTTGTTTATTGCTGCTGTCTGGAAGTCTGGTGGAATTTGTGGTACTTCCTTTTCAAGCTGGCATTACTCCTACTAGTGATGAGAAAAAAAATGTCTCTCAAGACAGAATTTTACAGTGTGCATAGGCACTCTCTGTCACAAATAACAGTAAAGATAAAGAGAAAGTTAGTTATTTATGGAACTTAATGATTGCTAGTCCAAGTCTAGCACTAAGGCTGAATGCAAATAAACTACCTGTGCAAGAATGAAAGCAGATTACTTCTCTAACATAACAACTGAGTTTCCAGCTTTCCATCATTGAAAGCAATCTAAATCTTATGGCATATTTGTATATGTTACTGAAAAAGTTCCTACAACAGTAGTAGCTGGAAGCTTTAAATATTGTAAAATAAATCCAGTGATTTTATCCATTTCTTAATGTGGATACACAATAAATCTTCATGTTGCTTTAGCATCAGTGTAGTGATGCCATGATTTTAGTGATCAAGTTTGTTCTATCTTATGAAGAAAACCCAGCCAGCATTTTTTTATATAAATTCCATGTCTTTCTCTTTTCTCATCTCTTTAAATGTTCTATTTTTCTCTACTGTTGTTTTCAGTAAAAGCCTTAATTGAATCCTGAAGATAAATCCATAGGCAGAAAAACTAATTTTCTGTTCTCATGTGATCAATTTTCCAGCTTTGGTTTTAATTCGACAGGAAATAACAAAAAATTTGGAGAATGGTTTACACTAATTCAGCTGTAATCAGAAATACTGATTTTTGGCAGACTTTGAGGCTTGCATGCTTGCTTGTGGTCCCCTCTGTCTGTGCCCAGAACTCCTTGCAATGCTCAAGTAGATAAAAGAGGCTGAATTTGTCAGCTAACGATGATCGCTTTATTTTAGCATCTTTTGATCCCAGTGCTCATCTCCTGCAAGATCCTTAAAGCATAAACTCTTGAAAGCTCTGGTGTTATGTGAGGCAGCTTACTGACACTGGGAAGAGGGAGGAGAAATCCTTCACTTTCTGCACCATGATGGTGTTAATAATCATGCATGGCATTTGTGTTTTTTCTTCTTCTGTGTGTTTTGCCTCTTGAGTTCTGTGTGTCAGACTAACCGCAATGGCTTCAAATTTTAAGTTCATATCCATTTTCCTAATTGTTGTGACATTTTGAATTGCATCCTTTCGTGTTATGGTCTACCCTGGTTATAATGAGAAGCATGAGTAAACTCTTTCTGTCTTGCAGATAGGTAGTGAGAGGCATGCAAGCTTACATCCGAATAAGAATCAGATAGACTGTTTTGTACATGTATCACAGGCTGTGTCTCTGCTCACCAGGCCAGGGATACCTAGAGCATCTGTAAGCTCCACAGGGGCAGCGGCACCCACTCTTTGCCGCCTGCTCCCATCTCCAGTGCCAAGCCTTCCCGTTCTGGTGCAGTGAAGTTTTCCCCTGTCCATCGAACCACCTGCTCCTGCTTGCCTTTTTGCCTTCTGGCCATGCTGTGATGGAAAGGACTGCCTTAGGGCTATATGAACTTTAAAGAGATACCATGAGGTGCCGGAGCTTTGCAGATTTATAGAGCTGTTGCTGGACATCAGAAGTCTGTGAACTTGATAGAGTCTGCCCCAGGGCTGTGTGGGTTTAAGGACTCTGAAGGATTTTAGGATATAAAAATGCTTTTAATAACTAGGTAACTCACCTTCAGATCTTACAATAAAACCCTATTAAAAATCCTCATGCTGACCAACTACAATAGACTGACAAAATTAGATATGTCTTCCCAAAGCTTTATTTGAAATATGGTAAGTCACTCTGCACCACACTCCCTAGCAAGATGTAGATTTATTTAATGTAATTTGTGGGGCAGAGGCAGAAATGCAATTGAGAGGGTGAAAATAGCTGTATCTATAACAGGCCTGCAGTGAGGTATATTAAAACTTTTTTGGGCGAAAAAAATCTTGAGATCCTAACAACTTAAGAAAATATATATCAGAGGATTCTGTGGTGTGTTGGTTTTTTTTTTTTTTTTTTAACCAATATCTAGAGTATGTATTTTGGCTCTGATACTCCCAAGTATGGCAACTGGTGACAGCTACTGTTCAGTGACCAGTCAGAGAAGAAATCATTGTGTTATCCTTGGTGTTAATTGAATTTACAGGTTAGTTCAATCCCAGCTAAGGAGATGGAGACCATCAATTGCTCATGTGTCTGAAGACTGGAATATTCTTGCAAATCAATGGTTGACAGATGTGTTATGTTAGAGTGACCTCAATGTGACCTGTTGTGGCCACTGAATCACAGTAGCACATCTACATATCACAGCTTATTGCATTTCTTGACCTGTGCTCATGCTACTGAAATTTTCTTAGGAGGAAAGATTTGATTTAGAGAGCCATTTTTCCAGAATGCCATAACGTTTGGGGCATGAAGGAGCAGAGGTCCTCTCGTTGTTATTAGTTACATGTTATTTAGATGGATATTATCTTGTGCTCATTACAAATTGAACAAAATAATCCTGGCACTTTCTTCTAGGTGTATTGGCCACGGGAACTGAATATAATCAAAGAAAATCAGTGGTCAGTAATTAATTATCAGAATTGGGTTAAGACTGCATTGATAAGCATGGTGTCTGGAAACTCGGTCAAAGCAGTGAGCTTTGTCACCCTGGACAAATAAATACAGGAATTGAGTTTTGGTTTTTGACAATAACACTTTCATAGGTTCCAAAGTAAAAGGGATCCTGTTTCAAAGCCATACAAGAAAAATCTTGGTTACACAGTGTTTTAATATCAACCTGAGGAACTTTTATTTGTTACCTCGGAAATTCCATAGAAAAAATAACAAATCAAGTAGCACACAAAATGATGTAAAAAACCACCCTCAAAACCCCGAATGCCACACACATACTCTTACCGCAAAGAAACCTTTCTTTGTGCTCCTTTTCACACGTTGAAAAGGAAACCCTGTAGTCAATTATGATCAAAGAGATCTCAGATCTTCTCGAGCTCTTTCCAATAAGGAGCTGATTTCATTTACCTACTCCTCTTCCAGCATAGGCTGTAGTAATAAAATAATGACAAAGCCACACTTGAGGGATTATATCACACATAGCTTTCATTTCCTATGTCCTGAGCAGTTATTAATGTACCAGCAGGCTTTCCTTATTATCCCAAGGCAGACTGGTTTCTGTAAGAGCCTCTGATGAGGGACTTTGTCAAAAAGCGTGCTGAAATCTAAATACATGTTTATGGATTATGTTTGGATTTCAGTGATTTTATAAAAAGGGAAGCAGCTGCCATACACACACTCTGGTAATTCTATATGTGAATTTAAAATCCAGGTTTTCTTTGTGGGCAGAGAAGCAGTGAGGAAAGCAGGAGGAAGGGTGACCTTAAAGGAGGTGTTTGACAAACCAGGTGCACTAAGCCTGTATCTTTCAAAATTTTGGAAGTACATGTTAACGATGTGTTGCTTTGTAGGAGACAGGGAGTTAATTGCTTTCTGAAAAAGTGCTGCCAGGGGGTGTCTGCTTTCAACCAATAGTTCTTAAGACTACAAACTCTTCAAGCTTTGCACACAATTAGAAGTAAGAAATATCATAAAGCAAAGAAATCATGAATATTCAAATATTTCTAATGTCACATCAGATAAATGGTATAGGATATTATAGTAAAATTAGCATTTATGCCACTCTGTTCCTCAATCTGCTAATGAAACCTGTAGGTAAGCACAGATTTATGGGAAAGGAGAAAGCCATCTCGCACTGCCAATGAAGCTCTGATAGGAGAAGGATATAAATCTTTGTGAATGAAAGAACCAGCATTTTAGAGGCATTCCTCTCGGGGCTTTGATCTCATCACCTCTGGCTTCCTTCAGAAAGCCGAAGTGCAAGATAAAAAACCTAAAAGCTCTCACAGGGCACCAAAAGCTCTTCCACCAGCATGGCCCTGCTTCTGCAGCTGCTGCCATTGCTAGGACACTGCTGCCTAGTGGTGAAAGGATGCTCGTCAAAGGCTAGCAAAAATTTACCCTACATTTTTCCAGTGATGCTACTACATAAATTTTATGTGTATCTCCTGCTAAAATCCCAGGCACTTCAGGGATAGATTCCTAAAGACAAACCCAAATTGTAATCTCGCAAATGGAGAAGTACAGCCAATTAAAATTAAATGTGAGATTCTTAGTATGCGTTGATTTCCCTCACAAGGCAATTCCTTTCGTGGCATCTTTTAAGCTACTAAAATAGCTTCTCTTGTTACAATTACTCATATTTGAGCATTTGTGAATTCTTTGTATTAACCAGGGTTAAAACAGAGCACTGAACTTGTCTTATGAGTCACTGTGCACTTTGACAATCTTGCTTCAGAAAACTGCATCTCTGAGTAGCTGAAGCGACTGTTGTTCGCTTGCTCGGTTCTTCCTCTGCTGTGCACCTTCCTTGGGTTTTCCCCCCTTTCTTTAACAAGGAGTTACATCTGTTATTCTATTTCCCCCCCTACCCCTCATTTTAATTATGGTTTCCTACAGCATGGCCTGTAGCAAGAGTAGTCATGATCCCCAATAAGTGTCAAAAAGGATGTGGATGTTAAAAGATTTGGTTGTACTTTTTTATTTCCTTCTGCTGTACTTTTAATTTCAGAAATTAGCAGTGGCACCTGCTAGACTCCATATACACTTTTCCCTATCTGACAGAAAATGAGTATGACATAGCACATTCCTGCTTCTCTCTTAAGGGTTAAACTGGGATCCTGGGATGGCAAGAGAAGGGGAGATACAATAGTTGGTATTGACTAAGGGAATGGAAGTGGTTTGGAAAGTCTAGAATAGAGAAGTAGAGGGCTGATTTTTGCTCATAGCACTTAGTTTGATATTACACTGGTATACTTCTGAAGAGGACAAAGGCGTGTTAAATCAAACAGATATATCTAGACGTAGATTTGAAGCTACAAATGAGTGCAGATACGGCAGATCCAGAATTTTGTGTCTTGAGGACTCATTTAGTAACATTGCCAAATGCTGTATTTGAGGATCAGCACTTATTACGCAGGGCTTTTCTGCTGAGAGATGGTTTTTGGAGCTGGCTGGAACCCAGGTTCCTCTGGGTGCCAGGAGAACTACCACCACCACCACCACTCCCCACTTTTTTATCTCTTGATGTAATGTGAGCCCAAATGAATGAATCCAAATGATGAAATGATAAAGTTTGGTGTTTGTTTTTTTTTTTTTATTTGTCTGGTGACCCAAAAGAGCCCTGGATACTGCAGCTGCTCAACGAAATTATTGTGCTTGTCAAAATCATTGCTTCTAGCAGCTGTGAGACTGCGGCTGTCAGCTGCAATGACCGAATGCAGGGTTTTGTAGCTGCAGGGTTGTCTGCAAGGGTACGTCTGTCCTTGAGTCATGGGCTTGGCAGTTTTCAGGATTTGGTGCTCTGGAGCAAATCCCTTAGGAATCCCTCCTGCAACTGATTTGAATGAAACTCTTCAGACTCAGTGATCTAGCATTTTCTGTCAGATCTTTGTTTTGCCAAGGATTTGCAACCAGCTCTAGCAAAAACATTGCCATCAATTTTGTGAAATATTTGTAATGTTTTTTCCAAGATGCTTGTGATTATTTATTCTCTGACATACAAAGATAAGAGAGTAGGGGGAGCTTATAAAACGTTTTAATTATTTTCTACAGCAACCGTATTTTTTTTATAGATTCCTTGTACTTTTCAGAATGACTGGCTTTGCCTTCCTTTATGTTCTAAAGTTACATTCAGAAAAGTTACAGAAGTTGTGTTCAGAGAACTAGCTTTCATGAACCTTTATTGAAGCTGCAAAGAAGGTGTAGATTTTTATCTTCAGTTCACAAAAGATGCCTGGTCAAGAAAGCAAGAGGTTGTTAGGTGGCTTCTGAGTCAGTACTGCATAAGCTCTCATTCTATGTGGAAAATTGTGGGAGCGTACCTTAGAATAATAACCCACATGGTTGCTTCATCCCCTTTCATTGGAAAAACGTGTCAGTTCAGGGTCTTTCACTTCTGAAGAAAATAAAAACAATTGGGTCTCAGGCCTTACACAAGCTATTCTAAACTTTTTTACTAACCTAAAAAGATTTCACCATGCCTCAACTTTTCTGCTACCGAGATTTCATGCCACATCCATCACAAGGTGCCTACTATTTCCCTCTCTCCAGGTACTCTGTTGAAGACCATTCTTTCCATGTTGGCAAATGTATAGGTTCTGCTACTGGAAGAACAAAAAAACCCAACCAACCAAACAAAAAAGCTATAGGTTGAGAAAAAAATTATAGCTTATTTTGGAACTTTCTGGGCGTCCGCAAAGAATTCTTACCCCTTTTCTTACCCCTCTGAAATTAGTATTTCATCTGATTACAAGACAAATGCAATACCACAAGCAGCAAGACAATATTTAGCACGCAGTATTCCTCTTCTGGCAAGCAGAGAGAATTGCACAAGTTTTTCTTCAGCCCTAATGTGTAACAGGCTTGAACTGGAGAGTGTGTGTTACGGAAGCATGCTCAGACAATTCCTTTTTATAACTCTTGTTGTTGGGAGGCAAGTTAATTTATGAGGTTTGCTATACAGGGTTCCGCTCTTCGAAGTGTAATATTTTTACAGTGACATTTATTCACAAAGCTGTATTTTGTAGACCAAGCAGTTACGACGAGTTTGGAAAACTTTTCTCTACACTTTAAATGTATGAGTTCACCCACTATTGGCACCTGTCAAACTCTGGGGTCTACTTATCAAGTCATAAAGTCTCAGGAATAAATGTAGCAACCAACTGGCTTTATTAGAAAGTCAGGCTGAACAGGGAAAAATATACTAATATAGAAATCTTCAGGGAGATGGCGGCTGATTTGACGCTGCAGGGGGTTCCTTTACAGTCTCTGTGTATGGCTAAACACAGCCTCAGTCCTTACTGTTCCTGGGTGACAGGATTAGGAGCAGTCTTGTGCACACTGATTTGAGTGGAGGTTTTCAACACCTCTTCACTCTCTTCTGTGTTTCTGCATTGCCACAGGATGTAAAAAAATTAATACTTATATGCACACATCCTGCTCACAGCGAGGACGAGAAGTGTACTATCCCTTTTCTATGGATGCAGAGATACTACAACTTGCCAGGACCTTCTACGCATAATTTCATGGTCAAAGAAGAGCATCAAATCTCCCACACTTCATCACATCTGCCTCTCCCCATTTCTGATGTCCAGAGTATCTATGGGAGGTTCTCTTTCATGGCCTCTGCAAACCATTTTTAATTACTTGTACAAATGCAGAATCAGCAATTTAGGTCTTGTGGAACCTAATCTGCTGCACCAGGTTTAGTTAGTTCTTTGCAATATTGATATTCACACTTTATAGATGGGTAAGCTCTGAATCAAATTGTTTTTCTGTAGGAAAGGAGATTTTTTGCAAATAGGAAGAAATTCAGTTACCTATGGTAATATTTTATGATAGCATGAAAAAGAATGGGTTTCAGTCTTATAGTTTATATGTGTGTTAATTTAGTCTTATAGTTTATATGTGTGTTAATTTAGAATAGTTCAAAAGACACTACTCACTCCAACTGGTAGCAGCTCACTTAACTTTTTGATGACAAAGATCTGCACACAAAATGCAAGAAGTTAGCAAGTCAGGCCTATTAGGTCTCAGAAAAGAGCTGAGAGTGCTATAGTATGCACACAGCTAATGCAAGTCTGTTTTAATAATGCTTTAATTATACGTTAATTATTTATTCATTAAATTGTTTATCCGCATATTTCATCAAAAGTCTCAGGTGTCCCTGCCTAGAAGCCGCAGTTCTTTCAGTGCCTGACAAGTCTGGCAGCGTAGTGCTGCAGTGTATGATTACATTTAAGCCAAAGTTGATGAGATGACACTTTTAGCTGGAGGAGGAGGGCTTTGAAATTTCACAACATCCCAATTTGTGAATTTTCAAGCTTCCCTGACACCGTAACTGTAAAGTCAGTGTATTACTAAGGAGCAAGTATGGAAGCGCAAACATAGGATTGTAGTTGGCTTGATCACATCATATTTAATTTTTGAGTATTAAAAAAAAGAATGTCACTCAGAGATGTCTTCTCCCCATCCACGGAAGAGTCCACTTATTGAAGGAGCTGGCAATCTTTTAAGAGCTTTTTTCCTTTATGTGCACAGAGCAAGCTCACCCTCAAAGTCCTCTGGAGTATTAGTAACAATCCATGTTGAGCGTTGCCTAACCACACGTCTCTTGTTCTGAGACGTGGTGAATCGCAGGGTGTCGTGATTCAAGCCTTGCAAACTGTGTGCTGAACACTTGCCTGCAACCTGTAAATAGCGAGTGGGTTTTATATCATTGACCACATCAAGCTCTGTTCTTTCAGTTGGGCCTTTGTTTTGTTCTTTCCTGCATTGTTTTCTCTTTTAAGAGGATAATACACAAAAGATGGTGGGGTGCTCTCGTAGCAGTTTACTCTGTTTTTCTGTGCAGTCAGCATCAAAACCAGTGTTACTTTGTAATATCATTAACCTCCATGTTTTCAGAGTTTAATAATGTATAATGCTTTTACCTCTTTTATGGTTAGCATACAGTCTCCAGGCTACCTTCTTTTTATGCAGGTTATTAAAAAAGAAAGACAGAGTAATATTTTGGAAACCGAGCTTTATTCAAAAAGCTGCCATTCTGAGTTTTCCTCCATTATTGCCTAAATTTATTCTCTGCCGTGTCACATTCAGACAAATCAGAAGTGTCACAAAATCTTATACTGTGTAAAATAATAATAATGCCCTTCAGATTGTAATCAGCAATTGAAATCCCTGAAAAGAATTTGTTGAATCAAGATTGTGGGGGGTTGAATTTTTTTTTTTTCCCCAAAGAAAACCCTGGCAATCAAATCTGTTTATTCTGTTGATTAATTGGCAAACAGGCCTTTTCATCAACATGAGTGAATTTCCAGGCTAGCATAAAACTGAGAGATCTTTATGCAGTCTATAAAATAGCACTTGTCTCTTGCAGAGACCCACTGGGTCCGCGATAAAACTGTTCAGTAGTTCTCTGTTGGGCCTTCTTATAGATTTAATATTTCTTCTGCTTTACTACCATAGCTAATACTAACTGCTGTTTCCTATGAACATCTCCTTCTCCTTCTGAAAGAGGTTTCTGGAAGAGGAGTGATTGTTTTCGTGATATTAACCAGACAGGTCTTTAAGACTCAGAGATCGGTGCCAGTGAGGTTCTGTCCATGTACGTGTGACATCTGCTCTGACCCACGGTGCTGCTGCATGGGACAATTCTGAGTCCCAGGTATTCAATTCTGCCGCATCCTTCCTTACCACGGTCTGTTTTCAGGCATTCTCCTCATCTCCATTCTATGAAAGACAGATGGATGTTTATGGAAGGTTTCAGATCCGCACGGTTTCTTCTACCTTAAGTTTTATGAATGCCTGCAGATTTTTAATTGCTTGACAAGCAGGATGTTGTAAACAACCCATATTTTATGCATCTATGAAACGTAATCATGAGTTTTATGATGTTATTGATTGATGGCCTTGAAAAGTTGAGCAGGGAGGGTTAGGACATTTGAGACTTGGCAAGAATGGATGGCTTCTTTGTGATACTTGGTATCTTTGCAGTGTGGTCTCAAAAGTGGTTTCTAACAATAAATCAGGTCTGTGGCTGCTCTTCAACAACCTCTGCGTTGCAGGTGAACATACCAGCAGCCTCAGCTTTCAAAGGTGGGCCTCCTAAGAGCAGTATCCAAAGGTGCAAGTTTTCAGGCCCTGTTGCCACATTTTATCCTGTGGTTATTGTTTTCTTTGGTTTTCTTTAGAAGTCTACACAGCTACAAAATTTTGGTTGACTGCTATAGACATGACCTGTCTAAGGGAAGTTCCAGAAAAACTCTAAAGACTTTGTCTATACCCTAGAGAATGGTAAAGGTTCAGTCCCAAAAAGCACTAAGGATATTGAAATTCCACGAAGGGTCAGATGCAGGTTAACTTTTGCATTAGTTTGCATTGTTTTTAAATCACAGGATGGAAGTTAATTTATTTTTATAGATAATTCACAAGCTCTGTATCTGAAAATCTGATCATCAGGGCTGGTCATATAAACGACTTTGTGGCTGCTCAGAATGAAAGCTGGTTGGAAATACTTGAAATTTCCATTTATTTTTTCTTTTAAAAAGCAGGATTAAAAAAAAAAAATCAAACTTTTTCTACATTAGGATCAATCTTGGCAAGTATAGATGGAGGAGGGAGTAATAGGGTATTTTCATCTGCTGTTGAGCAAAAGACATGCACAGCCCCCTGCTTCACCTCTCTCTCTCTCTTCTTTTTCATTTCCAA
Organism: Ibycter americanus; assembly: GCA_035590275.1. Taxonomy (NCBI): domain Eukaryota; kingdom Metazoa; phylum Chordata; class Aves; order Falconiformes; family Falconidae; genus Ibycter; species Ibycter americanus. The sequence goes on along the minus strand of JAVJGI010000014.1, from coordinate 116,529,059 downwards.
AGAGAGACGTACAAGTTCTTGCTGAAAACTGAGAACCAAGTCCATCTGAAGTCCACCAGGATCCTTGGTTACTTTGAAAATGTCTTAAATTACCAAGTGGGCTTTCTGAGGCTGTGTACCCAGATACACTGAAATGCAAGAAGCGTGATGGAATCATGTTGCAAATCTCTCAGCCCTTTCTGAGGGGAGGGGGGAGACTTTTTTGAAGGGGAGATAGGAGGGTGTTTATTGGGTTTCCAGTTTATTTGAAGCCAGTCCTATGTTAGAACTATTTGATTTTGAATACAGATTGTTTCCTGAGGTCAATCTATTTTTTTAAGCTTTAGTGAGAGTGCCTCCAGGCATTGTAGTTATGCGCCTCATGTAAATGAAGTGTGTTGTCCCACTGTTCAAGTGACTCTTCACACATGTATTAATGTATTTCAATAGAGAGGGAAGCAATGCTGAATTCACTCTCCTCAGGGTAACTAAAGAGATGTATTTCAGATGACAGAGTGGGTACAACTAATACAGTACTTGGATGTCAACATCACATTCTCATCTCAGCTGAAGTATAACAAAGCTGACTTTTTTTTCCCCAATTACTTCCTATATTTCTTCAACATGTAAACCCAGTGCAATCATTCTTATTCAGAGATGCTAGTTTTGCAGTGCAGATCCCTTCTAGGGTGTTTTTTTCTGGGGGGAAAAAAAGAAGGTTTGAGCTAGCCTGTGAGTATAATTGCCTCCTCTAAAAACCCTTCTGTTCAATGGCAAACCTGTTGGTTTGTCAGAGAACACTGACTTCAAAGGGATCTGTGCTGAACTGCAGGTATTTTTGTTTGCCGTTGTTTATAAGTATTGTCTTTGCAAAGGAGGTTTAGTTACTGTTAAGTTGCTTCAGTTTTTTTGTGGGGTGGTTTGTTTTTGTTTGTTTTGTTTTTTTTTTTCATTTACTACAATTGAAAAAAAATAGGAGTACAAGTGTACCTTCTAGATTAGATGAACAAAACCTGTGCTCGCTATTCCACTGAAAAACTCTCTTTAGCCAAGCACCTATTTGGCAGCTTTGGGATGTTAAATGATAGCAGATTAAGAACATTGGGTCGTAGTGCCCTTTTCGTTCCATTAAGAGCTAACATGTGTATAATTATAAAAGCAAATGTGCAGAAGGCAATCATGTAAATACCAATAAAGGTTTCTTAGTAGCAAAGCTGATTTCATGTAAATAACTCATTTTAATCTGTTTTAATTAAAAAAGTCTAATTACGGCGAGCAGCTTACGTTGATCAGCATGTTCAGATGAATGCTGGTATATGTCAGCCAGAAATAAATAAATAAGAGGGAAATCATCTGTATAAAGAAATCCAAAAATAGTGCCGGATAACAAGATTTGATTTAGAATATTGGCACTGAATATGTATTGCTGGTTTCATCCCAGCCAGCTAGAAAGTTAAGGACAGCTGAAAATGCTTCTAATTAAAAAAAAAAAAAAAGAAAAAAAAAAGAAAAAGAAAAAAAGGAAAAATCGACATATGGCAGTGTATAAGAAACTCTGAATGCAAGAGTGTGTGACTGATTGCAGTCAGATCACACCATGCGTGCTTTCTCCTTTTCTTTAGGAAAGTTCCCCACCAGGGACAGCAAGGAGTAAGGCTTTTCCTTCCTGCCTCCCATCCATGAAAGTATCCTTCAGGTACTTACATACCTGTGGCTACTAAGGGCATTAAGCAAAGGCTTAGTCTGAGTAACACAAATTTTCAGATATTTGAAAGAAATAATAGTGAACTAGTAGTAAATGGTAGTTTGATGATTATTTAGAAAATACTGGGAAAACTGCAGTTTCCCATTACTCAGAGACAGTAAAAAAATATTTCGAAACAGAATTTCAAAGCAGAATGAACTAAATATTAATTAAATGAATTGTCTAATTACTACTTTTCTTACAATAATTCAAACATTTTAAAAATACTTTGAAAATCAAAGATTAGCAGAACCATCATCAGTAAGGAAAAACAATACATAGTTAATAGATCAAGGCGGGGTTTTTTTTTCCCCACAAGATGGATTAAAGTCCACTTAAGAACAGATAAGAATTGGCTGTTAAATTTTAAATGGCATATTTTTTTCCTGCTGTCCTTTGAAGATAAGATTTATGTGATCACATTGTTCATCTACAGCTCCAATAAACTTTTGACCCTTCGAGCAATTTTAAACTAAATTTGACAAAGGATTAGAGATCTCAAAGCCTCTATCATGTTCTTAAAAAAAATAATAAAAAGTTATCAAACGAAGATGGCGAGGAAGGAGAGAGAAGATGATGGTAAGCTGTGAATTTGATGCCATTATTAAACATGAGAGAATCTACCAATGCTCTCGTCTGACGATTGCCCTTTTTTTTTTTTCACTACGCATACTGGAAAGGGAAGGTGAAAATAAAGCAACCTATTCCCCAAAAATACTAAAGCATGTATATTTATGGTGAGACTCTATCACAGAATTTTTAAGGTGGTCCACGTGGTTTTGGTGCAGCAATTGTTGTTATTAGGTCATTTCTACAAAAATGTGGAACAACTTCAACAGATCTTAGAAGCTGAAAGCATCTCAGTCCACCTTTAACACCCTCACAGGTGAAAGAGTATAGAAGTTTCATGTTAAAATTCCTGCTTTATTTTGGTTTAGACCAGGATTTTTCCCAACACGTCTTGAGTTCCCTAGATGTCTAGTCTGTCTCATTAGCACTAATGAGCATTTAATTGTTCACTGAGGGTTGAGTAGTTAGAACGGTACAATAGAAACTTTCTCTGTAGCTCCATGGGTACAACATTGCACGGAAGATGTAGATGAGTCAGTCTGAAAGTGCTGACAGAATATCGCCAAAGAAATTTGAATTTTATTCTAGTGTGAAAAAGTGGAAGGTTAGAATTTCATAGGAGAAGGAAATAATTTCCTGAAACCCTGATGATTCAAAATTTAACTGTATCTCAAGACCTACCGTCTCCACCAAACCTCAGTGAAGAAAAACAGTTGTGCATTTGCACTCCCAGAGTTGTCGTGTGTGCGTGGCTCAGCTGCTCGTGGGAGGAAAAGGAAGGCAACCTCGTGAGCAGAATTGAAGTTGTTGTACGCTGCTTTAGGAGGAA
>JAVJGI010000014.1:116468149-116525837 GCA_035590275.1 Ibycter americanus | reverse complement strand
GCGCCCCTGGGAGGGCCCCGGGCTGGGGCAGGGGCAGGGGGCGAGGAGCCTCCCCATGGGGGGCAGGAGCGGCAGCGTGTGAGGGACCAAGCCCAGCCCCGGCCCCGCTGGCCCAGCGGGGAGAGGGAGAGACACCGGGGGTGAGGCTGGGCCAGGGAAGATGGGACGGTGGGGGGAAGGTGTTTTTACCTTTTGATTTTACTTCTTGTTATCCTACTCTGATTTGATTGGTAGTAAATCAAATTCATTTCCCCAGGTCGAGTCTGTTTTGCCCGTGCTGGTAATTGCTGAGTGATCTCCCTGCCCCCATCCCCACCCGCGAGCCTTTCGTTATGTCTTCCCTCCCCTGCCCAGCTGAGGAGGGAGAATGACAGAGCGGCTTGGTGGGCACCTGGCATCCAGCCAAGGTCAACCCACCAGGCTCTAGATGGCCATAACTGAAGCTGTGTTGTTCAAATTATTATAAGTTAGACTGGAAAGAAAGAAAAGAGCCTTCAATCAAGGCCACTCCTCCAGTGACAGAAGATGAAACAGGTTACTATTTTATATCTTTTCCCCAGATATTATCGTCTTCAGCCATACATCATCCTGCTATTTTTCCACAAAAAACAATTGATTTAAACGTGTCTTGGGAGGTAGAAGGATGTTCAGCAGAGTGATTGCTCTGGTAGAATCGTAGTCTGTGCCCAGGAGCTGTGGGAAAACATACAACTTGTTAAACATATTACAGATTTACTCTCTTATGTGGATATGTCACTACCAGTGGCAACAAGAAGCTGTGGCTTCTGATTACAGACACTATTGTCTCTTAAAGACATAGCCCCTCTTCTCCTACTCAAATAGGTTCTGGTGCATTGAGATTTGCATTTATGGTCCAGGGCACGTGTACTCACAGTACATTTGCACGCCTGCATCCACACGATGGAAAAGGGAAGCTTTCTTGTAGCACTTGTGAATCTGAGAGCTAGTTCAGTGGGAGAGGTTGAGAGTTACACTGCACTGTGTAGTATGATCAATTGGTTTTCTCTTTGAAAATGAAGTCATGCAAAAGCACAGCGCTATAGTTCTTCTATGCTTCACAGTTTTCCTTTACTTTTAGGAGAATTCTATTTACAGCAAGCAATGGATTGAAAATAGTATCTAGCTGAGATCAGCACCTTCAGTGCTTATGAGCAGACCGGCCTCCTGGTTGATGGATAGAGCACAAGTTTTCCTTAAAGGTTCAATAAGGAGGACTGAAATTGATGTCTTCACCCCTGTGGTACCTGCTGGTATGTTCAGCTGAAAAAATAAAATATAGCTTCCTATTCCAGAAAGCATACAAAGTATATACAGCTGCCCCAGACTTTAGTAGCTGTATTTTATTTATGCAGCTGCAAAGCACACTTGTGGCTTTAAAGATATCGTCTGGAAGAGTAAATACAAATATTTTGAAAACATTTGGAGTTTGCTGAGGAGTTAGACCTAAAGGAGTTGGGAGCAATGCTACCCTAAAATTCTGGGCTTAACAGGCTTTCAGTTTTGGGGAGGGGTATTGCTCAAGGAGAGACAGGATGACAGGATAAGGTTTTCTCTTGCTGGCAGAGTTTTCATATCAACCTTGCCCTGAATTCTTTGCAAGAAATGCTGTGCCTTTCTAAAAGTCTGGAGTTAGCAAGGCAGCATGCTGTAAGCAGAAGTGTATTGTGGGTCTTAGTGAAATGAGTCTTTTGACTACGAGTATCAGCTCCTACTTAAAATAGCATCGTCGTCATTCCCTAGGAGGTGAAAAATAGCAGCTGACTCTCAAGAAAAAAAAAAAGCCATCAGCATGTTCTGCAAGTATAGATGAGAAACGTCCGATATAATAACCATAAACATCCTGTGCAAATATAGGGTTGCAATACTAGCAAAAGAGTGTAAATGCTAAAACCCTAGTACAGATGAAAAAAATCAATCTCAGTTTTTCCCCGTGAGTATATTGCTGTACTGAGTGTTGTCTCTAGGTACCTATCACCTTTCAAAGCTAGCTTGTGTGGGGAAAGGCGGATGAGGCCCATTCTTTGCCAGTAAGCAGCACATTATAGGCATTTAAAAACACCAAAGATTCATCTGAGCTAGCTGTGGGTAAAAAGGCTGTTCTATTTTTATGTTTTACAAATCAGGCATTGTAAGAGCTGATAATCGCTTACCTGCCTATAAAACCTTATGGCGTTCAGTTTATTCTCAAGAGAAGAAACAGTGAACAAAACACAGAGGAAAATGCATTTAAGAGGGATGCCAGCATGGAGCCCAAGGACACTCCCGAAAAGCATTGCTGTGCTTCAGTCACTCGCGTTTTGTTGTACCTGTAAACAGATGAAATATGTCTAATGATGCACTACTTTACTGTTTGTGCAAAACCAGTATTTCAGCAACTGGCAGACACAAACCGAGCAAAAAGTATCAATATACCTCTGACAGAAGCGTTCCTCTACCCAAAGGGCATTTTATTGGTCCCAGGCATTAGAATATGGTCAAGCAGTAAGGGGCTGTGAGTACGGTACTAACCCCTCCAACTTTTGCATGTATTGAGTAGGTTTTCAACAAGATCCGATTTAGCCTCCCAATCTGCCTGCCTGTCTGTCAGCTTAGCAGGTCTGTGTATGTCTTTTTCTTTTGCAGCTGATCACGGACTGCAACTGTCTCCTCGATGCAGTGAAGCTGTCTCTCCACTACAGCTTCTCCTGCGGGACCATGAGATAAATGCTCTTCTCCCAAACTCCTGGTCCCTATTTATTTCCTCCTGCTGGATAACTTTTATATCTATGTCTTAGGATGCACAGGCTTCCCCAAACTCAGACTGTATCTTTTAATCACTCTGAAATTGCGGGAAGCCTGTAGTACCACCAGATATGAAGATATATATGCTGTTGATTTTACCAGCACAGAGCAGCACAGTTTTCCTCTATTCAGAAGCACATATTCAGCTGAAGCTTTAAGGAGTCTTTAGACAAGCAGAATGAGACAAATAAACTTGTCGTCAGTGTGTTCCATGTATGGCTTCCATGTACACTAGGTGCTCTAGAAACCAAAAGTATGTGTTGACTTTGTTTTCCTATGAAGGAAGATCGTTCTGAAAACACACTGTTATGAAGATGGGGGTTTTCTTGAATTTACATTCAAACCAGAAAATGCCACTTATTTACTGAATCACCTATGCTACTTCCTACAACTCATTATACTGCTCATTCTTAATTTTAACTCCTTGCCTTGCAGTTTTGTAACTGCGGTGTGTGAACTTGTATGGCTACAATTAGAATCATTCTAACAACGTTCCACAATCAAGGAACAAACCATTTTTTCAGAAAATATCATCGTAAACTGTCAGGAACTCTTGGAAATAAAACTTCCTATTTCTTGTCATTAGAGGTGACTACCATTCTGGGTTGTTTTTGTTTTCTTCACAACATAAAAATGAACTAACCCTAAGCCCTCATTCTAAGCACTGTTGCTGAAATGTATGGAAAACAATAGTGTTTACAGAGTAATAGTGCCTTTAAATAGCACATGTAACACAATTACTTTAGAATTAGTTATGTCAAATATAAGGAAGAAATCATGTTTTTATTAAACCACCTAAGGTGAGTCCAGCTACAGTGCATGTGTGTGTATATATATATCTTTTTTTAAAAAATATATATATTTATATAAATATGGACTTTCCTCCTAGGCTTCTTCCGTAATGAATGAACAGAAGCAAGCACTTTTAGAACGTGATTCTTCTGATCTATTTTCCGCTTCAAGATGAGATGATTCATGCATTATAAATGCTGATTTCTCCCCTAGAAGTGGTATATATTTTCTCCATATTACAAAAATAAAGATGACATATTCAATTGCAGATGTCTTCATTTTGACCATGTAGTGCTAAATAGACTTCTATTCCCTCATGCAGCAAAACCTGAAAAAAACGTATTCCTATAGCCGTGAATGCAAATTTATAGTATCCACAAGTGTTGCCAGGTTTGCCAATCTTTTAGCATGAATATGAGCTCAATTTGAGTGTAAAGTCACTTATTTTATAGTCTGAATGCGAATGACACTCTCCTGACAAATCTGTCTCCCTCCACGGATGCTAAGCCCATCAGAAAACTTTATTGAACTGATACATCTGGCCCTGCGTAGCTTGAGAAAAGCAGCAAATACAAGCTGGTTAGAAGTACTAAATAAAAGCCCATTTGATTGATTATTATTGATTGTTGAGATATATCTGAAGAATTATCTTCTCTTAAACAAGAAACTGATCAATACTAGCAGACAAATTAAACAAGGATAACTCTAGGAGGACTTTGAAGATGGTAAAAAAAAAAATGTTAGACAGACATGTCTGGAAGAAATGTGGCTCTTCCACAATAAAAAGAACAACTTTAACAGAAATAGCCATGTTTGTGAAGTGCTGTGCTCGCTCTTGATTATAAAGGCACCGATGATATGAGAATGAATGTCTTGGCTGAGTTCAATAATAAAAGATCCTTGCATTAGCTTGGGTGGACAAGTTCTAGCAAGGTTCACTTTCTCGGTTAATTTTCAAAACTTCAGGAGAGTTTCAGCCACATTTTCAATTGATCATTGTTATGCTATTGAAATCAATGACTTGTCACCTGTTGCTTGCCAGTGATACATTACTTTTTCTCCATCTCAGTAAAAAGGTTTGATTTCTTCTTGTTCAAAATCACTTCAGAAAGGCTATGTAATTTATCTGGTTTTATTACTTAAGCATTTTTCCTCTTTTCTTTGGAAAAGCCATACTGGAAAAAATTCTCTCCTCTCAAAGTGATCCTTCACACCCATCTATAAATGTGTTCCAGTCTTAGGACATGTTTTATATGGAGGCCTTTTTTAACTGGAGCATCTATCACGCACTAGAATAAAAATCAAAGAGCATGGGGGTAAACAATGAATAAAACTGTAAAGGACTCATACGCAAACTAATGGAAAGAGGTGGGAATATCAAGATGATAGGGGTCTGGAGCTGAAAGTCAACAACCGCTTGAGTTGCTCGTTCTTAACCTTTAACATCTATGTCTATTTTTTTTCCTGTTCTTGAAAAACTTCCGCAGCATAACATATCAAAAAGGCATTTTACATTACTTGTGTTATAAATTTAGTCCCGACCTTGCTTTTTTACTCAGGATGCCTGTATTGCTAAAGTGAAACAAATGAAGTGCACCCCAGCACCCGTCAAATTCTGCTTTGATTGTCAGGCATAGGCTCAATTATTATTGAAATGGGTTTAGTTATTAGAAAACAGCACATAGGATTTACACCTTTTTTTCCCACTCCTACAGAATTCTCCAACTTATATTGAAGATTAAGGATATGCAAATATCAAAATGTCCCCTCAGAAATGCTTTCCATGTAATTTATTTACATAGCACTGATAAACTAATGCTGAAAGTCATTTGAACATTCATTAATATTGTATTCTGCAGTGGTGGTGGTGTTGTATTTACTCATTAAAGGAAATGTGGTGCCAGATCTGTAATTCTAGAGATAATAGTCTTTTGTCTCGATACATCCACATTACCAGCTATAGTATTCCATTTCTCTGGGCCAACAGCTCAGCTGTAAGAGTTGTTTTTCTGACCAGTTATTTTTCCTTTAATCTCAGCCAGAACTTCCCAAAGTTAGAATAGTTGTTTTAAGATAGTCAGATCATGTGAATATGAATAAAGGTCTCTTAGCCAGTCTACCTAGATCAGCCCGCCGGTAGTTTTTTGATGTGTTTTAGCTATTAAACTCGGTAATACCAGTCACTGTGTTCTCTCTGAGTTACTTTCTCCCAAGCAGTCTTTGTTTTGTTAGCTCATTTTTGCTACCTTATGTTAGCAGCCAAAAGGCTGTTGTACAACCCTAAAGAAAACGTGATCAAGGAGACAACCTGTAAATTTACTCTAGTCTACAATAATCAAATACTGAAAATCCTTACTCTTCATCAAAAATATATAACAATATTCTAATAGGACTCCAAGGGGCCAGAGTCCTCTGTTGAAGTAAGTATGGAAATCCTTCCTTTAAATGGTCTCTTCTGCTCATATTTCACTTTTTTAGACATTTTTCAGTTTATTGGAATTGGAAACATTGAAGTCAAGTAGAAATAGGGGGAAAAGACCCATATGTATTTACTGTAGTGACCAGAAATATTTTTCCCCGTAGATATTTATACTTAATAAATAAAAACTTTTGCAGCCCTCTCTAAAAGGCACGGAACTTTACCTTCTTTTCAACAGTTCAATGAACCGCAGCAGAATTCAAAATTAGGTTAAATATCTCTGGTTTTCCTTTTGTTTTATTTAAAGATGCTACTTGTTAGGTGAATGAAATTGGTGAAAGTCTCTCCTTAGACTTTACTAGGAGTAAACCAAGCTGGGCACATGTCTAATTTCAAGACGGACTTGCAGAATACCCCAGTGAGGAAAACATCTGTGTTCCCAGTAACTCTTTGCTCTATTCAGAAGCCCAAAGAGAGCGGACTGGATCACTGTGGGATTCCTTATACTTTTGGAGAAGACAAAATGCAGCATATACTTTATCAAGATTATTTGGACTTCTAATGGTTTGAAACGGTAATATACTAAGCATTTGCAACAGATTTCTTTCCCCATTCCAAGAGAAAGTCAGGAGTACATTCCTTCTGCTCTGATCTGTTTTCATAAAAATGTCTTAAAGTACATAAAAAATCTGTTATACAGAGGAGTTACTACCTTAATCGGTATTTGGCTAATTAAGGATACCACAAAGCTTGTCGGAGCATTAGTCACAATCTAGCCAAATATAAATGTTTGAAATAATTGGCCTGCATTAGGGGCCGTGTGAGATTTCTAAAGATACTGCACTGTGCTAAGTCATGCTTTTGCTAAATATTCCCCCTGTATTCAATGCAGACAAGGTTGCTTCAGTGTCAAGTCAGACTGTGCTCCCACTCACTGCTTCCTTAGGTATTTACTCCTACTGGTAATTTTTGTTGGTTTCTGATTTATTCTTCTTTATTTTAATGTCAGGAAGCAATCAGCACTGTCTTTGCTGTCAGAAGATTCCATTTGTATATGAATTCTTTAATTTCATAAGTTTGATTTATGACTTGCTTTTGAACCTATTCATTTCATCTTGTAATAACTGTGAATTTGAGATAGAGCGGTACTAATTTGTCATCTTTTGCTACACGAAGTTTTCTCCTCCGCAGTTCCCTTTCATTCATTGCGGAATGCACAGCCTATAGACCAAACCTGACTGTCCACTCTGCCAGCTAATGACACTAAGGAATAGATCTAATATCTGTGTGTGCAAATAAGTCTTCATCATAATGGACATACTGGACAACCTTACAGGGAATTCCTAAACTGGAAGAAATATAAAGACACTTTTAAGAAGCCATGTGCTTGCTGAGGGCACCATTTGCCAATTTTGCTCAGCTGCGCAAACACCCAACATTTCTCAGAAGGATAGTGAGAAAAAATTCACCTTAAAATCCGTGAATAATTCTGTGTGTGTGTAAATACCTTTAATGTCCAAATGTACTCAGACTGTTTGAAAAAACGTTAAAAATCTGGTCACCCGAAAGTCTTTTCCAACATAACTGGGGAAATCAATTACTAAAAAATAGTGAATACAAAAATCATCTTTTGCGTACCCCCCATTATTATATCAGAATGCAAACATAGTTAAAAGGAGGTAGGTGATTAGTTCCATTAAAAAGAAACCTGAATCTCTAGGCTGTGAATTAAAATACTGTTTATATCCTTATGATTGGCTGTAGAAGAAGAATTATCTTTCTAAACTCAAATTCTTTCAAGAGTATGTTCTGTTGAGTTAACCTCTGTCTTCTTTAGCAGCCCTAAGTAAATTTACTGCATGATGTATTTTTTGATTACTTATTTGGATAGGCTCATTATGAGGCCTGTTACTTAGATAATAACAAGATACTATGTTTAGTCATAGCAATACATGAGAGAAACTGTAAGATATACCAACCCAGAGCTAGCTAGGCTCGTATTGGCTTCAATTCATTCAATTCAGTAAGGATTTGGAGCAATGGTTTTGGAGCAAGGTAGGTTTTGGCATTAATGAAATTAATAATAATATTTAAAAAAAAAAAAAAAGTTATTGAGATGCCCTTATCTTGTCCCAGGAAAGATTTTTGCTCATGTGTTGACTTAAGAAGTTGTTTTAGTTTGGCTTGTGGACTTAAGTAATCAGCTATACGGCACGGGGTGGAGGTAGTAAAGGATTGACAAGAAAAAGATGAGCAATGAAATGTAAAAATCAGGGAGAGAAGGATATGAAGGGAAGCAGAAAGTGAGAAACTTTCCAGGGCAGAATGCAAGAGGAAATAGATTAAAAGTAAAGAAATTATCTTATCTATCTTTTAAAGATTTTGTGGGAGAAAAATGTAGTGTAACTGAAAGGTATTGAAATTGAAAGGGCTTTTTTATTAGGATGGTCATAAGCAATTCTGCAGCCCTGGAAACAAATCTTTCCTTATGGACTCTGAACACCTTTCCACAGCTCTTCTTCAGTTAAAAATCCTCTTTAGTAGCAAGTAGCACAGACCACAACAGGGTCTGAAACCAGGATACAGGCAAACGGTTGTTCGTGCTCCTTCCCGGTCCCAGCTTTCAATGTTTCAAAAGCTTCTACACCTGATAAAGAACTGGTGGAACTGACTAAAAGTTTTAAAAGTTATTAAAGCTATACAATCATCTGGAAAAGTAAAACAAAACAAACAAAATGAAAAAGAGAAATATTGTTTCATTGATCTAAAAATTAGATATAATTATTGATATTCTATACCTTTATACTCTGCTATGGATCCTTTTATAGATACAGAAGTCCTTGAGAAAGCTTTGCATAGCAAGCAGATATGCAATTGAGGGAAAACAGTCTGGTACCATAGCAGCTTCTTATTGACCCTTTTACTGAATATAAGAATCTCAGAAGTACTGTATAATTTAATGGTATTTTACAGAATTATAAAGTGGACAGAGGAAGTGATATGTCAAACTGCTTGTCATATTTAGTTGGAAATACTACACATTCTGTTTCTGAAAAGCAGTTTTCATTTTTGTTGTATTAAGGGCGTCTTTGCCCCTTTTGAAAGCCAGCAAATATAAGAAAACGAAAAGGTATTTCTTTTCAGCTTTCCGGCTCTGTTCCAGATTCCTCCTTCACTTGGTGCAGACAATAAGCATCTTCCCTACAACTGCTCAGAAACCGGATTGTGAAGGTCGCAGGCTTCTCGCTGAGTTCTTCTTGCACCCCAACAGGACTGTGGGGGAGCCTGTTAATACAGCTGCAGCCATGGCTGGAAGAGGTAGTGCAGTGTGAAAACAGACCGAAAGCAGAGTAGGAAAACTACTCAGAGCAGCTTGTCTTTAAAACCATGCTGAGATCATTCTGGAACGGTCTTGTCAGAACGCTTTGTACATCTTTTAATGTGCACCCTCATAATCATGCCGATGCAAAACTCTGCACTTGAAAAGCATGAAACTCTCTGGTTCTGTATTCAATAACCACGCACTGTTGTCCAACCGCTGCTGAAAGACAAACCTTTGAAAAAAAACAACAAATGGTCTTCCAATGACTGACTTCTACTAAAGAGTTCAGCACTTGATGGTGGCCTTCTCTGAAGCACGGCAAAATGTGTGGTTTGGGTCCCAGGTACTGCACGTTAGAAAAGCATTATGAACAGGGGCAGTTTAATGGGTATATGGTTTGTCGAGGTCTAACGCAGACGTGCTTACAGTTTTTAACTGAAATAAGCTTTTTAAGTTTTCCAGTTGCACCAGCGAAACCTCAGGGGAGCAAAAAAGCTTGTGTGTGTTTGGACAGAATTTTCCGCAAGGTAAGGGAACAAGGCTGATGGGATCTGACAGCGCCCGGTGGGGACGGGGAAAATTCACAGGCAGAAGTAGAATCTGAAGTTTAGTCACAGCATAAACAAAGACTCTGTCTTAAATCGTCTATCCGTCTTTGACTGTGACAGGTCCCTGGAGATGCTTCCCTTCACCTTTGTTAATCACATGCAAAGGATTGGAGTCAGACAAGCAGATAACTGATCTTTGTTGGCCACAAGCTAATGCCTTCAAGGTCTGTGCCGTGGTTGCTTCTCCAGCAAATCTGTTAAGCTTATTCTCAGATCCCCTTTATTGGCATTTAGTTCATTGCTACTATCTGTCGGATTATCCATTATTTTTTTTCCAGTTAAGGCAATCATTAACACTCTGTGTTGGGTGTGAAGGGCATTAGGATATTTTTACAGCTTGCACATTCCGGACATCTGGACAATGCTAACTGCAAATGGTCTGGGTGCAGATAGGGATTTCTTTTTCCTGTTTTAGATTTTTTTCATTTTTAATTAGGGTCACGTATCTTATGCATGTCTTGTAAACATTATAGGAAGGCTTCCTATCTGTGCCAGTACTACTGGATCAGGACCACAGTAAAGGAGGGTTTAATGCTGAGGAGTATCTAACGTGCCAAACAGCAACAAGGGAAATAGATTCTGACTCTTTCCCGAGGGTTGGCTGGTCTCTCCCCGGGTCTGGCAAGCAGTCTTCCCAGAGCAGATTGCAGAGTTCTCTGCGAAAGATATTAGGGGCTGATCTTGTTTCACCATTGCCTAAGCTTTCACTTTCATCATTGAGTATGAATAAGAAAAGGAGACAGGAAGGATAAGAACTAATTTGGGAGAGAGGAGAGACTGCAACAAGAGCAGTGCGGGAAAAATGCAAGTAAGACTTCTTACTGAAATCCTCAATCTTGTGAAGGGTGATGCTTGTCTGCGTAGTGTCAGTACGTAGCGCTTGAATCTATTCTGCTGAGGAGTCAAGTATCAGGTCTGGTTTACTTTTCATGAGCGCACGTTAAGATGGTGCAGACGCGTGCCGTAAGAATATTAGGTCAGTATATGAAAGAATCTGAATTTTTTGACAACACAGAATACAAACTTTGTGCTGGATCTTTAATTTTTTGGGTTTTTTTATTCTATAGGACCAATTCCCTTTTCCTGCACCCTCCTTTCTTGACAGCAGTGTTTGTAAGGTACGTTGATCTTCTGCTTCCTTTAACTCACTGAGAGGTGACAAATAGGGTAACTCCAGGGAAGACCTAATTTAATGACCACATTAGTGTAGAGTCTTCAGCTCAGTGTAACAGTATAATTCCTTGTCTTTTTTTTTTTTTTTAACCTTCCCAAAGTACAAAATTGTAGATGGTAAGGCATATGCAAGGCTTGTCTCTGGAGCTCCCAGGAGGTGGGCTATCCATAGGGCACAGGATCCATAAGGAGGTTTGCCCGAACCCCTGCCTGAGCATCCCTGCTGCTGCATGACTGTGCGGCGGCCAGGTACCAGCCTCTTGCCAGCGTCAGCGGGCAGCAGCAGGGAGGCCACGAGGCTGCAAAAGCAGCAGGGAAGGGGGTGCAGAGGATATTTGTGCTCGGTGTGCAGGCCTGAGAAGGTCTGCCTGTGCTTGGGGTTGTTCTGACTTGGGTTTAACAGATTCATGGATTTGGTGTTCTGTCGCTGGGGAGAAAGCTGCTATCCTCGCTGACAGATCTTCAGTCAGAACAGCAGTTCGCTCTCCTTGACTCCTATTTCACAATATGATTCGAGAAAACGTTTAAGTGCCTTAATGAGGACAATATGATCCCAATGGAACTAATACGCAAATCATTTTTTTAAGTACCTTGCTGAATCAGATTCTCAAGTCTTATTTATAACCATATTGGTAGAACCACACTTTTCCTACTGCTAACCACTTCCCCCCACCAAAGAGATTTCATTTGGGAACAACTAATGTTTTCCCGGTAACCTGCAGGGTACTCCAGTCGAACATTTCTCCGCTTAGTAAATATGTGAGTCAGTTGCTAAGAAGAGTAATGAATCCTTAAGTGTACATAAGAATGATTTATGACATAATGTGAATTTACAGCCCATTACGGGAAATAATTACATTCCACTAATTAGAAAATTTAATAGTCACTCCAGCCTAGGAAACAGCAGTATAAGCAAGCAGATTTGTAGTCATGCACTCAAAAATGTGAACTACACGAGAAGCAGTTAGCTGAAAATCAGTTTGCCATTTAACCCCAGCTCAATTCAGACATCTAATTCATGACAAAGTTGTTATTGAATTAATTTTTTTCCACAGTCAACTATCTAAAAACTTGGAGAAATTGGGATCATTAAAGAGACTGACTAGAAGTATATTAAGAAACTTGCTTCATCAGTCTTTGAATCTACCATGTTTCCGAAAGAGTTCTTCAGGAGGAAACCCAAGACTTTTACCCATAGTGTGGGTGGGGTTTGTAACAGGTACGTATCATAATATACCTCATCCCATGGGTGCAAAAACTCTCCTTTGTCACATATTGTTGCTCACCCTGGGCAAACAGTGTAGTACTTGGTCCTTCCCTTTGAACTGTATGGATGATTGGTAACTGTCAGAATCAGTTTTGTAAATGTAGAGAATAAAGCCCAACATGTCTGCTCTGAAATTTTCAGCTGAAAAGTAGACAGTCTTTGTTTTATTCTTTGATACCCAATTCATCTGTCAGGCTTTTGAGAAGGCTGCACACAGCGGTGTGGTCTGCAGTCTCTACGTGTGAGATATGGAACCTAGGAGACAGATTTTATACTAGGATCTCTTTAATGAAAAAGAAAAATTGACAAGAACAATTTTGGTTTGATAGAATAGCATCTAATAGGAAGTGGAGCATGTTAATTGAAATAAAGATTTTGATCCAGCTTGCATTATATTTTAGGAACTGAATGTGATATAAAGAGAAAAGCTACCCATTACGTGGAGTGTTCTGTTTAACCTTCATAGCGGTTCTCGTGGTTTTTAAGAATAGCTGCTTGACAGATTATTTGTCCTGTGTTGGACTCAGGAAAGTAAAACCATCTTTCACTGACCAAAACTATTTGAACTTAAGATTCAGACGGCAAGAGCAGATTCTAAGCAAATTGTCAGTCAGTGAGCATATAATATAAGTGTGTGGCAAAACTGTTATTTTTGGGTGTATGTGTGTTCCAGAAGAGATGTTAAATGATAATACTTTCCAGAGCCGATGGATTTTCTTGGACAATAAGATAATTTCAAGAGCACAATCAGTTTACCAAGGGCTCATTTGAACACGACCGAAGCTTTTGTTTCCAGAACTTTACAAATTCACATCTGTGTGAAACCACAAAAGCAGCATTTGAGCTAGTACGGGATACTAGATTCTCCTCTCACATTCACAGGGTTGCAAATGATGCTCTTGATCTCATCAAGATATAGCAGAAAAGAAGTAGAATCTTTTTCATAAGTATAGAACACCAAAAATGGTTTTATGTATTTGAAGGTAAAAGCATTGTGTCAAAACATAAGTTCCTCAGCTAGTTTCATTGGGTTTGCAAACAGCTGATCTGGAATTAAGGTTTTTTCATTTTTCTGTCTCTTTTTAAAAATACTGCAAATATAAGATTTTACCAAACTTTTTTTTTTCCCCAGCTTAAACTGGAAAAGTAAAACCGACCTTATTCCAGAACAAAACCACATGTTCTTAAATGTCATTGGGCCTCACAGTTCTAGTTCTAGCCAAGCTGGTTGATCTCAGTGTCTTTCATGGAGGCTCATAGACTGTTGTCTCAAAGGCTGATAGCCTGCCCTAATCAAAATATTTACTGGCTTTTGGAAAAAAAAGGAGTATGCATCTATCACAGCATTATATTGGCGTTTGAATGTGAATCTAACATGCTGGATTTAGTTTACTCCATCTCCATTTGGAATCATATGATAAAGCAAGCTGAAGAAAGGTGCAGGTAGAATCCCCTTGATTCACTAAGAAAACAGTCAACAGAGATTTGAGGGTTTTTTTGGTTGGGTTTGTTTTTTTGATGCTGCTTCCTTGAACCATACAATGTGGGCAACATTATTTTTTTTTCTGTATCAGAAGGAAACGTGCTGTTACCAAGTTCTGTTCTGTTCATGTCTATAAACAGCTTCGATCTAATGTCAGAGGAACTGTGAAAGAGTGAAAGCAGCATCAGGTCCACAGTATATGTATGTGCTAATCTTCCCCCCACAGCCCAGTTGTCTTCTGCAGATCAGCATATTTGAGCTGGATTCAGCTCTCCCTCTCTCTCATCTGCAGCTTGCCTAACTTGCTTGCCATAAAATTATCTGTTAAGCAAGACTGCCCAAATTATCTACCTTTAATTTTCTGTTAGTTAATCGGATTCCATCAGGTCCTATGATTTACAGATCCTATATGAAAACTGCATTCATTTTCTTTTCTACCTGCTAATTCACATACAGATGAGGAAGCTGCACTTTTTCTTCTATGCAGTTTTGGAGCGGGCTATTTATTTAAAGGAGCCTTTCAAAAAATGGTAGAATTAAAAAATGATGCATAGAAACCAAGAGGATATTCAGTTATATGCTGGTACTTGAATTTCTGTTTTGGAAGTTAAAGTCCAAGGTTATCTTTTCTAATACATACACCTTCCCAGGCTTACAAACCAGGCTAACGTTGTGTGGTTTTACATCTGTTTACAGTCTGACTGCAGCATATTGAAATATGCTTGAATAAATATGTTCATAGTTATTCATTTAAATAAATACTTGCAAAACCTGGAGGTCAGATTCTGAGTTTTTCTAAGTAGCTAGGGTACAAATGAGTCTTGGTTTATACCATCTGGCCTGAGACCAGTGGCTCACAACTATTCAGCACTCAATATTCAGACTGCTTGTAATGACAAGCAGTCTAAGTGTTGTCTCTTGTGTCCTAAAAGGTGACCATCTCTTTAGATCAAGGTTTTTGGCATAAAAGGTTCAATAGGAAGACTGTTACAGTATTAGGTAGCCTTGGCAGTGACTTGCTTTCAAAACTGAAAAATGGCTTTTACTACAACTCCAGCAAAAGCTGCTTAGCTTAATGATTGATGCATACAGGTAACAGTTGCTAAATGATATTGTGAAGGACCATTCAAATTAGATGGCTGATATAGGAGTGTTGGCCTGAAATTTATGACTGACAGAAGATTGACTGACCAGCCTCCAACACCACCAGGATTTAAGTTCACGGTTCATCTCTAATTATCACTGCAGGGTGCTGTTAATGTTAGGCAACAGCCTTTCCACTCATGTTCCGTAGCCTTGGTACTGTCGGGTATGCTGGGTCTCGATCACATCCTATATCGTTAGAACTGCAGAGATCACATGCCTTAAAGATAATGTTGTTTTATTATTTTATAGATGGTGCTTCTCCCCAGCAAGGAGCTTCTCCTTAGGGCCTTGAACTTACTATTCACTTTAGCTTTACCTAGATTTTTACAGATCAGCAAATATGAAAACCGTAGGAAACCTCTGTGTGAGTTATAAAGGCGACGTATCCAGGAGGGAGCAGTGTAAAAGGGTGTCATACTTCAGAAAACTCAGGTTAGTGCAGCCTTCCCAACAGCAGTGCTGAGCAGAGACTACAGAAGTCATCTTCATTTTAGCATGCAAACTTTTGAGTGCTTGATATTGAACTCTCTGTATTCCTTTTAGTGCTCTGTGTAATAAACTCTACCTTTGGCAGATTGCACAATGTCTGTTATCAGTGTAGGCGTTGGACCATACCCACATCCATGCTTTTAGAAGACAGGCATTTGCAGCTAGCTTGTAAGCAAATAATAAGAGTTGATAGTATACTAGCATTCAGTAATACAGCAGCATATGCACATTATTATTATTCAAATATTATTTAGTTGTGCTTATGAGAATTCCTCTTATCTTTATATGATCTTATTCCTAAACCTCTACTGCAAATGTAATCACATCCACAGATCTTGAAGTACTATCATAAGATTTGCTACCAGCACACACTTCTAGTCAAGAATTATCTGACATTAATTCCATCTGTAAAAGTTCTCTATACTATTCTGTGGTGAGACTCAGAGCTATGGTGTCTGGAAGCAACTTGGATACACATATTTGTGCCGGCACGCACACACCACAAATAGAACCACCCAAGGTGTGTGTACATCGATCTGGGATTATAGAGTTAAATTAATTTGGACCACTGACTTAGCTGGTGTAGAGATCTCATTTTTCATTTAGCATTTATTAGAATGTGTAAGGATTTTGTTGTGTAAGACATCACTATAGTTACTTATTGTAAATTTGTTAGTGATTTCAGATCATCTTGCTACACTTTCCGAGATAATATTTGCTGAGAAAAAAAAAAGTCCTTAGCCTGTATCCTTAAGTAACCGAGGTAAAAATGAAGCATTGGTGGGGTAAAGGAAGGTAAAACTTGACCAAGAAAGGGATTGTAGAGGGGCTTGAAGTTAAGCTTCTCTTTTATTGCCCATAAAGTTGTTTACCCCAGGAACCATCCTGTAACCTCTCCTTATTTATTAAACAGTACATTATATATCTGAAAATATGCCATCTGCACAACTCCTGAGCAGATTTTCTTTTACCCTTTCCTGAGGTCACAAACTCAGCCAAACTGAACCTTCAGTAGATCCCAGAAAATTCATTCTTGGTGCTCATTCAACCTTACTTTAAGAATGGAAGTGAAATTATTAGCCAGGCAAGCAGCAGATGGTCAGTATAACTGCACTATACTGCTGCTAAAACGGGTCCAAGGGCTGTTTTCTTGTGGCTGGATTGATCCTGTCAAAATAACTGCAGATGTCCTGACCCCTCTGGCCCCCATGCAGTGTGTTATGTCCCTATGGCAGTATTTGTATATACATATATGTGTGTGTATGTGCTCGTTTCTTTTCGGTTTGGGGTGATGTTTTCATAGCACGAAGCAGGGCGGGCATCGCACGGCTCTGAGACACGCTGTGTGTGTGAGGGGAGCTGCCTTCCCTCCCTGTGCCACAAGAATCTGAGCAACTAATGGTATAAAACAGTTTCTGTAGGCAGTCTATGCACAACTGAGGGCTGCAAAGCTCTTTTTAAATGTACTAATGCACATAGCAGCTAACGATGAATAATGAGCTATTAGGCTAAACATTAATATGCTCATCACCACCTGATGAAATGCCTGATGGGGCTTTACCAGCCAATCGGTTGTCAATCAAATGGTGATGTGTTAGTCTCCTTTGCTTCTTAGACCGGGCTGATCCTCTTTTATTGCGGAATTAACATTGTCTGAGTCTCTGCTGGATTTTCTTATAGTTCTATACATTTTCATATAAGTATTTTTCCTCTCGAACTTTTGAGCTGTTCATGGCTCTTGTCTCAAAAATTAGACAGCTTGTGTTTTCATGTGTTTTGTCTTGCATAGCCTTCCATATGTACTTTTGCACACCTTAATAGCAGTTTCTCAGTAAAAGAGAGCCAGGATCGTGCGGCTCGCTTGGACGGCAGCACTCCCTGGATCACAGGCTCTGTGACACTGGCTGAAGCTCACAGAGGTGGGGGTACAAAGTGCTTTGGGACACTGCTGAAGCTGCACATGGTAAAGAGAGCTAACTTGGCACAGTCTTATCCCTACAACAGGAGCTCTCCCTAGTGTGTGCTGCTCCTCAGACCAGACCAGTGTGTTGTCTGAGCAAGGGCTGACTGGCATAGCCCAATCTGTGCCGAGGAGCGAGCACACCAGGGGTCCAGCAGCGCGGGTGATCGGCTGCTGCAGCATTGGGGATTGTCCTTGGCACCGTTTTCCTTACAAGTACAGAAAATCTGCCAAGGCAGAGGCTAGAGACTGCTGTATCTAGTCTTCTGGCTTCCTAAGATCTCCTATGGGTTTCTTTGGTCAGTGTACGCTTTGATTCAGCTGGTGATTTCCTTGCGCTAGAGGAGGAAATCTGATGGAAAGCACCTCAAGGTCAGCATATTGCAGGCGTTTAAAACTGTTCTGTTTGGGAGAAGCCAGCTATTTCTCTTGCAAATGGAAGTCTTTATTCTCCAGGATGTGGTATTGAATTGCAATCCCATACTGCAACATCTGGCTTTTAATCGGTTAGAAAGAAATTTTTTTATTTTCCACTGAGACTGATATTTACTTATATTTGGGAAATGTTAACTTGTGTGCTGTAAAAACTTTAATTGGATTATTACTTCATAACATTTTCAAATTCCTCCCTTTGTTAGCTGAATCATTCCTACCCCACACCATTTTGTTCAGCTATCCTTTCCCCTGCCTCAGATACCTTACCCTTGCAACCTGAAACGTATGTATCCGAGCTATCGATTATCTCAAAAATCTGTTATTACTAGGAGGGTCTCCACAGCATTACAGCTGAAGTTGACAAGCAGATGATGGATTGTTCTCATTAAATGCTATTTCAAACGGTGTCCCAAACTTTCAGGGGTTAAAATTAGGATACTGAGTTGGAAGAATGGAAGACTGGAAAGATTAAAGCTTGCCATGGCCCAGAACTACGCTCCAGGTAATGATTAAATCATGGATTCTTCACTAATGTTTATGAACGTGTTGGGGCTCCTTGCTTTTGAGTGCTCTGGTAAAGGAAAACCTCAGATCACTTTACTGTTCTATAAACTGTTTTTCACATATAATAGCATAGATGAATCTTCTAGGCAGGTTAAAACTTGCAAGGGCAAACGAACCCTATTCCCTGTTGTTATGTATTAACTGCTCTAAATTTCCTTACTAGTTGGGTACCTTTATGTTACGTTGGAGTTTTAGTGTAAATATATTCTAAATGATTAACAGCACCTCGGTCAGGAAACTTAAATAATTGTTTTGATAGAAAAGAAAAAAAAATGGTTCTAACACTGAATGTAGTTTTGAGGAATTAACTGGTATTTTCCAAAATCTTTTTTTCACAATGGAAAGTGAGTTACAAATTATATCCCCATGAATCTGCCCAAACAAGCATAATGCCTTGACACGCTCTGGTAGCTCATGGGAGATGAAATCTGGCTGGAGATCCCAGCTCCCTGGGGAGCCCTTGTATGTGGGGCACTTAAATTATAACTAATGATGCACAGCAGTGCCAGGAATTGGATCATGCTAATGTCAAGTAGCCTGGTTTTGACTGAAAAATGTCAGCATTACATCTGGCGTCAGTTGTTTGGGTTTTTTTTCAGCTGATAACCTGAGGGCTTTGAAAGGGCTTGAACATTTTAAATTTTGTTTTATTCTGCCACTGTGATCTGGTATCACTTCTGTGCATAGCGTTGCTGCACTGCTCTTGAGGTATTTTTCTAAACCACTGTAGCTGGACTGCAAACAGAGTAAGCTTTAATGAAAGTTTATTTAAGACACAATGCCAAAAGACGAAAAGAAAAAATGCAATTTTCTCTCAGTCTTTTAAAGGAAATCCGCTAACTGGGACTTTCGTCCTTCCCAATTTACTGCTCGGTTTAGATCTCTGTAAATCATTATAGGCCAGTTCTGTTTCAAAAAACAGACACTCGCTGCCACTTGCTAGCTGAAGGGGCAAATCAGGCTACTGATGTGGAACAAGAGAGTCTGTGTGCTCTGTGTGTTATGAACTACACATTTACAGTGACACACGCCATAGTCCAGGATAGAAAAAACCCTGTAAATGGACGGGTTCTGCCAAGGCATGTGATGTTTCAGTGAATGGATGACCATCTGCACACAGGGCACCGTCTGTGCTGGGAGAACACCTGGGTCAAGGTGGAATGTGATCGAGCCGCGCTCGGTAGCTTAAACTGTGCAAAGATTTTCAGATTCAGTCACTGGCTGATGTTTCCCCCCGTGTGGGTATAAACACATCCTGGTATTCCGGCTAATGGAGGGATTGACAGCTCTGTGTTTAGAATCCAGTAAAATCTCTCTCTTTATCCTCTTGAATACACCTCGTGAAAGATTCTTCATCTGTGCTCCATTACCTGCCAGGCAAGATACTGTGACATTCCCTCTTTTTCCCTTGAGGTATGTTTTCCTCTTAAAAGGACATCAGGGAAAGGGGTTTCAGCGCTGTGCTTTAAAATGCCACACTTCATAAAGGCATTATGCTTTGATAATCTTCTTCCCAACACCTTTTTCAACTGAATGGTGCATCAGGCTCCTGCCAGAAAGCCCCTCTTCATCACCAGGCGTGCCGTCCCTCAGCAGGCAGTCCAGCCGTGACACGGAGGAAATAACAGCTTGCCACCTATTCAGAGGTAGAGTCACCTTGGAGGATCTGTGCTACCTTTATTTTTCTCCCTTGAAAATACTGCCTAGTGTACATAAGCCTATTATAGATTTTCTTTTTTTTCTGAATGACTAGCAAGCTGCAATTTGGTTTCGCTTACAATGCTGTCAAAAAATGGAAACACTTTGGATGCAAATCCTAACCTTAAACTGACTTGAAACAAGATGAAACAGTGCAAAAGACCAGAAAACAAACAGAAAAGACGTATTTTGGGTTTGCTTGAAAGGTGACTGTCCTATAGCTATATGTGATAAAGTCTTAGTGTATTTAGTCAGGGTAGTTATATATTAGTAAACGCTAACTTACATTTACTTAGTAGATTTATTCCTTTCTACTTCTGATTTGTATCAAACTTTAACTGAAACTTTGACTTTATTCAGGAAAGCCTAAATATACAGGTTTAAATTTGCAATTCAAGCCTACAATTTAACAAGAGTCTGACCTTTATGTAGGCGTCATATTGCTAAAAAAAAGCAGAAAAAAAAAGAGCTTATTCTAAAAAAGGAAAATGTTATTTTTAATTAATGAGTTATCATTCCAGGCTCCAAATTATGCTGGATTATGAGACTACTAGAACTCGCTCCTCATAGCATATGAGGAAAAGAGTTTTCCCAGTTTTTCACTTCGTCAGACAATTCTCTACTTTAAATTACTCTGTGAACTAGGATACTTTAATGACATGGGGAAAAAAAAAATCTATTTTCAAAGCAAGTGTGTCCGCAAAGAAACTATGGTTGTAAAGTACTGGTTTAACTTCGAACTGTTTAAACTACCTACTCCTATTAGAAACCACAGTTTCTAGTAATTTACTGGTTAAAAAATCTTTATAGGTCAACAGATATAAGAATTATTTTACTTAAATATTAGAAAATATAATGAGCAATAATTAAGGTAGCAAAGAATTTATTGGTTTTTAAATTATGCTGATACTTTTATCTGAAGTAAAAGAAATAATTTTGTTTAAATCAAAATCAATTGAAGTATTAAATAAGCATTTTTATATTAAAGTTAAAAGTTTCCTTAACAAAGCTTTCTTCAGAAATAGATTTTACATTGTATCTCACATATCATTATTGTACCTTTACATGTGCACTGTCTCCCAGAAGCTTCATTATTTTCAGCCCAGAGGCATCACCTTTTGAAGAATGTGGATAAACACCTTCCCCCCGTGAAGAAATAAGTTGATTTAAAAGAAACACCTAAACAACCAGAAGCCTACAACTGTTTAAATCTAATCTACATGGAGATTAAGGTACACAAACACCGTCTGAGAGGTGGTAAAGCTTTTATTCTGAATTCATATGCACATTAACACAGTAATAATAATAATAATAATAACGGATTAGCATTGTATAATGAAGTAGCAGCACTTTGCAGTGCGACACTACGATAGCCTCTGTAGTGACTGATTGCTATGGTTACTCAGGATGGTGTGTGCCGTCGGCACGCTGGAGAGGTTATGACAATAAAGCAAGAAGTGGTAGGAATCGGCGAACTCTTCACTCTGATCAGTGTAATGGCTCCCCAGCGGGCAATGTGCACTAGGAAAAAACTCAAAGCACTCTGAAAACTAGTTAGTATGAACACACTGCTACCTTTCCCCCAAGGTTAATAATTCATCTGTATACATATGAAGTACCAGAAGGCCCTAATCTATGCTAAACCAAGCAATTTCACTTTATATCTTCTTTTCTTTCTAGGAAAACCTCCTGATAAAAGCATACCAGCTAAACCGCAGGCTACATGCTTTTCTCACTTGAGTCGCTGCAGTGAGACAGGGAAGAATAAAAAATCCTGGAGGACTTCCTTGAAGGAGAAAAATATTTAAAATAAAAATGACAGTCAGAGAAGCAAAGTTTATGAAAAAAGAACAAACTTTGCCACCACTGACCGCACAACTTCTGCAGTTCACGGGAACAGTGTAGGACCTTTCTGAGCTCTTCTGAAAGCTTAATGTTGCAGCTCCTTTTGTAACTAAGGTAAAGTCAAAAGAGGTCATAGATGTGCTAAGAAAACTCACTTGCATAAATTCTGCAGCTTTTATCTAGTGGCATCCCTTTCATCATTTTAGCCTCATTGTCCCCGAGACCTGCAGGACACAGGACAACGAGTAAGCTCAAAATAAATGGAAAAATCCAATGCCCTCAACCTTAAATATTCAAAGATCATGACTTGTCTCTCTCCCCCTATGCTCTCTGCCTAATGCAAATTAATTGTTATTTTTGTTTTTGTTTTTTTTTTTTTTTGTAGCTAAATGTGTGGATCCCTATATTTGTTTTCACGGCAACGTGGTTCCAAAATATTCTCAGTTCATTGACCTGGAAATATTTTTTTTATTAAGTAATGCCAGCAGAGATCCTCACAAGCATGTGAGATGCAATAAATTTCAGCAGACACGGAATAATCTAACTGTGAGACTTTGCCACATTATTCCTGGAGTGACTTCTACATATCCCCTACAGTATCCTCAAACACCAAAGGACTTGCCTTGCTTTTATTTTTCCTTTTAAGTTGTAAACATCAGGTCAAATGATCCTTATGCTGAATTATGTTTGCCTTTTCCCATTTATGATGCACATGTGTGTTTGTGAGGTGAAATCAAAGCAGGGACAGCCATGCCTTGGGATAGCGGGATGCTGGGGCCCAGTCCCTTGGCTAGTTGCTGTTCAGCCTTAGGAAGGACTTTGCAAGAAAGAAGCTACTTTTACCGAGAAGTTTTAAAGCAGAAGACTGAGCCAGCTAAGCTCAGAAGGGCATGGTAACAACAGCAGCAGTACTAAAGGTGCTTAGCACAAATTCCTGTTTCTCCCTCATCCGTTAGGTTTCCCTAGCCCCAGCAGCAAACAGGCAGTAGGCAGAGAATTATATATCCTTGCAAAAAAAAAAAAATCCCATAGACCAGGAAAAACATTTAGAATGAACCAGGGAAAAGAACAATCTCATTATTGATCAAAAACATTACTTCTCCTATAATGAATGTTGTGTACATTTTTGTCAGGCTCTTGTTATATTTTGTTAGTACTGATCTCGAGTGTATCAGAAATGGAGCACTTTTTATTTTTCTTAAAAAACTGTGAGTTTTAAAACTACCAAAATTTTGGTTTAAAGCAATCCAAATGGAACAATTTATTTTCAAAGCTAAAGCAGGTTGGGCAGTATTCTCACGCAGAACCCACATTTCTTGAAGCTAGAGCGCGGTAAATCAAGTAGTAAAACCCACAGAAAAAGGTAGTACGCTGCTGAGAATCAAAAGATGTGGTTTGGAGTCTCCTATAAATCATCAGGACAGCTACTTCAACTTTGTTAGTGCTGAAGTTATGAATTATAATAAATGCACCAACAGTATAATAAAATCCCACACGGAGAATGGCCTCTTTCAACACCAATAACCAGAGAGATTCAGTTTTCATAAGCAGATGTTGGAAACTCTATAAATATTTTTGGCTGTATCTCACAAGGAAGCAGTCCACGTTTGCTGACACAATCATTCAAGATGCCTTTCTTAGAAATTAATGTCAGAGTTACATTCGCCGAATTATAAAAATCCTGAGATCAGAAATAAGCCATAGAAATGAGAATAGCGTAAATGTCTCTTAAGCTGTTTTTCTTCAAAAATGAGTCTTTTCTTCTGAGAAGTACACTGCAGTTTATAAAGGTAACAAATTCAGGCTAAAGGACTGACTTAAATCTGCAATGTCCTTTCTTTTCCTATTACTAAAGCCTATAATGCAGTAACTTCTTTTCTAGTTAGGTATTGTCACTCATCTTATTTCATGTCACTCATCACAGCTGCACTCATTCTGCAGTAGAATCAGAAATGCACACAACTTTTATGCCCGAATTGGAAATCAGGGTCAACCACCTCTGTTCATGTTCAGTTACAAATTCAAAAGTAAAGAAAATTTACAATCTGCTGGGCAGAATTCAGCAGAGCTGCAGCTGAGCATTCCATCACCTCCTTTCATCTCTAAAGAAATTTTATGGCTTGAAGGCTCCTTCCTCGCTGCAGGTCGCTTCTGAAGCAGCAAGCTTCATTTCTAGTTCTGGGGGCTTCTCTGTCGCTAGGAATTCCCATTCAAATGTTTCTGCTTTCACAAGCCCATCTCTCTTCCGTTCCCTGAGTTTTGATCAAATGTTACAAAAGGCATAGGGTTATCGCTCTTTAACTTCTAGATTTTGTAACGTGAGATACTGGTTCATATATCCTCAAAAGCATCAAATGCAACGCTCCATGCAATGGTTTTAAGGGACTGGAAGTACGAGGAAAACAGGCAGCTGTGCAATGTCTTGATGAAACTCTGGGGAGGTCCACTCTGTTTCCATTAAAACATGTCTGTAGTGGCTGGGCTAATTACCTCTTACATGTAAAACTGTCTAATTTCAGTTTGAAAAGACCTTCTGTGGAGGCCTACCAAACCAGAACTGCTTCTTGACTTGGTGGGAGACGTGCGGCAAGACAAGGCTGTCTGCTAATGTTGAAAGCTCAGTAGCGAAGGGGAGGGATTTCTTCAGACAGAACAAGAGGTTGTAAATAGAAAAATGGCACTCCTTTAAAGGAGGAGTGAACTGAACGCAGGAAAAGATCCATGGCAAAGAGATTTATTATGCTGCGGAGCGGTTTGCTGGGGCAAGTTGTGAAACCCCCAATTTTTTAGCACAAGTTGAAGCATAGCGAACAAAAGATATATTGCATGGAAAAGTCTTGCTCTGACAGGAAGATAAAACAGATGGACTGATAGATCTTTACAATTGCAAATCTATGATTCTCTGACATGGAGGTCCCTGTTGCTTAATTAGTTCCATTAGTTTCAGCTGAACTGTTATGATGTGGTAGCTATTCTGCAAAGTGAAATCAATAGACGTGTGTCTGTGCCACACCATAGCCTACACTGCAGACAGTATAAGACAGAGGAGGAATTCACTGCGATATAAAATTGTCACGTCAAAAAAAAAATAATAATAATAATAAAAAAGGGAAAATTGCTCAAATTTAAAAAGTAGCAAAATGTCTTTTGCACAGTAGGTTTGTACTGGAGAACATAAACCCTTGCAGATATGCTATCCAGTGTCACTAAGTTCTGGTATCACTCCTTGGAGAGAAATTACAGTTACAATGGTGGATATCATAAATAGGACACCAATTGCTGACCACAAGTCTCCAGGAAAGAAAATGAGGCAAGTGTATAAACAACTGTGATTTTAATACAGAATAAACTACTATATAGTGTTTCTAATACATATAAATTAATGCATAGTAGTTGAGCAAGTTTATTACTATGGCAACTGTAGTACTGTAATCTAATGTGCAATGGCTCTGTTCAGCCCCTGTTTGAATTTCCAGTGGAGAAATTAAAAGGGGAATGTAACAGTCCTTTGTTATTTTACTGGCATCTTTTTGAAATCTTGTGTATCTGTTCAGCTCTCCTCTTCAGCAAGCTTCAACCTGGGCCAGTGAAGACAGCACTGTTTTCCACCTGGATAATGAAGACAGGCACAAGCTGTCTCCTTCAGATTACAACTGGAAGACTACCATTAGTAGAAACTCTTTTCTTCACCTCCACCTCCTTTTTTTTTCTTTTTTTTTGTTTTCTTTCCTTAGTTCTGTGCAAAACCCCAAAATAATCTGAAGCCATGGGATCACAAGCCTTTTTGACTCTGAGACTACTCAATCAATAGGGCTTTGCATCAGGAAAGATGACAGCTGGTGGCAACAGTCTCCATGTCTGCTCAGTACCTGGCTTCTCAATTGGGATGTCTAGTAGAGGGTGGGACAGTTTTGGTGCTATAAATACTTCGGCAAACTGATAATAGGTCATTTCAACGAAAAGTTAAAGCAACATAGGGTAGTAAATATTTACAGGTTTGTAATACAAGTCAAATAAGGGTTGACTTTATTTACTGGAAAGAAGATATTGATATTTTCCTTGAGAAATACATCATTTACTCCTTTAGATTTGAAGATTTCTTTAATGTTCTAGATTACCTATTTCATTGCATATACAATAGTTCTGTTCTTTATGAGCACTGACAGAACAGCTGCATTTTGCTACTTCCACAGAAAGGAAAAAACCAGAGAAATCAGATCATATCTCTAGTTTGAGCTGAGACCTGGTTTCTAGTTGTTTGCTGCACATTTTTTATGGAAGTCTTGGTCAGCCTGCGCTTGGTCTGCTGGTAAAGTGAGCTTAGTGGCCACTGTGGGGTGGTGAGTTTCCAGGACTCATTGCTTGAAAAACACTTGGAATGCTTGTATTAAGAAACTTCGGAATATGGAATTATAGTGATCACTATCAGGCTTAGTCACATCACTTAGACCCAACAGCAGCGTCTGAGTGTAGCTCATCTGAATAGTAGGTCATAGATTCCTACTGTGCTATATAATTTTTTTATTGATGCTTGTGTTTAAAAAAGTGATGCGGATAAATAGTGCAGGAAATAACATGAAAAATAAGAAAGTAAGCTTTACTCAGATTACCAGGTTTGCTGCTCTTTCTCTTAGAAAATTTCTATTTCATTCCCCCATTTGTAAATCAAGATAATGGTTGTAATGTGCTTTCAATTTTTAAAAAGTCTTTATTTAAAAATTTGGATTTTCAGCTTTGCACTCCTATCACGTTTAGCCTTACATGAGAATTCAAAATATTAAAGGATACAGACCTTTAATGAATATAAGTAATTTTTTATTATAACTTAATTTCCCAGATCATTTTGATGCTTCAAGGCAATGTTTGAGCAGATGTGAAAAAAATTTACATGTCCACAGAGTGCAATACTGTACACAGTACAGGCATCTGCAGGGAAAGCCAGCCCGGCTGCATGTACTTACAGCTCTGCTCAATTAAATAAGGTGTGTATCTATTCTGCAAAAATGTGCTGTTCCACAAATAACTTCAACAGCTTTCCAAGATGAATGAGTCTGTAAAGAGATGACCTGCTTGCATATCTTTGGGCTTTGTGCCAAAGAGATTTGGATATTACAAACCATCTAATATTTTTTTACAATGCTTGGAAGGTTAGAACGGCATCCAATTTGAGCAGTTGTTTGCAGAAAGGTGCCAATTTTTGTCTCGGTGACATAAAATACCTTAGCATGAAGAAAGAATGGTAATAAAACTGTAAGAGAAAGAGATAAACTGAGACCTGTATCAACAGAAAAAAATGACATCTCTTTGCATTTACTGCAGGTGCTGCGTTTGACAACTCTCAGCCTCTCAAGGATGGTCTTTTTAAGGCAATCTTTTCCTAACCTTAATTAGGTAAGTGGCATATCCTGTTCTGGACACACGTATTTAATTTCATCAGTATGTCAAGCAGAGGCCAGGTGACTTTAATAAGAGACAGTAGAAAAATATAAAATGAACTACAGCTTTGGACTCTTAAATCTGCTTCTAACAGGCTGCCCTGCGAAATGAAAGCGCCCTAGAGTGAGTGAGCTGCTGAACAGTTTTAAGGCACAGTGCAGGCTTTTTGCCCAGTTCCATTTAGCTGAAGTCATGGACACGCATCCTTCCTCAGCCACAGATGTGTTTGCTGACCGTCAGCCCTCTCTCAGCGAGGATCTTGGCCCCGTTCCTTTCCGTGTGGTCACCACTGCAGCAGATCGAAGAGATTATGTGAGCATTCTCCAGCACGTTTCAATGAACATGAGCTGCGTTACTTTAAACAGTTGAATGAGAAAGTTTTGCTAATGTTGGCTAATTTTCATTCATCAGCCTAGAAGGGAAGAGGAAGAAAGGGAGGAAGGAAACCCCTCCTTTTTCCAGAACGGTACCTCCAAAGTCGGTTGTACTGATCCCCAGCAAGGGGTGCTCCTGGAGCCCCGCTGTAAATGGCAATATTCTCGTCTATTCTACGTGACAAGATCGAAGCACTGCCCGCATGCAGCAGTCATCACTAGGTTTCCCTATACTCTTCCCTTCTGCACTGGTTCTTAGATTAATGGCTGCAAAGCTTTTGAGGGTGGCAAAAACCAATTCCAGAGCCAAATGGTAAGAGAAAATAAAGCTAAAAGAGGTGAAATCACCGAAGTGGCGTAAGAGATACTGATAAAGATAGACCTAAAAATCAAATGCCCAGAATCACAGCTCAAGATCTTAACTGTTGTTTGTTACAGCATTTTTCAGTTTTCCTGAGAGCACATATCCCTTCACTAGGGAACTTATACAGACTAAACAGATGTAATTTCCATTTGCATCAAATAAAACTAGTGACTAGCCCAAGAAAGCATAAATTACTTGACTAAAACCATACCCTGTGTCAGGGACAGAGTTACAGCAGGAAAGTAGGCATTTCAACTCTGTGTTTGTAGAGTTATTTTTGGTGACTCCAAATTTCCTTAAACTCCTTTAAATCATGCTTTCTCCTGCATGCTTTTGAGAAACAAAGAACAGTAATTATTTTGAACTACTAACTTTATTTTATTCTTGCAGCTGAAACATTTGGCTTACATTCACTTGCAATATTTCCAGCCTTGCTCCATTTATATTACCTTCTGTTTAATATACTTCTGACCGTATTTTCCATAATTACCAAATGCCAGCAAAATTTCTGAAATTAATCTGGAAACCCATTCATTTTTATTTTCATTTAATAATACAATTTTGGCCTCTGCTAGTTGCTTAACATTGCTTCATTTTTGATAGGATGACAAAATATTTTTAAAGTGCTATAGATACTGAATTTTTACTGTGCTTTCAGTGAGCACTATACACTTCAATATTTGATAACGGGCACTGATTTTGATGACAGGAAACATTTTCCATAAAGCATTTTTTCTATTTATCCTTATAGCTTTTTGAGAAAGCAAACTGAAACAAAGATGAAATGAACTGTGTATGGGAGACTCAGATGAGTGTGTCAATTTTTGTGTGGTCTTTTTCTGGTCCATGCTAAGTAGGTTAATTCACTTTCTTTCAGAACATGATTTTGAACAACAGCATGCCATTAAATATCTGATTCATCAAAAACAGAGAATGAAAATAACGACATTACCTTTATAAACACTATTGTCTTGGCAATTCACAGATTATATTTGAGTTCTGGTGCATTCAGGATGTTCTAGACAGAGCGTAATTGAATGCATTTCAGTCTAATTCTCCTAAATAACCTCAACAAGAAAAAAACCTGAAGGCATGTTGATTTTGCTACACAAATGTGCTGAAGAACAGCTCTGCCTTTTGACTTTGAGTAAACGGAGTAAGAGTTCTGTTTGCAGAAGAAGGACTACAAAGTCAGAAAATAGGAATAGCATAGCAAATAATGTTAATAAAAATGAGTGAAAGTGTGTCAAAGTAAAATTTAGAACTATCATCTAAAGCTACATTAAAAAATAAATAGCATGCTGCACTAATTGTACTGGAAGTAGCAATAGAAATATGACTTCTTTGAAATATGACCTCTGAAAAGTGTTTTTTAGAACGCTTAGTGAGCACTGAACACTTAGTGACTCTTTGAAACCTGCTCATCAGAGTGTCAGCGAATGATTTCAGTGTGCAAAGCAGTTGATCAAGAAATTGATCAAGCTGGGAGCTGATCTCTGGCATCCTAAATCATACGTACTTTGTTACAAACAAAATTATCTAGTGTAAAGCTGTGTGCTACCATGTCCACAAGGCTTTCAATGCTTACCCAGTCTCGCACATCTTTATTCTACACTGCAATTGAAAAGACAGATCATCCTTCTGACTCATCCAAACAGGGTATGTTTATCATCCAGAACTCTGCAAGTTCCAGTCCTTTTTCTGAGGCATTTCAGTGACACTACTATAAAGAAAAAAGGAAATAAAGTATGTGCACTCATTAACCAATTGTCAACTAACAAATGAAATTTCTGCCATTTAGAGTTATGTGAAAAACAAAACAAAATTCAGGAACACAGGGGAAATGAAGATCTCCATCTTATTTTGGCAAACACATTACTACGTGCTCATATGCATTTTTTCATTATTACATAGTGTAACAAAGGAACCATTGGAAAAGTCTGCTGTGCTTAAAGTTTCAGCCTGCTTTTTTTCTAACTTTGGAAGTTTCATAAAGCTTGAGCTATAAATTAGAGAGAGCTGGTAAATGATTCAAAGCAGTTCAGGTGATTATTGCTCATGTATCATAGAACAGTAACACACAACATTAGTTTGAGCATTATCATGTATCATAATTGGCTAATCCCTTGTACTCTTCCCTTTCCTCTTTCTCCTTTCAATAAGCTATTCACATGTACTTCCTCATAAACTCTATCAGCTAATAATTAACACACTATAGAAATAAGGATCACATTTTGTATTCAAGTTTCATTTCCCATGAAATTTCATTTCTTATTTCTCATGAAGAAAATATAACTGTCGTCACAGTGGGACATTGCAATATATATTTTTATTCCAGCAAGTGTGACACCTTTGATTATAGGAAGTCAAACATAAAGTCTCTGTGGCAAAAATTAATAGACCCTTCTGTTCCATTTCATCGAGAAGTTATTTCACCTTCAAGTGCACAGCAACCTTGCATGTTTGCAGAAAATATATGAAAGGAAGCAAAAAGCAAAAAAAAAAAAAAATTTGTATCTGGGCAAAATTTCTTTCATCCAGCAGAGCTGCTTGAATGCCTCTTCAGCATTTACCTTTAACCAGAACAGATTGGAAATGTTAGCACTGCAGTAAACAGATGGTGTCAATAATGACTGATACCCATTGGAGTTCTATAAACACAGGCATATTCATAGCCTGTCAAGCAGCCCATATTGTAATCAAATGATAAAAGTTACCTGCTGGAATAAAAAGTGTGAACAAGACCAAGCTGTTTTAGTGTTAGGGTGCCTAAAACTGGTTTCTTCATTGCATAGTCTCCTAACGTACCTTCTTTTATGGAAGTGAAGTTGATAGGGATTGGTTTCAGTGCTTTTAATAATCGTGCAACAGACACGTTAACGCACTAAGTGGCCAACGTCTCTGAATGTTTCTAAGCCTTTGAAGACTACCACTCCCAAATCCAAAGTTGTGTCCAAGCTGATGGACTACTAGACAAGTAGAAATTGTGCATCAGCACCCCGGCTTACACAGTCACGCTTCTAATAAATAGGAGGGTATGTAAACAGCATTGATGTTATTTGGCCCATTCTACTTACAGCTCATTAGCATCATGCTCTAGATGTCAGATTTTCATGCAGAAATCAAGCAATCTCTTTTTATGGAAACCTTCTAAGACCATGCAACAAAAGAATCCATGGGAAGCCATTGCAGATGGTAGTAACGTGGAGTTCAGTTCATGCATGTCACTGAAAAAGTGTTATTTAATGAGGCAGTAGTTACTGAAATTGAACTTAAACAACGCAGTCATTTGAAAGTAGTTTGGGAAGGGCAGCTACTGAGTGGAATTAACTTATTGATCCACCAGAATGTGTTTAAATACATTTTCTCATGTAGGGTTCTGATATTGTGACTGATATGACAGGTCATGATTGCTAAATAAGATCTCTCTTGTCACAAGTTTATAGAAAAGCTACTTGCTATTTTGATGCAATTAAGATAATGATTGCATAAAAGTCTATGAATAGAGTATGCTCAATGATTTCTGTTATTAACAGACTTCTGTAAAACTAACATATGCCTAGATTCCCAGCACCGCAACCAGTCTGGCTGCTGACTATTTAAGAAAACTAACTTGTGTCAGCAGACAGACTCATTGCATGGCACAAGATTATGATATTCTAAGACAGGATATAAGGCAGCCTATATGTGTATGTGCATAAGCGTCTGTTGAAGCTGCACTGCAATCAGGGATTTAACTGAGTTCAGATTTTCATGCAGCAGTAATGCAGTAGGATGTATCTTGATACAGTTGAAAATGGAGACAGAAATATGTTGCTAACTGATACCTAATTACTTACCGTTGAGTGCATTCTATTTAATAAGTACACAGACCAGGAATCTATGGACTAAATCCTACAGTATTCTTTTCTTTTTTGAAAATCTGAGAACCTGTGTAAAATGAAAAGCTACAAAAAAAAGGAACTCAACACTTAAGTCTTAGTTCCCATTTTAAAAAGTCATTAAATAAAACACCAGACCATGGGGTATTTCAGATATTTGGATCAATTTACTTCCATAGTGAACACGTGAAGTTGAAAAGCTAAATTTCATGCTGAGTGCCTTTATTCATATATTTAAATGAACACCATCTTTATTTTGAGCAGGCTCAATGATTTTACCTCCTGATTTCCAAAATTATGTGATTTATATTAGAAAATAAGCATTGCCTGAAGCAGTTTTGTACAAACCTGCTATGCCATGCTCCTGTTGTTTCTTTAATATGGTATTTTTGAACTTCAGAAATACAGTCACTTATTGCTACTTGGTCATATACACTTTGTGTTATATGAATTATTTAATGTTATTTATTTTTATTTGACAGAAGACAGGACAGGTCAAAAACTATAAAAGATTTCAAGCTACTTGAATGATATTCTACATTGGAAAAAAGTTTGTTCATTAATAATCCCAATGCAAAAATGGAATTTGAGAATGATCAGTCGCTTCCCTGTTTTCTTCTCTACTTCCTGGTAGTACAAATTAGGTTTTATATAGAAATGGATCTCCTTTGTTGTTTACAGTAATGAAGAATTAAATGGATGACAGGTTCATAAATAATAAGTATTCTCTGCCTTCCCATTCCTCCAGGTATTTAAACCCTATGGTTTTTTGAGGATCTCAGATGCTTTTCAACAATTTTCCGAAGCTTTGCTTATCCTTCTGTTGCATATTCCTCCATCTTTTGGGGGAGGGAAAGCAAGCTGGGGAAGGAGGCTAAGTTGCATTTATTCACTGATGGCTGCGTTGCAATTTAAGCCCTGCCCCGAGAACATGAATTCTCAATGTTCAGTAAAAATCCTCAGCAGCTAATGAGTCAAATATCTGTCAGCTGGGCTTTTTAATCCCTTGATAACATGATTCTTGCCCTTCTGTTTGAAAACCCCCCCCGAGGATTTTATCCAAAGATTGTGACTGTTTGCTATTGGACAGCCATTACAGTGATGAGTAGGATGATGAAGAACCTAGATGGCAGAACAGGTACCAACGAACTAGACAAATGTAGGCTATGAAGCTGAACACAGGCTTGTAACAGACATTCCTCATTTAAATATATTTTTTTTAATTTGGTTTGAAAATTTCCCTTTATAACATAGTAAAAGGCAGATATTTTTCAGATTTCACACATTTTCAGTATCAGTGGGGCATTGGGTACAACTAATTCCTTTCTCCACTCTTTTCCTCCATTTTCGTCTGAGGCGTAAATATGAGAATTCAGAATGTATACAATTCCCACTGTTATGTATGAAATATTTTCATTGATTGATAGAATAATAAGTGTTTACTAATATGTCATCTGGTCTTCCTAGATACAAAAAGTTGTCATATGTATTCTGGATTTCTACTCCAGCTAAATCAATTAAAAAAAAAAAGAAGGAAAAAGCCCTATGTATGTTCTCATGGATATCATTTAAAAGTCAATATTTAACAAAACATAAATTTGGTTTAGTATATATTAGGAAATGTGAGGATATATTATGCAGATCTCTTCAGTAATTGAATAGTCTTTGAGGAATAAGTAGAATTACCGTTTTTCCAACTAAAATATCATAGTAGACCAACACAGTATCACATTAAAGGACTAAGCCAAAGAAATATTGAGTTCCTGAATGTATACATTAGTACATACACAAACTGCAGATACGGTACGTTACATTGAGCCGCAATACTCTTGAAGCTGACAAGGAATTTGGGTAACAAAGCTCCTGCTTATTGGGTATCAGCTAAGCTCCACGGACAGACTAGAAATCACCAAAGTGGTGTTTCAGCAGTCTGGGCAAGCTTAGAGTCATCGGTACAAAATACTTTTTGGCTCAGAGTGAAATCAATGAGGAAGAGGAGCTTCCACGCTGAGATGCTGGTTTCTGTTTGTAGCAAGTGATGCATAGGTCAGTGACAATTGCAAGCACAAGGTTTGTATTCCCTTAAAACTCATTAAATATTTATTGTGGAAAAGTTTCATTACATTTTACGTGCCTCTGACTGAGCTGGATCCATTCTGAGTGTTTCTGCTCTTCCCGTTGCTTTCAAGCAAAAGGTTGGCTTTGGATGAATTCATCCATTTGCGTGAGATCTTTCTGCACACCACTTCTTTTCTCTCGACTTTGTCTCTGAGACTGCCAAAACCTGCCCTAGCAGAAATACTGGGACAGCAAGTATGAAGCATGCCTTGCTGTTCTCCTTGCTCTTTCGAGGTTTTGACTGTTCCCTGTCACCTTCATCACTGTGAGTGATGATGTGATTTGTAGTTGTCTTCACTCACAGCCGTTTCCCTCCTCCCGTATCTTTCCTGGTTAAAATTTAGGTTTGTACATGGCATTGTAAATGACTTCACTGTGGTTATTAGATTACAGTTAACTTGATGCACGGTAAGTGTTTCTTACAGCTTGCTTTGTGTTAATGCTAGGGTTTGCTTTATATGTTTTCCTCCAGACATTTCACTGTGCACATATTGTACTCTCCTCAGTCCAGAATTTTGAAGTACAATGCTTTCATGCTTCGTAAGAATTACCAGAGTTTTATTTTGAACCTTGTTATTTTGATAGTTCTTTATTCTGCCAGCACAGATTGGAATAGGATGGTAGTCAGGGGAGAGGGAGGTACGTATCACTACAAAGTCAGTATATTTTCCAAGATCCCTTATGCTGGGGTTATGGCTGTCTCTACATAGACTTGTCTAACCTCCCATTCTGTCAATCATTTAAAAGAAAAGATCTATGTTAATTTTTCATGCAGTCCCTAGGAGAAAACAGACAAGACATCCTAACAAAATACATGTAGGAAACGGCACTCTATTCTGCCACTTAAGCCTGAAAGGCATTGAAAATCTATAGTTTTCAATTGTTTTTCTTCTTTCTGTGCGGAGCCGAGCCTTCTGTATGCAATAAGATAGATGCTTCCAGTTGGTGAAATTTTTCCCTCGGTGCAAGCCCACCAGTGAATGAAGACACACCTGGAGTTAATGTGACTCAGTATTCCTGGAAAAAGACAGAAGGGTCCCATAATCAGATAATCCTGCTTCTGCAACTAAAGAATCATGAGCAGACAGTATATGTTAAATTGCAAATATTAAATTTCATCACCAAATAGAAAAGGAATTATTGTTGCTCCAAACAAGGGACAGAAAGCTTACCAAAAGTTAACAAGAAGTCACTTTTTTTTATCTTTTGTTCATTATACACTGGCTATGGTAGGCATGGGGATTTTATAGTGTCTGGTCCCATAAAACAGATGACTACCACAGCCGAACCAGACACAAGGCCAAGGTGCTGCACAGCTTGCTGCTCCGGTAAATCCCGCAGACCTCGATACTCATCTCTACATTTTAGCCCTTGACAAATTAGTACCTTGTGATGTTGCATGCATACACATGCAGAGCACCCCTTTCTTCCTCAAACACAGGTCATTAAGTAAAGAGCTTCTACTATTAAATAATATTAAAATAAAATGTAATCATATTTGTAACTGTTCTCCTGTGGCAGAGAAAGGGTAATGTTCCGTGGATGCCAACAGCTGACCCAAATCCATCTGAGGATCGGAGTGACTTCATGTTAACTGTATGGAAGATGTCCAGCTTGCCCAGTGCCTGAACTGGGAAAGAATGAAATAAGGTGAGCAAAGATTTGGGAAGAAGGAGTTACCTGAAGGTGAGCAAACGGAGGGGAAAGGATCCAGTTAGCTCGGTAAACTTTTTAAAAGCTGCCTCAAAGTGGAGTCACCATTCCAGTAACCGGCAATAAGCACATCAGAGCCTATTACCATCACCATTTTCTGCGCACTGAGCAGGTAATACTTTTTTTAAAGTGATTTCTGAGTGGGCTTGTAGTTGCCAGAGGACACTGGGAAGTTATTGCTTTGCTCATGTTTGACTGAGGCTGTTTTTTCCTTTAGTCTTGCTGGAGAGTTTCATGGGCTTATTCTGTAAAAGAGCATTCCTGTATAGCCTTCCAGGGGAGGCATGGGTGTCTTCTGCTTATTTTCTTTCTGTCTATATCTTTCCTCTAAAAGGTTTCTCCAAGTGAAAAGCGTATCAATAGCTGTCATATTATTTCTGTCTAATTCATTTCTGGCCCGTATTTATGAATCCATGCTTTCTCACTAGAAAATAAATTGCAGAATCACTGAGCTAGCAAAACAGCCAGGACCTGAAGGGAGGTGGGAGAAAAAAAAACCCAGAAAAAGTCCAAAGGGAGTTTTAACTGAGATAGCAGTGACCTCTATGTTAAAAAACGAAGAAATAAAGTATATGCG
Organism: Ibycter americanus; assembly: GCA_035590275.1. NCBI lineage: Eukaryota > Metazoa > Chordata > Aves > Falconiformes > Falconidae > Ibycter > Ibycter americanus. The sequence continues at coordinate 116,489,371 of JAVJGI010000014.1, read as the reverse complement.
TTCAAATAGTATGTTAGGAATCAAAGGCTCTAGATCGTCATATGGATGTGGTGTTGCCCAGCTATGGGCTCAGCACTTCTACGTGCAGTCTTTTATGTACCAAGCCAAACCCATCCAACCACCTATTGGCAGTTCAGAGCTCCATCACCTAGATACTAGTGCAGATTATAGCATCCTAGTAAAGCCTTATATGAACATGATGCAAACAAAGCTTCTGAAAGTGGTTTTCCTCCACCCGAGGAAAAGACAACTGAAAGAATTAGGTGATTTATGGGTATGATCTGCAATAACACTCAGTTATCCTGTAGCTTTGCTTTGCCGTCTACAGCCCCCCATGGATGGCTGTACAAGCTGCCTGCTGTGCCTACAGCTAAGCAAGTTCTTTCTTCTCCCAATGACATGTACCTGGGCCTTCCCTGCTTGTTGGCTAACACCAGTGAGTTAGGAGGCAAGCAGCTTTTGGAAGCTAATGAAAACCACTGTTTCGAGAGAAGAGAGGGTTTAGGCAAAAGGGTGAAGAAGGAAAAAGAGCAGAGAGCAGTTTTACTAAATAAGAGCAGAAACCTGGAAAGTTGTGCCGAGGTAAAGGCGAAGTCTGCTCCTACCTTCGCTCTCCCATGCTGTGTGCAAGGCACCGGCCCCACTCCTCTGCCTGACTAAATGCTCTGAGCTGAGTTTCTGTAAGCCCAGAGGAGGGGCAGCCCGACAAGCCAGGCCCCCGGTTCTGCTAACTGGGACCTTCCAGCAGGCAAATTGACCTGCAGTGTAGCAGGACTGGGCAGCCTGTACCACGCGCAGGGCAGCACCAGATTATAGGATCTGCCACAGCTGAAAGACCCGCTTTGGAATAGCAAGTTGAAGAAAATCACCACAGTTTACCTTCAATCTGTAAAGTAAATTAGGGAAAATTCCACTGTCTTTAACACAGTCACATTTTGGTGACTTCCACCCATAATCAACACAGGGTTAAGAGGTTGTGCTTTTGAAATGAAGAGGATGCTAAATATTTTCTGCAAAGAGTAACGGATGTTAAGACGTAAATATTTTGTTTTTTCAGCTTACGTATTGACAAGCCTCAGCACACAAAGACATATTGCATATTTGTCCACATTTAACAGACACTTGTTGTAGCCCCTGGTTGGCTGTGTGCATAATCCCCATTTCACACAGTCTCATTTTTCTTAGCTACTCCCTCCTCCAGAACTTCAGGCCTGCTTTAACAGTGTTGCTAATCACTGCCTTCTGTAAAGACAGCATCTCCCAGAGGAATTTGAATTACGGGAAGAAGCAAACACTGCTACTTGGAAAACTGTGCAGAGAAGCAGAGTGATTTTTAAAATGATTACTGGTGATATCAAGTGTTGAGTAACTGTGCTATTTATCATCTAAATTACTTTTATCGTGTACTCCAGGTCATTCACGAAGTCTAAATCTAATACTGCTTTGTCTTTTATGTCTCAAACATGTGTAACTTAAAGTATGTGGTACTTTAATTGTGTTGGTTTAGTCTGTTCTGCCTAGTGAAAGAAAAGGCTTTATCACAGGAAGACAGCTTCTTAAAAGCAAACCAGTATTTCGGTTCTTAGACATTTGTACCATCTTCACACCAAAACGTTATGATGGTGTATGTTTGCAATTAGACGTTTTTAAACTGTCTCAACTCTGTAGTTCTCAAATTTTCAAGTTCCAAGACATGACCTTCCTCAAGTGAAATGAGAACTGAACAGTTTGTCTCTGTGTAACACTCATATCGAATCACAGAATCATAGAACGGTTTGCGTACCAGGCTTCTGCTTGATAGAGATGTGGTAGCCCCCATACCTTTCTGTTTCAGTGAAGATTACTCAATCAGCTGTGTGTGGTGACATTTTGAAGTGAAAGAAATGATTTCTTATTTTCCAAACAAAAGCTTTTCCCAATATTTTACGTTTTGAAGTGATCAGTTCCTCCGAGTTGATTATCTTTTCACCATTTATGGGTGTTGTTTACTTTTCCCTATCTTTTAGGAACAACCAAGAGGGATCGGTTCCACTTTTGCTTGCCATCAGTGTCTCAATCAACAGTGCTATCGAGTCCCCACAGAAGGCACCAGTCAGGCATGCTTTCTGTGTTGAATCTAGTTGCTAGCAGAAGTTTAATATCTTTTTGAGATAGTGGCTTTAAGCAGCAGAGAGAGACAGAGACAGAGAGACTACAAAGCAACAAAAGGCCGTCTTGCCAACCAGAATGACCTTCACATGTAGAGTATACGGGAAATTTGGCTCCGCAGCGTAGAGAAACTTTCCTTGTAACATCAGTGACTGGGAGCTGCAGAAAACAGGTAAGCAAAATCTACTTTTAAAAAATCTTAGCTTTAACAGCGAAATACCTTTTATAATTCCACACTAATGTAACCAAGTGGGAGAAAGGAGAATGAGAAAAATAAGCTGGCAATGAAGCTGAGAACAGGCTGCATGGTGGTTTAGAGAAGTTCCTTAAGCAACAGTAGCCAGCAGTTCTGTTGGTAATCAGGATTCATAATCAGATTTGATCCCACAATGTCACAGGTGACCTTTTGCGGGCACTACACAGCACTGCACTTCGGTGCAAATAAAAGCTGGCAAAGAACGTGGGACGCTGTGCCCAGCTGTGAGACCTTCCACTCTGCAGGTGTGCCAGGGCTGATGCATTCCTTCCATTACAGTAAGGAAGTCGTGTGGGAAAAAGAAGGGAAAAAAAGGTAAAAGGCATATTTTAGGCAAGGAGTAGGTGTGACTGAAAAGACCTGTGGGTAAATGGGATCCCTGTTATGCAAACCTGACAGGGTAAATTAGCCTGCTTTCCCTGTGGTGTGGTGTGTAGATCCTCCTTCCCTTTCAATTAAACATGCAGCGTGGCACAGCTGCACAAGCCAAGGTGCCCAGCGCTGTTGAGACCATTACATCACCATTAGCTATAATGTGTAAAGAAGACAGATTTACTCAACTATACAACACTTTTGGCACCGATTCAACAATCTGTGTACCATATGCATGCATTAAACATGGTCCTATACTCTCCTCTCAGATGATGGTGCTGCCTTCGTGCCTACACATATAACATAAACCTTGCTTGGATCGTGGCTCCTAAAGGTGGACTATCAAAAATTTCTTCCAATTAGAGAGTGAGGTGACCACTGGTTACGAGTTCCTTTTCTGTAAACTAAGAATTAGTCACAGCCATGCACATTATTCTCTGTCATTTACCTAAACATACTTTTAAAATAATCCTCCTTTTTATAAACATCTATGTGTACACAATTTTAACTCCAGTTGCTGTAATTGCATCTAATCTAGTCAAACTCTTTTTTATTAAAGTTCACACTGTGAGACTAATGAACCTAAAACACTGAAATCATTCTCAGTACACATGGTTAGATCTATTTACTGAATCTGCGCCGTCTCATGCCCAGAAGGAAAAAAACAAAAACAAAAAACCCAAAAAACCCTCCACCACCAAGATGCAAAACACATCTTCTCAATCATTTCCCCTACAGGAAATAGTTTAACTATGTTTTAAAAGATAGGGGAATGAAGGCAATGTTTCCCTTCCTGAGTTTTAATAGGAAAGAATGGTTGACTGATGAAGAGTGGTTTAAGGGATAATGAAGCTGGAGAAAAGTCAGCCGCTGGTGATGGACAGCTAGATGATACAGTTGCAGACAGCTGACATACTTACAAAATTGATGTATCCAGAAGCTCAAGAAAAGATACAGTCATTCTGGCTGACAGTCAACTGCCCTTTCATATTTTTTTCCCAATGGCCTGAGGGCACGGAATGATCTAGAAATCATTCGCAAGGTCACTCTTCCTCTGTTCATCCAGTTCCCCCTTCAAAACATGGTCTCCTATGGCACATGCAGATAACTGGCATTATTTGCAACAAGGAGACTGAGTGGACTGTGTAGGTGATGCATATGTAAGTGAGGAAAATGGGTGTATTTCAGTCTAAACTGGTCTTCACAACATAATACGCCTATCCTTTGAGGGACTGCCAGATACATTACTAAGTACAGCAAAATAAAATCACGCTTTTTTCCCCAATACATGAGTTTCATCACAGAGTCTTTGCTCAAAAGCCCAAGTAAATAGGTCTTGCTATATGAGAATGAAGAAACTTTTTGAGATTCGGGGAGCTGTTTCTCTTTTTGCTCCAAAGACAAGTGAGACAGCCTAGACTCTAAAACTGGAGATCACTGTCAATGTCTGTTTTCACCACTCTGTTCTGCGAGCAGGGGATGCCTATTTATCCTGTTTCAATACTGGTGCTCTCTTTTGAGAAGGGAGCACAAACAGGATGCAAAGTGCCAGAATTTCCACATGAAAGTTCCTCCATAGGTAACAAAACATATTTTGCCACCAATAAGAAGTGATTCTTTCCTGTGTTAATGACATTTCTGCACCTGGCAGAACAAAGAAAGACCTCTTCTCACTCTATCCTCTTGGTGCCTCCAATGCAATATCAAATTTTTCCATTGCTTTAAACTCATGAGAAGAGGTATCAAAATAGGTTATCTCCCCACCTGCCTGAAGGGAATGGCTTTTATGTCATATTTAGAGTTGGGCAAAATACAGAACTACTTTTCCATCAACATTTTCATTGACCTTTTCATGGTAGTTTTTCAGTCGTTTTTAGCCACTGATAATTATGGATCATCCAACGCAAATGCATCGATAAAGAATTGCAGTAACTCCTCAGTAATGAGAATACATAAATCCCCTGCTCAGTAGCGTATGCAATCAGTTCACCCCCTGCAAAAAACATTTGAGATACTGCAGTCTCGATGACAATTCATTTAAAGTGGAATTTGTTAATGTTGGATGAGATCCTTGACTGCAGTAAATCAGCACAGCCTCCCTGAGTCGATGGAATGACACTGAATTGCACCAGATGAGAGCCAGTTTGCAGCTTTTTGGAACTAAGGGTTGCTTTCATGAGCTTTGTTGCTATTGTTACATCCATTGTAAGTTTGCTTAAATATGTTTTTTTTTTTCTAAAGTTTCTTTATTGAAGATCTATTTATTTAAAATGGCAAAATGTGACGTCTCTTTTCTATTTCCAGAGCATAAAATGACAAAGGCTTTACCCAAGTGGTTGGCATTATTCAGTTTCTCTCTTGTTTTTGGCTAGCAGTGGGTAAGTCAATCGTGGCTCTGTCAAGCCGACCAGTTGGTCCTCTGATCTCCCAGGGGACCCAGTCAGCTGTGGGCTGTTCCCAGCATACATGCTGGATTTCCTTCCCATGGAAACCATGGTGGAGGAGAAGAGGCAAGTCTTCTAGAGTCAGGATGCTGATTTCATCTTTGGAGCTCAGAATATTGGAAGGCTTTACAGCTTAAGCATAGCCTTTATGCTGTATCCAACCATTCACCTCCTCTGCCAGCTGTAGTACTCAGTGTCTTGACTTTGTTGCATTGTTTGTGTTCTCACTTTTGGAAGCGTGTGGCGGTTTAGCAGCAGACTGCATGTTTTCTGCATTGCTCACCTTTCAGAGCTGCGAGTACAGGCACAAATGTAATTTCACAAAGTCCTTAAAAACATGCTGAAACCATGAATCTAAGAAACTGTTTGGGAAAGTCAAGAAAAAAAAGTGTCATTTAGCAAAGACCACCTTTAATTTTGAATGTCCTGTGGTTAAAACTTAGGAAGAAGTTGGACAGAAGAAAGGGCCTGGAGTGTTGCCTCTCAGCTTTGTGCCTTTAGCATTTCCATTTACTGTGCTAACGAAGTGCATGTAACAAGAACCTGTATAGGTAAGTAAAACACTGGGGCAGGTTTGATTTGAACATTTTTTACACATAGTCTGATTTCAGATGTGATATACATATCCCAAAATATATCACAATATGTCCCACAGCATACAAAATTAAAACCATCCTGCTTTCTTTTATAGTCCTCTATGTTCAGAGGGCTACAAAATTGCATTATGTATGTGTGCTTTCAATTAAAATTTCCAATTTCCAGGTCGACTGCTTTGTCTCCACAAGTACAAAAGGCAGCCAAAAGCAGGGAGAAATGCCTCCGTGGAGCTGGACCTTCGTACTCCTTGTGAGCTGGTTAGCAAGCACCTGCTATTCACCAGCTTAGAAAACAATTTGAAATTCAAGTAAGTCTCAGCAAGAACCTAACAAAGAACATTGGGAAGCTAGGCAGCTAGCCAGTTCCATACGCCTCATCTCTCAAAGACTTCTTTGCTCTGATGCTCTCCCCCCTCCCCGCTTTTCTTTCTATACTTCAAGTGGAAACATGTCACTGTTTTAAATATCTCCTATATCTACTATACATTTTCTAGAATGGAGATTTTAATGCCTTGCAGTGACAGAAATTATTGAGTAAGGTATGGCTTAGGAATAAAAGAATATGTTAATCCAGAAAGCCAAGCTACAATTTCTCTTCAAAAGAGCAAACATGTAAGTGTTCATGAAAAATGTGCTTGGGCCAAGTTAGGTTTAAAGCCTGGCACGTGACGTAAGGACTTGGAGCACATAATTTCCAGCTTTTCTCAGGTAGACATTAGCAACAATGTGAACTTAATGTCAATTGCGTAGCAATTTGAGAAATGCTTTATGATGATGAGGATCCATTCAGCATTTCTGACTAAGACAATTTTTTCGTCTGGTTTACAATTTCTGTTTTCTAACAATTACGCTCAACAGAAAGATCAGCTAAATCTGAGGTAAATTTATATTTTTTGGCCATCGCAATTATAGACGTGTTAAAGGAAGAATAGATGCTCTCTGTGAGTTCATGAATATGGATGAAAACCACATTCCATACTGTTTTAGTACCAGTGTTGAGGTGGTCTTGGGCCGGGCACCCTGACAACCCCAGATATATAAAGCCAAATCTTTGCAGGTGCAGTGGAGCCTTTCATCATTCTTATGGGTGCCATGTACAAAGTCTCAAACCTTGGGACCTGTCATCCTAAAATAAGTGATCTGATTTTCACTTAGAGGTGGAAAAGCCACACTTCTGCAGTCAGTGTTTGGTTTTCACAGCTCTAAGTCTGGTTTCCCCTTTGGCTGCAAGCAGCATGGCTTGAATGCTCTCAGGTTAGTGATGGTTTGAAATTTTTAATTTTTAACTCAACCTGAAACTTTACCTGCTATAGGGCTTTGCTGGCTCAAGGGTCCTAAAGAATGGGAATCCATTGAACTTTTCCTGTAGCTGGCTTACCAAAATGTTGCACCTACTCACCACTTTTGTGCACCTTCTCCTACCACTGCAGAACTGGGTGCGTGGTTCTGTTTTGATGAAATGCAGAAACCAAATTAAATGAGAACAGTAATCACAACTATGTGAATATCTGTCAAAAAAGAGGTCTAAAGCAAGAAATGTACTGAAAACACATACAAGAAGAAAACCAAATCTGATACTTAAAGTGTTATGTGTAGATTGAAAGGCAGAATGGGAAGGTTTGACTTCATGATGTGTACTGATGTGGGAAATTAAATTGGTCAGGGTAGCTTCAGGGAGCAAACAATATTTTTGCTTAAGGGTATATAAAATGTCATATTTTCATCCCAAAATGCTAATACATTGCTTCTTTGTTAGCATTTTGTATTTAGGATTAACCTGCTATTCATTGCAGGCAAAAAAAAAAGTATTTATTTTACTGCAAAAAAATATACTGCACTCTTTAACATGTCCAGAAAATCGAGACCTAAGTCTATATCTGAATAAACACAGGACTGAACCTCCTTGCTGACTGAGCTACTCCAAATAACCTGCAGTTTTCAGGACTTATACTCACTTTCTTGTGATAACAACAAGAAGTACAACCACACAGTAGGGCTGAGGCTGGACTGGCGATGGGTTCACATGTGTGTGTGGGGCAGGGGTTCAGGAGGGGACAAATGTTGTAACAGACCAGGAAGGATTTTTTTTAACCCGCTGATGTACAGATTGTAGTCTCAGGGTGCAGGGATTACCTTACCCTGATGCATTCATGCTGTGTTCACCCTTACAAGATTAAAACAATGACCAGATTTGAGGTTGGCAGAGAATTTCAACTTCTTGTCAGTCTGGCAGCAAACATTGACTCTCCTACGTAGTAGGTGGCCTGGTCTTCTTAGGGATATTAGGGGTATTTTCACTCATGTGCTCTCCCAGGAACACAGGGTGCATCATCCTTCCTCTTCTCCTGAAGCACATGACAATTGACTTCGGTCTTTTACTGCGCATTGCGTGAGTATTTGGAAGTGTTGTGTGACTTGCAGTGTACCACAGCGTGTGAAGTTGCTTCTGAATTAGATATATATAGCCTGGTTGTCCATGACTGCAGGGGACAGGACTCAATGATCCAAGTAATTGTTTCCAATCCTATGTTCTCCAGCATCCAGAAGTACAAAATAGCTGGTAGATGAAGGATGGTATTTATCTGGCCGAAAGCAGTCATGCACACTGTAGGTGAGTGCCTACATTTTAGCCGATCAGCCTATGATCTCTTTATGATGAACCAATATAAACAGGCACTTGTGAGGTGCAGTTCAACTCATCGGAAGGATATAGGTTAAACTACTCAGATGAGTCACACCCTAAAATCAGGACATTCGCTTTAAAGGACTTTAAGGACACTCAGGTCAGATGTAGAGAGCTACAGCATAAAGTTAGATGACATTATTTCAGCCAGTGATACTTGGATGGAATATAAATGAGGCATGCCAAGTAATTCCTCTGCTGTTCACTGGCAAGATACCAAGCAGAAGACTGCATCCTTTTTTTTTGACATTACACTTCAAGGAAGGTGGTGGACTGATTCAAGACAGTTTACAGATGAGCGAGAACGATTAAGGGCTTGAAAATCAAGAACTACAAAGAAACACTAAATGAAAGCTAAATACAGATTAAAGGAAAAAAGGCTAGGGAAAGGGAAATAGGAGAAAATAGACATTAATACTCCTCAAGTGTATGAAAAATTGTTACAGACATTGTATTTTGTGTGCCTGGTGGGTGCAACAAGAAACAGGGATGTACCTTGCTGCAAAAAAAAGATCAAAACCTGACAATGGCTTTGCCAAGAGAGTGCAGCAGTAGGAAGCCGCTCCCAAAGATCAGTTTCTTCCCAAGGGCTCCTACCTGCTGTTGGAGGTGGAGAGCTCAGGTCTGTCAAATCTCTACTTGGTTCTGTGTCCACTGGTAGATGAGGGGGAATAGCTAAAAGCGTGCCCATCCTCACCTTGTCCTCCTACCTCACCACGTCCCAGTTCTCACCCTGTGCTCTCTCCATGTTGTTGAGCCATGTCTTTGTTCCCTTCTGCTGCAGCAACGGGCAAAAGTTTGGGCCACTAATACAGAAACTGTGCTCAGGGCTCTGCTGAGAGCCCAGCCAAAGCTTCACCACACCAGGGAAACAGAAGCAAGTTTGGTCCCGTGTGTTAACAGGTGAGCAGAAGTGCCCTGCACTCTAAACCAGAGATTTGTGACGTTTTGCACACTCCTGATATAGCAATCTCAAGGGATGATGAAACAACTGATTTCTGCTGCTGTTTGTCAGGCTTTTCAGGTGCCACAGCAACTGCTTATGTTGAATATTTAACCACCTCACTATTACAGATCCAAATTTACTGATGTTCTGACTACTTTCCTTTATCTCTCACCCTTTCACCCATCAAGCTGTAAGAGAGACAAGAGGAAATGTGGGGAGAAAAAGTCAGCATGTATTAAAAGCCCACAGAAATGCAGAATGAAAGGGTAGGAAAAGTATGCAAATAACCATGTTTGACTCCTTGCTGCTAGCATGCAAGCTAGAGTGAAAACAGCCAGAACCTCTCTGAACTGAGTGAAAGAATACGTGGGAGGATTGTGGCTGGTTAACTGAAAAGGATACTTTTAGTGAGGCCTTTAGCTAGCTAATTTTATTTTGTGAAAACACCTACATATTTTTTAAAGCATATTTTCAGTCCAGCGTTCTGAGCCTATAATTGCTCGGGTTTTGAACAGACTAAGGGAAGTGCTGTTAGAACATCTCTCCTTGAGCTTGACACTGGCACCCTTCCAGACCCTGCCCGGCACGGTTTCTACCACTCCAAGAAGTGATGTGGAATCTGCCTTCCTGTATCACCTCCACTCCTAAAAAAAATGACATACAGGATCTTACACCCTTCCCTGGCCCTTTTCCTTCTGCACAGGACCCAGAAGCTCCTCCCAGTCTCATGGCCTCTTTGGACCTGTGATGCTTTCCCATCACTGCAGTGAGTCAGACAACAACTGCTCAGAAAATTCTGCTGATGCTCCAGGAGTCAGCCTGACCTACAGTGCTCCAGCTGTCCTTGCCTGACATGTGGGACCACAGGTGACAGAAATGTTATGCTCAAATAAGTCCCTCCAAGCCTGCTCAGCTGAAGCCTCCCAGTCATGTTAACTGGTGCCAGATGTACTCCTTGTCACACAACCATCACAAGATGGTTGTGAAGATCACACGAGACGACACTTAAGAAGTCTCATGCATCACAATGTGGGACTGCATATCTAAATACTATTAAAAAACAGCACTAAAAAAATATGCATGTGCAATTATTTGCAAATAATCTGCAATTAGTTTGCACAAACAAAAGTTGGCTAAAGTTTTGAAATGGGTTTCAGCAGATGTAAGGTCTTTCCTTGCCATTTTCCTGTTCTTTTGACCTGAAAAATTCTATCTTTGCAATCAGGTTAACAAGCTGAACACTGAATTAAAAAAAAACTTTTGCCTCCTTAAAATTTAAAGTAGAAGAATATTTGCTAGGAATTATCCCTTTTCCTTTTCTCACATGTAGAGGTGGGAAGTGGAAGCCTTAGGAAGGTGCTATGTCATCTTATCTGGAGGATATCCTAAAGATGAAGGACCTCCTGTCTGTGTTTCATTGAAGTCAGAAATTATACAGCTCAGTCTTGTTTTCTGTGGCTTACAGTACTGACATATGTCTCTAATTTCCAAAGTCCTCTAGCCATTTGGCTCAGAAATGTCTACTATAGCTCTTCCTCCTGGTTTTAAGGTTAAATAGGAGAGTTGCACTTTTTAACTTCATGTAGAACAATGACTGACTAAAGCATCTTGTCATTCATTTTAAAGAAGATTGAGATGGCTATAGCACACAATAACTAAATTTAATGAAGTAATTACTTTTAAATCGATTTCCAATTTCCTATGAAAAAAGTTCCCATTGTTATTAATGGAATGGGAATAATTAACAGCATCTAAAAATTAAAACTACCCATGCTATATTGCACACTTTGTGGTGCTGTATAAATTTATTGTGTTTTTTGCATGGAAACTAATACTGTGTTGAATAAACCACAGACCACTCATTCCTTTCGGCTGATGCTATCAGCTTACAGTAGCAGTTTATACTGTCTTCTCCCCTGTAGTTCAGTATTCTGGCTGATGCCACTCTGGAAAAAGACCTCTGGGTCACTGTGGGTAGCACAGTGAAAACATCTGTTGACATGCACAGTGATGAGAAAAGCAAGCAAAATATTATTTTCAGTAGGGCCAGAAAAGATTGTTGAAAATATTTGAGGATCACTAATCATTTCAGTGATGTACTGTCAAAATTGTCTTTAATTCTCTATGTCAACACACAGCCATCATATCAAGGATTTTCTTTGTTGTTGGAGAGATCATAGAATCACAGAATGGTTTGGGTTGGAAGGGACTGTAAAGACCGTCTAGTTCCAACCCCCCTGCCATGGGCAGGGACACCTTCCACTAGCCCAGGTCGCTCCAAACCCCATCCAGCCTGGCCTTGGACACTGTCAGGGATGGGGCATCCACAGCTGCTCTGGGCAGCCTGTGCCAGTGCCTCACCACCCTCACAGGAAAGAATTTCTTCCTAATACCTAATCTAAATCTCCCCTCCTTCAGTTTAAAGCCACCCCCCCTGACCTATCACTCCATGCCCTTGTACCAAGCCCCTCTCCAGCTTTCCTGCAGGGCCCCTTCAGGCACTGGCAGGTGCTCTAAGGTCTCCCCGCAGCCGCCTCTTCTCCAGGCTGAGCCCCCCCAGCTCTCTCAGCCTGTCTGCACAGGAGATGTCACATACCGCAGGATGTGGCCTGATTTTACCTATAAATTTACATCTGAAATTTGCAGTTTGAAGGAGTAGCAATATCTCTAATGCCACCAATAGAACTAGGGCAGTGAACAAGTTTGTGGGTACACAAGTCTCCTGCACTGGCAGGTCAAAAAAAGTTATAGACTATGACTTTAGCCAATTGTACAAAGATTTTTTTCCCTTTAATATTTGCACTTAAATAACAGAAGATAAGAATTAATGAGTGCATTTTAGGCAACTTCCCTTGTTTCGTTGTAAGTCATTTCCAGAGTAGGAGAGCACAGGCACATTCCAAAAGACTGAAAACCAACCAGCCTTACTCAAAGAGTACAATTACAACTGACAAAAAGATTTGAAAAGTTTACACCGCAATGCATTCCGCAGTTTTAGTTAGCATCAGTACTGCAGACACCTGAAATTACAAAAGAAATAGGCATTTATACAGCTAAAAGGCACCCACGTTTACATTGACTTTGTGAAATAAAAGAGCATGGCAAATATTTAGCATGTAAGCCCGTTCCTACCCCTATTAAGGCTGGGCTTTGTGTTGATGCTATTGCTCAAATTGCAGCTAAAACCTGCGTGCCTTCCTCTGGTGTGTCTGATACTGCTGACTAAACCAGGGGGACTGATGTGTGATAGAAAATCCTGTGAACTCTTTCAGTCTTCTGGTCTGATTGAGCAAGCACACCTGCAGTAGATTGACAGGACACCAGCCTCCACCATGGGAGCTGCATTTCCATCTGGGCAGATTCTTCTGCTCAGATCTGTGTGTTCCATCAACCACAGATGGGGGTTTTTTTGCCTATTTCTATTCCAGTGTCTCATACCACAGGAAAGTGGTTCAGCAGCAGTTTCAGACGGTTATTTGTCTGATTATGCTGCTGTGGTATACGTGCTCTAGACTGAAAGTACTTTTATTGGACTTAGAAGTCCAGAAGAAAGGTGTGGTTTTGTTTTTGTTTTTTTCTCTCAGACAGAATCCCATGCCAATGGCAAGTCAGGAGCTACGCAGGACACAACTGTTACTGCCTCCTCAGGAGGCACCAGGCTCTGCTTCAGCATCTGTGCTTTCCTTGCCAGCCTTTGTGTTCCCTCCCTGGCTGCTGTCTGGGCAGACACCTGACTTTTCTCACCAGCTGACCTTACCTCAGTGTCATTTCATGACAGCTGAATTACACGTTTGAACCTTCTTGTCAAACCATAGTATCAAACAGGCACAGGGTCTCCACAAACCATAGTCCTCTTCCCAAGGGAAGAGCTTCCTCAATGATACAGGAATCTTCCTAATACCCAGAATTACATGCTAATATGATGAACTCGGCTTTTATTTGAAAATTGACTTTTTTAAAAAAATCTTCATTATCAAAATTCAAAGTTAAACCCAAGGGTATCCTAAAGGCTTAGATATTAAGAAATTACCCAATATAATTGCTGTTTTAAAATGTCAGGAAGCTTTAAGATTAAGAACTCTTTGTGTTAGGTTTGTGTGCTTAGGTTTGGCAGTACTGCAAAAAAAGCAGAATTTTCTGTACAGCTTGATTAGAAAGAAACCCCTTTGAAAGTCTCCTTTCCATATTTTTTTTTTTTCTGGCAAAATGAGTTACTAGGCCAGTTTTCTTCATTAGCTTCAGAAGCTGGCGTATCATATAATAACAAACCAATGAACTAAACACATTCTAATTAATCACTTCAGGGTTACTCGATTGACCACACAGTCAATGCCTTGAATAAATCAATGCAGGGTTAGAAAGTATTTCAATTTGAGCTTTTTGGGGACTACGGGTTGGAATTCAGAGAAAAGGAAAACTACTACACTAGAAAGATCAACTGCATTGCTCTTTCTCAGCAAATTACATGGCAAATGCTTGCTACCTCTTGACTTTAATGCAACTACTTTAGGAAAAGCATGGGTCTGCAATAATATTATTGTCAGTTACGATGTTTTCACCACAGTACCTCATTAACTGTAACCTATGCAACTGAGAATAGGATTTTTTTTCCCTACACTGACAGAGACCCGAGTTCTGCTGCAGTCTTGATAGCTTTGTTTGTGCAACAAGATCACAAGAGCTCGCCCTGAAATCCTGCCCGCCCAGCCCCAGCCTTGTGGGCTAGTGGGACCTTGGCCCTGGCTCTTCAGCTGGGGTCTGGCCAATGCACTGATGTGGCCATGCTTTCTTCACTCACTGTGATAGTCTGAACCTCAGCTCTGATATCAACCCTACGGAGATATCCTGGTGTGGGGCAGAAGCTCAGCCACCTTATGACACTAATTTATAGGGAAGCTTGGGATTGTATTGAGGAAAGGAACCACAGTGCTGAATTCCTGCTCGGCTTCTTTTATCTCCTGCTCGGAGATAGATGACTGTGAGCCAGCGCAGAGACTAGCTCTAGTTTGTGAGGAAAAAGCCGGGTTTTTATCATGGTGCCTTAAAGCTTCTAATCAAGGAAGAAAAGTAGCATGTAATGGAGGGGTATTTTCCCCTCCTTTCAGCTTCACAGCAGCTTCTGAGACAAAGAAAAGTGACTAAAGTGGCAGCATTAAAGCATGTCACTTCATTTAAAGAAGTTATTATGCAAGTAACCTTTCTGAAATCAGCGAGTGCTTGAACAACACTCAAATCAGCCGCTATGGTGTGGCTGTTCTCTAGGTGACTCCAAAGGGGCACTGACATGTGCAGAGCTGTCTGGCACCACATCCCCAACACCGTCAAGAGTTTATTTCAGGTGAGTGAGCACAGCCACTGATGGCCAAAGCTCAACCTTTACCTCCCAACAAAAGGTGGGCCACAGTCAAGGAATTGGAGCATCTCTCATATGAGGAGAAGCTGAGAGAGGTGGGACTGTCTAGCCTGGAGAAGAAAATGCTCAGGGGGATCTTACCTGTGCCTGATGGAGCCAGTACAGAAGATGGAGCCAGGGTCTTCTTCACGGTGTGCAGTGAACGGACAATGTGTACAAATTGAAATACAAGAAATTTCATTTAAAAATAAGAAAAACACTTTTTTACATTGAGTGTGATCAAGCAGCAAAACAGATTGTCCAGAGGGTTTGTGGAGTTTCCATCCTTGTATATCAAAATCTGATCAGGTATGGTCCTGAGCAACCTACTCTAGGTGACCCTGCTTGAGCAGGGAGGTTGGACTAGATGATCTTCAGAGGTCCTTTCCTACCTCAGCTCTTTTGTGATAGTGTGAATTAAATTGAGGGGAAAAAAGTAAATGGTGATTTAGAAGCCTTAAAAAAAGAATAGTGGCAGGTAATCTTTATAAGGATAACTCAAAAGATTTGATTTTTGTCTCCCCTTTTCTGCCCACCTTTTACCATCAAAAAGGACAAAATATCAAAGCAAGAAAAAGGAAGCATGAGAAGTTCGGCCCCCAAAATGGCCAACCATGTCCTGGGGTCCACCAGGATAGCACAGCGAGCCAGCTGAGGGAAGAGATTGTCCCACTCTACGCTGCACTGGTGTATCCCGCCTTCAGTACCCTGTGCAGTTTTGGGCACCTCAATATAAGAGGGATATCAAATTATTAGGGTGTCCAGAGGAGAGTGACTGTCACAGCACTACAAAGCTATTAAGCTGCAACGAGGCTTTTACCATCCCATACCAGCCCTGTCATGCCTCGGCACCACCACCAGTCCCACACAAGGTTCCAAAAGTTCATCTGTTGTCCATGCTGTTTCTTCATCCTCTTCAGGCCAGTCCACCCTGCTTCTTCCTCTGCTGCATCTGGGTTCTTCCTTCTCCTGGCTCCTCTTCCAGCCAGCCTCTCCTCATCCAGACCTCAATCTTCTCTCGGGGGCCTCTCCTACATCCAGGCCTCCTCTTCCACCAGTGCTCCTCCTCTTCCGGGCTCCTCAGTGCTATTTAGCTACTTAGCAGGAACAAGCCACAGCTGTACATTATCCACATCAGCCAACCCACCGCCCCTGAAGCAAGCCCGCAACTGTATATTATCAATGTTAATTAACTCTCTACAATTCCTCTACAGGTGACTGAGATAGTGAAAGGCCTCAAGGGCAAGACTTATGAGGAGCAACTGAGGTCACTTGGCTTATTCAGCTTGGAGAAGCAAAGGCTGAGGAGTGGCCTCATCGCAGCCTACAGCTTCCTCAAGGAGGGCAGCGGAGGGGAGGTGCTGATCTTCTCTCTCTGGTGACCAGCGACAGGACATGGGGAAATGGAGTGAAGGTGCATCAGGGGAGGTTCAGCTTGGACATTAGGAAAAGGTTCTTCACTGAGAGGGTGGTCGGTCCCTGTAACAGGCTGCCCAGGGAAGTGGTCAGGGCACCAAACCTGTCAGAGTTCAAGGAGCATCTGGATGATGCTTTTAGTCATATAGTTTAGATTTAGGCGGCCCTGCAAGGAGCAGGGAGTTGGACTTGATAATTCTTATAGATCCCTTCTGGCTTGAGATATTCTATGATTCTGAGTTCCCAGTCATTTATTTTTTTTTTTAATATCTTTTCTAATTACAGGATTTTTAAAAACTGAAACATAACAATTAGCAACTGCTTTATTTTGTAAAATGGAAGTAAAAGAAAAAGCTTCATTCTAGGATTGAACTTTATTTTTGTGAGCGGTTCCCTGAAGGTGATATTTGTTAAAGGGATGGAGAACCCATGACCCACAGACTAAGTTAAACTCACAAAATAAATCTTCCTTGCCTCTTGTTATGTGGCCTGTAAACACCTTAGTGACCAGCAAGAAACAGGCTGTCCTGGATTATTTGTTCTTTCACACACTGATGTAGACATTCCCTAACCACACAGCCAGAAATACGTTTGACATATGACAAAAACTATAGGTTTCTCCCATTATGTTATCAGTACCTATCTGGGAATTGCTTGGGTGCTCCATATGTGGAAACAGTATGGAACGGATTAGCCAAAAGCTTTTGTGCTCTGGTTCACTGCAAAGCGCATTAGATGTTAACCTGTGGTCATATGTGCCTTTCTCTTATTCAGATTGTCATTGAACGGATGAAGAGGTAAGGTGCAGACAAACGAGGTCTGAGAGGTGTGAGATCCTCTGCATGCTGCCATCTGCTTCTCATTGTTTCTGCATTCCTGTTCCACAGGACACCAGTAGGCTGGAAGGGTCAAATCCATCTGAACAGATATAAATATGCCAAGTTTAGTTTGAAGACTCAATTGCAGCTCTAGATGTGTAAAAACGCCTGCAGTTTAAATATCCTAATTTGAGTTACTTTTCTTGGATTTTATAGTCAGTGCAAAGAAATAGGTATTTGCGGAGTATGATCATCTCATCTTGAGGTAGGGGTCTCGGACAGATCAGTTGATGATCATCTCCCTACCACTGACTATTTCTTTGCAAATGGAGACTAGCACAAAGAGTTCACAAGTGGACTGATCTACAAACAGGTATTGTGACACATTTGATCAGGTTAATCCCAGTAAAAAAAAGACTGTAAACAGCATTAAATGTATAAGCAAATATCTGCCTAGAACATAAAGCGTCCTAAGGAGAAAGGTGAGATGGCACAGGTTGCTCTAGAGGACTCTAGCATGTAAACATTGGGGATGCTGGGAACACTCATCTCACTGGATCCTTGTGAGATCCCCAGCTCACTTTCACTTTCTGTGTCATTAACTTCATTCATCTGATGTGAACACATTTTGCTAATTCAAGAAAATAAAAGTAGGGGAGTCTTACAGTTAAATTTACTCTGCTAGCAGGCTTTCCAAGGCACGGAAACATCATGACATACATTATTACAGATTAAAGTAGCTGTAAGGGAGCTATAGTATCGTTCTTCTGTACAAACCTCTGCCTGCAGAGCTGTGCAAGAAAGCATAAAAGGTTTGACAATGATCAGTCTCTCAGGTGAGAAGATAAATATTCAGTCATTTCCCCTCCCTAATTGCACTGAGCTTCTGTATTTATTTATTCAAGAATGACTCTGGGAGCTTGTTCTAGCCGCCTTGACAAACAAATGGGGTTCTGTTTCCTTTTTTAGAAACTAATTCTGCATTTTGGAAAACCGGGAAAATGCATCTTAAAAGTAAACACTCATAAAAGAGCAGAGCGAGCTCCATGGAAAGTGTATACCTAAGAATGCTAACGTTTGGTTTGCAAATTTGTGAAAACTATGAAAAATAAAGGGTGACCAAACCATTTTGCATTTCTGCCTTCTCCTGTGTTACATTCTGGGTTGCACCCCTCTTTGGGGGTCCCTAACCTCCAAAGCACAGGACAGAGTCTGCCTTTCAGCTTACTGTAGTTGGAAGAGAGTTCCTGGGCTTCTTCCTTCACCGTCCGAGTATTGAGGATGGCAGAGGAGCCACAGATAAGCACACACTCCGAGGCACCCCCAGTAATTTTCACCTCTCTTGGTATCTTGATCATTTCCCCGAGATGGATTGCATCTGTTCTTTTCAAAAACAGAAGTACTTCGTGAGAATGGTTTGGGGAAAAAACAAACAACAGAGGAAGAGCACAGATTTAGTAAGAAAGAGGAAGACAAATGGCTAAAGAGAATTCAATAAGTGGTACTCGTGAACCAGGAGTTCATTTTCAAGCACTTTCTAAAGTCCGTGCGATTACTAATGACTCAGTGTTAATTAAACTGAACCCCATTCATTTCCACTGCTTCTGCCCACTTAGAGGCCAAGCTGGAAGTATCTAAATGTTCCTACAGGAGAGTGCCCATGGAAAGCACACCTCCAGGGAGGTGGGAGGGTGTGGGGGCAATGACGAAGAGAAGCGTACGGTTTTCACACCCAAGTGTTATAATAGCTGCTGAAACCATTAGTTTTTTGTAGGTCACATTTCAAAGTTAGAGTGGATACAGAATGATTTAAAACGTGATCAGAATTCAAATAAATGCCCATTTACCGTGAAGTCTGAACATCCCGAAAAACTTGAGACCTCGCCATTAGGTCTGAACTACCAATATGTGTATGTATGTACATATACGCTCACTGTATATTAGTGTGGGGATACGTATGCATACTTATAAACAGCTGGAGGACCATCAGCAGGCTGCGGAGCAGAGGTGCGGCGCTGAAGCTGCGGGAGAGCAGCACCTGCGATGTCCCAGCGCAGCCTTCGCAGGGTGCAGTCACAGGCTGGGCTCTGCCACCCGCCTGTCACCGCTGTGCGGAAGCGGAGGGACAAGCTGGGTGTCCCTGGGCTCCCGTGGCTTCCCACTGCTGAAGCCTTTCCATTGGCAATTCGTCTGTCTAGAAAACGTGTGGTTTTCAAATTCAGCCAAGAAGATACCCGACATGAAGTCAAGTCCTTGGCAGGTGCAAGTTATACCTGTTGACTTTACAATCTTCTCAGTGAATTTTGTACCGGCTGAAGACAAAAACTTCTGCTTACCGTACAAATTAAGCAGTTTCACAAAGTGCCTCGTAGGAAAGATGTGGGTGGGCGCACGTGTATGCATGTCGTGGGTAATATCTGCAGTTCTTAGGGAACCATCTGAATTACCCTAATTCAGCAATTTCAGACATCTTGACAGTGCTGTGTAAAGAAGATTTCTGCAGCTGCAAGACATCGGATAGACAGATAACCCTGTGCCTCAGTAAGAGGGGAAAACATTGGCTAAAAATCACTGAATTTGTTAGTCCTGTCCCAAGTTACATGCACATCGGAGAAATGGCATTTCTAAGAAGCTTAAAATAAAGGGCTCTTGAATGATTAATTATTGAAGTGCAGATTGTTAGGCTGGATTTCTAATAACTGTAATTGGAAGCCATCTGTCTGACATAGTTCGTCCTATCATTAAATTCTTTCTAAAAATTGTTACATTCTTCAAACACCAGATAAAATGATAATCTGATGGGGTGGAAGGAAAGGAATGTATAATGAAAATCTGTCCTTCAAATATACTCAGTCCTAGGGCTGACTGGGTTATACGTACGTGGTATAGCAGCTAACCAAACCCTGCAGTCGAACCAGCCAGCCACGTGTGCAGTGCTTCATGAATCACTGGTGCAACCATCACTTAAGAAAGGAGGAAGATAACAGTTCAAAACAGCAAATGATTGAACAGCAGGTAAAAAAAAAAATTAATGGGAATGAGCAAAGTATGTTAACTTGTTCAGCAAGCAGAATATAATTAATGGTTAAGGTGGGATGAAGGATGGAGAGTTCTTAGTATTGCCAACAGGAGGAAATACTGCCACCTAATAAAATACTACTACAGAGATACTACTAACGGATGTTATAAGGAAGCCAGTGACTTCGTTTCTTGCTCCTAGAAGGGGATATTTGACAGCAGTCATTAACGCTGAGACACAGCTGCAGTAATCTTTCCGAATGAAAATGATCAATAGGACAAGGAATAGTTTGAGTAAAACCATAGGAATTTATGGAGATGTACACACAGAGGCATATACACTCCCACACATACGTATTGTTTTCTACAATTTTTTTAAATACATCCCTCTTCATTTCAGCTCTTGTTAGTCTTGTGGGAATGTGGATTTTTTTTCCTCAGGTAATCAAAGAATTTGCATGTTCACCCTCACTCTTGAATATGCTATAGCAAAACATACAGAACCGCTATGGTCTTCAGAAGTATTTTACTTACAATTACAACATGTAAGTCAGAGTACAGTATAACTCTGCACATGAAATATGCTTTATGTATACGCTGCACACATATATATATTTATGTATAAGTATTATGTATATGCTTTATACAACTGGGATCATAATATTGAAGACAATTTATTGGCTAAAAATAATTTTCCTACTATGTTTTTTGACATGACTCACAAATGAAAGCAGTCAGAAATGATCAACTACAGAATAGGAAAAGCTCATGTGATAAAAAGTCTAAAAGGATGAGGAGGCCAGTTCCAAACGTTTCCTAGTGAAATACTTAACCCTTGAGAAATCAGTTCATTACTGATCATGGGGGCAGATCTCTTGCAGAGCTCGTGATACAAGTCTGCCAACACGTACAGAAACAAAGAGTGGAAATCTTACCTTATTAAATGTCTCATTGACTGAAGGTTTAAAACAGCAGAAAGGCCACTGACCCTTTCAAAAACAGAACCTTTGAATGCACAGAAGTTTTTTCCTTACAGAGGGGATAAGTTGGTGACATAAAAATGTATACTCCCTGTTATGTACAAAGTATGTAATACAGCCAATAAGTTTATAGGGTAACAGTGACTGTTTTGA
>JAVJGI010000014.1:116410979-116468049 GCA_035590275.1 Ibycter americanus | reverse complement strand
AAAAATGTATACTCCCTGTTATGTACAAAGTATGTAATACAGCCAATAAGTTTATAGGGTAACAGTGACTGTTTTGAAAACAGTGGAACTACTTAGGGTTTTTATCTGGACTATAAACATAGATTGCTTCTGAAATGCAACCTCAGAAATGTTGGCCGCAATAATATCTCTTTCACAAAAAAGAAATGCATGCCTTTGAAACCTCTCAAGGTCAGGTCCTATGCCATTCCTGTCTTGGAACACGTTCATGTCAGATGCCTTGAATACGAGAGTGTTGGAAGGCCATCAACAGTAGTCTTCTAAATTATTTGTCCAGTGAGAGTTATAAAATCCAGAAGGCAATTTGGACTGGATTTAGGGATGACTCAGAAATCAAACTAAAATTTAGCAATTCACATGCAAGCTGAATGGCATTTCTGTCCTAATTGAAGTGAAGATCAAAATAATAAAACTTACTCTCATGCCTGAACCTTGGCAATTGTCTAAATTGAAGAATTAAGGCATTTTGTTTTCTCTGTAGGCTATTTTTCCCCATCAGAAACAACTCTCTAAATCTTTTAGACTAGAACTAAAACATGCATTTTAAGCATCTCCCAGTGAGTGGAAAAGCATTGATTTTGGGTTTTTTTTTTTTTCAAGAGCTTTCATTCCAGACTGTTACTTTCAAAGCAATGCGAGTAGGAGTCTAGCCGCAGCTGGCTGCACTCGCAGCTGCATTTTGTATAGGCTTTAGTTCCACCTTATGCTGTCGAGTCTACTACTAAGAGTCTGTTGCATAACGACAGAGACTAATATTAATGTTTGTAATTATGAAAGACATGCAGAGCTATTTTCTGGTTTGTTTCTATGTCTAAGAAGCTATGCTTGTTGCACTGTTAACACGACAGTCACCCCTATTACTATGGCTCCCACACTAACGATACTACTTAAAGCCATGGTTGCATTAATAATATAGGTATGATCCCCAGCTCCTTTCTGATTATGGCCCCATGCAGAAGCAGGAGTTTCACACTGAACAGATAACATCATCTGAACCACACTGTGACATTTGATGTTTCCAGTTTCATTCCCGTTTCATCTGAAATGCCGCTGGAAAGAGTAAAAAAAACCCGGGGAATTACATGCCTCCTCCCAGCTGCACTCCAGGTTTGCGGCAGCCAGCTCACATATAGTCAGCAGAGACTCCACACCGGGGGAAAAAACAGCCAAATAAAAACACACAGTCATAAATTTAAAAAAAAAAAAAAAAAAAGACAGCAATGCAAACACTGAGTGAAAGGAGAATGGGATAAAATTGTGACTTGGACGTGGCTGGGTGGAGCTATGCCAGGTGGGTATCTGGGCTACAGACCCGCGCGGTGTTCCTACGACTGAGCGAAAGCCGTGACAGCCAGCTAGAGCAAGATCTGCATCGTCTTCAAGAAGACGTGTGTGGGCACGCCACCGCTCCTGGGGCTCGCTAGAAATGCTTCAAAATGTCCCGGCCCGCGCCACTGCTGTGCGGTCCCGCTGCCAGCACCGGCTGCCGCGCGGTTCCCTGGCCATGCTTTTCATTCTTAATTGGTAAACTCCCTTGGGTTTCGAGTTTGCAAAACCTCTTCTCTCTATAAACACAGGTAAAAAATGTTCCATAATTCTTCTCTCCCATATAATATAAAAGCAGAGCTGGAGCTGCTACTGAGTCTTATTTTTCATTGCACTACACACAGCGAATATGTCAAATTTTGTTTGCGACTTGTCACACAGGCATTTTTCCTGCCTTCCTCCTGCTGCCTCTCGGAATCTTTCTCTCTTTTTAAAGCTTTCTTACAAAGAGATTGCCTGATTGGTACTAAAATATTTCAGACAGCTGACAATTTGGACCGCTGTGATCACAGGTTTCTCGCCAGCTCGGAGCGCAGTCAGCTGTTCTGCTATTCCTCTGTATGTTGTTTTGCTTATTCAAAATGAAAACATGGAATGTGCTCTAGTCTTCCTTGTGGACCACATGTAAGGGACAACACAAAAGGTATACTGATCTTGTGGGACAGGGTGCCAGGGCCTCTCATGGCAGAGGAATAAGAATTTCTCTGCCTTGCTGAGTTTTAGTGGACTCGCATACAATAAGGATAGGATCCACAAGGGCAAAAGGGAGATATTGGAGGATGTAGAAATCAATAGCTCAAGCACTGAGAATAGAGTGGCAAGGAGTTATTTTTAACTCTTTGTTTTTTGGTTTGGTTGGTTGGGGTTTTTTTCCCTTTCTATCAGGGGAAATGAATAGGGAATTAGATCTGGCACTGCTAGGTTGACTGAGCGTTACTATTTTTCCACAATGATTGTATTTTGCTTGGGAACCTTCCCAAAAGAGTAATTTGTACAACCCAAGGCTACATGCTGCCTCTCAACTGAATTTTTTCCTTGTTCTTTTATATTTGGGATTTTATTAGGGTGTCCTCCCATCATTTTCTGTTTTCTTCCTTTCAGAAAATGTCATAAGTGATACTTCAAAGATCTAGTTCTCATTTGTATTAAAGCCACTTTGATACTTACACACCACTTTGGTAATGAACAAGATTTGGAACCTCATGTTTTTCTCGCTAGCAGCAAATTATGTGCAAGGTTGCAAGGATGACATGGGCAGCATCCAATTTATAGAGTTCCCTTTACAGCATCCTTGACCATTCCATTAATACTTACATAAAGACAAATAATTTCCAAAGGCATTGTCATCACGTCATGTTCATATTGTCTCATGGTAAGTATTTTAACCCCCAAAACAGGTTGTTTGATAAGGTTAGGCCCTTAGATGTGCTGAATGATGCATACATGAGCTCAACATTTGCTTAGATGCATATTTAAGTATGTGCATAAAATACTTGCAGGATTAGCACGGAAAGCATATGCAAGCTCTGTGTAAATATTATGTCTGTACATCCAGGTAAATGTATGTGAATATGTACAAACATCATATTCATATATAAATCACATGTAAATACATATGATTTTTTTGTATTTAAATAATAGTGATACTACTGTTAGGATAGTCTTCAATAATTAATATAGGTATGATCTGTATGTTCCTTACCTACAGAAGGCTGATTTAACATGGGTCAAATTTTATTTCCTCCATAAATATTTGTTTCAAGTATTTTATGCCAAAAAAACCTTAAGGGAGCAAAAGTCTCACAAATAATTGCAAAGATTTCAGGGATGGCTGGGGTGCAAGAGAAACTGCTAGCAGAAAGAAGATACTTTTTTTTTAAATCAGATTATTGGCATCATTCGAAAAAGACTTTGGGGTCCACCATCATATTTTTGAAGCTGGCTCTTTGTGGCTGCTATTGAGCCACTTAATAGAAATACATGACAGTAAATTGTAAGTACTCAGAATGCGAAACAATGATTTAATTGAGGTTAAATTTAATTTAGCTTTCTTCATACTGTTTTGATACTTCAGAGTTTGAGGCTGCTGTCTCTGCTTTCTTATTTTCAAGGTATTCCACATTGCCTAAGCAATGTGAAATTACTCATTTCCACATTAAGAACAAAAAGTAACAGCACTGGCTTGGCACATACAGAAAAGTTAAATTATTCAAGCTTTGGTGGAAACTGTCATAAGACATCCACCTCTGTCATTTCTGAAATGTCTTTCAAACGCAGCCTTTTAGACTCCACACTACATCATTAGCAAACAAAACAAAAATGCAGAACATCCGAGGAGCTGACAAGTACAAGCTCACACAGAGCTTCACAGGTATTTGTCAAACCAGGTTGCTGAAGTTATTGTAGCTACTTTAGTTATGGTTGATATTCTTCTTTGGGAGATTTTTTTTTTTTTTTTTTTCCTCCTAGTATTCTTGCTGCAGTTTGTGATGGACCTCCAGCTGCTTAGGGCTTTCAAGGTTTGAACAGCTTTATTTTCCTATTAGACCTTTGACAATGATGTACGGGACTGTTCCACTTTTCCCCAGTACCCGTGCCAGTAATATCCCACTCATAAGCTGAAAGCCTACCTTAAATATGTGCGTTTCTAGTACTAGCAAGCTTTGCACTGCATAATTGCAGGCAGTCTGGGACAGGTTTTAAACATTTGAGCTGTGATTTGAATTTCTGTCCTTTCAGGGTGACACTTGCACCCAGGGGGAAGGGCCAACATCAAACGTGAAATATCACTTTCAGTCCTGCTCAGGATCTTTTGTAGCCCGTAAGACATGCTCATTGTAACAGAGCCTGCACACAAAGCGATGCTTGAACTGTGAGGAACATAAGTTTTCTAGTACACTACTCCCAGATACGCTCACCCAGTTATCGTTGAAGCCTGTGATGAAGCTTTGAATTGACTGCAGCATCTAACGCCATCTCTGTTTTCAAGTCACCCTTCAAATCATGTTGGAGAATATCTTAAGTTTGAACAGAAAGTCTGTGGAAAGAAACTCTTCTGGCACTTCATAGAATACATTAGACTACTTATCTCTAAAAGCATTCAATTTAGCGAGAAATCCGAATAAATCTTAAAAAAAAAAAAAATCAACAATAAGAATGTGATTCAAAAGAAAGTAAGTGCTGAAGCCTTAAGACACATAAAAATACTTTAACAAGTCCTACTAAGAGAAAACTTGTTCATGCATTAGGAACTTGATGTATTAAAATTTCATTTCTAAAATTTAAAATGTGACACTTCAGGGTGTTCCCCAAGGACATTTGTAATTCTATGGTCAGTTTTGAAAACTGATGTTTTCCATCCACTCTGGCAAATAATTCATCTTTTTTTTTTTTTTTTTTTTTTTTTTTGTATTGCCAATAATAGCTCTCTATCTAAGTTCTCCAAAATCCATCTCAAACAAGATCATTGTATCCTATGAGCCATGAAAAGTTCATACGGGAAGAAAGAGAGAGAGGAGAAGGTATTTTCTTTTTTATATTGGTTTGGGATTTTTTAATAAAGAGGTTCACTTATTTCCCAGTATATCAAAGATGAAAACCTGCTCACAAAAAGAGACAGCTCTATAAGTAGAAACTTTTATTTTAGGTTTCAATACTGCCGTTTCATTTTAATCTAAAATGTGGCTTACATTAGGCAAGAAGCCAGGAAAAAAGCCTAATTTTTATCTTGACAAAGATTTTGCCACGTGCTGTAGGTTAATAAAGATCATAGCAATGGCAAAATTGCACAGCAACAGTGGCAAGAGATATCATTCACTGTGCATTTCCATCTCTTAACTACAGAGGATATCAGTACTGCATGTAAAATAAATTATTTTAGTAGTCTTTCTGCAATTTAAATTAGTTTACATTTTAAATGTATAATTATAAAAAGTTATTCCTTTTGTATACTATTTTACATCTTCTTGGCAATCTGCTGTGCTAATTACCACATGCCAGAAATATTGCATGGGTTTGGGTTGTTTTTTTTTAAGATGACCACATTCTAAGCATTCAGTTAAAACATCTGTGATTTCAGGGTAGCTGGTTTGGGTTTTTTTCAGTTTAGTATGAAAAGGACTCAGCTTTGGGTGCTTATTGCATAACGACCTCACCCACTAAAGGCAAGAAAGGGTAGGAAGGAAAAAGCAAAGGTAATGGGCCAGGACCACCAGCACAGGGTACGTCACGGTTAAAGAGATGCTATAAGTAATTGTCCTGCCCCTCTCTCAAGGAGCTCTTTGGAGGTGTTTCCCTTAAAGACATGGCTCCCATTGCCATCACCGTCTACTCTTGCCCTTAAATAAGGCTGCTTCCTAAGAGGAACATCAAGCCATGCGAATTAAGCACCTAAATCTGCACACAAAATAGCAGTTCTGGCTCTGCATTCATTCCCCACGCAGGTTTGCCCCTTCTAACGCGATCCCCGCTGGATCTGTGTGCTAAGGCACGCCTCACCTCCTGGTGCTGTTATCAAAAATTTAAGCAAGGAGGAAAACTTTAAGTTGTTACAGGGATTATACTGTTTGCCGCAATGGGCAAGAAGTACTGTAAAACTCAGAGGTGACGTCATGAGTTATCAGAACAGGGTGAAGGTATTTTGGACGCTTCCATCGGGTGCTGTGGTTGTGCCGTGGATTCCTGCAGCCCCCACCGGGGCACAGTGCCTGTAGGGATCCATAGCAGGGGGCAACACAGCTGTCAGTGTCGTTCAGCTATTGCGCTGTTAGGAGCCCTATATGTACTGGTGCAATTGCTCAATACATGTACATTGGAAGTGGCTTTGGGGAAGGTGCTTGAGGCACGGATCCACATTTATAGTAGCATCAAATCTGGTTTGCTGTTTGCTATATACAATCCAAAGTATTTATTCTTGTTTTGGGCGATAAAGAGGCTTTTCAGTTGTTTTAGGCTTTTCAGTTGTCACACCGTGACTGCTTTTTTAGGTTGCATCTGAAGGCCACCCCAGTAAGGACATCCTTGGCTGCACCCATGTGGTGTGTTGGGATGTCAGAAGTGCCAGATTACCTCCATTCTGCACATGAGGTGGTACGTCTTACCTCCTGAGATCTGGCAAAGCCTGCTGGCAAAGCCCCCTTATCGTTCACCTGGACCAAGCTAAATTTCTAAGGGGCAGACCTATGGAATGGGACAATCTGCCCCAACAATCTTGTAGGCCATGTAAAGTGATGGGAGTTGAGAACTTCTGGGAACACCGTGTAATACGGATCTGCTAGATGCATTCTGAAGACAGTCTAAAGAACATCGTGAAGACAGGGTGCTCCCAAAGTCTCAGTCCTAGCATAACAACTGACGCATCCTTGGAGCAGTCCAAAGGCTGGATAATTCAGAAGGATGGGGTTTGGTCCCAGGGGCACCAACAGGCAGCACTGCAAGAAGCTACTGCAGATACAGGCAGTGTCAGTAAGAGCGGTGACACCGCTCTACTGCCAGACCTGCCTCACAGCAATTCTGTATTTTTATTTCCAAACTTCTAATATGCAACGGAGAGAGGTAAGAAATGTAGTCATGTTCAGATGTCAGCACAGTAATATGTTGGTGACCAAGCACAGTGCATGACTAAATTTCACGCTTCCCTGAGTTGCAAATAATTTACAGAGCTATCAGGCCACTGGTTTCATTCTCCTATTAAAATGGCAGTCATTTGGCCCGGGAATTTGCCATTTAGCATATGAAAAAAAAATCCCTTCATTACAGGATTTCATAATTTTTTTGAATTTATCCCAAACCATCAAATGATGCAGAAAGCTATAACTTTTAAATTCAGAGCTTTATTGCGTTCATTATGTCTGAAACTTTTTCATTTTTCATACTTGAAGGTATATTATATACATATAGAAATAACATTCCAGTGATCTAATTTGGAAAAGCTTTAAAGAGGTTTGTTTCCCTGGTTACCTTAAAAAACAAACAAAAAAAACCCAACAACAAAAAAACCCTACAACAACCAAAAACCCCCAACCTAACCAAACCAAAAAAACACAGAATAATTTATGAAGAAAACCACCACCTCACCACTGTTTCAAACTCCGCCGGTCAGACCAACATTGAGATGATGGTACAAAATTCAGTAATTTGTGTAAAAGTTTTGTAGCTTATATTTTGTTTTAGTATACACAAACACAGAGATATGTTTAGCACCTAAATCAAATGTACAACATTCCAAGGGGTTGTGGGCATCTCTCTGGACCTTCCTTTCTGCACAGCAAGGTCAAGAAAATTTAGGTCACCTTTGAGAGACCTGATGTTGTGTTGTTCTTTAATATCTCTAAGGATGGAGACTCCACAACCTCCCTAGGGAACCTGCTCTCCTTTTTCCTTATTCTTACCATTGAAAAGCATTTTTTTCCCTTCTGAATGCCTGGATCTCCCTTGCCACCATTTACTTTTGTTCTGTACCCTATGATTACAGAGAACGCTTTTTCATCTCCTTTTTAATAGCACCTTTTACCAATAAAAACTCAAAATGAATGGTCTGATTTTGCAGAAGTGCAAGAAGCCCCAAACTTCTCCAAACCAAATCTATGCTTCTCGTTGAAATCAGGGGAATCAGAAAGTGCTTTTGCTGTTTACCTCAAGCCACTTTTTGGGATGGCCTCATTAGAACTCTAGTTTTGGGCTTTAATGTTAGAAAAGTTCACCTAAAACACTCTTCGTTAGTGGTATGAACCTGCTAAACAGAAGGTGAAGGTTTCAAAGCATTCCTCAACGCCTGCCTCACTCACCAACAGACAACCTTTCCCAGCCTTGTCCCTAAAAGTGAAACACATCAGCCTAGAAAGCTTACAGAAATACTTCTGAAATTCCCCGCAGACCTCTCAGCCCCGAAGAAAGCAACCTAAGGGAACGGAAAGGTGCCAAAGCCTTCATGAAATCTTTTTTGGTAGTATAAAAACCTGAGACTGGCCATACTACAGGTCTGCCCCAGGGCCCATCGAAACCAGCACCTTGGTTGTGACTGTGCCAGAGGCCGGTGGAGCAAAGCTCTGAGGTTGTGGCAACCGAGTAGCGGTGCCTCCCTCCATCGCTCGCTCTCCCAGCCTGCAACTGTTCGCAGCGGTGGCTACGCGCGTGTAGGTCGTGCTCAAGCTCACTCATGGGATAAGAAGATACCCAAGGGGTAGAATGGAGATGTAGATAAGTCGATCGGTGCGTCTAAAGCCGAAACAAAGCATGACAGAGATAAAATCAAGAATAAAATTGTTAAAAGAATGTCTTGTCTCTTGCTGGAGGATTACCTGAGGGGGCATGATTTGTGGTTCATGCCTCTGGGCTTCAGTATTGCGTTGAGCACATGCTCAGCGGCTTTCTTCTGAGGAGGACTAGCAAGAGCGAGGTTCACGGTTTGCCTTGCTGTATCAGGCCAGGCAAGATGGATCTTTTTAGTACCAAATTCTTTGAAGTACAGAAGAGAAACTGAAGACCTGCCATCATCTGCTAGCTGGAATCAGAAGAGCAAGTATTGCAGCCCTTTCTGATTCCCCAGGTGCTCACACAGGGCCTCATCCTGCACTGAAGTCCTCAAGAACAGGGAGTAGGGGCGAACAGCAGAGTGGGGACCGAGATGAGGCAGAGTCCCAGCTCTGCTGTGCCTCTGATGGGAGGGAGAAGATCCTGGCCTAAGCTGCTTAGCTAATTAGAGGACTACAGCTGATTTTACAGAGATGCGGTACAGGGCTGGCTGCCCGAGCAAGGGTTAGCTTGCTGCTGCGCCGTTAGATGCAGCGTGGTTCCCCTGCAAAGCCAGGCTTCCCATGACAGAAGCACACCTGAGTGCTGCCTCTGGGGTGGTGCAGTTGTATACAGTCCTGAAAGCAGGATAATGTAGCACAAATCAGTCCCCTGATGAATTTTTGAGCTTTCAAATGCAAACACCCCCCCACCCCCCTTATTTTCTTATTCTCCTTTACTCAACATCAAACAGCAAGGTCCAGGAAAGGAATCAGTCCAGATTACTGGAAAAATAATCCATGAGCATTAAACACTCTCACAGTTACCGCTGTCCCATAGACTTTCCTCTTTCAATATGGACACAATTCCTCATGGGTCTGTTCGTCCCAACACTTTGAGGCAAATTATTATTTTAGGTGAGCTGGGCCCCTTTTGTATGCTCTGAGTGCTCATCCATCTGCCAAGCATCAACTAAGTTCCTACCTGCTTTAAACTCTTTAAATAAAAAATTACTAACACAATGAGTAGGTGAGAGGTCTTATTTTTATCTTATTTTTTGCGTCATGTCAGGCCTGAATGCAAATTCACACTCCCAAGGGTATCTCAGGAGAAGCTAGAGGAAGAAAACAAAATATCTACAGTATTTTACTGGAAATATCCAGGACAAACCTGGCTGAGTGGGATATGCCAATAGTAAAATACATCACAAATATACATTAGATGAATGGCCACTGCAAGAAGTGACATAAGGGTTGATATCTCTGTCACATTCACCCTGGATGCCTATTATCATCAGGGCCATTCTCACAGTGCCATGTAATACCTTGAAAGTCATTGGGAGCTGCAAAATCAATTAGATATTTTACAACAGCTTACATTTTTTACACTGGACTATTGTAAATTTTTATTCCACCATAAAAGAAATTAAAATTAAGTAAACAAGGCTCAAAAGTCTAAAAGAGAGTTGCCTTTGCATATCTTTAATTACACATGGTATAACACATATTAAAATTTATGAGATGGAAAGGAAGGATGCCTGCCTGCAACAATTACATGTGGAATAAAAGCGAATTAATACTGCTCAATTGTCCCATCAATGACTTCATATAAATTCATGGAAAACTGCCACAGCAAGTAGTTATTACTGCTACAACAGTGCAACCTTAAACAATGGTCAAGGAAAAGAAATTTTGAGATGGAAATAGTCTGCATAATACACGCCTTCACTGGCAGAGTTCCATTCAGCTGCCTGTTCTTCACTATACAAAACAGGATGATATAATGAAATAAAACAGAATTGGCTATTATTTGTTGGCAGGTGCATAAGTACCAAGGGGAAAAAAAAAAAAAAAAAGCAGACTAAGTCAAATAATACATACTCTTCTTAGGGCTTCTAATGGTTTGTCATGCTGAACTGATGGTTGGTTGTGTTCTCCTCAGAAAGTAGATTAATGTGTTTAAAGCAGATAGAGGAATACCACATTAACTCCTAATTTGTGGGCTGCAATTTATCTGCTAAGTTTGCACACATGGATGAAAGACTATTTCCCAGGCCAAGACTGCAAGGAGGCTACCCCAACAGACTCAGGATGAGTTCACAGCAGGAGGGACAGAAGTTGCACGGAAGCTCTGATCGTCACCAAAAAACTGGCAAAACTGCCAAAAAGGCTGGTCCAGCCCTTCGTTCTGACCTGAGAAAAAAAGTTCTTGTTCCTAGGAACATGCTGACTGCAAACTGTTCTGCTGATGGGGCCAAACTGTGCAAGCGTAGGTCTGGAATGAATGTAAGGACCTGGAAGAATGACAGTGGAGCTCCTCAGCTGCATGCCACCACAGTTCATCAGGTTCAAGATAAAATACATAGTCATTATTCAGTGGATGGGTCTAACTTTGTATGCCTGCTTTTGAGCAGTGAGGACCACAGTAGGGCTCATCTTATTACCTGTGTTTAAGGAGGAGGATGGAAAGGATCAAGGGGTTGTCTCTTGCAATGGCTTTTTGGAAGGAGCTGTTGCATTTTCTGGAAGTCCAGGAGTAGCCAGACGTGGGTGCAGAGATGCATCTCTTGCTCAGGCTGAGGTGGGTACCTCCAGCCTGGCACTAAGCCGGTCCTGACAGTGTCACTTATATCTGCAATGCATTGCTTTTCCACATTTGGCTCCCTGGTCTGCCCAGCAATTTTTGTTGTCAGAGGTCTCATTCCAGGGTTGCCACCTTTATAGCCAAAGCAAAGCTCGTGCTCCCAGAGTATAGACACTCCATCAATGTTACTATTTCCCAGAAACCATAACCTCACCTAACACTATATAACTGCACATTATAAAATCACAGCTGGACATCTAGTATAGTAATCCCAGAACTATTTACTAGTGTCATGAGAATAATTCTTTCAGCTATGTCTTGCGTTAATGGCTGTAGGTCACAGTGGTATGGGTACTCAGCTATGGCTCGCTCACAGGCCAGCGCTGTCCAACAGCAGCACCTGGTTGTACAGAGCTTATTGTACAAAATTTGCAAAAGGTGTCTTTTACACCAGTTTCCCTTCTTTGCTCCCTCTTCTCTGCTTTTGTAATAAGGTGTCTACGAGTGCATTGAGCAGAGCAAAGAGGATGCAATTGCTCTCTCTTTAGAGTTTTTGACTTTTCAGTGTTTCAGTTTTTAAATTTCTCCATTACATAGAACGCATTTTTCAGGTGGTATTGCAGGATCTGCTCAGAAGGGCTCCAACAGGCAGACCACAGCTCATACACATTTCGCCCTTTCCTTGTAGTATGTGGGTGCAAGCTTTGAAAAAGCCAACACTGCTTTGAAAATGATACACGTATTTTGTGGTTGCTTAAGCTACAGGTCTTCTAAAAAAAAAATAAAAAAATAAAAAAAGACGACCCTGGTCAAAGAATACCTGATTTGCAATTATCAAGATGCCAAGGTCAATTTTAACTGGAGGGCTCCAAGTTTTAATCACGTCTTCTCCAAATCACTATTAAGTCATGAGGTAGAAACTCTTCGCTTGTAATAGAAGCACAATTAGATTTTAACTCACTTCTGCAGTACTGTGCACTCCTAGATCCTCACTGCATTCTGCAGGTTAGAAGACAGATTTTCCACAAAATGAGAACATCATATTCTCTTCTACACCTAGCAATTTTTCAGCACTCTCGCTATTGTTCAATGCAGATAGTTTAGTGTTCGATGCCTACAGCAATAAAAGAATGAACTTCCTCAACGAACAAAGCTCCTCTGGCAAGCCTCTTCCTGTGCTATATGGTCCTAACATCACAAATTTTAATTTAGCACCTCAGGATGCCGTTTCCCTAAGATGCACACATGTGTATGTACATATTTGTATAAGAATGTCTTTTTAGAAAGATACAGCTTTCCAGTCAAGCATGGTTGAAATCAATGAGGAAGAAGCATCTGATGTGCATGGACCAAATCTGTCTGCTTGGGGCAGTGTTGCTTTGCACCAGGACAGCTAAACCAGGTGTGCTTCTTACAATGCACCATCATTTCTTTAGTCAGGTTTTTTTTTACTCCTAAGGTCTATGGTATCCATGAGAGTACCTGATCAGATCCAGGAAGGATGCTTTGAGCCTTGGGTTCACCCAAGCACTTTGGTTTGTTGCTTATGTGGCAGGATTGATAAAAAGAGTAGTCTTCAGTAGTGTTTCCTCAATTTGGGACTTAAGCAACTACAGCAATGCCTAGAGCAGTAGTATCTTTCTCCTGGCTCCATCCTCAAACCCCCTATGTTTTGTCATGTAGTATGAACAGCAGCTTTCATAACTTTAGGACATTGCCTCGAAACCATTTAAGCTTAACTTACAAATCAGCGATGATGTTCTCAATACCTGCTTTGTTCTCAAGAACAAAGGAATTTAATCTGGCTCTGGCGTGAAATGGTCACAAAATATAAATACAGGTAGTTACTACAAAAGATTTTTTTCCAATTTATGCTGTTTTCCAGCAACAAACAAAAGTAAATTCCAGAAAAGAAACGTACTGAATGACATAATAAAGTGTAAGAATGACAGCATTTGTATCTGATACGGACTGAAACAAATTTGAGGTTAATAGATGAAAGAACTAATGGAAATGGGATATGGCTAAGTTGGTTCTCCTATGTGTTTTGTCTCCCTAGGGTTGAATTTGCATTCAGACTATGTTAGATCTCCCTGAAAAGATTACACCGTGGAGGACAAATAACTAATTTAACAGAAATAAAGCACACTGTGAGGTACGTCTTCAAAGATCTCACTCTGACAAATATATCTGCTACAATCAGCTCTCTACTTAATTCTTAATATACAGTAGGAAATTCATATTAGAATCAAGTATTTGACTCAATTTTACTGCTGTCAGAAAACATATAATACACCTTCCCACAGACTCTTCTGAAACAAAAATCAACAGTAGAAAAAAAAAAGTCTATCGTATCTTGCAATGAATTCAAGAAATGGCGTGTGTTTCTTCACGGGAAACACGGGACGTAAATCTGTGAGCAATATTGCTTGTAGTGGCAGCTCACGCCCTGTGTGCCTGCTTTTTGCTAAATCATATATGATCAGAAAGTTACATGCAAAATCTACAGCCCTGTTTTAGCAGAGGGAAAGTCCAAACCGATGACAATTCTGACTCAGATACAATTCTGTGTTTCTTTACATTGGTTTGGTGTAAGCACTTCAGAATAAATAAACATGATTTTTACATTAAGAAAATTAATGGAAAATGCAGATGCTATCAGCTGTTGCTGTGCTATGCAACTATATAAATCCAACAATTAAATACATACAAAATTACTGTTCAGGATTGGAGACACAGGATGCTGTTTCAGGATTAATACAAGAGGACATTTGAGAAGGAGTGTATATATCACTATAACACTTCCAAAACAAGTGGAATCCTTGCAGTTAGATGATACACCTTGACTAGGTGTGTGCAGATACAGACCCAAACTCAGAAATCCCCATTTCTTCTGAAGACAGAGAATCCCTCTGATTGCGGTTCATAAAGTGGTCCCCAGAAGTGCTGTGGTGGCCCAGCCAAGGGCATCACACAGTGCGTTTGTGGACCACCAGTAGGCTGGTTTGGGCAGGAGTGCCCCAGGCTTCCCTGCCACCCCGTCCCCTGAGGCTGTGGCCACAGCAGGTTGCACTCATTCACCACAACTGATTTCTCTCACAGCACCTAGCTGTGCAGAAAAGCCAACAAAAAGGAGTAGCATCAGCTCTTCTCACCTTTTAGGTTGCTTTCATTACTTTCCCTTTACCACTGCAACCTTCTCTTTATCAACTGAAAGGGGAGCAAGTACATGTCCCCACTACACCTCTTGAAGGCTGCTCCGTTGGTCAATTGTCACCAGCACCCATCGACCAGGAGTAGATAGGGTGGGTCAGCATCTCTTAGTCACACCACTACAAAGCAGGGTGACTTGCACAATGCTCTAAACATGGTAGACAATTCAAAATATATTGTTTTTTCTTGAGCTTCCAAGTATTGGCATCTACTAGCTCTAAAGATACCAGCTACTTCTATTACTGTTGGGTATAGAGGAAGAAGAGTTTTTTCTGCAAAGGCTGCACCCCTTAATATCAGAGCATGCATAAGCAGCATGAATATCCTCCCTCCCTTCAACATGTGACACTTATGTCTGCCCAGAAATATGAATTTTGAAAGTGCCAGTAATGCAGCAATCTGATTACAAAACAGGATTAATGTGGATTATTCAGCATCTTGTAGAACACTACACAGGTATTTCTTCAGAGACAAAAATCCCAGCAAAATCTCAAGAAGAAATTTGTAAAGATTTTGGCTGGCAGGAAAAGGCAAGCTTAGAAACCTTAGACAAAGCTTACCATATAGGACAAGCAAATCACACTGAATGCAATGTATCTGTGGGCAAATTGGCCTTCATAATGCCAATGCACTCTTCTGAAAGCATAATTGGGACTTAAGAGATGCAATAAGCCTTGCACTGCTGCTGGATGCAGGGGCCAGCTTCACTCGTTGTGCACAGTTTGATCACGGGAGCATGGAGAAGAACTATTCTGCGTAAATCTTTCAGTAAATCGAATACAGCAAAATGCTCCTTTCTTTTTAACGGAAGGCAGTTCAAAGAAATGGTTTAGAAAACAGACAAACCAGCCTGCTTGGGAAAAGGCATTTTGTGTCCTTGCTGCAGCGCAAGATCACAGGCAAGCAAAACTGCAGTGACTTTCTGCACCCTCCCACTAATGTCTAAAATGCAGTAGAGAACCTGAGACTTAAAATTAAATTCCCCTAGAAAGGCATTTTGCTCGGTTTTTTTCACCTTAGAAGTCACAGCTGAACTAAAGGCTCTGGAATATGTCTCAGTGTGCTAATTGAAATTAAATGTACTCAGAGAAGGGTATAGGATCTCATAGAAATTAACACTCGGGTTTTCAGGGGGAGATTTTTTTTGCTTGTTTATTTTCCACATTCTAGTACTCAGCATGTTGTCAAGCCTTCCTTCCTCTTTATAGGCTCTGGTGAATATAAATTATATATGTAATCCTATAAATGATTTTAGTAATAAGACTATTTGGCTGTTCCTTCTCTATGTATTTAATTAACTCACAAAATGATGGTATGGAAAAATGGGAAAAAAAGCCACCCAACTCCTGGCTCCACTAAAGTCTAGAAACTAATTTTCTGACATCTTTAACAAATGCAGAAATTTGGGGTAGGGGAAGCGGGGAAAGCTACAGAAAAGAAAAAGAAATCTCTTGTACATGAGAGCAGAAGTTACCAAAGCCCAGAACATCCCACTGAAACATGCAATTGTCACAGGGAAAATCTCCTCAGTTCAGGTGGTTTAAATCAAATCAAGATCAAACGGTTTATTGATTTATTAACAGCACATAAATAACTGGCAATCTGTGACCTATATGTTCAGGATCAATACCAGCAATAGAAAAGATTAATCACAAGACTACACACTTGCAAAATGTTAATACGCATTTACAGGCGCCTCGCACAACCCCACGCCACCTCCAAGACACGGCACCCACAGGCGCAGAAGCCCCCCGTGCCCCAAGGGCGGTAGGCAGCCCCCTGCCCTACCCAGGTACCTGGCCTCCAAGACATTTCACTTTGCTTTATTGCTCCTTTTCAAGCTGGCTCCTCCTTTTTCCAAAGTTTTTTTATAATTCCCAGCTGCTGTTTAATCCAGCTGATGGTCTTCTTCCCCCATTGCTCCACCAGTTTTGGGCAAATACCCTGTCTGGCAGCTTTTGGGGGTTAAGAGAGGGGGTTTATGCTCACTTTTGTAGCTTCGCAGCTGTGTTATCCAGGCCATCCAACCAACAGGAGGGGTAGTGCAGGTCCCTGACATTCACCCCTTGGATCCCTGTCCTTGAGAACTCTCTGAACAACCGAGCATCCTACCAGCTGCTGCCATCCAGGACACCTGGCCAAGAAGAGGACCATGTGGGCACCCCTATATAAATGGTTTGATGTGACAAGTGATGATACGGTGGGGTTCTGCCTTGAAACAAGGTTATGTTTTTGGAACACCAACTTAGAAATGTTTTCAAATGCCCATGAAACTTTGCCAGAGTTGAAGAGAACATTCTGAGGAGGGTAGTTTGTGCATGAGGTTAGGGAAGGGGGAGGCTACAGCCATGATGAGGTGAACTTTCAAAAAGAGTTCAATATTAGTCATAAACATTAGTCATATACGTTAGCCAATACCTCACATACAGATGTATTCAGCCCTCTGCACATACAAAAATAAGATCTATAGCATCACTCACTTGGTGCACTGTTGGCGCTCTTGTGGTGCCTGTGGGGACTCCTTGATGCTGCTCAGCTGGTTGTAAGGATGGGGTGCCCGTGTCTGCAAACAGTTTGCACAGAACCCACTGCAGGGAGTTGCATGTCAAGGGCCTCTCACGTGGAGGTACCACGCCAAAGCTTTTGAATTAACACTAACGAGATTTGCCCTCCCCTTCCCTCAGCCCAGCAGGATGGGTTCACCTTTGCATGCTGGGGGGAGGAGAAACAGCATCATCTGTAATTAAAGCTAGATGAGCCAGGGGAATAAAAGCAGGCAGCCAGACTGCTTAGGGGGGCCATGCCAGACCCAAGGGTCTCCCATGGGCTGCAGGGTGGGCACTGCAGCTCTCCCCACACGAGGTGGTGTGTTTCAGAAAAAGGAAATGACAAATTTTAGGGAGAGGCGCATCACCGTTTAATACCTGGAAGATCGTTTCCACATTGCAATCCAGTTTAGCTCAGCAGAAGCACCTCAGCTTTCCATTTGTGTCTATCAAGGGCTCTCTGAAACAGGCAAAGCTTTTACAATTAAGACTCATGAAACTATCTCAAAATCCAGTGCGACTTTGTGTAATTTGTTCCAGAATGCATCTTCTGTACATCAGCACGAATAGTAATCCTAACAGCGACAATTTATTTTTTAAATATAAAACCGGATATAAAGGTAGCTACAAACATTTTTATCATTTACATTGTGGTAACAAAAATATGAGCTAAATTGGAGCTGTAATAAAAATAGATGGGTGCATGACACAAATTATTCCTTTTACAATTAGATTTTGAATTTTCTATTACACACTATCACTTAAAGATAGTGCATTTTTTAAATTACTCTGGTGGGGAAGGATATGTATGCAGTTTATTTATTAAAACTTTTTAACACTAGTCATTTCATATAGTCAGAGTCAAAACATCTCATCTAGCTGCATTCCTCCCTAAGTATTGTATTTCGGCTAAAACATTTGGACTGTGCTGAATTTTATTGTAAAAACCTTTCCAATATTCACTGTTTATGCCTCAGAGTAGCAGTAGTCTTTCTAATGGTTCACAAACTCAAGTTCATTGACCCAAGTCACAGGTTGTTTTTTCAAGATGTAGTTGATTTCGTCATTTTTTATAAATGTCAGATTTCATTTAAAGAAAAATGAGGTCTCATCCTATAAATGTTAGTGTCACCAAATGGTGGTTCTCACCAAAGCCACATTGGAAATAGAGATGCTGGGGTTCTCTAGAGACAGAGATATCTAGAGAGAATAGAGATCAGAGTTCAGTCAGACATTCACCATAATTACTGAATAAAGCAGAAAATCTGAAATCTGGCACTTTTTGTGCATCTCATTCATGACACGCCGTCCATCATGCAACAAAACCAACATAGTTGCTTTTCTGCCCACCTGGAAGCAGTTATAGCATTATGACCTAAATATTTTCAAAAGCTCCGGTAATATCATTTGCTGATAGTTCATTCTGACTCTTTTCAAGGTGTCATGCACCGATACGCTTTTTCTGTATAACCAACAAAATAAAAGTATTAGCCAGCAGCTGCCCCTCCTTCAACACCCCAGAGCATCAGAGTTCAAGCACATGAAGGCCTGTTGTGATGAACAGTGGCAATGTCTAAAGCGA
This sequence comes from Ibycter americanus, assembly GCA_035590275.1. Taxonomy (NCBI): domain Eukaryota; kingdom Metazoa; phylum Chordata; class Aves; order Falconiformes; family Falconidae; genus Ibycter; species Ibycter americanus. The sequence goes on along the minus strand of JAVJGI010000014.1, from coordinate 116,449,530 downwards.
CCTATGCGCAAATGTGCTGTTTCTAAAATATCAAATGTAATATATAGTGCTTTGGCATATGTTGGCATTCAAATTAGTTGGAAAGATAAAAGAAAGCTTTCTCAGCAAAATCATTAACTAGGTCCGTAACAGGAGCATCATGACTTGGCCCCTAGACTGCTCATGGCTCTTACATCACTCTAGACACTGCAATATTTATCTGTATCTTTGTAAAAGTCACTGCGTTAATGTCGAAGCATCTTTAGGCAGGGGTGACTCATTTGGCTATATCTCAGCAAGCAAGTTCATCCTCATGTCAATTATATTTTTGTTATACGCAAAAGCTATAGAGCTCTATAGTGACTTCCTAGTACAGATATTTTAACCTAGATGCTGAACCGAGCTGTGCCCTCCCCGCAGTCCCCGGGAGCGCTGTTCTGAGCGGGGCTGGCAGGAGCGAGCCCACAGGCTGGGTTCAGGGTTCAGGGTTCAGGCACTGCCCTACACCTCAGTCCCCCAAATGACTGAAAGGTGGAGGATACCTGCAACCAACACACTGGAAGGCTGGCGTGTAAGAAAAGGAAAAGGGTTCTGGGTGAAACTGCAACTTTTTTTTTTTTTTTAATTAAGCATTCCTTTCGCTTTGCTCTTTCTTTTGGCAAATTTTGATTCAGACGGAAGATACCTGATAAGTAATTATTGGAGAATCAGAACACTCCACTATATTTATCTTTGCTCTCACTAATCTTTATTAAAGGATTATTTTTCTCCTATAACATAGCCAGAGAGACAGAGTCATCTTTGGAATTCAGACTTCTACCTTCAGTAAAAAGAAAAAAGGCTACATACAGGACCTTGCTTTTGCTCACATTAACATTTATACACGCACTTAATTCTCTTCACCTGAGTGCAATTAAGAACTTGCATATGCATTTGAAGAACTGGGGCCAAAATAATTATAGTTTACACAAGACTGTGACAGGGAAGTATTTCATTACTGCAATTAATCCTTTAGAGCATTACGAAATGGCCAATTTCTCAGAATAAAACAGTATTTGTTGCTAATCAAAGGTAAAGTTTATGTAATGGGAATAGATGTTATTTAATAGCATAGGAATATATAATATTTAACAGCTCCATAATCCACAGTTATTTTTATTTCACTAATGTTTGTTGCAAATGGAAGAGAGAGCATGAGAAAGCTTTCCCTCATACTATCAGAGGCACTTGGGTTACATTTTTACATTAGGTGGCACTAATTCCCTATTAACTGGTATTAATGTAATATGCAAGAACACTTCAGTTTCATAGAGGTAATGTATAACTTTAGTGCTGCTACACTTCACAAAGCATATAGTACGGTACTAAACGCAGGTGTGCCTGTACCTTGTACAAGTTATAGTAACCTTCAGCTGTTCTTTAGCAACCCAGTCAGATCACGTTTTGAGATGATGGACAATTTCATAGTCTTAGACAAGTCTCCGGTATCCAGTATGTGTCCCTGTCAGCTGCCGCCATAAGAAACTGGTGTTAATTCAGATAATTAACTGACCTTCAGTGGGATAGATAGTAGAAGATCATTGCCAAGGGTACAGACTATTTGTGTTCGATTACAAAGTAACTTTTTACTACACACCAAAAGAGTTTCCCATCAATTAAAAGATACGAAACAATGCGATCTACTGCAGAGAGCCATGTGGCACAGGCAAACAGCAGGTCAGATGTAAAGTCGTGGTATGCTTTACTACCGAGTTCGCTGGTTTAGGGTCTGGTTGCCTTCGTCCGTGCAGCACACATCCTGCCCAGCCCAGGCATGGAGCTTCGTGAGCCACTGTAAGCTGGCTGATTTCAGAGCAGTGACATTGGGGTGGGAGGAAGGGGGAAGCAAGAGACAATTGTTTCAAAAAATGCAATAAGAGGTTATTACAGAATAAAGTGCAGTAGTGCAATGCAGGCAGATGCTGCATTGTGGCATTGAAGCCCCGTGGGGCAGCTGGATGGTGAGTACGTGAAGCAGCATGTAGTGCCGCCTGCCTTGCGTCTGGAGCAGCTCGGGCACATCGCGTTGCAGGTGAGCTCACCGAGAACAGCACAGCCTGGGCACTGCGGTGAGGGCTCCTTGTAAAACCAGTAAGCCTGCTGACATGAAATGGAGCACTGGGCTCCAAGCAGGGTGAGCTTGAGCATAGAGATCACTCGATCCTTGTAAGGATTTCAGTAACCTAACTGGGATTTATTGTCTGAGTTTTATTTTGATTTGAAAGACCCCTATTTGCATCCGCTAATCCACATAAAGAAACCCAGTCACAGAGAATGGTGTTACAGACTGCTTGCCATTCCCTGTTTAAATATACATATACGGGCATTACTGCTTTTTCACAGCACCCAGAACACAGAAAGGAGGGAGACTGAGCTTTCTAAACCCATTACTTAAGCATGTCGTCTGCCAAGGGTTCGAAGAAGTCAGATGGGCTAACCATTTTACAATTACATTTTCCATTAGCTGTATTGTACAATCCGTTGCCTTACGGCTCCCAACTCGGTGGCGTTTTGTTACAGTGCACGGTGTTTGCTATTGATAACTGCCAGGTTAATTGCTCAGGAGAGTCACAAGTTCTACTTGCCAGCACCAACACCGGAAAATAATTGACACAGCAGTGGGGGCAACTTTTCAAAGGGAAACCTTGTAATGGATTCATGAATCTGGAGTGAGAAATCTCAAGAAGGAGCAGCAAACGAAGGATTGATACAAATCAGAGGAAACGGCTTTTGTGGAAGGTGAAAGTACATCTCAGAGAATGTGCAAAATTAGAAGTTAGAAGAAGAATTATTAAGGAAAGAATATGTGGAATTTTCTTTTTAGCAAAATCCATGCCAACATAGTCCTAAAGAAAAATAAAATACAATAAAAAAAGATAAATTTATTTCATCCCGACATTTAAAAACATTTGTGGTTAATTTACTGTCAGACTAACTAGAAGAGTTTTACAGAGCAAAGAGCACTGCCCAGCCAAACCTAGCTCCCTGCTGGAGGTAACAGTCTGACAACAAAGATGTGTTTCCACACGCCAGCTACCCCAGCACGCTCCTGCCTAGCGTGTCACTCCAAGCCAACCATTATGGGTGGCAGATGCTCATGGATTCAGCTATCAAACCTTCCCTTCTGCTGGCTGCAGCCACCATGCCAACAGCCCGGGGAGGTGAGCAGCAGAGAGCCAGCAGGCAGCACGTCAGGGAAATGCGCAGGGCTTCCTAAAATAAAAATCAGCATTTCTCTGCAGTGTTGGGTTTTTTTATTTATTTATTTTAGGTGGTCAGCATTTTTTAGGGTTTGACCCCATTGTTTTCCACAAGATCATCTTTCTTTTCTCTTAAGATTTTAATAATTTTCTTATCAGTTACCTATGCTATGTCAAAGGGTGTTTATTTTGCTGACAGGTAGACATTTGCCCAGATATTATTATAGCATAGTATAAAGTGTTCTGGAGACAACCACATTTACAGAGTCATAAGGTTTGTTTTATATTTACAGTGATTTCCATCTCAGCTAGCCCCCAACCAGAGAGAGAATGACCTACCACCATTCCCAAAGCAATGGGGCAGTTGCCACCTTGGACCCTCCCCATGTTCCGTCTGCTCCAGTATTTGGGTCTTCAGGTAACTTCAAAAACCCAAAGTATGTTACATTGTTTCCCAAGAATTGTCTGGGTGGTTTGCCAAAATTTTCTGGGACTTCATGTAACGTTCGTTGTAATAAATGGTGTAACCACAATGCTATTAGGATGATCTCCCAAAATTGAACTGCTACAGATTTAAACAAGGTTAACCTACAAAATCAAGGGAGTGCACTGCAGAGTGAGGAATAAAACTGAAATTATTCAGGAAGTGCTTGGAAACTGAAAATAGATAAGGTAAGGTAAGGTAAACAAAATATGGTGTAAATAACGTCTACCTAAGGATTGTTTGGTATTGATTTTTGCCTTTATAGGGTTGGTCAACCTAACAGCATGCTCTTCATGTGAAACTAACTAGTTTTTGGGTCTAGTGTGAACAAGACCCAAAATGAAAGCCCATTTTTTTCTTGTTTTGTGCTTTAATATCACTAACAATATTAATTTCATATCTATACTGTAATGTAATGTCATATTAGAGAAATAAAGAAGTGTTCTGTTCCCACAGGTGGTATTTTTAAGTGAACCGTTTATTGGCATGGAAGTGATTTTGTGTGGCTTGTCTAAGGAAAAGAAAATGTGGAGAAGATTGGGAGGAGGCTGGGACAATACATTATATTCACAGCTTTGTACAAATTAGAGTTAAATCTAAGCCAAAAACCTAGATCTGAATTTTAGGATCTCTTTAAATTCCAGAGCTTTGAAGAATAGCTAAAAATTCCTACATAAACCATCCTAAACTCTCCTTAGGGTGACTACAGAACTTGATTTGAATTTTTGTAGCTTAAGACTACCTTTGCTATGAATGTTTTGAGAACCAGCGTTAACTGGCGCTGAAGCGTTTCCCTCATATCTGTGGCAGGCTTATATGCATACGTGTCTTACCTTTCTCTCTCCCAGAGTTGCAGGAACCTCCTGCGTTTTTTAAGTCAGGTTTCCCACTGCTCAGTATCCAGTAAAAACTGTACGTGAATTTTGCAGCCCACTTGCAAAATCAAGGAGGCGAGTTTCTGCCCTTATTCGAGATGGGTGCAAATGATTTTGACAGCCATGGCAGCTTTGTACGATGCCTTTGACCAAGCAAAGCGGGGACGCAGCTCTGGCTCTGCTGTCAGTGTTCGTAACACGCCACGTGGGAGGGGAGCAGCGGGGGAGGCCGAACGAGGAGCATCGCGGCGGATGCCATTTGTAGTTTAGGAAAATCCAGACTGAAGGAGAACCGAGAGGTTTTGGCTTATTTGGTTTACCAAGAAACATGGTGGGCTTTTTTTTTTTTATTAAGAGTTCTGTAACAGAATTGTCCAAACATAACCAATGGCTTGAAGCGAAGACAGACCGATCGTGCACTAATGATAGATATGCACATGGCGAGACTGCTGGGAGTCTGCCAAGAGCCTACTTTTACTTCTTCATGGCAAGACTGGGCACTTATCTAGAAGATATACGTTTGCCAGACACCAAAGAGGTTGTCATCAAACAAAGTATTTTGATAGATGAGGAATAAGACAAATGCTGTGATGCTTTCCTCTGTATTAAAAAATTGTGATTTGTACATAAATACATGAAGACCCAAAGCTCTTTTTTTCTTTTTTAATTGCTGATGGCATAGAAGGACCAGCTATCATGAATGAGAAACTGTACTGCAGCCAATAAAAATATCCAGAATAACTACAAATCACAGTCAGTAATTAGCATATGTTGTATTTCAATACAGTAACATGAGCTGAAAGGAAAAGCCTTAGGAAGCAGAATAAGCAACAAATGGTTCTTTCTCTCCCATGCCACGCTTCCTTTAATATCCGTTTCCAGCAGGAATTTGAGGAAATATCTTCTGCCCCATTTGCTCTGTTTAAACTTTTGAATAAAACCTGTTCTGAGGTCTGAGAGGTCCCTCATAAAGTCTGAGTAAAGGCTCGCGCATATAGTGTAGTAGGGATGTTGCTTACAAATGCAGACCTTTAAATGCTTTTAAAAACTCCCAATATTAAAGTGCGGTTATTGTGGCAGTTCCAGAGCACTGAGTCATGAAATGACAGGGGATGCTGTGTTCACTGGTAAAGGGATGGCAAGATTTGTGCTGCCTCACGGGTACGGATCCTCAGGTGCTTTCCTGATCCCTGCAAGTGACATCTTACCAAGAGTGCAAGAAATGCAGCTAAACCATGAGGTGCCTGGAGCTGCTGAGCCATACAACTATTTCAGCAGGTGAAGCCTTGCCAGCCTCACAGCTGTGGGCACACCACTTCAAAAAGTCCTGGGTGCCATTCCTGTGGCTTTCTGTGATGTTTAATCTGCAATAAAAAAGAAAGAGAAACCAGGATTCAATGGAGCCTTTCTGTAGCAGTGACGTTAATAAATTTTAGAATAAAGCTTACAGTGTTAAATAAAACAGAAAATGTTCCAGAATCAAGGAAAAAGCAACAACGTCCATTTACTGGGACTCATTTTTTGCTGGAAAGCAGAGAAGTAGATTACCATAATGATTAAGACACTATTCCTCAACTCACAAAACACTCCGAGACATTCAATTCCCTGCTCCTGTACATTTCTCTCACCATTCCAGCAGCATGAAAGGGCACAGAAGTGAATGATAATGTACTACCAGAGTGACATTAAGGAAAATTAGATTTTGTATAGTGGGAAAAGCAAGTATGAAAAGTGGCTATGGGAGCGCTTGTAGTGACCAGCCATTTTGCACTGGTGGCTGGGGTGATGGCTGCAGCGAGCTCTTTCAGTGGAGCAAAACCCTGTGCACAGCAACATTCGGCATTTCTGTGTCCACACCTCATGATTAATGTCCACGTGAATGAGCACCGTGAAGTAGCTTGTACACTACGCATTTATGTCCTAAACCACAAATTCTTAGGTTGCAGTGTACTAACCCTTGCACTGCCAAGCCTTCAGAGTGCCTGAAAGAGCTGTCCTCAACACGTGGGTATTGGCTATGAAGAAATGATACTGAGAGATGTGACAAGTGGCAAAAGAAAGGTTACGACTGCAGTCCCACAGTCGGTCCCTAACAGCACCACCAGGATACAAAGCATATTTTAAAAAAATATTTCTTTACATGTAACACCCCCAAGCGTAAGTGACCGCTAACTGTGCACGGCAGCTGGAAAATCACTCACTTCTGTTTCTGAATAGTTCCCCCACTCAGAGACAGAGCTTAATTTGGCTCTGAACGGCAGCAAGGCCAATGGTATTGTTCTGCTTTCTAGCCCATCTCACCGTTTGCATAAACATTATGCCAACAGCCAGCTATTGTCATGAGCAGGACTAGATAAATGCTGATGTTAAGAGGACATTGACACTCCTGTTCAAAGTCCTTCCCTACGTAAGTCTGCCAGGAGAGGGGGATGGGGCAAAGAAAGAAGTCAGCATTACGTACATCAAACACAAAGCTAGCCTGGATCTCTTCATCTGACCTCAATACATAGGTACACAAGGACTCACATCGGACCCAAATGTTGTGTTGCGTCTCTGTCAAAAACAAATACGGATTTGAATGCTATTCCAGATATGAAAATGCATTTTGTCAGACAAGCTTTAACATCTTATTATTCTAATTATGAATATAGTTGATTTTACATATTGCTTTACAAGACTGCAAAAGCCGTTTCAGGTCCCAAGGCAAACACAGTATTTGCTCCTATTCCGACGTCTGTTCTCTTTCCCTCCCCTTCCATATGTCATCTCTTCCTTTTCCTTCTCTGGCCTCTCTCCTCCTTACCCTTACCAAGTGATGGAAGTGAAGAAGATAAGGGAAGGTCTCTGCTCCTCCCATACTGTTGTCAGGCTGCTGCAGACCTGCCTCAGCTGCTTTCCTGGGCTGGCAGATCTGATGCTCTGGTGGTGGTGGTGGTGTTACACTAAAGAGGTCTGGCTGTACTGCTACATTAAAACTCAGTAGCCAGATTACCTTTAGATTCCCAGCAGTGGTAATCTCACAGCAACATCTGAACTAGCCTTACACGCAAAACCTGAGCCCATCAGGGTCCAAGGGCTCTCCCGGTGCCTGGGTAAAAAGGACAGAACTAACATATTCCCATAGTGTATGAGTTAAAATCTACATGGGCAGAGGAATTCATTCCTCAGCTTCTCCTGCTGTGGACCTTTCCAGTAGGAAACAGCAGCCTTGAATATTGATTCAGTGTTTGTGTTTGGAGTGGAACATCACTGAGAAGTACAACTTCACCTTGTTACTGCTATAGTAAATGCAAGAAGCCCTGCCTTTCCTCTGGGTTAGTAGCACCAAATCAATATTCCCCAGGTACAGATCTCAGCAATAGACTTAGTTACAACATTTTTTATTTCTTCCTTTTAACCTTCCTGAGGGATGGAAGTTACATCAGTGCAGCAACCCGGTCCAGCATTCCTTGAACCAAATCTTTCTGCTCTGTGTTCTCATTCGATGTGCAAAGTTTTATGTCCATGTTTCTGGATAGCTCTGGTGACCTAAGCTACAGGTGCAACTTATTTTTGGAGTAATAATAGCAAAGAACCAGCTAAGAGCTGTGGCAGCTAAAAGATGTGTTGTGCCCCAGAACAAACAAAATATTCAGGGCATGCACCGCCTCTTACCAGAGAAGCAGCTTCTTGCCCTCCATGTATTGATTTAGGTGGTGACATGGAAAAGCTCTGAACTGAAGGATGTTCTCCAGGTCTCTTCTTCTATGCTGAGGGCAATGCCCCCATAAATGATGTGGCTCTTATGCATCTACAAGTACACAAAAAATGCATGCATATTAATTTTAAAGTATGGTGAAGGATGATGTATCATGAATTGCTGCTATATCACCAAGGAAACAAATGTATTCATCAGTTCCTAGGATGTGTGCAAGGGCTATGTAACTGTTATCCAGGGCAGAATCACTGTGTGTCCTGATTTCAGCTGGGATAGAATTCATTTTCTTCCGAGTAGCTGGTGCAGTGCTGTGGTTTGGATTTAGTATGAGAACAATATTGATAACACGCTTATGTTTTAGTTGTTGCTGAGTAGCGCTTACTCTAAACCAAGGACTTTTCAAGTTTCCCAGGCTCTGCCAGTGAGTAAGGGCACAAGAAGCCAGGAGGGAGCAGAGCCAGGACAGCTGACCTGAACTAGCCAAAGGGATATTCCATACCACGGAACGTCATGTTCAGTGTATAAACTGGGGGGGTTGGCCAGGAGGGGCAGGTCACTGCTCAGGGGCTGGCTGGGCATCGGTCAGCGGGTGGTGAGCAATTGTGTTGTACATCACTTGTTTTTTTCCCCTTGGATTTTATTCCTCTCCCCCTCTCCTCTTCATTACAATTATTGTTTTTTTTATTATTACTATTATTTTGACTTTATTTCAATTATTAAACTGTTCTTATATCATCTGATAGGCTTTACCTTTTTCTGATTCTCCTCCCCATCCCACCAGGGGTGGGGCATGGGGGAAGTGAGTGAGCAGTTCTGTGGTGCTTAGTTGCTGGCTGGGGTTAAAGCATGACGATGTGGTTCAAATACAGATGTAACTGGAGTAGACATATGTACGAAAGCCAAGAAATACTGCACATCATTTCAGGAAATCATGTGTATTAACAGACATAGAAGGGGGAAGAAAAAAAAAAAGCTGTAAAGTAATTGAAACTACAATGGTAATGTAAGCAGGGAAAATTTAATTATCCAGTTTAGAACCTGAGCAAGGCACCTGTGATTAATAGGCTGCTTTGGTGAAACCCGCTGTGGGAAAGTTAATCAGGTTAGGGGCCAGGATCTGGTTGCTGCATCACCCTCTGGCAGCCCAAAACACTTCAGCAGAATAGTGGGGGTGAGGTGCAGCACTGACTTGGGCTGTGGAAGGGGAGGGAATGGCAGCACCGATTACTTATCCATAAATACCTTTTCCTACGAATGTGATGGGTTTCCCTTATCAGCTTTCCTATCAAGTTACTAACAAGGTAAAGGCTGACTTAGCTTGGAAATTATGATGAGATCATAACTCAAGATGTGACTGCAGGTATTGTTTTATGTTGTTTTCATATGGTTTTGGCTCATTCAGTCTACGCCCACTGGTGCCAACACAGCTACACTCGTTGCTGAAAGAATGAAATAGGATCTCTTTATAAAGCTGGTTATGTTTTCATTACATTGTTGTGTCAGCTCCTGAGCTTTGGATAGTTGTAGCTTCTTTATTAGAAACATAAGAGATCTTGAAACCACACCTTGGACAAAAAATCTTGAAATATTTCCCCAAAATGCAACTTTGCCTAATGACACTGATAAGCATGGTTGTTCCCTCTGCACCACCCCCTTCCCCTCCCTCCCCCCCCTCCCCTTTTCTACTCTCTGCTGGGAGCATAGAAACCTATTTCCTACTCCAGTAGCATTGCCATGCAGTGATTTTTCTCAGTTTTTAAGGGAGGGGGAACAAATGGGGTTTCCTCTACAAATAAGCAGGTGAAAAGCAGCAGTTCAAATGAAGTGGAAACCTGTTAGCCCTTTCTCATTAGGATGGCTCTGCTGAGATGCTGAGCTCCCTTCCAAGGCTCTGAGTACACACTTGCAGGAGGAGCAGGGATAAAGCCTGCTTTTCCTTCAGGGCATGAGCACTCACATCAGGGCTAGGTATAGCTGCTACAATTCCTATGGCTGAGGATCTTGAAAAGGGGCTGCTTGGAAAGAAAAAGGGATTTCCCCTTCGCTGGACCTGAAATAGTAGTAGTATATCCTCCTGGTACAATATTGTGCAGCAAAAGCATCTAAAATGAAAAAGACATAAAGCCCAAACACTCATACAAAACCTCAGCTAATTTTCCATGAAGGACATGCGAATGTTCCTAGTGATATCATGACAGCAAATTGCTAAAAAAGGGGATAAACTGAGGCTCTGCTAGGGAGGGCTCTAACAGGATGAAAGACAAGGGATCCAGCAGAATGAAGGGGATGCTATGGGCTCCCAGACTATAGACAGTTTGCTTTAAAATAGTACCCATCCTGCAGAAAATACAGTAATATGACAGCCACAAGCATTTTCCTGTAGAAAGCATTGCCCAGAGCTTAAATTTTGACTTTTATCTGCCTGAATTTCATCTCAGAGAAAGTACAGGTGGACTTCTCTGGGAAAACACGGGGTATCAGCTCTTTGCCTCAGACGTTTGCACAAAACATACCAAAGCAGGGGGAGGGAGCTGCATGGGCTGGCACATGGAAGAAAAAAAAACAGAATAAAAAAGGCTTTGTGACCACAGAGCCGAATATCTCCCTCCCTGAGAGGGGGAGAGCTCAGCCCCGCATCCATCGGTGAGGGGCAGAGAGAAGCAGGGAGCCCAGGGGAACTCCCAGTCTCCGAAGGCATCCTGCCTTCCCAACGAGATCTGCTCTCCCAGATGACTCCAGGAAAATGCCATCCCGCTGACGTGTGCACACAGGACAGTTTTGTGTGGTAAGCACAAACTTTTCCGACTTTTTCCGCGAAATAAGTTGAATGTATATTTTACGTGCAGATTTGCTGTCAGTCCATGAAGTCAGCACGCCAGATGCTGGCTGCCAGCATAAAATTATTACTGTAACCTGGCTGCTGACTTTGCAAATGTATATTGTACACAGACCACTTTTTTTCACTTCTATACAAGACAGTTTATCTTATTTGCCCTGTGCAATTAATCCTCATAAATAAAAAAAACCAAAACCCCCAAAGAAATAAATTCAGAAGTATAACCCTTTCAAATTCTTTAATTAAAACATAAATGGTCTGTGTTCCACCAGGCTTGGTATTTAAGTTAACAGTCTTATATTCAGTATACCCAGTAATATCAATACCATAAGAAATACTTTTCTTTTTTTTTTTCTCCCTGTGTTATAGTACACATACATTTACAATATTGTGGTAAATTATAGCCGGAGGAAATGGAGTGAGAAATGCCCTCTCAGTCTCTTTGACATTATAAAGCACATTCAGAAGGGAGTCTAGTGCACCAGAAAAAAGCCCCTACACACACACACACACACAAAGAAAGCTAAAAACATCCACATCATTTATTTTGTTTTGCAAAATAATTGTTTGTTAGGGAAACATCTGTCAGCAAGATAGTGTAAGCTAAGGAAATATTTGATTAATTGCTCATTCTGGTATGAAGGTTGGGTATACAAAAAAAAAAGCTAGTCTGAAATTTGTTATATAAGCATTCCACAAATTTAGGCAAAATATTTGTGGCATTCACTCATGAACATAATCTAATACACTAGCAGCATATTAGGAAAAGAAAAATGAAAACATCCCTGAATGTTATTTTTTGTCACTTTAAGCTTCCTATACTTTTCCATGCAGTGTATTAAAAAACAAAATCTCAAGTTAGATTGCCTAAGGGAATGGGCTGTGAAAATAAATTGCAAAACCTCAGGTAGCTTATAACTTTTTGCATATATGCCCAATATATGATGGTGTTAAAAATTAGAGTATACTGGTAACTGAAGAAAATTCTGTAGTTAAGCAGAGCTAAGCACTGAAAACCTCGGGTAAAACTGGAAAAAAAAAAAAAAAAAATCTTATTAAAAAGGAAATATCTGAATTTCATACTCTTGTGAAAGCACTATTTGGTCATCCAATTCCACTCCTTTTATTTGCGATAAACCGTAATGCTTTAATTAATGTGTAGCACTGTTTGCTGGTTTAGATTAAGAGATTTTAGGCAACCTTGAGGCAACCTTTAGTTCCTGCCCCCCAGCCCTGTGACACTGCTGTGTGCGTTGTGGCACTACCCAAACGCCAGCTCTCTCACCAGCTCCGTTCTGTTTGGGTAGAACTAACCCAGAAGACACACACCAGGAGCACACGTAAGGCAGCCCCGTCACAAATGGCTGCTCAGCACATGCAAGGCAGTCTGAATTAATAAAAACAGAAAAAGCCAGAAATGTGGCATCCTCACTACCATTTCACTCTACAAGCGCGTTCCTCTTGGTCCACGCTACGAGAAGACGCAGCCCTTGTGCCCATTCTGGAAATTTTCACCATGAGCTGTGCGAGTAACTGCAGGAAGCAAAACTCCTCTTGGGTTATTACAGCAAAAACATTCAGATTTGCAGGTTATCCAGCTAACCAACGCCAGCGTTGCAGCTGCTTCTAGAGCATGGGACAAGAGCTGTTTGTGACGGACAGAAGCAAGTCCCATAGTCAGGGATACGTTGTATCTACATCTATCGGGAAGGCTGCAGAGTAGGGAGTCAGGATCTGTGTTACCTTTAAACTAATTAACTTCAATAGCCATGCCAGCATGGATGTAGCATCGGGAATTTTAACGCAAACTGTCTCCACCTGCCAGAGTTCTCGGGTACGCAGTCTAGCCAGGCTGATGCCCATGCTACTGCCGCTTCACTTTCTGTGGGTTTTCAAGTAAGAGCTAATGGGCTGCAGTCTTACCTTTGAAAGACTGCGTTGGTACCCCCAGATCTGAGAGGAAAGCAGAGACAGGTGTGTTTTTTTTTAAAAAAAGGCATAAGGACAGTAATGCTGGTCAAGAGAGGGACAAGGGCAACGATACACAGGTTGCTTTCTCCGTGTCTTAATCTTTGTAACAAGAACAGGCCAGTTAGGCAAATTTGCATACAAAGAATGCAAATTCCGTTTCACTGCAAAATCACCCTAATTTTATCTTTTAATTGACAGCCTGTGGACCAGCCCTGGGACCAGTAATAACCTTGCTTGCCAATGATCTTTTATACTCACAAAGAGCGGAAAGGGCTGCTTAAACCAGCAGCTGTTGCGACGCAGCTTCACTGAATGCACGCGAACATTCGCTTTGCCCAGTGTATCTGCAAGTGTGAAAGAATTCCCTGCGTCGTATGCTCTCATAAAGAAACACTGGGTTTTACATCAGTGGGCTGGAAAATATTTGCTGTGAAAAGTGTCCCCTTTTTCCCTTGCCTTGCAATTGAAGCGTTACCTCTTTACACATCCATTGAAGACACAGCTGCAAAGAACATTTTCCTAGCGCGGCTCGCTTTCGTTGGCGCACAGTTCCTCTTCGCCTTGAATGAAAGTTTAGGAGTGGGTAGAATATATTGCCTTTCCACTCATGGGTGTAATCCAAGGGTATGGTCCAAAAAACATTGCCATATAAAAGTCAGCTGCTGTTTGAAAAACAAAGCAAAATAAAATGGAAGACTAAACTAACAGGAGAGTACTGAAGTGCATCGTGTGCTCTCAGGAGCGCTGTCTGCCCCACATCTCCTGCTCTGCGGGCCTCCTCCTGCCTGCCCTCTGAACCGAGCACAATGGGAATTAAAGCTTTGGTCCTAGGAATTATCCCTTGGGGAAATGCTTGAAATATGCCTCCCAGCAATAATACACAGGTTTGCACGTTTTAAAACCTATTCCCACCCCTACAGCGTTTGAGCCCCACCACGGAGGCAGAAAGCCGCCTCCCTTTGCACAGCCCCGCTGCCACAGGCGGCCCCGGGACGAAAGGGACTGGGAAGGTCATTGCAGGGAAGCGGAGCTGGAGCCGAAACTGCAGCCGCCACGACAGCAACGGCCATTCATGTTTCAGCTGGCAAGAAATGCCAGTTGTACTCTTAATATAGTTTCGATGAGCGCTCTTGTTTCTTGAAGAAACACCAACCTGCTGTTTCGCCGCTGCCTTGATCTTTGACAGCAGAAAAAGATGGCAAGTCGAGCCACTTCCCCGGGATGAGATCTCACATAATTAGAGCTGACACCATTGTGAATTTAAAGAACAAATATAAATATAACAATCACAGAGGGACCTGAATTTTTTAATGGGCATTAGAAGTAGCAAAAATTGTAGTGGCAGGCCGGGTAAATTCCATGTTAATCAGTGGGCAGACACTGGGATCCTTTGAAGTCAGTGGGAGTTTTGCACGCCTTAACTTCTCCCTGAGAAGTTGTGATTTCTTTACCTCTGAAAGAAATTTCTTATTCATATCATTTAATAAAAATGTTTCATTCCAAAAGCAATTTTAGTTGGTACTGTATTGAACTGTAATTAAAGATTTATGATCCTATTAAAAGGTAATGTTGTAGTTAATCCTTAATAATAACACACTTCATAAAAGTTCAGTGTTACGCACAAAGCTGGGAGCAGTTGACGCGTTCTGCAAAATATTTACTGTATTTTCCAAGTGTCAGCAAAGAGTGCACTGCTACAGCTGTACTTCAAATAATAATCCATACAACTGTGGAAGTAACCTACCAAACTCTAGACATTGCTTACCTTTTATGACCTATACATCTATACTGACGTCTAAGGCACACATTTTTCCATCTTGATTTCACAGGATCAGCGTACAGATAATCCCACTTTATTTCACACAGCTCCATTGGGATGATAGTGGCAGAATCCGGGCTGGATTCAGTCTGGAGCATGGTATCAATATTACCTATGTAGGTTACCCCACAGCGATTCATTTAATTATTTTTGAGTTGTTATTATTCACAATAAGCATGTGATAATCTCAATTCTAATATGATCCGTGAACTAAGAAAAAAGTACTATCCTGCAAAAATAATACAGTGTAACTTCAGTAAATTTAAATGAGAGAATTAAATCTATCACGAACCTTAACTCCGAACAACAATATGGACTCGTTGCTTTTCTGTTATCGTATTTCACACGCCGCTGAAATTGTGAGAAATTCTGATTCAGGACAAGTTATACATCTGGTTGAAATTTTTTGAATTATCTTTTTACACACATTTTAAGGAAAAAGCAAAAGAGCGCTATGGGCTATGTAAGAATCCAGAGTACTTCTTTCATTTTTTGCTCATACAAAGCTCTTTAGCTTCAGTTGATGTTATGTTGGTTCAAATCAGCTTTAAAAGCTTGTCTTGAAATTCAGCCAAATTTCCTGCAAACCATGTAGGAGCCAAAATGTTCCACATTAGTAGCTGATATAAATATTGCAAATTATTTTTTACCGTAACTGGTTATGAAAAGCAGTTTTGACCATTATTCTACAAACAACAAACACTGCCCTGTTATGTCCTTAGGATACACAAAGGGAAGTAGTTGTTACATTTTGTTCAACTCCAGAAAAAGTGGGAACAATGCTGATTTTTTGTAGAGTTATTGGCAATAAAATTGTCAGGCTTACTGCTACCTAACATCTTTCTTAAACTTCTACTGCTCTTCAAGACACTTCATACACATCAAATAATTCACAAAGCACTTCTCTCCCTTTGCATTTTTGCTGTAATAGTGCTGTAAAAGTGACTTTTCCATCTGCATTATGTCCTGTTGCTGGTTTTATGGGGGTGGGGAAGGTTTCTGCCATGTCGCCAGCCACAGGCAGAGCAGTCATACAAGCCTGATGAGCCTTTGCAGTTTTTTCTCCCCGCAGAGCTGAAAAGCTACGGCCATTCCCTGCAGCCATCCCTTGAGGAGCTCCTGCTCCCTGCCTTAGGATGAGACAATGGAAGAAGCGCTACTGCAGTCGGTCTATCATGGCACTTCCCTGCCCTGGGAAGTGATGCTAGAAGGGATACGAGACTTTTCCAGGAATATTCATAGGGGATTTGCATCGTGATTTTGGTTTCCATTATATTTTATCCATACATGCACAGCAAAACGTGCTGCTTGGTTCATTTCCCCCCTGAGACTCAGTTTGCAGCAGCACCAGCCGCTTGCCCTAAGGTAAGTGAGCGGAGCGATTACTCCTTCGCTGTGTTTCATCTCACACAGTAGGTTGCGGGATCCGAGTGTCAGTTAAAAACAAATGGACGCTGCTGCGGGCCGACCAGAAGCGCAATATAAATAAGGTGTCTTCCAAGCAATTCAAATGGTATTTTTCCAACTTACACTCATTATTAGCCACCCTTTCAGAGCAAATGCGATGCTAAAATGGGATCTTGCCAGCTGTTCAAAGGAAGCCACTTGAGCAGTGAGGAATGTTGCTGACAATCTCAGCGTGATATTTCCTTTACCCTATGGAATACGAGTTCGAAAGAGATGAAATACTGCTTTGAAGCAAGAAGAGCTGCGGCAAGTTGCTGTTTGTGTGAGACGGACTCTGCTCTGCTGCCTGCTGTATCCGACCAGGCGGTCCTGTCGGCCCCGTTGCCCTGGGAAGGCAAGCAGAGACTCGCGGGATGGATGGCACCAGCAGTAACAGCAGGCTTTGCACAGATGAGTTACCATCTTCTTCGGTGTCACGACAAGTATATGTTGTAAGGTAGAATCTGCAAATATTTTTGCCTCCCTGGTTTTCTCAGCAGCTGGATTTGTTCTTACCTGCAGCAATCTGTCAGTCATTTCAGGTTTCCTTCCTCCTTAGCTGTGGAAAGCGGTATGTTTCTTCAGAGTTGTTCAAGCATTACCTCGATGATACTCCCAAGTACTATTTGGATAAGTAAACCAAGACTAATTAGCATTTTAGCTTAAGATAATTGGTTGAGACCAAAGGCCTGGCATGGTATTTGCCTGTTTAAAGATTATTAGGCCTCCCAAAGCATCATAAAAATAGCCCTATGCAAAAATTGATTTACCAAATGGGTCAAAATTGTCTCAGAATTCAGGTGGATACTCAAATGGATGAAAGAACATCTAACATATGACACCTTCTAGTTCATGACACTCTATATAAGATTGGTATTTATACCTTAATCTCCAGTGAATAAGGACCTTTTCATAAAGCCATGTAAGAACTGATGTGGTGACTGACTCAGTCTAGAATCGTGTCATGTTCCAACAGCCTGGAACATATCTTCCAGGGGAGATACAAGAAACACTATTTTAAGCATTTTTTTCATCTTGGGACATTCTTCTGTCCTCGTTCCCATAGTGCAAATGCCCACCTAATTCACGTCTGAAATGTTAAAAAACTTAATCCACAGAGGCGGATTTATGCTCTCAACTTCAGTCATAGCTGCTGACAAAGAGATTTACAAGTTGTTTGTTATGTAAAAGAATAAATTCCTTTTGTTAACTCTAAATTAATTGCTTTTGATTTAATTATATATGCTTATCTAGTATTATTATAAAACAGAAGTAAAATGGCATTTACTGTCAGTAATTCCTTTGCCCATTTTTTTGCGCTTTTTTTCTTTCTTTTGATTGGGGGCTTGATTATATATCTTTTTAGTCACATTTTGAATAGAAGTCTAACTGTTCCTGTGATCTAAAACCCCCATATCCATTCTGAAGGGACATGACCACAACTGCACTCTATCACGAGATCTACTGTACCATTAGAATATGATAGATCTAGATATAGATATTTCATATGTTGGATATTATATTACCTAATCACCTGCTTTTTGTGGGTGTTTTTGGAACTCCTACTCAGTTTTCCATTTATGTGATTCTCCAATGTTGCCAACCCAATATTTGCCCCATTTCCCACAGCCTGTAACTACTATGACAATGCTGGGTGTCATTTTCCAGACAGAAAAGATTTGCAATAATGCAGTGATGAAATGTTGACATTTATTCCTGTTTAGATAACTTATTACCAATTTTTTTTTGTTAAAATCTCTTCAAGCTTGAGATGAAAAGAATGCATCAAAACTCCAGTCTTTTAAAACTAATGCCTCTGCAATGAAGAAACCATCAGGCCACTGCCTTGCTACCAAAAAGCAAAATATTGTCTGTACATACATCTATTTTAGCTGCAGGTACATTTTTGTTCCAGCACATCTGTAGCAAGCAAGTGAGAAAAGGAAAAAAATAATCCACAATTGATGTAGTAGTTTTCTGAACTAACAAAATAAAGTGGCTTTATAAATCACCCAGAACTACTGAACAGGAAATTTTTGAAATGTTCTCTTAAAATACATGAGTCCATGCTGCTTAATAAGCCAGAGATTACCTACTTTAAGGAGAAATCTCAGGTTTGCTTGTCCTGATTGAGGGTGGAAAATGCTTGACCCCACCTTCTTATTAGCAGGTAGTTCAGAGACTCAGGTAAAAGAATCAGCCAAAAAGTTTATTTACCCCAGAAACTGGAGTCTTTTTTCTGAAAAAGCCTCTTTCTTTAAAGAGTATCAATTTCTGCTTTTCCTCCTTTTTTTCTTTAATTCTTTCTCTCTTTAATATCAGATAGCTCTTAAACCACCTTGAAGTAAAATAAAAAGAAGAAATAAATCAGCCATTTCAACAGAGATTGAACTTTAAACAGCTTTGATGGCTATACTTGAAAGAAAATTCCTTATATCCACAATTATATTAGAAATAATATTAGTAAAATCATGATAAATATAAAAATAAAGCAAACTACATTAAATGTGGGACCCATTTAATTATAGGATTATGAATAGCATAGATAGTGTTAGCCTGTGGTCCTGGAGCTCTCCTGATATTGAATGTTACTTCACGTGCATTTCAGGACTGCTAATGAACTGGGATTATGCACAAGTGTGTAAGAGGACAATGTCTTCCCTAAAGAAATTACAGTGTACAGACAGGCAGAGGGACAAGCGGTAGCTACAGCCAAGAGAAGAGGTAACAAAACAGGATTCAGCAGCGCAAGGGACAGTAGTCAATAGCCTGCCAGCTTTCCAATGAACACAAGCTGATAAGACTTTGCTTTCCATACTTGTTTGGGAAAAGGGGGAAACCCTTGTTTAATTCCAGCTGTGTTAACAGCTGCCCTACTGGCACCAATATTTTAGCTCTGCCATTTTCTATAAGTACCTGTATACCACTATGCGGCATTATAAGTTAAACAACACAATTTCCACGAAATCAGATTTAGGCTCTTAATTTCCCAATATATACTTACTGGAGTAGTTCTGTGCACAGGAATGCTTACAGACACCAGGGTTACTCATCAGAATAAAAATTTATATATAAAATATAGAATATAAAATATATATAAAATAAATATATGTACACACACAGAGGTATGTTTCTGCAGTTGAGCACCTTAGATTCAATTTGAACCAATTACCCTGAAATCAAATGATCAATCCTCTATTCCATCACTAATTACAATCTTTCAGTTCCCCAAATGTCCTCCTTGAGTTCTTATAAATTCTGACTTCTTCTTGTCCTTCTAGCACCTTCAGAACGGTGGTAGATAAAATAAAAATAGATAAATTTCACATAGGCAGGATTCATTTAAATAAAACTCAGTGAAGTCTTTTAAACCTTACTGAAACAGGTGGTTAATTTATTAATGCACAGCACTGGGAATCTATGTCCAGAACTAAAAGGCATGTCTGTCTGGATATGTATGTAATATAAAAGGATCTTTCCTTATCTTCTGAGTGTTGCCTGCCATTCCCTTAAAGACAACTCTGAGTGGCAGATGGCAGAATCATGTTGATTTTTGAACAAAAAGCATTTTCCCTTCATGGCCATGGTACAACATCACATTCTCAAGTTATGAGCTCAAAGATCCCATTTGCATCAAGGATTTTTTAATTACAGGGGGAAAATACAAAATATATTAGTCCCAGAACATGGAGGGGATTGTTTTTTTCTTTTAATTTGCGCAGTGAGGTCTGAGGCAAGCCTCATTTAGTACACTGCACACATTAACAAACTTTGCAGGCTTGGGCAGAAGTATCAACCTCAGCCAAAGGATAAAGATTCTCAGTTCCTCAAGCAGCTTAAAAAAATCTTATTATTAATCGGTTTTAGGAAAAAGAAGACATGAATAAATCTGCACCAGCTTCTATCTAAAATGAATAATCACTTTACAACTTGTCCTGGAACAAAAGATTTTAAAGTTGATTCAGAATGACATCTTATCATGTTTAATGTCCCTCCTCATTCTATCAATAAGGTGACAATATCCTTGACTGCACACATACATCACTGCTGGAGGGTGTTCTGAGTAGCTACGGTCTAAACTCGAAAACAGCACCGAGAGGGAAACTCGGTGTGAAATGTTTCTTTTATCACTGAGCTGGGGAGCACATTTACTCTCTTCTTGCCTAATAAGTGAATCAATGATGGGAGGCCAGGAAACACCCCAAAGACCACCCCAAAAATCTCGAGACACAGCAGCGACCCTCCCACTGTTTGAGTGGAGGGGGTGTCCTCAGTAAATAGTGGCTCATCTGCACGTAGTACTTCTAGTAACACTGCCGGAGCACCAAAGTCCTACGACAAAAGGGATTTTGAACGCTCAGCTCAACATGCCACAGAGATTCCTGATTTTCAGACAACGCCAGGCAGACATTGCCTGTGGTCTGAACGCCTGATGCTCATACCCTGGCAGAGTGGAAAAATGCCAGAAAGGGACACCCATCTCCAAAACCGAAATACATTTGTTGTGTCTAATCAGATGAGCTTTCTGTCTCACAGATGCCAGTTCCCACAAGAACATCCCTCCTGGATGTCCGAAATGGGGAGGGTAGCCTTTTATCTGTCTTGACATTTCCACACAGCTCCACAAATTATCTTCTGCCTCCACAGGATAAGAGTGGCAGGACAATCGGTGTGCTGTCAACCTAGGCCAGATATTCGTTGAGATGGATGTGTTGCCATTTGGATTCCTCCATCACCACGCAGAAATACTGTCCCTCAGAAAGTCAAGAACCACCGCAGCGCTCTTGTTTCCAAATTACAGGATAAATGAAAAGATGGTTATTAATATTTAATTAAAAGTAACTAGGCATCCAAAAGAGATAAAACAGAATGACATGGGATGCAAGTTAGAATTAATAATGTATTGGAAATAAGAAATAAAATGAATTGCCTATAAGGAAATAGAAGTTTGAAAATAAGGTCTACAATTCTTGTTCAATAATGTTAATGAAAATTATTATCGTTGATGAAAATGACCATCATGTCAAGCAGTTATTTCTAGATAATTGTTTTTGGGGTTTTTTTTCTCCGGCAGCACTCCTTCCCATTTCACCTCTAAGCTTTCAAGCCTCCTGGCAGGACTGAGCTGTGCCGCTCGATTTCTGTCCAGCTTGTGAACTCCACGTAGGTGCCACCATGCTGCTGGGGTTACGGCACTTCATTTGGAAGCCAGCAAGACTTGATTCACTCTTGCAGTCTCACTTCAAAATGGGTTGAGCTAGAGGTGAAGAAAGTCTTTAGGGTTTTTTTTTTTTTAGCTGCAAACTAGACATGGTGCATAAGACTAACGTTAAAAACTATTTTCAAGACGAACAATCCCATTGTAACACAGAAAGGTGGAAGAAGGCTGTTGGCCTGCATTGGCCAGCTTTGAAGAATAAAACTCAGCGTTAACTCCTGTCATGCCTGGGAACATCAGGGCCGGTGCTGTTCTTTGGCGGCGGTGCAGTGTGCGTGGCTGTGAGCCTGCCTCCACCATATCATAATATCTCCAAATAACAAATCAAACATCCCAGCTCATGTGCCAGTTGTGTGTCTTCCTCTAGCGACTTTATGCCCTAGACTTCATTCCCCACAGACTACTTCATCATTTTATGTATCAGCAAGCTACACATAAAATAATCATGAATACAAAATGCCCTAAATATCTCAACATCCTCAAATTACATTTTTTAATGAATATAGTATGAATTTAAACCTTTCTGAATTTCTTTATATAGAATGCAATTCCCCATTTTCAGCAGACTTTATAATAGAACACAATTTTTAAAAAGGAAAGAGACAATTTGCCAGCGCTGAGGGCAATACACACATAACAGTAATAAAACCCACTTTGTTTTCTGGAGCTTGAAACTATTGGACCGAACTGAGATAATCAGATTTACCTTTGCTTTAAGTATGCCATGCTAGGAGATGAATTGTGCCTTATTACAGAGCTGCTGTATTGGGCAAAATTAAAAGGTGAGGAAAACAGGGGAAGGCAATTCCTTTCAGCATCCCCCACATCGCCTTGGGGTCCCCGGTACCCTCGAGGCTGTACTCTCCTGCCGAAACGCAGCAACCCCTGGCGCGGTCCTGGGGGCAACCTCAGTCCCCATGGTCCCCATGAGATACCAGAGATATGCTGAGGGGAGCCCTTGGTGACAGCCCTGAGATGGCATTAAAGTCTTCGAAAGGGAGAGTGGGGAATCAGCAGACAGACCTTCAGCCTGGCAGAATCGTCTCTCAAAGTTTTCTCCCCATTTGCTTCTCCCCGCATGTGTGGGGCATGGCATCTGCTTGTTTCTCCTTTTCTAGGGCTTGCTGCAGATGCTTTTTCTTTCTTTTCCTTTCCCCCCTCCCCATCACTCCAGAGGTCTCAGATCTTTGATAGTGTTTCTTTTGTACATATGACACTTGTGCCTAATTTCCAGTTTCGGCTTTCAGAAGAGCACAGCACCAGCTTGTACTTTCAAAATAAACTACGGTGGCAGCCAGCCACTGTAATCAAATGAATATTTTTACTAGCAGCATGGATTTGAAGAGGATACATTACAGTTCAACTCCAGAACATGTTTACTCTTTTTGAACTTGAGAATTGGTAGGAGTTGAATATATGAAACTGTTAAGAGCCCATTTAAATAAAACATTGGCAAGGGGCCCAAGCCAAAGCCCAGGGATGTCAATGAGAGAGAGAGACATTTTCTTGGCTTCAGTGCACTGCATGGCTGGCTTTAGAGAAACAGAGGCTTTTTCAGTTATACGAAAGCAATTCTGGGGTAGTCATTTGGTTTTTAATAAAACCAGTCTTGCATGTCTGGTAGCTTAGCTCATACAAAGCTCACAGGTGAATGCATGGCCATTCACAGGTTGCTAGAGAAAACGAAGGCCACACATCAGGCTAATAACGAGCTAAAGTAAAGTATGTGTCACAACTCATTGAAGAGCCATTACTTAAAAGTGGAAAAAAAAAAAAAAAAAAGGTAAAACAAATTAACAGCAAAAAGATCATGTGTCAAAAAAAGTTTTCAGAGTACGCTTTAAATATGGCACCCACAGAAGACACTTATATGGAAATATTGGAGAAATTACGTATTTTCAAACTTTGTTGAATTTGAGCAGCAGCACATCAGGAGATGAATGTCAAAATAGGTTTGTCTAGAGTGTTCCTCAGTTATTCCTGGTAGCCTGTACTCAACAAACCGATATGGGACATAGCAGTAGAAGGAGACTGGGGCTAATATGGATCTTCCTAGGCTGTTATACACTGCTTCATGCAAGGGTTGATGAATCTGGGTGGGTCATCCTGTTAGTCAAGTGAGACTGCTCATCACTTTTCTTAGTGGCACTAAATTAGACCCTCTCAGATATCATATCAGTATTGTGGTCAAACACCCCCACTACCACCAGCACCACCCCCCAGGTTTGTGGCAAACCTGAAGAATGAATCCTAATGCCTTGAAGGCTTTTGAGTCTTTTATAGACTGCATAGAACAGCCTGTTTCTGAGTGCAGATTGTTAGAACTGATATGAAGAAAACACCCAGCATACATCAGTTGTGCTGATTAATTAGCACAACTCATGTCCATGTACTTTAAAGCCTTTGGTGGGTACTTTGAGATGCAGAACAGACTCGTTTGCTCAGGAAGATGAAATTACTTAACTTTGGTGTGCAAGTTAAGTTATAGATTCCAGTCCATGCAGCCTCTGCACCCAGCAAGCTTCATAGGAGGGGCTGCATTTGAAGGTCTGGCCCTGTCTGTTACAGTGCATGCACGTGGCAGGGTCACAGATAATGAAGGTATTAACAGATGTATGTTTGCCTTTATTCATGTGAAAGGAATAAAAGCAAGTTATTTTGTTACCATTTTCAATTGGTAACATAGTTGGCAGCTTACGTTGCATATGCAGAAACAGAGGAAACAAACCCCCTTTTTTTGGTTGTGCTACAAGCCGAGGAATTTTACATTCTTCCTCATTGCCCCCCAGTGAGAAGACTATGATAAGAATGAAAAAGAATAACCCCAGTGCGTGGCTGTATTGCCTCTGCATCAGTTTTTCTGACATGTACTCTGTGTTTCAAACTTATCAGACATGAAGGTGAAAGCCTTTTCATTACAGTACCTTATGAGCTTTGCAGGCAGGTTTATCCTGCCCCATCATGCCTGACAAGTACTTGTAGCTAGATTATCTCTGTTACTGAGATAAAAACATCCCAAAGGGTCATTACTGTGAAGTCTACAAACATTTGGACTGCTTAGTAATTAATTTATAGTATCATTTCACTCCTGTGGTATATTTCACTGTGAAGGCATTTCATATGTGTTGGGGATATATTTTCAAAGCATTTTTCTAAGTGTTTCATCCCTGGCTTTTGGGCAGGTGTTTTGCAGCTGGAATCCCACTCACGGCTTTGAATATCAACTCTTTTCACATGTGCACAAATACCCTTGTTGGGCTGGGCTGTAACATCCTACAGTGCATCAGAATTAATTAAAAGCTCTTCCCTCAGGTATTAGCCGAACCACGGTTTGAATGAAAACGAGACTGATAGGTGGACGTAGAGAAAATTATTAATGCAGTGTTTTTACAAAAGATAGGTGGTAGCTCATTTTTCAGCAATATTTCCTGTACCAACGTCCATGACAAAAGACATAGAGACCATAGGGACAACACTTCTCAGCTAGTAGAGGCACTGTGCCACCGTGGGGCATGGGGCACCATCCCCAGCACCGTGCCCTGAGGACCTCCTGAGGGCCATGCAGCTGTGCCGGGAGAGCAGTGAGGGAAAGCAGCAAGATTCCCTGCCATGGGCCCGGAGGCTCCTCTCTGCCTAGCAGACCAAGGCTGTCTCACAGCCAGCCCTGCAGCCCTGCTGCCAACACCTTGCCACCTACACCCCACACATCCTGCATCTAGCGGGGGATAACCCCCAGCACAAGTAGAGGCTGGAAAGCAGCTCTGCAGAATAAGACTTGGGGTCCTGGTACACACCAAGGTGACCATGAGTCAGCAATGCACTCTCACAGCAAAGAAGGACAACAGCCTCCTGGGCTGCACCAGGGAGAGCATTGCCAGAAGGTCTGAGAAGGTAATCCTTCCCCTCTGCTCACCCCTGTGTGCTGGGTCCAGAGCTGGACTATCCAGTACAGATGAGACATGGGCACACTGAAGTGAGTCCAGGCCCACCAAGATGATAAATGGACTGGAGCATCTGTCAGGTTAGGAGAGGCTGAGAGAGCTAGGGCTGTCCAACCGGGAGAAGAGAAGGCTTGGGAGGATCTTATCAACGTGCATAAACAGCTGAGGAAAGGGAACGAAGAAGAGAGAGCCAGGTTCTCCTCAGTGGTACCCAGTGAACAGACAAGAGGCAATGGGCACAAAATGAAATACTGAACATTCCATTTAAACGTAAGACAAAAGCTGTTCGTTTTTTTTTTACTGGGAGGATAGTCAAACACTGGCACAGGTTGCTCAGAGGTTGTGGAGTCCCTGTCCTTGGTCCTGGGCAACCAGCTGCAGGTGCCCCGGCTTGCGCAGGGGAGTTGGACAAGACGACCTGCAGACGTCCCTTCCCACCTCAACCATTCCGTGATTCTGTGATATTACATGTCTCTAGAAGTCTTACTTTAGATCAGAATTTTTCCTCAAGCATCCACAAGGAGTCTTTAAATGCTTTCCAGATCATCATGCTTTTTCCTGCTCTGTGAATGCAAGTCACGCGTGGAGCAAAAGAGCAAGAGCGAAGGTCTTCAGGCCAGCAGAGGAGCTCCCACACCAAATCTGGCTGCATGTTGAGGCCAGGACGGAGGTTCAGTAAAGCTGAAAATCACTCCTTGCCATAAAAATGCTTGTGTATGAACCACCTGTGAATAAAGTTATTTTGGAAATTGAAGGTAATCATTATCACAAAAGGAAGGCTATTCACTTCGCCAGCTGGTTAAGTGAAGCAGAACTCCCCAACTGTCTTGGAAATGGTGACCACTGAGCTAAAGAAGGGAATCAGAAAAATCATCTGGTATCATACCAGAGGGCCAGGTTTCACAAGCCCAAGAGATGCTTTTGAGCCCTCTGTTTCTGTTACACATGCAAACATATAAAGGAATATACAACAAAGTTGTAGAGCCACACAATGACTTGATAATGTCTTTTTAATGGTTTGCTTTCTGTATGAGATCAAATCTTCATGAGGCTTCCAGCAATCTATCATTTTCATGTAAATCGATCTGCCACAGAAATGGTAACACTTCTCTTCAAATCTATGGGTTTTACTTCTTCATCCAACATATTCCAGCCCAAAGGGCAGTCAGAAGTGTGACAGGAAGAGCAAGAAATTACTTGTGCCTTAAAACTTACATTGCTTGAGAAAGTTATTTGGGTTTTTTGTGCAAATTTGTCTTAAATTTTATCAGGATGTTGTCATTTTAGAGTTTTCTCAGTACTGATAATGAGTGTAAAGCCAGATATTGGAACAAGAAATATGATCTTGAATCCAACACTAAAGAGCTAGCACAGACTCCTTTTGTAAAATAGGTCCTTGTTTCCAGTCTTGGAAGGTGCAGGCATACGGAACTTCATACATGTGTCCCTTTCACATGTGGATATAATATTTTAAGCTGCTTATATATCTGCTTTCACAGTTCCTCCTGAGAGCTGAACAGTGGTGGCTATTTCCTTGTCTTTCAGAAAGAAAAGTTCTAAAAAATGGCTTGAAACAGGTGCTCCTGGTTGGTTTATTCTGTTTATAGAGCAAAGCAGCATTTGCAAAAGTTATAATGTTGCAGACACGTGACCAATTATAACCACTGGCTTACAATGACTCTTGGCTTTAATGCTGCTGAGCATTGCATCCACCCCAAATTCACTATACAAAAATTCCTGCGCCATGCT
Organism: Ibycter americanus; assembly: GCA_035590275.1. Taxonomy (NCBI): domain Eukaryota; kingdom Metazoa; phylum Chordata; class Aves; order Falconiformes; family Falconidae; genus Ibycter; species Ibycter americanus. The sequence goes on along the minus strand of JAVJGI010000014.1, from coordinate 116,422,276 downwards.
ACAAGCTGTATGTGCACTACTTACATACACACTATTAACTTCCTCATCCCCCAGGTTTAGTCGCCTCAGGGGAAAGAGCGTGACAGCTGTGTTACGCTACACATAATGAAACTGCACATGCAGATTGCAACAGAGATTCCAGCTTCAGTATAAAGAGATTTCAATTTGCTTCTTTAGCACCTCTTGATGAGCTGTAAGAACAACAGAAGACCTCTTCTCCTTTCCCTTGGCTGATTGCCCAACAAATTTTGCTCACTCACAGCCCTGAAGACAGCTCTTGATTGTGTTTTGATGTTTCTGCCGACCTATTACTGTATTGACTGTATGGCAGCCAAAACATATATTTGTGTTCTCATTTTTCCCCTGCACTCCTTCCACTCAATCAAACAGGCACACAAACTTCCACCAAACAGGAGAATGCTTTTAAGCCATGGTGGTGCTCCTGGGAATGGTGTTGTAAGAAATCTCTTTTCTCTTTCAATAAACACAGTTAGCTGACTGCTAAGACCTGTCATTTTTGCCTTTCTGTCCTTTTGTTTTGTTTTGTTTTGTTTAGTTTTGCTTCTCCCCACCCTCAGAATGTAACACCCATATTCACCTTGGCATGGAAACTGCCATTATAAAAAAATATTTCCTCTGTGGCAGTTTCTTCCACCCTATGAAATATTTAGTGGGAGTGGTGTCTTCTGTGATGAAAAGTACTGGATTTTTCATTTGGAGTAGATTGCTGGGAATGATTTTTTCATAAGGTGCAACTGTCCATTTGAATTATCATCAGGTGACCTTGCTTGCTGCAGACATCAAAGACCCAACTACATCTCCGAAGCACTTCTCGTCCTTTGGGGCACGTACAAAATTAGACCAGAGCTTACCCAAGGTCCCTTACACTACATTACAATCCCACACTGCCTTACACTTTTAGCACCACAAGGTTTCCATTATGAAACTTGAGTTCCTGAGAGCTACTGCATATCAGCAGAATTACTTCCACTCTATAAAGATAACTTCATTGTCTTGCCCTTGCTTTAGCTCATTTTCCTCTCCATTATTTAGGATCATTTGCAATATATCTGGCTGTACCAAAAGCCCTCTCAGCACCTGCCTTTTCCTCTGGTGATCATACAACAGCACCAGAGAGTACCTTTGGTGACATCTCCTTTTGGATGGAGGAGCTGGTTTCTTCTGGAGATGGGCCAGAGCTGAGGTATCTGTGTCAAACACCGGACAAGTCAATTAAATTTTCAGCTCTGCTATTGGTTTCCAGGGTGACCTTAACCAAGAGCATTTAGTCTTTTGGCTCCTCATTTCCCTATCTGGACAAGACAAATTAATCCTGATCTTTCTCTTTCCCTGGTTTAATACCAACATTTTGAGGCAGGTAGAATATGCTCAAAACCAGTCCCAGCTGGCAAGGTCTTTATTACTTGGGTACTGCCAACTTTCTTTGCAAAATCAGATTTTTACTCTGACTTACACCAATACTGGAAGCAGAACTGGAAGCATTCAATCTATCTCAAACCATTACAATTCTGCAGTCTGTTCATCAGTAGGCATTTATCCATGGTTCATTACTAGAAAGACTGTTAGACACATCTGCATACATAATGCTTCTAATAGGCATTTACTCAGTGCTTCCTAATGGCTCTTTACTGAAGTAGATAGATCTGATTGTACACTTTCATATGTTAGACATAGCTGGAGGCATGGAGCATTGAAGCAGGCACTGTTAAACAGTAGAGCACTGACACCTAATACCGCCGCACAAGCTGCTTTTCTGTACGCTGGGATATGCTGTAACGTTAACGTTTTAAGACACCACCCTGGAAAATGAAGACTGGTGAAGCTGGTGGAGAGGCAACGATATCACAGCGTGAACCATAAATTTATCTACTTTGAAACGCTTCCTAATTGATGCTCATCATTTAAAGATAATGGAGACTATGGGGACTCTCACTTTCTTTGCAAACAAAACATAAAAAAAAAAAAAATAAAAAAAAAAAAGAAACTGGGAACTAGTGTGGGGAACTTGGGGAACATTCATTTTGTCCTAAATCTTGGACCAGATCAGGCATTTTGCAGGATTTCCTTTTGCAGCTCATTCAGGCTCAGACTGAGCGTGCTTCAACGTTTGTGTAGACCTGTCTTCATAGGTGAAGGCTTCACTGAGAAAAATATTACATAGCTGATAAATGTCATAATTTGTAACTGAATCTCCTCAGCAAAAGCACTCGGTGATAAAATAAGCATATCCTTGTTCCTGATGCATCTGCCAAGCTCAGTACACAATTCATGCAATTCCTGAAGGGTTCCTGAGAAATCCAAATTCCTGTGGTTTATCCTCTTTTCTGAAAGGGGGAATACAGCTGCTTTGTTTTGATGGTTTTGTTAGTCCTTGCTACAGAGGTTGCCAGTGGCACTGGGCAAGGCCTTTGTACGGTACCGAGCGTAACAAAGCCCCCGTGCCAGGCAGGTACTCTCTGGACCTCTTGCAGCGCAAACGACAGCAACACTAACCAGCACAGAATTAAGCTTCCTTGTTTTTCATTGACAACATACTTGAGCTTTTCATCGCAGGACTAACTTACTTTTCTTATACTTTATTACCAACCAGTCAAAATGGAAAGAAATACCTATACATGTCTCTGAGACATGACTCTTGTCCATATAAGATTTATTCAATTAAAAATAATAAAATCAATATTTTATATATGTACTTTATTAGTTTGGAGAAAAAATGCCCAGATGACAAAGAAACATGAACTTTTTGCTGCTTAGCAACTGCTAAATACCTGAAGGCTAAGGCAATAAATGTTTTAGAGTAGTTTGTCGAGTCTCTTTACCCAGGAAGGTAAATTATTTGTTGTTATTAGTTTTATCTGGTATCACCAATGCAGCAGACCTTTTCTCCTAACCTTTGAATTATACAAAACCTGTGACATGAACCATGCCATGTCCAGTAAAAACCTTGTTAGAGCTGCTTGAAATAATCTCAGATCCTTCTGACTGTAGTTAAATTTTGGGATTGGTACCTTTCTAGGTTTAAGCCCCAAGTAAAATAGCCAAAATTGACATTATGTTATAAAAACCCAGAAAATTGTTAAAAATGCAAGGCTTTGGAAACTGGGACGTGTCATAGTTAAGATTGGCTATGAGTCCCTGATGGTCTGCATTACGGTGCAAATACTGAATGATGTAGCATCGTCTCCGCATAGACATTTTCATGATGGGCAGCTGGACACTGAGCCCCACTGAGGTGATGGTGCCTGGGTAGAGCCCAGAAGCACACAAATCAGGGAATGAAACATGCTAAATAAAGCCAAAACTCCAGGTAATTCAGGTTCCAAACCTGCAAACTGCTGCTGGGTGTGTTTCTCAGGGACATTCATCACAGTCAAATTTGCATGGCATGGCAACAGGCGATATCCCAGTGATAGAAGGGCTCTAAATAAATACTAAAGCACCAGATCTTTTCAGCAAAGTAGGGTTGGTTGGTTTTGGGGGTTTTTTTAAATCATTTTAAAAGATGCTAATATATATGTGGTAGATCTTATTTAGAGAACATTTTTACCCTTGTTATGCATACATATACAGCTTCATTGAATGCACTTTATTTGGAATTCCCTCAAACAATTGTACTTTAAGCAGAGGCTCTGCACAGCAGATGTGGGAGTGCTAAGTGCTAAGGTGTGGGAAAATTAAAAGGAACTAAAACTGTAGCTTGTGATAAGCATTAAATGGCAAGTTAAACGAACAAAACTATTTTTATGTAAGACCAAGAACAGTAAGTTGAATGAAAAGCTAAAGTAGCTGCAGTTAGTTGCAGAGAGTTTGACTAGAGGCAGAGACGTGGTGTAACCTGTAGTTATACAGCCTGGTATTACCACATATATATTAATAAGGGGTTTTAATCGTGCTGATTAACAAGTTTCTATCATCAGCTTGACTTGCTAGAATTCAACAAGATTAAAATGTGACAATTGTCTACTTTTTATTAGAAATAATATTTTGGTCATGAATAGCTCTTCTTTCCTTAATCAATGCACTGTAATAGCAGCAACCATAATTGTTAGCTAATAATTATATTCATAAAACCTGCCAAGATGGAGGAATGTAGGTGCCTGAGCTATTGAGTTTGGTATTAAAAAAATAGTTACTTTCCAAGCTTTTGAGTTATGGAATAAAAGAATCCAAAACAAAGCAAATAATAAAATACTGTGACCCTATTTCAACTGTTTTGACACTAATATTAGGAAGTCAATTTTCACCCGGTGACAGTAAAGATACTTCAGCACAGGCTGACGGAGTGATTTGGCAGAAAGCTCTATGGCCGCAGAGAGGAATGTTTCTTCTAATGTTTAAGATTTGTGGCCCTGATCCAAAGCAGTACTTCTAGGCGCATATAAAGCACGGGCTGATGTCCCCTGCAGGGCTCGTGAGCCCGTGCTCAGAGTCACTGCGCGGGGGCCAGGGTGCATCTGGCACACCCAGACCACCCAGCGCAGTCGGGTCTGACGCCAGTGCCATTTACAATGTGCTCACAAGCCCGGCACACCATAAAATAAAAGGGGCCCCAGGGAAATCTGCCTGCTTTCTTGAGGTCCCTGCGCTTAACCAGACTGCTTTGAAATACTGTAAATGTAAATGCAGGTCTAATATTATTGCCTGAGATACAGGCTCCTTGGCACGCATGAGGCTTAAGAAATCTCTGAAAATATTAGCGCATAATTATGGACCTGACAACCTTTTATTTTAATTTGGATTTGCCTCACACAGCTCCAAAATTCTCCTTTACAGCACAACCAGGCGGACTGGTATTGTTACTTTGCAATACCCAGGCAACAAATAAAAAAGGCAGCCTAATAATTTTCATGCAATTAAAAGAGACTACAAGATTCAGGACCGGGAAATTACATGTTTGCAACAAAAAAAGAGTGCAGATATTATTTTTTTCTTGTGTCCCAAAGCTTACAAGCAAGAATCCTGAGGCATACAGCTCTAAAATGCTGTTTCAATAGAAAACCAGAAAAAAACCTCCTAACTTTAATAACGCTTTCAACTTCAGCTAAAAATCTTTCAGAAAGAAATAGCTTGAATATTTTAAAAGAGAATTAAATAAATTTTGATTTCTAAATTACAGATTGCCATACTCTGGTACTACTAACTACATCAATTATAACCAACTAGAAAAAAAAAATACTATAAATAAAGTGGTGATGGTAACATAAAGATTTATGAAAGCTCAGTATGACTCCTGTAATAGATTTTGAATATTTTTTCCAAGTAAACTTTTTAATGCAGTGTTCTTTATGATACTATTTCAATATAAAAATAAGTGCACTTTGCATGAGACAATGAGGTTCGGGAGACCCACAATAATTTATAGCAGTCATTATGGCTTTGAGCACTACTTAATTGTGAACCCACTATAGAAATTGCCAAAAAAGAAAGCATTTGATCAGCAGCCAACAATAGAGTCTTCTCCAAATAGGATAGCATGCAGAAGAATTTGTTTTAATGCCAAATATTTTATTCTAAGAAAACTTATTTGTGGAACATAAATTTTCTGGAACGAGTCCACGCTTAAGGTTTTCCTCTGCAGGCCCACGGGAAGAAGGTGAGATGGTACCAGAAATACACACAGAACCATGAAGCTAGCCTCACTCTGCTCACTCTTTTCAAGAAACAACCAAAGCATAAATATTTTTTTCTGTTTTCTGAACAACTCTGTTCTGCGATATCCAGTCTGAAGCCTTTCATACTCTCGGAAACACACCGAGAGCTGAAAAAAAGCTATGACTGGTAGCTCCCTCCTGTTATCTTTCGGTAGTGCGAGTCCTGACTGATCCTTAAAACCCACGTAACAACTCACCTCTTGTTCGTCTGCTCCTTCCTTAGGCAGACCTTTGGTTTGCTTCAGCTACTGCTCATCGCTTCGGTTATGGGTGAGGCACAACATGAGGCTCAGACGCCGGTCAGAGAGTCAGCCACCCTGCGCAGGAACTCTTTGCATTTTATCATTGATAATGCAAATGTTTTACAGCCAGGAATATCACACTGTAATGGTGTAGCTGCAGTAACACAGATACACTCAGTAGGTGCCATCAGCCTGCACAGGGCTGCTCAGGCATGTGGCAAAATCAGCAGTGGTTCTGCCACTGAATTGGCTTTAGAGAGAGGTTTTGCAATTTGCCTTACCTCTCGTGTTTTTTTTGACTACCCATTTTCAGTAACATTAGGATTAAATTACTTGGTGTTCATTAGTTTTCCTTCTGGCATCTCACCATATGACTCAGATGCTGAAGTTGTTATACAAGAAACTTAATCTCTGCTTTCCTTCTTAGGCATGAGGGAGGCAATATTCCCAACTCCCACATTAATGCAGCCCCATATGGTTAATATCTCCTGCTAGAAACACACCTTAATAAAAGCATTCTTAGAAAGATAATACTTATGGAAAAACACTGTGCTGTTACAAGGATTTGGGATAGTTTATCAACATTTATAAACCTTTTTTCCTGTGCAGACAGAGTCCTTAAATCTTTCCCAGAAAGAGAGTGACGTTCCAGGAAAGCTAGTAAAAATTCCTTTCCTTTGGAAAAAAAAAAGACTCCTCCATTTTGCCATCTGTCTTCATCAGACTTCTCCTGGCCAGAAGCATTTAAAATAATTTATCTAATAAAGCCCCTTGGGGAAGCCCTATCTTGGCTTTGAAGCCAGTTTGTTGGTGGCATATAGTGAGCCAAATTAGCAGATGACACCCAGAGGGAAATTCTGCTTGTTTCCTCAAAGGTCAGTTCAGTAAAGATGGCAACATCTTCGTTTGGGCACGTGACTTGGGTACTCAAAGGTACTGCAGTGACAACTTCACTGTTGCCATATGCTCTAACCATCTGGATTGATCATGTGTGATGGATGTGGTAGAGCACTTTCTTTCACTTAGGATTGCTAACTAGAACCATGCATCTATTGTAAAGAAATCTTAATTACTGGAAAAGCATATTTAAAATAACAACACAAACCCCATCATGTTTATAACAAAAAGAGACATGAAAGACTTCGTGGTCATTCATTGGACATTAGGCTACTTGGGCATGGTAGTTATTGTTAAATGCCCAAAGCAAAAGGTAGGAATGCATCTCTTAAAAGTTCAGCCATTTTTAGGCTGTGATTGTAATTGACTTCATTAGTTCATAATAAGTTTTGCTAGTTGACATAGGGATTTAAAAAGTTGCTGTGGGACAAGTACAAAATTAAAATTTCAACTCCTCTCAAGTCCAGCAGTGTGGACATGGATACTGATAGTCCAGATCAGCACTCTGGCTTACAGACCTTTCGGGCATGCTATTAAAATCACCTATATTCCAGCAGGTTACTACACAGGAAAGAAAGAATGCAATAAAGTTTGAGGCTAATGCTAGATACAGGGGAGAATGTCAACTGGTTTGCATTATGTATTTGCTTAATCGTGTATTATAGTTATGAAAGAGTCTGATTTTTTTTTAAAGGACTATTTTTAAAAGAGTATAATACCACAGTTTTTAAGAGCATCTGCTTCCTACACATGACAGCTGGAGTTATGAGAGACTTCAGGTTTCATAAAGTAATTGAGAAGCTCTTCTAAATACAACTTTGTCATACCTAATTTAAGCTGTTTTTTAAAATAAGCATGTGCGTGTTTGACAGGTTATCAGTCTATGCTTCCAATCCTGATACTACGTATGTTGGATTCTATGGATGTCTCATGAGTATTTTTGACTCTGGTAGGATTGAACTGATTGTTTGACCTTGGTTGGGTGCCAGCTGCCCACCAAGCTGCTCTATCACTCCCCACCCTCAGCAGGACAGCGGGGGAGAAAATAAGATGGAAAAAAACCATCCCCGTGGGTGAAGATAAAGGCAGTTTAATAAAGGAATAGCAAAGGTCAGATGTGGAAGAAAAGGAAAACAAAAGATGTTATTCTCTACTTCCCGGGAAGCAGGTTTTCAGTTCATGTGGTGGTTGCTTTGGAAGGCAAACATCATAAATAATGAATGCCCCACCTTCCTTCACCCTTCTCTCAGCTTTTATTGCTGAGCAGATGTAATATAGCATGGAATATCCCTTTGGTCACTTTGGGTCAGCCGTCCTGGCTATGTCCCCTCCCAAGATCTTGCCCACCCTCAGGCTATTGGTGAGGGAGAATGTTGGAGAGAGAGCTGTGATGCTGTGCCAGTAGTGCTCAGCAGTAGCCAAACCACTGGTGTGCTATCAACACCTTTCCAGCCACCCATACAAAGCACAGCACTATGAGGGCTGCTATGGGGAAGATTAACTCCATCTCAGACAGACTCAATACAAATAGGAAACAAGATGCTGCCCAAGGAATAAAGGTAAGAGAAAAACAACACAATATATACAACTTTGACAACGTGACCGTAAATACTGGTGGAATTGTGACATTCGCAATAGTCAATTTCTTTCTCCCCATCATTTCTGCAATCATTCCTCAGTGAAATTATAGAATAATACCTGGTGGGCCAGTTTTAATACTTTAAATTTCAAAATGACATCTCCACGACTCGCTAACTTTTTCCCCTCCCTTTTCCTCCATTTTTTTCAGAGAGGTACTCATCTGATTTGCTCTGTGCCTTTAAGAGAATGTTTTGGTAATCTAACAAGAAAAGGCTAAAAAAAAATGGATGAATCATAAAGCTAGGATTTAGATCTTACCTGGTATGCAAAAGCCCAGATTTGGGATAACATTATCAACTAATCTAATTTGTATCTGAAAATATTTAATCATACATGCAAGCCTACTATTTTCAGAGTATCTACAGCTAACATGTATATGTTTAGAGTAAGTTACCCAAACCGAAGAACGAATACATGCATTGAAAAGAGTTCATGATCAAGCTCAATCACAGCCATCACACAGATGATTTGCAATTTCAAACTATTACTTGAAATCCATGCACTTGAGATTCTGATGAGTAGAGAACAATTATTCACTATCTTTTAAAATAAAAGAACCAAGGAACGTCAGGAGATACTGGGAGGTGAGAGGTTCAAGACAAACAAAACCAGTCTCTTTTTCATACTGTGTACAATTAAGCTATTGAATTCCTTGTCAGGAGGTGTTCAGGGTCTTTAAAGTTTCTAGAGGCCGAAATGCAACTGAGCAAGTCGATGGAGGGAAAGAGAATCTATTGAAGGCTGTTGAACATAAAATGATACTCCAGTGTTTTCAGAAGTGTCTGAATTACTAATTATTGAGCCTTCAGAAAATATTTCTAGGTTTCTGAGAAAGAGTACACTGACGCTGATCCTGTACTTCCACAGGTTTCTGCAAATGTTAGAGGTAGACCTTTAATCTGACCCTATACAGCCATTCTTACGGGGTCTCTGTGCCTCCTTTAATTTCAACCATACCATAAGACGGTGTTTCAAAAGCAAGATTAAGCATCATAGGCTCTTAGGCTTAGGTTTACTAAACCTGAGATATTTTTTCCTAGATTCAAAGCTGTGAAGGCAAGACCTGGTTTCACAGCCACCAGTCAGTTACGTGGGGCAGCAGCTACCCCACCAAGAACCATGCCCATCTCAGTGAGAAGTTCCTTGGGCATATGGGACACTCAACTCTACAGCAGACCAATTAGCCAGGCTGTGACCCCGCTCCTCCCAGGACAGGGCAATTTTAAGCAGCTTTACTTCTTAGTTTCTCAAATATAAAAGCTTTTCCCCTTCTGCTCTCCCGCCCTCCCCCAAGTGTATTATGAAGAACTGAAAGTAGCATATAAATGGATGACTCCAGAAAACCTGCGAGAATATGAATTGTAAATGGTCAAAATTTGACAAAATTTAAACTACGTTTACATTTTCAGGTCATCAGAAGCTACTATTCCTTATAGGCTGCTCTGGAGGGTTGCTAGCAGTAGGTTTAATATACATGAAGATCTCGGCTATTTCCAAATCTCCTTGGAAAAACTGCTAACACCACAAGCTGCAATCACTCTTTCCTGAAATAATATAAGTTGGTTTAATGAGGTGCAATAAAACATTTAAATTAATCTTTGCATGCCAAATGCAAGATTAACCCCATAGGAAACAAAATGGGAAGCATTATACATTTGTTTAATAACTTCTTTAGTATTAGGAGAACTAAATACATATTGCACTTTTTCAGAAAAAGGAAGAAACGATTTTCTAAAGTAAATAATCTGTTATAACTGTGCAATATTTGATCCTTTATGAATATTTATTTTTACAATGTATCAGATACACTACTGTGTAATTTGTAAATCTGGGCAATCTGGATATTCTGGGCCCTGATTTAACAATCTGCTTTAAAATTAAGGAGTTGCTTAAGCAAAGGGGAAATCAAGAGTTTGAGAAGAGGCACAAACTGTAGCAGTGCCTGATGTGGTGTAGAAGTCTGCATCACACAGCTCCTCTCATGGCCTGCCTCCAGCCCTTGATCAAGAACCTGTCAGTAAGTCACATCTGTCAAGTCTCCTGCAGATAATTATCCTATTACATCAGCATCCTCGGTAGAAAAATTAATTGATATCCATCTTGTTAAACAATTTTTCCTCTCTGGACATCCTTACAGTAAGACACAGGTTTTGCAAACACTTACATACTTCCCAAGCCATAAGTCCCCACACTTTGCTGTTTGCACCCCAACCCAAACTACTAGTCATGAGCAGCTTCTCAGGTGGCAGCAACAGCACAGCACCTGCTCATGTGCCAAGTCACACCTCCAGCCTTACATCTCCCTATTCCAGGGATTCAGTAGCAGTTTCAGCCTTTCTGGTTATTTCCAGCCATAAATATCACCATACCCATGGCACAAAAGGGTCATGGAGAATAGAACCATAGGATCTTAGAATTGTTTATGTTGGAAAAGACCTTTAATATCATCAAGTCCAACACCACTCCAAACTGTCTCATGTATTTCTATTTGGATTAGATGGTTTGGGAATTCTTGTTTTTAAAAATGTAAGTATGTATGGAATATTACTTGGCTTGAATGACCTACTGGCAATATTTAGGTTAGGTGTGTGCAGAAATATTTGTAAGAACATGGCATCAGTCTAACGTCACAAAAGTCAACACCCCCATGAACCAGGAATATGTCAGCAAACAGCAACCCAATTTACGTGTATCTAAAGCTGTAGGAAGAAACAACTCAACACTGCAAACCATAAACCAGCAACAGGAGAAAAAAAGAATAAATTGTATGTGTCCTGTCTTTGTGTGTCCTGTCCTGACAACACCATACTCCTACATCCCGTAACGCTCTCATTTCCACTGCCAA
>JAVJGI010000014.1:116317690-116405181 GCA_035590275.1 Ibycter americanus | reverse complement strand
CCATTTTAGCTTCAGGCTGCTGAGCGAGCTTTGGAAAAGGAAGAGCCCCAGTCTGACAGTAGTAAGTGCAAAGGACATGCTCCAGTTCTCTTGAGGCAGCATGGGGCAGGCCAGTTTCTTCGGTTTTACTTTTTTAAAAGCTGCAGTAAGAGGCAAATGCTGTAAAAACCTGTTCTATAAAAGGAAGACTTCTTTTCCCACATTAAAGTGCAAATTAAACTTTGCTCTGCAGTGGCACTTTTTAGAAAGGTGTAAGGAATGCCCAACGAAGTAGGCAATGGACTGAATATTACCAAGGGCTTTAAATGTGTTTCACAAGTCCCATATGGTGAGAAAAGCTCTCCTGACAACACATGTAAGAGCCAGATGCTGAAAGAAACAAGTACAGATAGGATGTCTGATCCTGCAGTTCTCGCATGGGGAAAATTCCCTTTGAAGTCCATAGGAATGCGTGGAAGGATTGCAGCTTCTATCACTTTCCTGTCATCCTCTATCATGCATCTAATTTAAAAGTACAATTTCTATTTGAGAGGCTAATTCTCATCTTTCTTCCCCTCCTTATACCATTTTCTCCTTCAGCAGCTATTTTTAGCCTAATTCAGCTGCACATGTGATGTAACCCGACCATTCGGCACCTGTCATTCAATTATAAAAGGGAAATTTATGCAGAGAGATGTGTTACAATTTAAAGGCAGCATTTATACTTCAAAAGTTAAAAGACCCAGACTGACACTCATCTGAGGAACTGCTCTTGAAATCCTACCAGCCCACATCCCAAAAGATATGACAGCAAACTGAATGGAGCTATTAGTGACTGGAGCTCTCGTCCTGGGTGCAGCTGAGTTGAGCTCCGTTCGTGGCTCTGCCTAAGGGGCTATCAACACATCGCAGATACCAGCAGAGGACTTGGACCAGCAGGCCAGATTTTTGTGCGAAGACTAGTCCAGTGGGCAGTTCTGAGGATTCCTATCTGATCAGCTTCTCTGATAGGGCAGAAAAAGGGGCATAAAGTCTATGGATCTTGATGGATTCCGAGATTAGCTTGGTATTGATCTTCCCAGCCTCATCAGGATCTGTGGAAGCATAAACTTTCTTTTCTGTCACTACTTTTAGCGTAATCTGGCCAGAAGTGGATTTTCTAGTGTCTGAGAAACTGTAACATTAAACCCCGAAGAGTGTAGTGCAGAGTCAAGGAGTAAGTGGTAGCAAAGCAGGAATTTAGAACATTATAACTTGACATTTAGGTACCCAGTTTCTTTTGTGGATCTACTCTGTCATAAACTAGAGCCCTCACAAAACATATACTTTCTACTCTAATTAGCTTATGGAATGAGGCCAAGGTCCCAAGCTTGATTATCTCTACATATCAGGGTCTACCCTGGGATATTTTAATCCAAATGCTGACATCATGTTGATTACATGTGATCAAAGAACAAATAAAAGCGTGCTCCTTATGGAATTAAAAAAATGCATATAAAAATATTTACGCCTATTTGAAAAGCCATTCCTTTTTACTGTCAAAATGAAAAGCGACGTTGACAAGAGAACGCATGCTCCTTAAGATTAAAATGCAAAAGGAAACTCCCAGAACTACCAGATCAGGATTCCTACATCCTCTTCTACTACAGAACTGGAGTGCAGGGTTGTGGAGGAATGATTTGCTTTTTTTGTTTTGATTATTGTTGTTGTTACTGTTACTATTACCATTACTATCACTAACACTATTTATTTATTTTTAAGAAATGGTGTTAATCTGTCAAAAAATCCCTTCCCTGTGTCTGTTTGAAGAGTGCCTGCCCTTAGAATACCATAACCATGGTAATCAGCATCCCACTTTTATTGTTTGTAGCTCTCCTCAGGAGAGAATGTCCGTGTATTGAGTATCTGTAATTTTTTTTTTTTTTCTCATACTTAGGATTTCTTTCCCATAGAAGTTTCCAGATTTATGGGTCAAACAAAACAGGCAGCATTGTATTCTGAGTTTCTAGTGCTTCTTAAAATGGGGGCTTTTGACTGATACTTTTTCTTAATTCTTGTAATCTAGCTGCAATTGTGAGACGGGACATTAAGTGTTGTAGATGCTGTTCAGCTAGTTTTAGTTCAAGACGGATTGGAAATGCCTCTCCAAAGGACCAGGTTGTCTCTTGTATCAAAACACACATGAAAGACTATGAGGTAAGTTTAATGATTTTGCTAAAATGTCAATCAAATTAATTTTGCCAGGTTATTACCATACCATAAAAAATCAATGTGAATCAGAATCAGGCAGGTTAGTCTGACATGCAGGTTCCTACTGTAAAAATATTATAGAATGTCCTTACTCTTTGATGAACAGTTGGAATTGACTTCCTAACTTCAGAATGTGCTGGAAAATAAATTTGTTAATATTGAATACAATTTAATTGACATTGTAGTATAAAATACAAACAACATGATGCCTCAATAAATCAGCAACCTTATATTCAAAATCAATATAATTTCCAGTAAAAGTTGTAATTTTTTGAGGGTATCATAGACTATAAAAATAATGCTGACATTCATTTACTAACATACAGACTTCTTGTTGAAGTTTTATGTTCAACTTTTAAGGCAGCCATTTTTAAGACTTTGAGAAAATGACTAAAATGTTTGAACACATTAAATGTTGTACTGATTATTTAACATTGAAAATTATTTTATTTCTCAGAATTTGACAAAAACCGCAAGCTTTAAGGTTCTGAAGCTTTTCCTATTTGAGACTGTCATTTTCTGTGCTTTAATTTCACTGTCCTCAGAATAGTACCTTCAGCTCAGCTCATATTGGGATAAAAATTATACAAGACTCTTGTTGAGTTTTCCAGCAAGATAAATGAGTCCAGGTAGGTACGACATCTGCTGTAAGTAGATGATCCAGCCTGGTTTCTCTATTCACTAATAATAATAAAGTGCCTCGTCCTTCACCACACTTTTAATTTAGCTAGCAGGATGCTGCGTATGCTACGTACCATTCAATAAAAACAGACAAGCAAAAAGTACAACCAAACAGAAGCTTTCTATCCTCAGGGGTCCCACGCAAATTTTTAGTAAAATTAGGGAAGGTGCAACCTTACAGGAAACACAGCATACACTTTGCCAAATTTCTTCCAGAAAACATATGGCATTTGCAACATCCTGTCACAGTTAAAGATGAAACTTTCCTGTAGTTCTTCTGAAGAGAAATTACCTGGCACAGCCAGATGTTATAATGATATTGGATTACAAACAGAGATTCAATTTTAGAAGCAATGGATCTATTTTGGTTCATGAGACAGATTCGATGCCCATTGGATCAGAAAGGACCTGGACCACATCTATGATATATGAATAAGAGAGTGGACTTTGCTTACTAATTAATACTGTTCTAAATTCATCTCCTCAGCTGGTGGAGGATAAATTGTGCCAGTTCTGCTTTCACTTCAAACTTCGGAGGTGATTGGGTGGGAAAGGAGTGGACTAACACATTCAGCGTAGACAGTCATGGAATAAGAAACCCAAAACAAACTGGAGAGTTGTTGTTTGAAAAGCGCCCCCTAAATTCAAAAACCTAAAAAAAAGTTCCTTTTTGAGTTGACAGGTCACCCTTTCAGGGGTTTTTGAGAAACCTCATTTTCAATATGTAGTGTGGGAAAAAAGCCAAACATTTTTCACTATGTAGTTTTAAAAAAAAAAGTAAAGTTCCAATAGAGATCCTGAGTAACTTCAGAGAGAGGTTTGCAGCAGAGCCCCAGGCACCTCATGCCAAGGTAGGCTCTCTCTCGAACACAACACTGTGCCTTATGACTGGCATTTACACTCAAATCAGGGGAACAGATGCTGGGGGTTTGGTCAAATTAATCTTTTCTTACAAAGTTCTTGATTACCATGGAAGAGCAGGAGAAGAAATGATGCCTCAGCCCTCAGCTGGTATGCTGTACTCTTATCAACATGCTTGGAGTAAATAACTACATATAAAAGTAAAACACTAGCAAGAATGTCACAGAAATTCAGTCATCAGATTCGTCTTCCCTAACTGTATTAGTGACAGGGTTTGCACCTTCAAACGTATTTTAATAATGTGGTTTATTTCAAGTAATAGAATATAAATATGATTTTGACATAATAAATATGAAGCTTGATGAGAAACAACAACGCAGTGTCAACATTTTCTGGAACATGTTTTTTAAGAACGCTGAATTTCATTTTTCTAGCTTGCAATGAATGACTCAGAAGTTGAAAAGAAAAATAACCTTGTTTCTTTCATAAAATAGTATCTGTAAGCTCTGTCAATTTTAGTGCTCCCATCTTGGTCTCTGGCAGCTGAAAGCACTGCATATACAGTTATTCTTTTGTTATCACTGCTTTTTAAACTCAGGAAGAATCCCAAGGTATGTTTCCATTGTCCATGGAAGTATATCTTCATTTTGTATAGCAAGATTATGACTGATTTTTCATTTCTTCTCCTTTTAAAAAGAGTAAGATTTGATTCAGGCTTTTATTTTCCAGCAGCCAATTATACATGCCATTTTTACATTCTAAATTCTTTCTTCCACTGCAGGTCTATTTTTATACACTGTGAACTGTTTTCCTATAGCATTGAATTTTGGTAGATGACCTTTGAAGAAAACATATGCTCAGGCGTAGTCGTCATCTTAGATACTGGACATTGAGATGTTACTTTTGATGTACAGAAGTATTTAATGACATAATAATGTCAAGTCAAATATCTCTTATTCTTCTGTTTTGTCTTTTCTTTAGGTATCCTACAAAAAATGGTGAGGATTAAAATATACTTACTTTGAAACATTTCTGAGCAGCCCTTAGCTAAAATGCATTTTTAAAATGTTAAACAGATACATAGGAATAATGAAAAGAACAAAAGGTGTATTTGTTACCTCACGAATGCAAGAGTTTTTCATTAGCATTTTTTCATTAGTGAACAGTTAGTCACTGTTCAGAATTGTATTCCTTACAAAAAGTAAGAAACAACACAGAAAGCAATGGGGACACTCCTTTACCATCAGTACTATTGATCTTGAACAGACAATGGATAACAGTGGCATTTATTTCTTAAGTAAAATTAATATTTCCATGACTTGACAGGTATTCCCTCAACAGAGTTCATATCACTGCTAAGTCACTGCTAAATAAAGGTATACTTTATGTGTAGCCATGTAATTAATTAATTAGAGCAAAGTACACTGACAACATAGGTAGCCTTTCAAGAATGAGTCAGGAGACTCTGGTGAGGATTGTATTAAGTACTTAAAAATCATGATGTATTAAATGCTTAAAAGTCATGATGATGCCTCATGATGTCAGTCTTTCAAGGGAGAGGTTCTCTACAGCTCTTGTCTCTTTCTATAAACAAGTGGCACATAAAATCTTGTGCAGATATTCTGGAAGACTATGTATGAAGAGAATATACATCTAGAGAGAGACAGATGAAAGGCTGAGCCCTGTTCACATGCCGTTCATACCCTTGGGTTACAATTTTCCCTGGAAGAAAGGGGAATGTATTCCTTGTGAATGTGCATTTGGTGCAGTTCATCTTTCGTGAATAGTAGCTGAATGCCACACATTTAATTTCTAATTTTCTAATGGCAAAACCTCTGAAATAGTGTAAACGTGGCAGTCATTCACTTACATGTGTAAGGGAGAGACTCCGTTTTTTTTATAAAAGTACAAATGGATAGTTCTAAATCAGTCTTTACTTTTCGAACATCTTTTTGACCTTATGACCTATATCTGCATTTCTTATAGAGGGAATGTGAACTGAACTGTCTAATAAAATTATAGGAGTTTAAGGCAGCATAATGTAATATTAATAAAGTGCACACCATACAATTATGGTGATTAACTTAAATTCCAATAAACTTGTGTCATTAAGGAGAGTGTACTACATTATGTAATTGGTTCTTCCTCTGTTACAAAAAGTATCTTCTAAAATACACAGGATTATATTAAAATGAAAGCTCCAATTTAATGAATGTATAAAGCAAAGTCTTTTAACTTTCAAATATATTCTGTGAAGAGCTGATTTCTGAACAGTAAGCTAAAACTGATAAAGAATCTGTTTCAACTTTACCATCAAAAGATTAAGGAAAGTCAGCGTTTCTCTTCCTGATTGCATTCTGATTTCAGAAAACTAGAGACCATTTATCTTCCTATGTGAATACTGGTTCCACAGATGTTCATCAAACAATGATTTCAAGGTCAGCTAGAGCAGGTTGCTCTAGTAGCTCTAGCTATGTCCGGTTGGGTTTTGAGTATCTCCAGGAGCGGACACCCCACTGTCTCTTTGTGCAGCCTGTTTCATCGTTTGACCACTCTCACCGCAAATAAAAAGGTTTTTCCTCCCAATCGTTTCACATTCTTGCCTGGCAATCTTTGGGAAATTTCTGAAAGAATTCAAGGAAATTATGTTTATTGTGGTGACGTGGTCCTTGACTTTAAGGAAGATGAAGCCAAAAATGCAGAGTGATCTAGTGTCGTCTAGCAGTAGCAGAAGAACTCTGAGTCCTTACCTGTCCCAAACCATCCATGTCTATCTATAGATAGAAAACACTGAACTTTCAGAAGTATATCTATTTAGGAACTCTTTTTTCTAGCCTGGACTTAGACTAAGTTGAGCAAGCAGCCCTTGGCTGTGAAACCCAGGCATCCAAGTGTCTTGGGTGAGAAGGGGTTGGACTCACTGGTGCTGGGTCAGGGCTGGCTCTCAGGACGTGGGAGTGGGAGAGAAAATTCATCAGACATTTGATAACTAAATCTGTTTGGGCCAAAATAGAGGAATGAAAAGAACTGCTAGCCGTAGACACTGGATGCAGAGAAATGGCTGCAATCCTTTGTTTCCGTAGGGCTGATTGAAACAGATTGAGTATTGGTTTACACGTACTAGGATAGAAACCATCACCTGTTACAAAGGATGCATTTGGCTTTGCCACGACCGTCCCACATTGCGGGCTTATAGTTTTCCTGTGACTCAATGATATATTCAACTTCTCCCTCTTTCATTTCCAAAGTGCAAGACCTTGTTCTTTGTACTACTGTATTTCATACCATTTTTTTCACTCAAATTCTTTCCATGTGATACTTCAATCCTCCTCTGCATTAACAGTGCCTTTGAACTCTGTTTTATCAATGAAAATAACCTGTAATATTTTTAATGGAGATTTTTAAAGAAAATAAAGATTAATTTCAAGTTTGATCTTGAGGAACTCAAATTATAACCTTCCTCCAGCCTTGACAGGTCCCCTTTCAAAGCAGTATGCTGCTGTCTCACCTGCCTTTTATTCAGTTTTACCAAACGTTTATTGTTCTGACTTCTTCATTTATGGAATGCTTTCCTATATAGCACCACTTACAAGTTCAGATACTTAGAAACAAATATATTTTCCTATTTAGAAGCAGCTACCTCTACAATGGAAGATAAGAGGATTTCCTCATTTAACACCTGATATGACTTGTCTCAAGATAGAAAAGGATTTGATGATGCTAGTTTATCAAGGGCATGTGAATGTCAGACTTGGCAGGACAAAATCTGTGCAAGTGTAGAGCTTTCTATGGCAGTCATGATCAGGTAGCTCCTGCCTGTAACAGGGGATTTACAAAGAGAGAGGTTTTGTCATTAAAATAAAGACGAAGAAACCTCCCCAAAAAAACAACCCACAAATAAATCCTAAAACATAATGGCTGAGCCTCCGTCAGATAAATTTAAAATTACTTTCGAATCTTATTCAGGCATTTCCAGAGTAAGAAAGAAAACAGAGAGGTAAGAGTCAAATATTTCTTTCGTATCTCTTCATAAGAATACAAGAGGGATACAGGACACCTTGGTGCTTCCTTTAGAAACAGCAACAAGAAGAAAAGCAAATTCCCTCTCACCTGTATGTATTCTGCTATGGATCTGGAAACACCACACTAAGAAGTGGGGATCTATACCAGATGTTAGTCTGACCTGTAAAGCTGGAACCGACTCATATAAAGAACAAAAACTTCGCAACTGTGTGGAAGTTATCTGCTTTTTTTCAGATACAATAATTCAAAGGATAAGAGCTTGAGCTATGTGCACTTATGTGGGAGTATATACATGTATACATACACGCATACATAAAATTAAGATATATGTACATACACATATGTATGTATAGAAAGATATATAGACACACATATATCTATATATTTATTTATATATATAAACAAGTTTAATAACTATTTCAGAGTTAATACTACCACTCTGGCAGGAGCTTAGTTGAGTCAGGGGTTGTACGTGCACTCTTTTAAAACAAATTTTAACTGATTTTACATAGCAAAGGGAAGATAAGTCCGTGTGTAATGTCAGTGTTCATGATTTTAATGAAACAGTTCAAAGCCAAACAAGAAAATAATGTGAACTAGAAGAGAACTATAGAACAGAGGTATTTCTAATCTGCTCACTAAGTATAAAACTGTAAGTCATAGAGAAAATAAGTAGTAATAATAATAATAATAATAATGTAAATGTATTGTGTATCAGTTGGCTGCTCATTTTGAAAGTAGGGAATAAAATCAAGTCAGTACGGTTTGCAAAAGACAATTGTAATGATAGGTCATGCTTTTCAGCTGTTGTGAGGATGGCTGATTCATTTACTCTGCTTAAGAGACCTAATTTCTGATGAAGCCTGCAGTTATTTAGGGTTAATAGACTTTCCTCATTTCATTATGTTTTTGTGAACTGCAAAAGTTTCCAGAGTAGGCTAAGAATTATTCACAGATTTTCTCAGCTGAAGACTACTTCCTCATCTCTTTCCTGGCCGCTTTTCTGCAGCTAACAAAATAAGATATAGAACTGTACCTTGCAGTTTTCACATTGGTCTTCTCACTGTCAAAGCAAAGGTTGTCTACACAAGCTTTTGGTCTCCCCTTTGGGATTCACAGCCTGACGACAAGCTGGGTTTCCCGTTAATGAAGCTTTGCTTTTCTTGAAAGAACCAGCTCTGAAGAAAATAGCTGCATGTAAAATCCAACACCCTACTCCATCTCCTCAAAAGAGAGCAGAAGAGATGATCCTCTGGACTGAATGTGCCATTTATTTATCTTCCATTTTCCCATGTTGAGAAAAAAAATTTGAACACGTGATGTTTGGATTTTAAACCAAATTGAACCAGAACTCACAGTTTGTTCAACACTCTTTTTGTGGTGGTGGCATTGAAGGATTCATTGTATTTATAGGTAGGATTTTCCAGAAGTTTAGAGATATATGAAGGTTTCTTTCAGAAACTTTCAAATCTTTTCAATATAACATATTTGTTGATGAACTAGACTACTCATGGAAGTGAGAAGTCAACAAAAGTAAGTGTGTCTTGTTCCTTTCTCGTTTAGCATTACAGCAAGTGCTTGTTATGTTGTGGTTGGGGTTTTTTTAACTGTAGATTGGAAAGTTTTCAGCACGAATGCAATGCTTACGTAGTCGTAATTCAGATGCATGAGCAGAAAATTGGTATCATAAAATAATGAATATTTTAACTGTGCTCTTTCAAGAACACAAAAGCATCGTGCATACTAGTTGTCCAAAATGTATTTGATGCAAGATTTCCTGTTGATTTAATACACAAAATAGCATAAATTAATTTTCAATCTTCATAGTAAAAGTTGGTATAAACTGTAAAGTCTGTGGTAATATTCTTATCTGATTTTATTTGCTATTACTATGGATTGCCAGTAGTTAATTCGTCAGTTTTGAAAATTAAAATGTTTTTAAACCTATTTGAAAAATGAAACAATTTTGTGTATTGTAAAGGCAAACTCAAACAGAACGAAGTAGGGAGAATCAAATGTTAAAAATGAGGTAGCTTCAACTTTTCTTAGTAGTCCCTGCTCATATTCCCTCTCTGCTTAGGAGATCTGTACCCACATCACGCCCCTGTCTGGGTGCTGTCTGAGCAGCAGGGCGCTGAGCAGGGCCGCCTGCAATGGAGCTTCCCAAATCCCTTCTGTTGGTGCTTGTCCTCTCAGCACAGAACACTTAAATACACTCTGGAGCAGAGGCTGAAGCTCAGGTGTTTCATCAGAACGAGAAGTGCCGTAAGTATTAAGCTACGAAATCATTCTCACTTTCAATCTCCATTGTTTAATGACACTGAGAAATATTCTGCTCAGAGTGGGACAACGTCAGCAGGAGGAACTCCACGACACAGAATGTTTTTCTTAGCAAATGGCAGCCCTTAAACTGTTTAGAAGTTGTGCAGGAAACTAAATTTCATTTTCCAAAAACTTACAGCCATACATTTGCCAAAGCTATTGATTAAGGTTAAAAATAGCAGTCTTAGAAGTCTAGTTTAATTCTCTTCTTTTTCTGACCAAAATAATTTGGTAGATTTTTGGTCAACAGGAAAACAAGCACTGTATATTTCAGTAAATAGACTATTAACAATTATTTTTAAATCATCCACTTCTGTTCTGGGTAAGTATTACAGCACCTCTGAGTAAGCATTGTGTAAATGTAAACTAACTGTTTTTACCGCTAGCAGTGTATTTCTAATCACACTTGATAACAACACTTGATCTTGCGAATGAATCTGTTAATATTCTGGGGAAAGAATTAAGGACTGTTCCTTCTCCTGGCATTTAAATAATACTGCCATCACAAACCCATACTTGCAAAATGGTGAGGTTTTTTCCACTGGGTCAAACTTTTCCAAAGCTCAGAGAGCCCTTTTGCCATATGATTATATCAGAATTTCAGCTTTACTTCAAAAAGTGCATTTCTAGCCTCAGGATACCAGAGACAAGACTAAGAACTTAAACCTCGAGATCTTAAAAGATAAATAAAAAGTCACTCAAAATTATTGCTTTTATCTTCTCCCATGGGTCTGACTCATATTTGAAGACTGGTACTATTGAGATGACTTGAAGGACAAAAGAAACAAAGACAACGTCTGGTCTAGCTTTTGCTAGAAAAGAGCTGTACAATTCTACTCCGTAACTCTTGTGTTTCATTCCAGTTCTAAAAGTTCCAAATTCCTGTCTTCTATGTAGAAAGAAAAAGCCTGCATTTCTTTTGGTGTTTATAAAAAAGAAAATAAAAATCAAACTCCATCACCCTGTGTCAAGACAGGCAGGGGGGCCCGGGGTGACACAGACTCATCTGCAATACATGCAATTTGAAATGCAAGTAAATGCAATTAGAAAATATGGTTTTGCTTTCCATGGATTTGGACTGCTGAGTTCAAACGACAGGTCCGTGGTGATGTTTTGGAAGCTGTAACCCCACAGCACAAAGGGAGAGCACTGAGAGCAGCACACTGCACAGGGAGAGGGCTGCCATGGGTTGAAGAGAGCTGGCTCACACGGGCCTCCTGTGAAGCTGCTCTGCATCTGTAGGAAGCATATTTTGTGAGAATAAGTGGAAAAAGAGAGGTCTGAGAATGAACGTCAGCATACAGGACAGTGTGGGCTAGGTATGGACAGATACACATGAAGAGTTGAGATGGCTCTGAAGAAATACTCATTATAAACCTTATATGAGAAAAGCCTTATTAAAGATTTTTTGGTTACAGCTCATTGACCCTGAAGTAATTAGCATTAAATATCAGTTAGGGAAATTGCTAATCTATGGTGTCTGACACGGGGAAAGAATAAAAGAGGAACTCGCTCTGACTCACGCAGCTTTGAACTTTCCTTTCTAAATACCAAGCAGCTTTCCAATCTAGTAGCAAGTAACCCATGAGGTGAACTCTAGCCCTCAGGATAATGGAGTGAGGGACTGGGCCTCTGCCTTCTTAGCGAAGAGAGCCACAAAAAGCTGTCACTGCATAATTATTCCTCTCATTCTGGTCTGGCCGAATGGTACTGCTCTCCCACCTGGCAACCTTAGCAACTGAAGCTATTGCTTCTGAGAACTAAGAAGCTCAAGACCTATGACAGGCACTAACAAACTAGCAGGTAGAGCAGCAGAGGATGCTGAGGAAGCAGCCAGAAGAGGCTGACAGTAAGAAACATGCACTGTCTCCATCACGGTATATATTATGGGGTTCACACCTCTCACACCAAGTGCTTTGTGACACATTATATTGACTCTAGGAGAGCATGGACATCTGTACCTCGCTCATGAACGTCAGGACCTCAGGTGTGACAAATGGGCATCAAAAAGTCTGCAACTTTATATTTGTGAAAGTTATATAGAAAATGTATGTATTTTGGCTGTAGAGAAAGAAGGCTGACCTTGAACAAGCTAACAACAGCTTATAGACCATAGAGATTAGTACTTGAGCAGTTTTTCCCCCACAGGTTTGTTGGGCTTCACGGTAGTAGCTCTTTTGCTGTACCAGTTCACAAATGACAATTTCTGCTGTGTGTTTCTGAGATACTAAAAACTCACTGTTGCTTCTATGTAAGCACGAGCATCCTTCTGGCTGGTGACACTTTTGTCAATATTGCATCACTCAGGAAACCCCATTTTATCCTGGAATCACTGAAGTTAAGATCTACTAGAGTGCAATTCCTACTTATTATCACAAATAGGTTTCAACAGACTCGTTTACAGCATGCCTTAGCTACAACAGAAAACAAAACCAGCTTACTTTTTTTTTTTTTTTTTTTTGAGCCAGAGGGTCCAACAAAAAAAGCATCTGGTCTATAAAACAGACAATAATAGGAAAATAGGCAGTTCTTTAAAACATTGCAAAATTGATTTCTGCCAGAAAAGGCTCATGTGATCTACAACTGCGTTGTATGACTTTACACACAGAGAGCTTTTGGCAGCTTGCTTTTTGTTTTATGCTTTCTTTTCAACCCAATGCTGCATTCCCAGGCTGCTTACAGGGTGGCTCCCGCCTTGCTACTTTAACTATTATTGACAAGTAAATGAATCTGTGCTATACAACCTTACCTCTCCCTGTCACCAACCCCATTTAGTGGGAGATGCTTTTCCTGCTTCCTGGCTGGAATCTGTTCCTCAATCAGTGGCACATATTTTGAGCTCTGTATTCAGATTTTTTTCTTGTTGAAAAAGTCCAAGAAGGAGAGATTTCCAGTACTGTATGCATTATTTGGACAAGGCTCTGCAACCAGGCTTCTACAATATATCTGTGAACATAACATCAATTTCTTGAAGTCATGAGCTTTTTTTTAACCTTGGTGGTGGCACTGTTGGGGTGGTTTTTTCGAGGTTGCTTACTTCATTTTAGTAGTATCAGTGTAATCCAAGGTAACTCTTCAGAAGTCAATGGAATCATCTAACATAAACCCACATAGACGTGTGGCATAGAAGTCACTGGAATAAGTCTGTAGCTGTTTGCTTAGGCTGCCTTCAACTAACAACTGGGTAATGAAAATGTTCTTTGCTGTGAGATTGAATCTGTTAGAGCTTTTCTTTCTCAAATCCCATATAATATGGGTAGATAGCTTTGTACTCTTCTGTGGTACATTTCATCCCTCGCTCGGTGTGAATTTTTAGATGTTAGATCTTTGTAAAATCTGATGGCAATTCTGACATAGGACAAGTCCAAGCTTTTTGTACTCTCAGTACAACAGATCTTTGTTACAGGCATGCTGGCTAGACGTTTTCCCAAGATGGCTTTTTGTGTGTGCCATACTGATGTGTGTGTGCCTATATGCTACTGTTTGTAAATTGTTTACCTCTCATGACGACACTAAACAAACTTTGTTGCTATTATCGCTTTCTTTTCACACATTGATTATTTTTTAGGAAAGTTTAGCTACTTTATTTTGCTGCAATATATCATCATTCACTGGTAAATTAAATACAGTCAGGCTTGCTATATTCACGCAATATTTTTAATGGAAGACTGGGGGCAGGAAATAGGTTGCTGGAATTCCCTTCCTGCACCAGTAGAGATGATGTTGCTTGGCTACTGTGATATCTACCACATTGCAAACCACTTCCCACAGTTGTGCTTCCTCTTTTATTTCTCATTTATGCTCAGCAAATATGAATGCATAACAGAGAACTGTCAGCTTTGTACGTTATAATGCCAGTGAAATCATAGATGCTTAACCTTAAACGAGATTTTCTACACATATTTTGAAAGAAGTTGTTAACTAAGTTGCCTAGTTTGGGTCTTTTGACCAAAAATCAGCTTTTTTAAAATACCTCAGCGTGATTTGACAAAGATCTGAAAATTACTCATTTCAGAAAAAGGAATGCATCCACTTTATAACCAGTCATATGCGTTACTTTCTCCTTATAATACCTTCCTGATGCCAAGGTTTCATATGTATTTGTATAGTTACACGGCTTTTGTTTCATTTTTACGTACCTTTCACTATATTGTATTTTGGAAGTAGAATCCTGCCTCTTTAATTTATCCCCACTATGACTTAATGATGATCAGTTATCAAGTAAAAAAACAGGAGGTCAAAGTGGACAATTCATTTGTTTAGACAAACAACAGGTGGACTACTTTATGTACTTGTCTAGGGGAAAAATAAATAAATAAAAAAGGGCAAGCACTGTGCAATAACTGGCTTTCCAAGCTATGGTAGTATTTGCCCCATGATACATCTTCCACTGAGTCCTTAGTTACCATTAGTTTCAAATAGCATGAAAAGTAAGGAGAGGCTGCGGTTTCTTAACATGTTGTACCTTTACAGGCAACACTCCAGTTAATAGTTCAGTAGAGTAAATCCAATCTGTGTATTGGAAATGATGCCCCCAGACACAAAGACACTGTATACAAAACAAGAAGCAGCACCGGCTCTTGGTCATTTTTTGCAACTCACAGTACACACCTCCTCTCATCTGAAACTTCACTGCCTTAAAGACATCATCACATCTTACAAATTTTCCAAAAACACCCTGTTAACCAACAAACTCTTAAGAAAGCTCCTCCCAATTCCCAGCTTTTGAAAAGCTTAAGGGTTAGTTAAACATAACTTAAATATGCTCTACAAAAAATATTGCTGATTTGAATATACTCTATTTGAAATATTTTGTGAATATTCTAAAATATTAAAGCCATCAAACTGCAGTTTAGAAAGATAAATATTTGGATTTTTTTGTAGCTGTATGAAACTTCTTGCAGCTTGGGATAGACTTCATTTTTCTCAAAAACACTGGCAAAATTTGCTTCTAGCCTCATTATGAAAGTCAACTGATTTTCTGGTTAGGAATGGCTGCAGTCTTCATTGCAGACTTTTGTGATGGCTGGGGAAAACCCAGATTAATTGGACAGGGGTTTCTGCTTTTTTTGTTGGTTTTGGTGGGGTTTTTTTGTTTGTTTTTCTTTTTCTTTCTGATAAGGAAAATTAAGTAGTATAGATCTCCTCTGGTCCTGTGGAACTGTGGAGGCTCTACTGCCTATTTCAAAAGGACTTTCCAGCACTAAATTTTTCTGCGCTAAAATTACCTCGTGTTCCATTTCTTGCTATTGTCAGAAAAAAAAATGTGACCTTTCTATTCACATTTTTATGCTTATCTTGAGGCTACACAATACTTACTCTTTTTTGGCTAGACATAAAATTTACAGACAGCCTTAATGAGATCTGTTTATATTTAAGAGAACCTGGCTTGTTTCAACCATACATCTTTGAGTTCTGCAATTTGTTGACATGTAATTTGTCGACATGTAATTTGTCATGGGTTTGGGTGATGTCCAGGGAGAAATATGAGGACTGAAACGTATACGCTGTGTCAGAACTTTGCTCTATGCCCTCTCGCAGTGAAGGTGCATTTCAGATGCACAGCACATCTGCTTTTGACCATATGTCAACCCATGCACATGCACAAATAGAGGTGTGACGGTCCTTTCTGTATCCCTCTGCCATCACAATGGCATCCTGAGGACCCTTCTGCTAATTCTGCATTTTTTGCCATTTATTGGGGTCTGTCTGAGGCTGCATGAATGCAGGGTTCTCCACATCTGAAGGGATGTAAGGTTTACTCACTATCTGTATTTCTCTTTTTAGTCTGTCTTATAAAACCAGCTATTATGCCATTTGTAGTCAGGTCTTTCTTACTGAGATGTGTAAAGAACCCTGAACCTCTCATCCCCCATCCCTCAGTGCAGAGTAGAAGCCAAATTTAAGGCTAAGTTTTTGGGAAAGGAGTTGACTTCTTTCCTCCCTTCTATCCTCCTCACCAGAGTAAGAAATCCACAGTTAGCATTCAAATTGTTGTGTTAAAAGACTTTACTCTGCACACAGCAATCCAAAACAGCTGCTGACGTGCATGTGGACACTACTCTCATTCCCTTCTGTCTTAATTCACTATTTCAAAACTTTTGGGGTTTCACCTCAGGAGTTTCTACACAATACTTTAAAGCTGACTTTTTACCAGCTTATTTTCTCTGTTCTCAACAAGAAGGCTAGGATTAGTGTCAGCATAGAGCTTCCTACACATCACAGCATTATGTCAATTAAGCTTTACAGCCCGGTCATCTAACAGGCTTCGAGTCCGTGACAGAGTTGTCGCCTAAGTGCTTCATTAAAGTCCTCAACAGGCTTTACAAAAGTTACGTAAGCATTAAATGATCCACTTCCATAACATTTTTCCAAGTGATTCAGAAACTGATTTACATCACAACTGTGGTACGGTATCTCAGGAAACCAACAATTCTGTGGGGCCCAAATGATATGATATTTGATATTTAGCAATATTTATGATAATGGCATTCCAGTATGTCTCAAATTAGGCAGCTACAAATCATTGGTCGCTTTGAACATCTGAATTTAAGTGATTTCATTACGCCTAGTATAAAAAGAGCCTGCAAAATTAATATCTTTTTGGATGCCAAAATTTAATGTTTTAGGAATAACATTTTTAAATATAGATGATTATACTTAAAACAATTAAAATAATTTCATGGTTCATTCATTTTAAAGACCTTTAAATCATTCCAGTCCTGAATCTAATTTCAAACTTACAAGCATTATTAAAGTGACTTGAAGTGTTTAATGCAATACATATGGGATGGTAATGTTGCTAACTTAGCCCCCAGGGCTAAGCTGAAAACAAATGGGTTTTTGCAATTTGTGCCAGTAAGAACGGCACTTCCTCCCAATACCTGGAAACCAGACCAGCTTCAGAAGACTGTTACTATTTTTGTTAAATTATAAAAGAAATGAAATTCATGATGAGCTTCTAACACAAATCTGTTATTCTGCTACCACATTTCCCTACCAGTATTTATTTAAAACACACCTTCATTCATGCAGTGATCTTAAGAACTTTAAAGGAAACAGCATGAACTAAAGACCAAGAAGCAGCTAGACCAGCCTTTAAGAGGTTGTCTGTGCACATCGATGTTCTCAAGGTTCACAAAATCAGCCTATTATTTTTTTTCAGTTTTATCAATAACTATCCCGCAGCTATATCAATCATACGTTTTCAAGTAAAAGACTGCCATTTATTTTCAATTGCTAATTCATCTTTAATCTCTGTAATCAGAAGAGATAAATATTTGACAACAAGAAACTCTTCAGCCCAAAAACATTGCTATTTAAGACTGACGACCACCTCTACTAAGTTTTTGTTCATACTATATATATTCACCTTCCAAGTACCTGTAATCACAGCTTAAATGAAATCATAGAAAGTAACTGCCTGATATCTATTGATCAATACTTACAACTATCTGATATTATTGACTATCACCAAGGTAGGACTTCCTAACAGAGTCAAGCAAGCCCTTGTTGCCACTCTACCATGGGCTCTGTCCTAGAACACCCACTGCAACCCACACCGTGCTATACGCAGGAAGATGCACAGCTACAACTCTTACTTTCACCCCATGGTAGGTAGGCGGCCACCTTTCTTTCATCCCATGCAGTAAATTCCTTGAGTAGATGTTTATTCTTGATAGAGTTAGAGATCAGGGCTGCTGCAAGAAAGAAAGCAGAAAACAGCTTGAACTAGGCGAGAAGAGAATTTACACTTGTCCTGTTCTTCTCAGCTACAGTAGCTAATTAGGCATATAAATGGAGATGGGGAGAAATAACAAGCTGCCTGAGCACCTCCATCCCTTCCATGCTCATTGTTCCTTCTGAGAGACCATGAAGTGCTGCAGGGCACAGTTCTATGTAGAACTTCATTTTCTGGTCTGCTTTTGCAGCTACCTGTATTATTGCAGACAGCAGATGATACAGTGAACTAACTAAGGGTCATCCATACTCCGTTTCCACCGGGCCAGACATCCATATTTCTTCGTGTCTTCAATAGTTCTTTGTAAAAAGCAGATCTCCATTTTCTCTTAGTCTGTCCCTATGCTGCAGTGTCACTCCACAGTCACTTTGTGCAAGCTCCAGATTTTTAGCCTGAAAGTTACAAGAAATGGAAAAAACCTGCCAATAGTGTGTTTCCTTTCTTAATATTTCTCATATGTTTCTGCATAAAATGTTCAGGCTTAATTTTATGTTTGGAATAGCACTATTTTATATAACTAAATAAACGGAATGTCATTTCCCTCCCCCCCAAACTTCAAAATCAACATTACACACCTAGAATCTGAATATTTACCTGTAATTACAAAAATTACAGACTACACAACATTATAAAGTAAATTGCTTCTGATCCTGACCCAATATGTAACCTAGACTTGTCTTCATTCTTGACATGTTACATGTGGGTGTGAATTACTCCTCACTATTTCACTTGCAGCCTTCAATTTACTATAACAGTGACATCCAGGAAAAATCCCTAGTATTTATCTTACTGTGGATTGTAGATAATCTCCTGGAAATTTATTAGATGCTATAGTATTTTAATTTTTGTGAAAAACAGTTTCTTGTTGTCAGAATGTGGCTGAAAATTATTTTTGAACCTATGTTCTCTCCAGCAGCACGCCAGTGTTGGCTGGGATTTAAAACTTAGTTCTTAATATTTTTCTTCCTTTTATTACAGCTTTCAAGTGGGATTTGAATGATGCCAGAGCATTATAAAACTTCTCTAAGAAAGTTATAACTGAAAGAAAACATTTTGAAACAAACCTGATGGAGTATAGTTTGCCGTTTAGTTTTGTGATGCCAAATGAGAAAAACCATGGCACCCCTGCTGTAAGCGGGTAAGAGGCAGCTCTGCTGCCTCATCACTTTCTGACAACAAACAGAACCCAGGGGATGCAGAGCTTAAGTAGGAGTCATATTAGAACTCTTTTAAGTGCTTGTGAGACCATTAGTGTCTGTGCTTTAGCTGTACTGCTTATTTTGCTTTCAGAGTTGAGAACTCTGTGATGGCTGGGGTTGGAAATGTGTACAGGATAAGTAGATTAATCGGCTAATTTCTGGGTTTTTAGCTAAGGTAGGACTATGTCTTTGGTAGCAAACAGACACTAGCTACGACACGGCTACTACTACAAAAGCAACCGTCTGGATAATTGACAGTTTTCAGTTTCTTGAGGACTTCCTGAGGACAAAGTGTCTGAGTGCAGAGTCTGCCTGATACAAAAATTAACTTGACAAAAGAGTTATGCTCTGTCAAAGGCTCAAAGTTTTTATCTGCCCCCCCCCTTCTCTCCCTCTCATTTTTAGCTGTTCCTGGTATTTGGATTCTACTTGTTTGCTTCAACAATTCTTTGCTCTTGGGCTCACCGGCTGGGCCCCTGTGCAGGATGTCGGCGAGTGAAGGCTCAGCCACTCTTGTGATTTTGCCATTCTGCAACAAAACCAGCTAGAATCTAGGCAGAAGTCATTCCCAGGACTCCTCATCTCTATGATATGGTTTGGCCCTTAAAGATGCCTCCCCACATTTTCCTTAACATCAATAATGTAATAAAAGTTTAAGCACAGCTAACCCTGTAATCCAGATTTATTTACTGTGACTCCTGTCCTAACCTAGGAAAAACTGCTTTCTCTTGTTGGGTTCTGTCTTGTTATCAAAATATCTCTTTACAAAGTTATCCAATGAAGCTAAATCATCTTTTTGTAACCAAACATTTCCAGTTTTCTGAAATCTTTGTTCATGTCAGTTTTTACCTTATAAAGTTATTTAATCAGTCTTGCCCTGCTCCATATGCTTATATCAGATCATTCATCGACATAACACATTTCACAAGGTTGCCTTGAAAATATGAACTTCAAATTTTCTTTCAGTCCATCTAGGGTTTTTTTTCTACAACGTAGCTCTAGTAATTTATTGTTAGAAATTTATTACCTAGTAATAGGAACTAAAGCGTTTGTTAACTTTTTACCATTTGAAAATGTGAAAAGTCGCTGGTTTTGATACAGACTTAAAACAAAGGAATTGCTTGTCAAATTGGTCCCAGTCTTCCCAGACAATTCATTACTGTTAGTAATAGACTAAAGGTGGATGGCTAACTCCTTATGATGAAGTTATAGTGAAATGTTTAATGAAGCCTTGCTTCACCATGCCGTGGTTTCCTACTGATGCAGCCCTATATTAACCCCGCAGAATCTGTTGCAAGGAACCTCTCCCTCTTTGCCGTGTGCGCATCTTCAGCTCTGTAGAGAAGGACCATGTCAACAATCAATTTCAAACTTTTCATGGAACTAGAAGGTTTTCACTACGGGAATGAAGAATTTGTGCTGTACGCTGTTAAGAAAATCCGCTCTGATGAACACTGGTGGGAAAACGGCTTTCTGTCAGTGTGCTTTGGGTGAGCCACTGCCTAAGTAAAGCACAGCGGGTATGAATTATTCATGCAATAAGGCAGAAGGCTTAAGAAGAAAAGCCCTGCGCTCGTCTTCTAGGAGAAGGAAAAAGGTAGCACGGGAAGGCTTCATTTGCATAAATTATTATTCAGCACCGGTGTATTTTTTTCACTCAGCATTTTGCTGTAGTAAGAGTCTGTATTCTAAGCCTAGGAGTACCGTGTGATGCTTGTGAGTATGCAGAAAGGGGAAACGATTGGGGAAGACATAGCCTAGGGAAAGTGGCTGCCCTGAGCACACTCTTAGGTAGGGAAATCAAAGCCAATAAGCAGATCATCCGATGGGCTCCTTGCAGGGGTCCTGTTTTGTTCAGAGATGCCAAACGCTCCACAAAGCGGAGGTTGCAGGACAAAATCAACAGTGGCAGCTTTGAATAGAATCTGCTAGCAGACATTTGCCTGAACCTCAGCAGGGAGAAAGAGCAAACCCAGCCCTGAGATGATCTTGACTACTCGAATTTGTGAAAGGGGATTTAAGAAAATAATGGTGAGAATCTCATGAATAAGGTGCTGTATCTCAGAAAGCCAAACAAGTCTTAACTGAAGCAATGCAGCACCAGCATATCTCTGTCAAATTCTTTGAATTACAGTTATCTCCATTCAAATTAAAAAAAAAAAAGACTTTTTTTCCCACTAACATAAAATTATTTGCAGCTACCCATTCCCAAGAATTACTGAAAGACTCCAAGTGGTGAGGGAAAGGTAAGGGCAAACAGAGGGATCAAAACCTACGTTTCAAAAAATGTATTAACTTTCCTACTAGAAAATGGAGCTGCAGTTGCATCTTTATCTCAGACTATGCCTTCCTAGCTCTGTTTTTGAATGCAATCCAGTATACTGACATCAGCATCTGGCAGTAGAAAATATGCACGTTGACCTGCATTTATTCATGCAGTTGGAGACATACTACAGTAAGAAGACATCATTACAGTTCATTTTGCCAGCTTTTAGCTAAATATTTGTAGACCTTAATTCCTCTTACTTCATGCTTACCACAAAACTCATAGCTAGAAAACAAGAGTTGCAGCTTTCAAGGAAAAATAGTGGTTTGTAAAATGGCCTAGGCATAAGACAACCTGGACTCCTCTCTTTTTCTTGAGGAAAGGAATGCAGATTCGGATTCTGTTCAGGGAGGGTAATTGCAGGGTGACGCTGGGTGCTGGACACTCACCCTTCACACCTGGAGGCTGGGACAGCAGCAGGCTTTTGCAGCAAAGACCATGGCTTCGACTGGCCGGCCAGTGAAGGCAGCCTTTGTTTATGCCGCATTCATACAGTGCACTCAAACCAAAGTTATTTATCCTAGTTTTCACTTGATGCGCTAGAGTTTTTGATGACTTCTGGCTATCAATGATCTCTTCCTTGCTAAGGCATTCCAGGGTGCTCTCAAAATTGTGCTTTGCGCTGATTGCATATTTTGTCAGACTCAGAAATGACAGACTTTCATTCTGCATATAAATCTCAATCTTTTCCAAATGCTCAAATGCAAGCATGTCATTGTCAGCTCTGTGGCAAAGTTTACTTTACAGTTTTGTAGGATTTTTTTCTTAGAAAATCAACATACCTTGCATGAAATACAACAGATGCATTTTAAAACTTTCCAGTTCTTTCTGTTTCCAGTATGTAAATCTGAGTATTTTCAGAATTCGTTATACTTCCCTAAAGGTTCTGCAAATGTTAAAGTAGCATTATTCAATTATGTAAAGCAGCAGAAAAGCTCTTCTTCTTGGTGTCTTGGTATACATAATAGCATAAGTCAACATTCATGCTAATATTAATTGAAAAATTAGTACCATTTTATTATAGTTGTCAGAAATAATATATACAAAAGCATGAGTAAGTGGATAGACAACACTCCAGTTTGCCCATTTCCTAAGATTATTTTCAATATTTATTTATACTGCAACTAGTCATGGGTCAAAATCAACTGTGCTAGGCAAATCTGTATTTAAAAGTTGAGCTAAAATCTAACCTTTGGTCTTCTCTTATCCTAGAAGGAAAGTACAGTGGGCTTCTCTTCATATGCAGAACTCCACTTGTGTTTAAAGTACCTCTCCTTCCCATGCCCCCGATGGTCTTAGGAGAGACATCTTAATTGCCATTACACAAAATCACAGAATGACAGTATGGTTGGGGTGGGAAGGGACCTCTGGAGATCACCTAGTCCAACCCCCTGCCAGAGCAGGGTCACCTAGAGCAGGCTGCACAGAGTCACGTCCAGGCGGGTTTGAATGTCTCCAGAGATGGAGATCCCACAGCGTCTCTGGGCAGCCTGTCCCAGTGCTCCGTCACCCTCACAGTAAGGATTTTTTCCTCGTATTCAGGTGGAACTTATGTTGCAGTTTGTGGCCGTTGCCCTTTGTCCTGTCATTGGACACTGCTGAAAAAAGCCCGGCCCCGTCCTCTTGACACTCACCCTTAAGGTATTCATATGCATTGGTAAGATCCTCTCTCAGTCTTCTCCAGGCTAAACCCAGCTCTTTCAGCCTCTCCTTATAAAAGACGTGCTATGATTTCCCCTAATCATCTTTGTAGCCCTGCTCTGGCCCCTCATGGTTGTCCAGTGGATCTTGGATCATTTCTTGGGGGCGGCACAGCCACTGTCTGCTCCTCAGCTCTTTGGCTAGAGCAATGAAATCTAGTGAATCCAAGGAATATCTTGGCTCTTCCTCAGAAACCAATACTTTGAAATAGCTTTTCTAGGCAAGTTGCAAGCAAAGCATCCTGCAGAGCTCCAAGAATGGTTCAATCCTACCTGCACCAGTCACTCCGCATTTTGGAGTTCCCAACCTCCACCTGAACTGCAGGGCATGGTGTGTTACAACCTTACAGCAGCCCCATGACAGCCTACATACACCAGCCCAGCCATGGTCTCTTCCTACCTGGGGGGGGGTTGCTGCCTGTCCACGCACACTTTCCTAAAGGCCTGAGTCTCTGTCCTTTCTGACAATTACATTTCAAATGAGCACACTGACATCATTCAGACTCTTGCTTAATTTGGATTTAGTTAAAGTGAATATAAATACATGCGTAAGTCTGAGAACACCAAGAGAACATCACAGATAAAATTTAGCCTCTTGAAGTCCAAGCTAACTGAGCTCTATCTCATTAAAATGAGTTTTAGCTGTGTAATTTTAGAGAAGTAATAAATAATTAATAGATAAATCCACAGCTCTCTCCATACTGATTTTAAATACAAGCATGTTCTATTTAATCCTCAAATTATATAATGTAAGCTAGGGATTGGTGACTATGCACCAGGGAGCTGAGGGCTTGCCTTGCCATTACCCTGATAGAATTTCACTGACCTGTGTGATGTTCCTGATTTTCATTACTAAAAACAGACTCAAGGCCAAAGAATAAGGTGAAAGTTGCACCTTGGAAGAGGGTGTTAAATGGTGACATCTTGCTTTTTAATATAGAACTTAATCTATACCCTTCTATCTTTTTCAGAACAGAAATCATAAGGGCTATAAAAAAAACATAAATGAGATAAAAGCAGGTTTAGTTCATATTGCTGCAATCTTGTGGTTACAACAAAGGATTATTCAGAAGGCAGTTTCTGCTAAAGAAAAAAACATGAAATATAATAGTGTACATATGCATGTTCTTTTTCTCTTTCTTTCCCTCAATTTTTGCTGCACATGTATAATGTTAATTTTGCCCAGTATCTTGGTAATTTCAAACTGCAGCATGACAGATACACCTTTCATACTTCTCATAATAATAGCTAAAATACATGCGGGTGAATATTTTACAGAAAATGTATTCAGATACTGTAAAAACTTTTGAACTAAATAAAAGTACATAGTAACTGGCCAAATAACAGCTGCTTGTGATAGGTAATGCAGACTGAATAACATAAGGAATGATATACTCAGTGGGCATGGTGAGATTTGGGAGATTTTCCTTCTCTTAAGATCCAAAGCTGAGGTGCTGTGTACTCTTGGAAAGGTCTTTTCAGTACTGGTCTTTTTGCTTTGCTTCCCACTTTCTGATCATCCTTTCTGTATAAAACATATTATCCTGTTGGACCACCCCTCTACATGCAATTGCAGAGCACTCGATGCTAGTGTTTGATCTCGAATAACTAGAAAGTATTACTGTAGTACCGCAGTTTGGGGTTTGATTTGGGTTTTGTTTTGGTTTTTGTTTGTTTGTGGTTCCCCACCCACCCCCCAGTTATTGCACTGAAAATGACAAAAATCCCCCAGGGCACTAGAAACTGGTGCTGATGACTGCTAAAGTGATATTACTTCCCCTCTGAAGGTCACCCACAGGATAAGCAGGATGTTACAAGACACAGCATGGTTAAAGAAGATGTTTTTCAGAAAAGATTGACATCCAATGTTCCTAAAGACGTTAAATTTGCAGTTATTGCTGGACAAAGGAGGACCATCCAGAGACTAAAATATAGGTAATCCCCCATGTGAATCCCTTCTCAATCATCATCTGGATAAGCAGGTAATGGTTTCTGCAGCGTTACACTGTGTCATGAGTCCTTAATCAGTTTGTGACTGCAGTGGAGCCACCTTTCAGAATTACATCCTATTGCTAGAGCAGGTCTGCGATAACAGCACGCAAAAGCAACACTAAGGGACAAAACTGCCACACATCTGTGTTGAAAGACATGCAAGAGGGAGAAGGGAGACCTTCTCCTTTTCATCCCACCCACACCACCTTAGCCAGACCCCACTGAACCCGCAGGTGGCCTGCCTGTCACACATGATCCCCCTTCGGTGCCCTGCAGCCCAGGGAAATGCCAGGCACCACACACATTTTGTGCCCTGGGACCATCCCTAGACACACTGCGACAGGTCAGTGTGCAGGCACTCTGCAGATGTGCCACGGCTTGGGGAGTTCAAACACAACCTGGCCAAGCCTCCTCCCCTTCTGCCTACCTGACATCTATGTCCCTCATTAGATGGGAGTCGGAGGCCACTGGCAGAAGAAATCTGTCGCAGCGCTACCAAACTATTGAGCTGCAACAAGGCTTTCCCACACAAGGTTCCAAAAGTTCATCTACTGTCCGTGCTGTTTCTTCATCCTCTCTCCTCTCTCTTCACCTGGTGCTCCTCTTCCACCAGTGCTATTTAGCTGCTTAGCCCGAAGAAGCCACAGCTGTACATTATCCACATCAGCCAACCTACTCCCCAGAAGCAAGCCCACAATTGTACATTATCAATGTTAATTAACCCTCTACAGTTCCTCTACAGAAATCCACAGATTTTCCTTTCTTTTACCTGAGTCAAGACTACGGAGAAGATGTTTATCCAGAGTTTGCAAAGGTCTGTAATAATGAACTTCTATATTACTGTGAAGCTCTATGTTAAATAAACTATGCATTATTCAGGACTCATCTTTGGATGCACTTACCTCACTCCGGTTACGTTCTGACAGCTAAAAAACGCACAGGCTCTTTTAATTGAGATGCAAAGCTTACAATACATTTTAGTCCAAGGCAGCCAAGATTTAAATGCTTCACTACTGAGGTCGCATAAACTCCAGGAAGTTGTTATTCATTAATGGATGCAAGGAAATTCACCCTTTGTAATTAACATGCCTCAATGAAGACTGTATTCTTCATCACCATGGTTGTGAGAGAATATTGCACAAAAGCAAATGTCATCTCTTTGTGACTCAGAAGTCATTAATATTTCCACAGCCTTTTATATATCACTGAGTTAAAATAGGAATCTTATCTTTGTTGATTGACAGTAGCTTAGGAGGAAAGTAAACTAAATAAGAAATCCACATTATTTTATTAATTGGTCAGTGAAAGTGTTAAACCTCCTTTCACTGTATCCTTTCATTTCATCATAAAACAGCCAGACCTAAATCAGTTTATAGCAGCTGAGGATTTACCTCTTCTGATTCACTTCTCTCAATAAAACTAAGAAAAAGAGTCTCATGTAGATTTCCTTAATCCCATTTTATTTACTGACTCTTTGTGATGACTAAATTACAATCTGTCACCAATTTCTTTTAGAAGATGATTAATCCGGCCCCAAATAGTAACAGTTAGCAACTGCATTTGGGTTTGGGTCAGACTTGAATAGGGCAGGTTCACCTCAACTGTCTCCAGAGCTTGAAGAAAGCTCAGCTCAGCTTCACTGCGCATCTGCACTGGCAAACAACTCAGCTCCCCCCTTCATTGTTGTGTCCTGTCCCCTTGACCTTCCTCACAGTATATAAGGTTCACTCCGAGCTTGTCTTTTGGTACTAAACAAACAGATCCCTCTAAAATTACATTTGGGATATTTTTTTTTTTTTTTCCTGGAAATAGTTAAGAGACTGAATGAGCAACACAGCTTTTAATGGGGAAGAAAAACAAAAGCAAATTCTAGATAGTCTTCTGATGCTAGCAACAACCCCACACATGGCCTCGTGCCATGTCACTAGGCATGCAATACCTCCCCCTACCAGGCTATTAACAAAAAGAATTGCTCTGCAAGAGTCTGATACAGCCTTCACATTATTTCAGTTGTTTTACATTGAAAAGCCACAAAACCAAGTATTTTAGGATATAAGGGTTTTGCATAAGTCCCAGAAAAGCTTGGGCCAGGCACCCTGCTGGAGAAACGCAGCTGCAGTTCCCTGGGAAGGACTAGCTGTGAGCAATGTGAACACAAGCCACTGTGCTACCTGACTTGAAGATAGCAGAAGAGTGGGTAGGCATTTGCTATATTTTTCTTTTAATATATAAACAATTGTTATATTATAATTTATATTGCTTGTATACAGTGATTTTATATGTTTTTTATAAATATATGTATTTATTATGTATATAATCTTATTTGCTCTAGTGAGCAAAGTCACGGAGGAAGGTAAGCTCACTTTTTGGTTGATAGAGGCTTTTCACATGTCCCAGGGTAACAGGATGTTCCTCTGTAATATTCACTTTTAAATCAGGGACAGCTTTCTGGAGTACAACAATGCACTAAAAGAAACAAAAAGCCTAAATAAAGGATATTTCCAAGTGGAAGACTAATCCCTCACACGCTTTCTTATTCAAGGGTACAATGGATATCTTTGGCTGAAGCTTACAGGAAACTTTAATGGACTGCAGATTCCAGAAGGGGTTAATAGAGTGCTAAGGAAGCATAAACTGGTATGCAAAAGGGACTTTAGCTTCATAGGTAAAACAAAGTCGTACACATTTAAAAAAAATGCTTTGAGCTTGGTGACTGAGCTTCTGGAAGCAGACAGAAAATGAAAACAGGTCAAAAGACAGCAAAAGGTGAAAGAACATACCTGTTGTGAGGACTGAGCAAGTAATCACCTCCCATAAGAGGTGGATAAACTTATAAGTCAATATAGATAAGCAGGAAATTCTTCTGGAAACCAAAGATGAGGTAACTTATGAAATGCACGCTTTAAACTGAATTAGGGACCAAAATAGTCTCCTTCCAGACTTTATCTAGAGTCAATCACTTACTAGTATGTAAGCCAAACCCCTACATATCAGTTCGAAGTTTGATTGAGAGTAAACCTCCCTAATGCTTATGTCAAGTGAATTACGAAGGTAGGAGTAAAGTTACAGAAGCCCCCGTACAAGTCTATCACAATACATAAACAGGTCAAATCCCACTCTGATCTTACTTCATTTCTGGCACATCTCATCTATTAAGTTAATATTTGTTTACATTCATTTTCCATGCCATACTTGAACAAACCGTTTGAGGGAGTCTGAGCTTGTGCACATCGATCGCAGTGCTTCTCACGCTGGCCTCAGGATCACCAGGGACACCCAGAGACCTTCCATGTCAGAGAGCTGGCAAGGTCATTTCTGAAGATGATGGGTCATCTCAGCGGTTGGCAAGGTTCAAGTCTATGGATTTTTCCTGCCTCATGCTTTTTCAACAAGTTAACATGAGCTCAGGGAGACGACCTGGTTTATTGAAGGGTCTAATTGCAAGAGTAGAGGGAACAATTAGAGCTGAAAGCATTTTAACTGAACAGAACTGAGGAGGCTCCAGAAAGTTGTGGAAAATGAAACCTTGAGTTACATGGCGAGGGATACGTTAAGGGAAAGTTTGCCTGTTTTTATAAGAGGAAATTACTAGATTAAGGAAAAAACTGAGCACAGATACGCAGCAACATTCAAAAGAATGGAGAAACAAGTATTTTATTAATAAGTGTCTTTGCAAGAGTTGGATAGACTTGAAGAACACTAATAAGGAAAATAGTATGAGATACCTGACAGTAAGTTATCAGAAACTTTGATAAGCTTGTCATTTTTTTCCTATTTTTACCTAATGCCAGGCCTACGCACAAAGTGGGAACTGACACAACACAGCCCAGAAGATTAGACAGCGCACTGAAGTGGGGTGGAGGGGCAACAGCTTTAGACATCAGAAGTCTAGTTTCAGTTCTCCTCTCTGCTACGCTTCCTATGCGAAATCCAGCAAAACTTTCTGCCAGGTTTTATGAAAGAGTCCTTCCCTATTTCTGCGATCCTTTCTGTTGCCAGGTCAGAGCATTCAGCAGTCAAACAGATGGGCTAGTGGCTAAGCCAACATCATCTTTTTCAGGAAGAATTCAGAACAGTTTTTCCAGCCACAAATTCAGCTCAAACACATCACCTGTGTGTGCAGCCCAGCGTGGAAGCTCAGGCTGCTGTTACTGCTGAGAGAATGAAGATAAGGCCATTGGAAGGAGTGCGGATGGGACAGTCTTTTCCAGAAAAAAAACCTCCAGCCGCCATCTTCATATACCAGCAAAAAACAACCTTCAGGTGTCACCACCCTTCTGCTGGATAATCCCAAGCCCCAGCTTGACCTGCTCCTCCTGTTTCACATAATACCAAGGACACACTGAGGCTAATTTTTCCAGCTCTTTGTCCTGTCACCATGAACAGGATGTTTGTGGAGACAGGGACATTGGTTTGGAGAGTGGAGAAGAAGGAAGATGAACTCGTGGGAGGATTACAAAACCTTGATCCAGGTACCAGACCTGGGCTGCTCTGTTAGACAGAGCTGACTTCATACAACATTTTCAAGAGACTTCCTCCAGCCAGTCTACTTTCTCTGGGTGGCATGGATGAATTGTGAATTATCACCTCATCTTCTGTAATTAACCATACCAAACTTCTGCACTTTTCAATATTCATCCATTATTGCTTTCACTACGTCAGTTTGTAATGGACATACTAAATGGCAGGAAGCTGCTTCTGATTTCAGTGCATGGAATAATGTCTTCCTTCTACACACCGACAAGAAAATTAACAATCGGAAATGAGACGACTTACAATATGTATTTCTCATGAATCACTGACAAAATATTTTATGACCTCCTGGGAGATTAGAGGCAAGACAAAGGAGATATTAGTAGATTTGTTAAAAAGGAGAATACTTTTGGCAGAATATCATTCTTTTCTGTTTCAGAGTACCTACAGAGAAAAAGTTTCCCTGGAAAAGAGATGGTGCAATTCATGGTAGACTTCTATCCAGTGTACGGTCATTAGTACACTCATATAAGGCCTCTGAATATAAATATGCTCTTTGGAATGGTACTTCTGTATCAGATCTGAGGATTTTATTGCTCTACTTAGATGCTAATTCTGACTTTCTCCATATTAATTCCTTTTGTTTATGTATTTAGATGTCCAAAGTAACCATGTTGCTTTATAGTAACAGTAATGGAATAGCAAATACAAATCAAACTGCTGCTTGTGTGTTGGAAAAATGATTTACCAAAGACTTGGGAAAGGAGTGGTGGTGGGGGGAGCTGTTAGCCACCACAATGTCCATTTTTATTTTTCCAGCTAGAAATGAATTTCAGCAAAAGCAGATTATTTTCATGAATGCTATTGATTATTCTATTATTATAGAATTCTGAAACTGAAGACATTTGTTTCATTTTGATTTTTGAAAACACAAATGACATTAAGCAATAGAGTATCTTATTTTCCTCTCCCTCCTCCCTTTTTCATGTTCATCATTGGGTAAAATGGAAAACAGATAAATATCTTTTCTTTTCCCTTTCCTTTTCTTTTCCCTGTCCTGTCTTTTTTTCCTACCTTTCTTCATGTAAAGACTTTCTGAGACTTCAAGAGAAGTGAAACCACTATTTCCTGAAATTGAGTGAAATGGCATTGACCATGGATTGATCATGACTTGGATCTGACTGGCTTTTTGTACATGGAGATGGTATTGATGATGATGGTGATGATATTGTTGATGGGAAGATAAAAGAAGACTTTTTAAAGCACATTGAAACTCTGTGGAAATAAAATGTTGCCTTTTTCAAAATCTGCAATATGGAAAAAAATTCGAAATCTCTCTTTTTTCCAAATCAACTTTAAATTTAAAAGAGAAAAAATATGATCATAAGAAATACAGCTGGCATATATATTAGCTGCCTTATATCACTCACACTAGAAAAAAAAGCTGGTTCAAGATTTCTATTCAATTGACTCACAGTTTCTCTCTGCATTGTGTCTGTAATGAATTGTTAAAACCCTTAGGTTTCAAGAAAGAAACGCCTTTGAAAAAGGGGGCCAGAAAATGCCAGTATGACACCTGTTCTATAGCTATACCTTGCATTTAAGCACTCAGATCAAGTCAGTCACCAAAGCCAATGGCCTGGTAGAGTAGGACATATACTATTTTCCTGATCTTCAGCTGGATAACACAAACACAAGAATGACTTTCTGGGAAGCATAAATTACTTTTTGGCAGTAGACAACAGGGATTTTTTTTCCTAATGTCAATTTTTGGTCAGTGCCTATTTAGGAAAGAGTTTGCACTGGAATTAGGAAACAAATTACTTCTTTTTTGATTACCTGATTTTATCAACAGCCTTTCTCAGCAGTGGCGGTGAATGCTGATGAGTCAATACATGGCCAAGCTCCAAGCAGTCATTTTCACATAATTAGGAATTTGAGGGCAAATAATCAGACAAAGGCAGGCAATTTTTTTAGCACAAGTGGGCACAAACAAGTGGTTACCTCCATTCTCATGTTCACATCAAGAAAATTATCCCTTGTCATCACAGGAAAACTCCTCGGAAAATTCACTTCAGTGAACCTTCCACAGCACCAACGGCTTAGTTTAGGTTCAAAGCACATCCATTTCTTTGAATTCCTGTTTCTATTTCTGAGCCCTGCAAGCACATAATGTGGCAAACACCCCAGTGATGAGTGTTTACAATTATTGTTTCAAAGGCAGTCAACTTAGGGTGTTTAAAAATTAAGGGTCTTAACAGGTGCATGGGCAAGAGGCATTGAAGTCTTATAAAACTGAATTTGCATGGCAAATGTGGCTGGGAGCAGAATTTAGAACAAAATTGATATGCATTTGGCAATGAGTGAGGAATTTAGTAAACTTTACTGTGTTATTAGCTTTGAATTGAAGACAGGTAAGAGCAAAGATGATCCATAAATTACATTATGTTAAATACAATAATAATAATAAAATCTCTTTTCTGCCTGGAAAGGAAAGAAACTTGTTTAGTCCTTTCTTTACTGCTTATCACAATGACTGCCACTGTCGCTAGTCCACTCTGTCTCTATACAATTGGCATCGTACAGATGGTGTCCACATGGTTAACCTCTCTTCCCAAAATGTGGTGTCTGCATTATCCACGGGGAAAATAATTGATCTGTACTATCCTTAGACCTAGTTTTGGGGAGTTTTCTGAGAAACCGCACAATTATGCCAGGTAAGGGTCAGTAATTAAACAAAATGGACACCCACAGGGCACTGGTCAGGCAAGTGCCCTGGCTTTCTCCATTTCTAGTAGAGATGTTAACATGTCCAAAGCTGCACCAGGCATAAGCTTTCAAAATCTTCAAGAACAGGTCCTACATGAAATCTTAGAGGTCTTGTAATAACCTGCAAGGTACTCAAATATTTACCTTCTCCCTGTCTCCCAGAAAAATCTAGCCTCATTCATTTTCCAAGTTGTGTTATGCACTAACCACAGCAATCGTCTGCAAACAAAAGATTCAAATTACAAGCAGAGAGTTCACAGTATAGTTTGGCAACATCTTCCTTCACAACCTGCTGGTAAATGGCCTGCTCTGGCCACCTCTCAGTGGTCAATGGAATCTCTCTGGCTGATGAACCTACCTTTCCTAAAAAGCTTTTGATGTTATCTATAGCAACAACCCTCCTTTTGTGCTGGGTTGACAGAACAGGTAAATAACACCCTCTGGAAAGACGAGAAAGGAGGGCTGAAAGAAGGGGTGCTTCTTGTGAAGGACAACTGGACAAAAGCTGTTCCCTGAGGTGAGAGCTGGGCTGCTGGGGAGGGTAGGAAGGAGTTCCAAGAAGATAAGTTATCATCCATAACGCCCCAAAATATTCCGCAATGTCCACAAATTCACTGAATTTAACCTTTCACATCGTGGAAGTCTGATGCAGCTGTCATTGCTCTCTGCCATCCCCCATTTTCCCACTTGCCTTTAAACCCACCACGACACCATCAAACCAGACTTTCTGCTGTTCTGGTTAACAGCCTTTGCTCAACCCTGTCTTGAGCTGCCCTGTGACAGCTCCCTTAAGTAACCGTCAAACACTTAGAGAAACCCAACACAAACATTACACAAAGCAGAACTGACATCTGACACACCACCAATGCCTGGCTAACGTAGCAACATGGTTTCTGCCAGAAGGAAAACCATCTGTGACTCACCCCCTCTGCCAGGCTGTGAGTTTCATGGGTAATATTAGCTGCATTCAAGCTAGGGGAATGAGAGCGTTTTCCCCTTACGGGTCTGACTCTGGCTGCTTCCTGGCTCCATCCTAGAGCATGAGTGATGATGACTCAGGAAAGAAACCTGGACATCTGGTGTCATGAAAGACACTGATGTGGTACAGTCAGGC
Organism: Ibycter americanus; assembly: GCA_035590275.1. Taxonomy (NCBI): domain Eukaryota; kingdom Metazoa; phylum Chordata; class Aves; order Falconiformes; family Falconidae; genus Ibycter; species Ibycter americanus. Next base: position 116,371,751 of record JAVJGI010000014.1, on the reverse strand, counting down.
CCCTGGAGAGCACCTCAAGGACAGCCATAGTGCGTTCCTGCTCCTCAGTCAACCAGCTGTTGCAACAACCACACAAATTCAGACGTGGAATACTAGCCCAGCTTGTGAAAACAAACCTGCCCCTGGTTTCTACTGAGGAACATTTAATGAAGCTGTATAAAATCCTAATAATACATATTATTCTGATCTGTGCTGCGCTGCACTCTGTTGCTAACCAGCTGCTGAGATGGCCTCAGCTCAACTCCTGTTGTAAGTTGAGAGTCCCATAATTACCTGCTACCCTGTAACTATTCAGTCAGAGAAAACCAGAAGTGTGTTGGCACTTTTATTATAGGGGGGACAGCCTAAAGAGAGAAATGGGCACAAAGAGTTCTGGCTGTAGGTGGGTGACGTCCCTCGGGGCTGAAGTAAATGATCTCAAAGGGATTTTCCTGGTGGCAAGAGATCTCCCCCCCACTGAGGGCTTCCGCAGTTCCCACCAGATCATAAGATCACCTCAGATGCTCCACCAAACACCTAATGACAGCAGTTTCACTCTGTTTTGTTATCACACCAATGACTATGGCAAGTGCAGAAGGTAGTGTGGCTCCACAGCTTTCAGACAACAAAATAAGGAAAGAGCAAAACCAGAAACATTTAAAATCACATAATCTATAAAAAAAAAAAATGCTGCTAAATACAAGTTTCAACATGTGAGCTGAAATTTACCTCCCCTTGCTGCCCTTTGATAGATAGTTTTTAGGATACTGCAATGCTCCAGAGGGCAAGGGCAGTTCAGCAGTTTTATTTCCACCTTCTTTTGTTCAAACTCAATGCCAACATTCATTTCAGTTTTGCTGTTCTCTTTTTCAACTGAGCTCATGCTGGAGGGTGGAAACTTTCTTATACTCATTTCTGAAAGTACTGAAGGATGTGACTATTGGGATGTCTGCCCTGTGCGTTTTTGGTTTGCAGCATTTTAAGATAAAACCAAACACCAAGCCAAAGATAGATGAAACTCAGCAAAGCCTAGCTCTTATTAAGGAACAATGCTCAAACTTCAGCTCTCAATGTTTTATTTTCTGAAGAAATACCAGACCAAATTTTGTCCAGAGAAAAAGTAATGTAACAGAATGCTACAGAAAAAGGGTAATTAAAATATGATCATGCTTTCAGGAATGATTTTTTAGGGAGAGCCAGACTATGAAATAGGCATATATAGAGGATGTTAATGAACCCAGGCTTGCTTGACTTGTTGTCCAGGAACAGCAAACTTTGTTTACACTAATTTTAAGACTTTTCAACCATATACTATGTTCCTACTGTTAAAATGAACAAAACTTTAGTCTAAGGAGGGAGGCTGTCTAAACCCATGGCTACAGCTCTCAAAGGGAGGACCTGAAGGTGCACTGGCTCAGTCACTTAAGTGCAATTAGTACCTAAGACACTGCAGCTCTGAAGTTATTGTCTGTTCTACAACAAAAACTGCAACTGAAGATCTTGTATCCAGGCTAATTTTAAATTAGCCCGTGCAGTGCAAAGCTCAGTGCAGCTGGGCCACCTTCACACTCACACAGCTCCTCAGAACAGCCTGTGTTGAGCACCACAGGTTTGTAATTACAGCACAATCAGCACTTGCGCTGTCCTCTTTAAGACTATAGCTCGGTGAGATAGTAAGAAGGATATAGGCAGGCTGTAATCAAAGGACAGAACGTATATCCTCCCTGTGTCGGACCCTTTCTGGCAGACACATACATGAGTAAGGCTGTTTACCGAGTGAATTCTCAGCCTTGCATACATAAATACTGTGGACAAGGACAGTGTGAATCTTCTTTCTTTGATATCAGGAGATCAAAGCATTCCCACAGACACATTGCTTTGTCATATTTATATTATGGGACAGCTAGCCTGTGCATGAAGTTTTGCACATAATGAGACTTAATAAGCTTAAAGAGCTACCCTTGCATTTCTCTGTCTGACTGTATCTGCTTATTTAATCTTCCTGATGGTAGAAAGCTACAGCTGTCAGAACAGGCAGTGTGTTTGGGTGTCTTGGCACTCTGATCCTTTCATCACATCATTACAACAGCATCGGGTGAAACACGGGTCACAAGAAAAGTATTGGTAACAGATTCATTCTGCCGGATTTCTTTCTTGCTATATTATTGAGTCATCATCCTTTAAGCTCCTCACTCTTTATGATGTGCACAAAATACATAATTAATTGTCCAACTCAACACCACTAGCACTGTGGCCTCTGACAGACTTTCATTTATCTAAATGTGGTTTTCTTTCTCTGGATTTATGATGTTGCTTAAGAAAATTAATTTGGTCAAATTCCCCCAGAGGTTCGAGGGGGCAAGCCACTCCTTCATTTCCACTAAAGTTATTATTGGATTTGAAATTTTCTTTTTAACAAAAAATTCATTTGCATACATTAGAAGCTAGCCAGTTCTAAAATCAAGAAGCTGGCAAAATACACCGATAGATATTTCAATGTATTTCTACATTTCTCTGCATTTCGAATGAGGTCCAGATACCCATTGCCTAAACTTTGATGTGATTACCCTCTCCTTTTCTGCAGCAGAGATGCGGAAAAATGTTAGGATCCACAGAGGGTGGATGCTGTTGCTTTACTGGAAGCAACATCCTCCTGCACAATGGAAGGAACACTGTCTTATACTTTGGGCTGTGATGTTAGAAAGAATTGTTTTTCATACACGGAACAGCATAACAGAGCAGGTTTCCCAGACACAGAAAATAACTATGCAGAATGTACAGCTAATATATATGTGTATGTATATGTATCTATCTGTTGAAAGTATAGATTATGTGTAACACTGATAGCGTAAATGCTGTTATCAGTTAAGCAAATTGGCCTGACATAATCTAAAACACCTGCTATTTAGCTAAAAAAAAAACCTGCCAAGAGGAAGCAGGTTCTGACTGATTGCTGTGAGGATGAAAGTGCTGTAAACAGAAATAATTCTTAATATCTATTTGCTGAAGGTTGGGAAAAGGTCCTTGTTGATCGAATTATGACTTTGCATAGAGTGGGGAGTTACAGGTTCAGGACTCTGACATACAGAAATACCATTTCTGTACTTCTGGAAACAAGGCAAATACATTTTGTATCAGAGGTCATTTCAAAATAACAGCAGACAACATGGAGAGGAATGTGACTCTACAAATAATAGTAAATAGGTATAGTCAGATATTAATCATGGCTGCAATAATATCTCAACTCCTCCTGTGTATTCCCTTTAATTAAATAAATTATTTCAGGTGGTTTTCCAACACTTATGTACTTTTTTCTCTTGAATAATTCAGTGATATGCACAAATACGCATCAAAATTTTAATTTAAGAGTTTCATACTTCTGTTGTTCTCACCAATCCTCTATGGTCCTTAAAGTATTTGAATGATCATCTGCAAATACTAGATACTTAAATACATGGAAAGATCTGTAATGCACTGGCTACAACTACCAAATGAAATAGAAATCAATCTCAATTTGGTTTCGATGACTTTTCTATGAAAGACTGAAATATAAGCAGTTCCTAACACTTGGAACTCTGCAAAAGAATCCAGGTGTGAAGGACCTTTCTCAGTGCAGTAACACAAAAAGTAGAAAAATGGATGTGTGCATCTAGATACACTACTATGATTAAATCTAGCTGGTCAAACCATGGAGAAGTCAAAAATACATTGCTAGCTGTTGCAGCACTACAAAACTATCAAGCTGCAACAAGGCTTTTACTGTCCCATACCAGCCCTCTCATACCTCGGCACCACCCTTAGCTCCACAGCAGTCAGGCTTCCTTCTCTTTGATCCCAACGGCTCACCTCTACTGGTGCTTGATCCAGATCCCCAGGCTCTCCCCGCCTCTCTCAACATGATCCAGGTCACAGGCTATCCCCACCTGTCTCTGCTACGTTGGGCACCGCCATTGCCACTCAAAACTTCAAATGTCCCCTGGAACAGCCACCACTGCTGTCACGGCTCATCACACTCAGTCTGAAGGTCAGGAGTTCGAGCCTCACGCAGGGCACCAATTGTTGCAGCACTACAAAACTATCAGGCTGCAACAGGGCTTTTACCATCCCATGCCAGCTCTCTCATGCCTCAGCACCACCACCAGTCCCACACAAAGTTCCAGAAGTTCATCTACAGTCTATGCTGTTTCTTCTTCCTCTTCAGGCCAGTCCACCCTGCCTCTTGCCTGTGCTGCATCTGGGTTCCCGGCTTCTCCTCCAACCAGCTTCTCCTCATTCAGGCCCCCTTCTTCTCTCAGCTTCTCCCAGGGCCTCTCCTCATCTCTCCTACATCCCTAGGCTCTTCTTCATCCAGTCTCCTCTCTCTTCACCTGGTGTTCCTTCTCTTCTAGGCTCCTCAGTGCTATTTAGCTACTTAGCAGGAACAAGCCACAGGTGTACATTATCCACATCAGCCAACCCACCACCCTAGAAGCAAGCCCACAACTGTATATTATCAATGTTAATTAACTCACCTTCATTCCTCTACAGTTCCTCTACAGCTAGCTAATATAATTGTATAATGTTGTGTGGGTGGCAGCAAGGTGGTGTACCTAAACAGGGTTTGTTTGCATTTTTCGCATCCTCTGCTCTGTACATGGTCTTCAGAAACTGCATGACTAGCTGTAGATACAGCCAGAAATTCTTCGTAAAAGGTGAGGAATTAATAAAGGAAGATGTGTGCAGATGATGGATCATTATGTACTGATGTGCTCTGCCTGTGAGCTTGCAGCAGGATTACTGTTATCTGCTAGACCTACACATTTATCTTTGCAAAGTTCTACAGTCTTGACATAGCCATAGCAAATTGGCAATAGTCAAAATTAACTTTACATTAAACAAGGACAAGTACTGCCTTGTTAAATGCTGATCAAGTTGGCTGTTTGAAAACAAAAATAAATCGCCTGCAAAAGATTAAAAAACATTAGCCAAACTAGAATCTTAATGGTCTAGGTAAACCTTTCCTGGAATAATGACAGCCAGAAGTCCTGCTCTTAATAAAGGTAATGACAAAATCAAGTGAATTAAATGGAGACATTGGAATCCATCCCTCTGTTTTTTGAGAGCTACTTATACCATCTGCTTATTAATTCATACCCTCAGGACTTACTCTCAGGCTACAGCTTGTAAGCAGCTTCAAACAAGTGACATTTTATGGCAAAAAGTCAACCTAGTAGAGGATATGATTTATTTTGCTCCCTTCAAAATCTGAGCCCAAGATTCTCTTGAACTCCTCACAAGTTAGAGCCCTTTTTTGTACACAGAAAAATGTAATACACCACATTTATAAGTACCGCTTTCTGTGTTTTGTGATTCTAGCCTGATTCAACTTTGCTTGAGATGTAGCTTCAAGTCCATCTGTAAAATGATTGCCCCAGTGATGTGTAGTTACAGCACAGCATCATTCAGATTCGATTGGTTTTATTTTGTATCAAGAAAAGGTGGCATCCAGAAACCAGGTTGCAAAGATGGTTTTCTTAGTGTTTTCAACAAATTGGCAGAGCCAGGGAAAAAACAGTACAAGGGCACCTATACAGACACTCACAGTTCTGACAAGGTTTTATTTGCATTAGGGCACGATAATAATGATGAATTTAAGATGGCTACAATCCATTTATAATAACCACTGCCAGAGAACTGGAGAAATGAGATAGGACTCAACCACTGTCCATATGAGACATTACTCTGAAACACAGGGCACTTTGTTCCCATAATGATAGTGCTTGTCAGATAACATTGATGAAGCTTTAACATTATTGTGCCCTGAAGTACATTTCATTGTAGCTACGGAGTTTAAGATGACCAAAGGTCTTGCCTTGTTTTTAAAATGCATTCAGAATTGCTTGATACACCAAACCTTTAGCAAATTATTACTCTACGAAAGTCAGACAATGATGTCTGGTCAGACTAGTCATTATGTACCTCCTAAAACCGCAGCTCCTGCACTGGCTCAGGACTGCACCCCTCGGACTTAGGTCTCCCCTTGTTCCCCACCCTCTGCACAAGATGAATTAGGTTGTCAGAAAAGGTAGCAACTGAAGCTGTGAACAGGAGGTCCTCCTTTATCTGTTTGAAGCAAAGCCAGTCACTTAGCTAGCACAACATGAAAACATGGTAAAATGTGTGGAAGGATGATTCCATGGCGTGTGATCTCTCCTGGGGCAGGACAGTTTCAAATCCTGGGCTTCTCCGCAGTACACCCCAAGGCAGCGCACTGCCATAAACCATTGTGATAAATGCTATGATTCACCAGGAAAAATAAGGAGAAAAGCAAGCAACCAAAACATTAAACACTAAGTATTTTTATCTTCTGAGTTCTGTAGCACATAATATTTTAATGCCAAATCAGTGTATCTTGTTTTTCTTCACCAGCCACAACAGCACTGAAAACTGTGTGATCAGCTATGCAGCAGGACACCATAGACTATAGCAAGCAGACAGACGTCAGGAAAGCAAGGTCTTGATTCTTGAAAGGTACCAAAAGCCCCAAGCAATGGCCCCCAGGCATCCAGCTCACCTTCTTGCAGTCATCAGTAAGAAGTCATAGGAATGTCAATGAAAGCCTGGCAGTACCAAAATTTATGCCATCTACTCCAGGGTATTAAGGTGTTCTAATATCTCATAAAGGAGCAACTACAAAGCTGATGGACACAAATGAAAAAAATCCACCCCCAAACTTGGTATGTTTTGGATCAGACTCTAGGGAGAAACACCTTTTTCTTCGTAACATTTAAATGGAGACAGAACGTGCTAGCCCTGAACTTTCACCACATTTACGAACCTAAAGAAACTAGATTTTTAATCACATCTTCCATACAGAAGTAACTTCCTGATTGCCCATCTCCTTGTTGGTGCAAATGCAAATAATGAGGGCTGACTCTCACATCCAGCTGCTATGGAAATAGTAACATTTTCAAAGTTTTAAGCCTCATTTGCATTATTCAGAAGTTTCTCAATATATTCATATATCCACATTTGAATGGACCACAGCTATTTATTGAAATGATCAAATAAATATTTTCTTTAAAATGCAGTCTTGTTCTTGATTTATTGTATTCATTAGATGCTGTCTGCCTGACAGGGACGGCAGAAAAATCAGCTCACATCAGTATTATTTTACTTCGTGTGTGTGTGTGTGTACACCTATGTGTATATGTATTGAATCTGACCACTGCCAGTTTATCTGGAGGTGAATGAACAAATTCATACCAATATATGATCTTATTTATGCTTTTGATGTTGTCTAGCTGCCTAGATAGAAGTGGATTTTATATTAATTAATTTTATTCTGCCTAAAGTATAAAATAAAATCTCACAAGACTGCTAAAACTGCTTCACATTAAACAGAAGAGTAAAAATTACCTTGCTATATTTAACCTTGACTTAACTGTATCTCATTGACTATATATGCCTGCCCTAAAACACGCTAAGACTTCTTCCAGGTAGTTATTTCTTAAATTAAAAAATACTAAAGTAACTTACTGATGTATTCTGGTTACCCTACCTTGTTACAGTAACGTATACTCAATATTCTTAACCATTATGGCTGTTTGTTGATCCTATCTGAGTCTTATGGTTAAAGGACTACAGCACAGCACGTTTAAATACTGATAAAAAATCAGAGACATTCGGCCCTCAGAAAACAGAAGTTTTGAAAATTTAAGGGGAGTAATGAGAAATGTATCTTCACCAGCAAGTGAATTCACGCTGGTCTTGTACCATTTTAAATGAGTGACAGATGATTAATAAAACTAAAGTCACTGTGATGACTTCGTATTACTTTTCACTTACACATCTACAACTGGATATATTTTCATTTTTGGAAAACAAAAATGTGAGCACAATTGAGGATTTCTTTCGTCTTTGCCATGAATTTTTAATCCCTATTATTAAATGCAAAACTTAGCCACAAAGCAAATACACATCTAGACAAAAACCTGAATCCCTCTGTTTTTCATGTGAATGGCTGTTCACTGAAGCCAAGGTACAGACCTCTGCTTTTGGCAGATTCTAGTCCATTGGATGTCCACTAATTAATCCCAGACTGTATTCTTATTCCTTTCCTTTGCATGACAATTTGCCTTTCCTTTTTGCTGAAGGCACCTGGGTTTTGCTGTTGCTAACATACATGTGCCTGTGTTTTATATGGCCATATGCTCACGATGACAACCAAAACTCCTAGGGTTGGCTTTATTATTTTCTGTGGCACCTGACCAAGTTTCGTAAGGAATGATCACGAAGGAAGTTGGAGCCGCAGAACTTGGGAGACTCCACAAGCTGGCTGCATGTATCAGTGAAGTGCAGGGGAGAGCTCAGCACTAGCAAAAATGCTGAGCAAAGGTCTTTGAGGCTGAAGAGAGTAGGCTTCAAGCTCAGGAAGGCTGCACCCAGTCCAAACACAATGGTAGCTAAACTAAATACCTCGTATGCAGGAAAGGAATCTAAAGCATAGGATATTACGGAAAAAAAGACCAAGTGAAAAGGAAAATCATATCTGAAGGCAGGTTTCTTTTTCAACCTTGAGCTAACTGTCGTCTTTACAGGAAAGAAAAATCCCTTAACATACAAATGCTCTATGCAGAACTAAGTATAAGATACAATGCTTCTTTGGAGTTTATTACATACAGGAGCTATGCACCTCCTGTTTCTGAAGAAATTCAGTTAGATCTTATTGGCATCCTTAATCACATGAATGCTCATTTCGATCTCTTCATATAGTAACTAAAAAAATTAACAGGAAAAATTGCTCTTTGATAATGAAATAAAAACCAAATAAGGACACTGGGGATTTTAAAGGGTAAAAGCCTGTCTCTAATTGATTTTAAACTGATGACAAAGTGAAAACCGGAAGATTTGTTTGAACCAGATGTTTGTTCTAGAGCTGTTCAACCATCAAAAAAAGAATGCCTCCTGAATATTTACTAAATGAGGAATGATGAAAGGGTATTAAAGCTACACTAAACCCTTTCCCTCCTCTGCTAAATAAAAGTCCCAGAGCTTGCAAAGAGGGCTGCCATTGAAACCATAGACTCATGTTTTGATGACAGGCATGGGCCCACACACTGGGGAAAAGCAGTGTGTGATCTGGAAAAATCATGCTTGGAAGCTGTCAGGGAATTCATGGCTTTCATAGGTCAAAGGTTTAGAAAGCAACTAAATTGTAGTTCAAGTTTTGGAACAAAAACTGCATCAGAAACACAATCTAAACTGTGATCTCCTAGGACTGACATTTAGGAAAGCATCAAAAACCTCCAAAGTGTTATGAGCTGCGTGCTCCTTTTAAGTCACTAAAACCAGCTGTCAAGTGTGTAGGGAAATGCTATGTTTCAGTTTCATGCAAGCAAAGGTTTAGGGGGGTGAAATGGGACTGCTACTGCTTTCAATTTACGGTTAATGCAAAGTCAGGTTTGGGGGGTGTGGAAGACAGTCTTTTAAGTAGAAAACAAAAGCAAACGGGGACACCCTGTTTCAGAAATCCCCTGATAGTGCTGATTTAAAAGCCAATTGCAACGAACAGACCATTCAGTGTCAAACTTAGGAACAGTCTTATGAAAAACTAAGGTTGGAAGTACATACTAGTAACTAAACAGAAGTCTGAAGCATATAGTTTTGGAGCCTACACACTCTTAACTCTCCTCTTTAATACTGTTACGGGATGCTGTTATGCATAACAGGTCAGTAAGAGAAATACCAAGGTTAGGAAACTTCCATTTTTAAACCCCTGTTAACCTAATTTACCCTAAATCTATGTTATAGCTCAGAAAAGTAAGGATATATTTCGTATTTCTGAGGAAATCCCTATGTAGTATAAAAAACCAACCAACCAAACAAACAAAAAACCTCTACAAAATTATGATCCTGATAGTCTGATGGCTTGAAACCCATCTGGCAAGATGAGGGGGACCCTGTGGGTGACCATGACGAGTTTAGCCCCTTGCCTTCACACTGTCCAGCTCTGGTGGAAGGACAGCACCACTATGAGTATTAGGTGCTTGCTCCTGCACCCTACCTTTTCTGATAAATTAGGACATCTCAAAAATCCAGAGACTGAATTTTCTTAGTTAAAGACACACCAACAAATAATTTTAATAAATGTTTCAGGGCAGCTGCTCTGTCATATTGCACAGTCTATTTATCTACTGTTTTCATTATTAATAGTGTAAGACAAACTGTCTTTTAGGGTCCAGTGATAGCTCGCGTTAAGCTTGAGAGAGAAACAAACATTTCTGAGGAGCCCAAAAGTCAGAAACTGTTATTGCTTCCAACAAGCATTTGAAAAGGTTTCTATGGTAAAACTGTTTCCTGAAGGTTGGCTAGGAATGAGTGACTTCTGCAGTTTCTGAAATAAAGCCCATTCTTCCAGCTTCCGGAAAAACTATATGCTCACTTCCCAGTGACTTAAAACAAGGACAGTCTTCACAATAACTGCAGTTCTGAGGGAACTGCTGAAGTGCTTCACTTGGCATGGATGAAAGGCACAGGCCAGTCCCTGCAGCAGACAAGAGCTAAATTTCAGGGACTGTAGTCTGTTAAGTACACAGAGATGTATATTACAGTTCAAAACTTAGTCGGTATAACCTAAATGGGTTTCACTTTGAATGCAAATGCACTTTTGAATGTAATCTTAAAACCGTGTCTCGGGTATAGATTTGAAAGTCAAACGTAGCCTAAGCACATTATTCATTAGCAATCAAAAATTCTGTTGCTTCACTGTCTCTTCTTTGTATTTCATTCTTCACCAAGTATAATGCATTTAAACTTCCAGAATTAACTGTCAGTAAGATTCTCCTGCCAGATTTCTATACATGACTGTTATTACCAGACACCATTTATTCATATAGTGGCATCCAAGATAATTGTATAAGGAAGCAACCATAAGCGTTTGACGTGTTAGTAAATGGAAGATGATAGAACTGAGCGTTACAAAGTCTGGATGTATACTAAGAACATTTGTGATGCCAGACAGTATTTGTACAGTTAGCGTGATGGGCTTGTTTGCCACAGTGAACATACACGTGCAGGGTGATATGCTGTACTGGAGAGGTCTGGGATTTGTTCAGTAAATGGCCCAGTTGTGCAACTCCTGCTGGTGCTGGGTGGCACGTTGCTCTATACCTCTTCGCAGTTACACAGGGCATTGATGACACCCTTCGTGACAACTGATTTTTGTTTTTAACTTTAAGAGTTCTCTTCAACTAGAAGTACAGGGGTTAGCTTGTGAACGTACAGATTTCCATTGTTTGGTGCTTTCAGCTTTTTATCGCTAGCATTTTTTAATTTATATTCCCAATTTTCCTTATGACAAAGCATGCCAAGAGGAACCTTACTGAAGTTCCATTAAAGGTGAAGACAGAACAGCTCTACTGCTACAGGGTGGCCGCTGGCCACCTCAGCTCAGCTTCTCACACTATTTGAAAACACAGCTTTTAAGCTAAGTTGGTCCTTTCTCTATTCAAGATGTGTCCAGCTACCAGCAGTTCACATTAAATTGATCTAAATGTCTCAATTCTTTGCTCTTTGCCTGAATACAGTCAGGCTTCAGACATGTCCACACAGACCCACAGTGACTTGCTATTCCTGGAGGGGAACATTGTAGAATCGGATCAAAGCACAAGCTACTGAAGAGCTGTAACTATTCTTTTAGGATGTTTGTAACATTTCTGTTAGAACAGTTTGTCCTGCAGAAAGATAAACAAGATTTGTTTTCAGGGCTCTCCAATGGAGGTACACTAAAAGTAGCTACTGCATATCTTTGGTCAGTGGAAAGAGACTTGGAAGAATTTAGATACCAGCTTGAAAACTGAAGAAGAACAGATTCAAATGACGTTAAAAAAATCCTAGATGTCTCGTATCTTTCCTGAAAGTTTCCCATCTAAATACTTTAATTACCTGGATTATTTTTTTTCTCCCATTACACAGCATATTTTATTGTGGTGTTTATATACAGGAGTGGAAAGGATGGGTCAAGTGGGCCAGTGAGTCAAGACAAGGACACGATCTCACATTTTTTCTTTTTTTTCTCCCATATAAATACTTCCAGTTTTGTAATTTGCTTGCTGACTCCACCAAAACTCTAATGTATTCAAAAAGCAGTATAATTGAAGTTAAGGGCTTGCATAATCCTTTTTCTAAAGATGTAAGATACAGCTACGAACATGCTGCTTGCTTGTAATACCCGCTGTGATCTGCAGTCTAGCTGCAGCATGTCAACAGGATGAACACAAGACAGAGTTGTGTATCTGTTTGCGCATGACAGCTGTGAAAAGGAGATTATAAAACCCCACTTAGCCACCAGCCTCATGGAATGCAAGCTTTAAACGATACAGGAAAGATAACACTCAAAAAGATTTTTGTCACAAGGAAATAGTCTGCAGCCACATCATACCTTTGTCTAATTTCTTGTAAGTATGCATATTACCTCAAAACTTTTCAAAGACTTGACATTTTTATGGTTTCAGGTTCATTGCCCAGATTAAGCCTAATCTCTCTCCATTACACATTTAAAGTGGGATTTGTGGCTTTGGCTGCATGACTCCTATTGAAGTTAATGGGAGTCAGTAGGCCAAATCCTCACATGCTATTTTGACAGTTTTCCCCCTGTGCGTTTAAGTCTTCTAAATAAATGAACCTGAGCCTAATAAATAGTTACATAAACAAAATCCACTTTGCTATTTTGACTAACGAATTAGGCTTCCAGCAACACCTGATCAGATTTACAAGACTGCTGAAAGAAGATCAGTTAAAAAAACCCAACCCTAATTTTATGACTACAGGACTGCAATGGCTCTCAAGGAATAATAAAGGAACTCACCTGATCTACAAGTTCATTGCAGTTGGTTTGAGTGTGTGAAAGTTAGAGTTTGTGAGGAATTTTTGAGTCTTTTTTTTTTTTTCTTGCTAACAAATAGCCGCATTTTTTAAACTTGCAGTTTTCTTTTCTAAGCATATTTTAATTCTGACAAAAAATATCATTAAATATTCAGAATGCAATTTCTGGATGGAATTTCAAAATCTCTATTCCCTCCAGAATACATAGCAGAAAATGGCTTGATGATTAGGTGAGGGACAAAATTTCTGATCTCTGTAAAAAAAAAAAAATAAAAAATTAAGCAAACTAATAGAAAAAATAAACGTCAAGGTAAAAAGACATGGTGGCAATGGTGGTCTTCTGGAGTTGTTCTGGTTGCAAAACTTTCCTAACTCTCAAATTTACAGACAAACAAATCACTGTTTATCATGTGCATCAACTTAACTTCTTCCTTGGCCAAAATTCAGCAAGTCTTTTGAGCTTTCTGGATAACGTGTCACTGGAAGGTCAGTAGCTTTCCTTCCTGGTTGTGCAAACAAATCAGATCACTGCAGGTGCTACTACAGTTTAGTGACTAGAATAGCGATCACCAGGGTCGGGGAGGAGGGGAGAGAGGGGACCAGTGCATCATATATCCTAGAAAATCCAATCATCCAGTAACTCCGTTCTCTCCCACTATGACACGGCATTCAGGAGCCTCAACAGAAAAAGGTTTCGCTCTGGGGCAGGAATAGTTATGTAAAATATTAACTATCATAGATTCTCAAAATCATGCCTCTCAGTGGCACACCAGAAATCAAACAGCAGCAGCATTGCAAAGGAATCGCAAAAGTCCACTAGGAGATGGTTTGGACATTATTCGTAGGATTACAGAAAACTTTGCAACATCTTATAACAAGCCCTAAATGAGTTCACTATGGAAATCAGGACTGTAATGAAGGTGGCCCTAAGAGATGGATTTGCTTATTCTATCATGTCAGTCAATTTGATAACAGAGAACCAGCTGGCATAGTCTGCGGATCCAGTTGTACATCATCAGAAGTACATGCTTGTATTGGTAGAGACAATAGTAGATAACGTGGGCTACCTAAGGCAAATTGCGTACGACAGCTCTCTCGTGTTCTGACATTTATCTCTGAGTGAGGAGTGGAGGAACAGCTCACTGGAGTATGTGAAAATGACTGTCTTGGTTAATAGATTCAGTTTTGTGCACATTATGATAGTTTATTATAATTTTATGTATGTTATGTATTTTCCATTCTTCTTCTCAACATGATGCTCAGGCCATTATGAATGATTTGTGTTGATTTGGTATTAATGCATATTGTATGTGATCACTCCACTGCCTCTGGGAATAAAGGTGTAAAGTGCTGGTTAACAATCTTTCAAACACTTTTCATTGCTTCTCTACTGTGCATAATCTTTACTGACCCCCCCCCATACACACACGCCCCACCCCCAACTAACTTCATTTTAGAATCTGCCTGAAGGGAATAGCTAGAGGTGTGAAATAGCTGGAGGATTATAATATGACACCTTCTTATGAAGCAGCAGTTTGAAAGTTGTCAGCTTGGTCCTTGGTTTAAAAAAATACAGCACCATACAATAGCTGTATTTTGAACAGAAGGACCTAGTCATACAGCACGAAACCGAGAGGCAACCCCACACAGACTTAATAGCTATGATCCCTCTCCAGATCTATGCATATTATTATGGTTACCATTGCCATTTTCATTCTATTACTGCGGTAGATAGCAGTCTCAGCCATAAACTAGATCTTCATCAGACAGAACCCATCCCAAAACATACACAATCTGTGAATGAGATGAGAAAATACAAAAGAGAGCTACAGACAGACAAGTATAAAGAAGCACAAAGAGAGTATCGATCAGCCTGACCAAGCAGCTGGTGGTTGATGTATCCACAGCCTGAATGTGTGCCCAATTCCCCCTGGACAACTAATAAACTGTTGTTAATCAATTGCAGCACAAAACCACATTAAAGGGCAATTCTCTTTAGTGGCTGAATATTTTTGAATGAATACCTTAAACCTCCACTCTCAATACCTAGAGACATGCTGACCATCTAAATAAAGGATCTTTAGCACAGACACTTAGCATAACTATGTTACTTTTTCATGTGAGGAAGCTGAATTCCACAAGATACAGCTGAAATTAAGATCTCCCACAAAATTCTGCTTGAGAGCAATGATTGTCAGCACATGTCGCCAGCTTGACTGGAAACCACCGTTCCATCTCCTCCTTCCCTTCCTCCCTCTGTTTCTTGCAAGCTCTTCCCTCTACCCTCCCCTCTTTTTTTTCTTTCCTCCCTCCCCTTCATTCTCTGTTTCTTATTGATGTTTGTTTGTGTAGCACACAAGCCCTAGCCCCTAACGCTGTTTGAAAGAATTTTCTTTCACAACACAGTAGCTCAGAAATCATATTTTTGCCTATCTTTACATTAATTTCAATAGTTACAGCAGGAACAAGAGAGATTACCAATGAGATGTGCTTTTGGAATGCACCTCTTACACTACACTCAGCATCATTCTGAGCTTTTCTTAACATTGGCTCTGAAAAGTTGGAATAGAATTGTAACCCCTATCCTCCAAAGGTGAACCCAGCCCTAATCTTTCACCTTACTTTTGGGAGCAGGGATACAGTTTGCCAATGGCTGTGCTCATCACTGCTGCATCCTGGTACATAAGGCATAGCAATTTGTATTTCTTTTTCAGAGAAATAACATTTGACAAAACCTGAAAGTTAAAGAATAAAATCCTTAACTAGACAAGATCCCTGGAGTCTTGTGGGAGGTAAAAAAAACTACCCCACATAACACAAGCACAAATATGGAATAGTAAAAAGGCAATCCAGAGAGAGACTGATATATCTGATTAAGACTTCATGAAAACTAACTCAGACAGTGAGCTGAATAATAAAGTATTCAGAAGGAAAGCACTTAAGCAAATTATTTCTATTTATGGAAACAGGGATGTGTTATGAGATACAAAGTTAGGAAAATCCTGGCATATATAGATGAAGCAATTAGATGGTGACAGATTTGTTCTTGCCATTATAAACACAATGGGTAAGTTACTTCTAAACCCAAGTCATCTGTGTAGCCTCTACTCTTTTCCGAATGATAAATCATACATAAATTACATTTTAAGGTACCCATCACTGTAGTATATGACTTAAATCATAACAAATACGTCTTAGCCCTGAGGAAGAAAAAGTGAAGAATCAATGAAAATTAACTAAGCTTCTACAGCTCTGGTGTGCAGCTGGTACAAAATAGATGCCTATTGACTTCACTAAAGCTGCACCAGAAGATGTGACCCCTTCCTGTCTAGAGCTTTAGAGTAAGCCACCTACAAAGAAATTGCCATTTCATGTGACCTAAGCTTGAGCTTCCTCTCTAATACACAGAAGGCCTAAACAGTAGAAAAACAGCATGTTCCTTCATCCGCCTCTGTTTGTACCACCTTTCTTCAGGCATCTTATTGTTCTCCGAAAAAAACCCAAACTTTCCCATTATTTGAAGGATAAAGTATTTCTTTCAAACACTGGGACAAAAGGAATATTTGAAACCAATGAATGACACACAATTTTAAAACTCAGCTTGTTGAGTGTAAAAAGCCATTCATGTTGAATTTGTAAGACATTTATAGAACTGCAGCTGAACAGAAACGTTACTTTTTTAATAAAAACCTGTCCTATTTCATAATTAAATTTGCGTGCAGGATGTCACTGTTCAGATGTGCAAGCAATATATTCATACCAGTAATTAACCACAATAACAAAATAACGCTGAGGTAGCCACACATTTCTGCTACCTGAAAACTTGCGACTGGGAGGCTGCTCAGAATCTCAGGCACTGAAGCGACAAACCCAAAGAGTGCAAGCAGTGCAGGTAGTTTCTGATAGCTTGTACTGGTTCCAGTACCAGCCTGGCTCACTCTTGTCACCACTCAGCTAGGGATCTGGAGGTCTGCACTGCTTCCCCAGAAGATAATAGGAAAATTTAACACTGTCAAGTCACAGCTGGGTTCAGGTGGGCTGAGCAAGCCCAACAGCACTGTCTTTCAAAACAAACAACAAAAGTACTTCTGCTTTTACAAAACTAAAGTCTATAGTGTGAAGAAGTAAATATATATATATATACACACATTAAAAAAAATCAAACAGGACTTTCCAGTTACAGAACAAAATCCTTTAACTATTGTAGGGGCATAGGAATGATTTCTGCTTGTTACTTGGACTGCTGAGTCTGAAGATGCTGCCTAAGAAGTACCCTTCCACCGCTCTGTGCTCCCGTGTCTCACAGAGGGCCAGCTTGACTGTCAGACTCAGTGGAAACTTCAGAGGCAGGACAGCCTCATAAAAAAGAGGTTAAAAACCCAGCGTGCAGTTCTGTGTCTGACATTAACCTGTGCTGGGGTAAGAAAGGGTCTCCTCTGCATTTCGTTTCAACCAAACTGGGACACCGAATATCCTTTTACTTACTGTTCACCTATCTCATCTATGTAGACTGCAAGCACCTTGGAGTCATGATTGTATTTTATTTAGCACAGTAGGCTCAGATCTAGGGAGTAGGTACTCCTGGAATCTCAATTAGCTTTTAATGCTGCCATTCAGAAAGGCCTCCGTGATGCAAATCTGGGAGCTCTAGGGTAATTTTTCTCCCAGCCCTGAGTGCACCAGTAACCCCTACCTGCTCAGACCAGTTTCACCTGAGGGCTGCACTCACACATCACCAGCATGGAAGCTGTGCTTCAGCATGGGCCCTTGCCTCACTCCTTGCCCAAGCTGGGCTGCAGGTAAGCCGGTCCCAAGCCTCGACTCTCTGCTACCACTGACAACTGCCCAGCTTGACCTCAGCTGTACCTTGGCAGGAGGGAGCTGCCCAACCATCACAGGGCAGGTGCTGTCAGCAGACCTGCTTTGCCCTTCTGCCCTGGGTCTCGTGTAGGCACAGGCATGGCCTGTCTTCTACCTTTGGCTCCTCTTCCTTTGAAGAGCCCCCTGCCCTTGCTGTTACCCCACAGCCAGCCCAGGCAAGGAGCCAAGTCCAGATGGAGCCCCCAGGCCCACGGGTGGAAGGTGTGTGGCGGGGGCCCCTGGTGAGGCTGGTCTGGGTAACCAGTGTCTATAGACAAGATGCCCTCAGGGCCTTGATAATTGCTAACACTGACCCTCTCCTCCTTCTACTGTCTTCCTCCTTTTACCATGCTGCTAGTATTTTAGTCCCAGAGTATGGAGTGCATTTCACTTATTAAGGTCTCTAAGGAAATGATATGTACAAACTGTTGTTATAATTTAGTATCTCCATCATCTGGTTGCATTTCAGCTCTTTCTTAACTTCACCTTGCAAACACAACCTAAACTACATGCAGTATTCACAAAGGTGAAGCTAGGAGGTCGTGCAAAACAGCCTTCTATGCTGCTTTAAGTACTACCAATTCAAAATGTTTTCAAAAAGCAAACCCTCCAGAATCATGAAGTGGCTGAAAACCAAGAGGGATTTTTTGGGGTTGTTTTTTAAAGCAGTGTCTTGTATTTTATTTCATCTTCTTTCAGCTGTGTTGAGGAAGAAAGGAGCTCAGTCCATTTGGAGCTTTATGCAGCTAAACTACGTCTGATAGCAGAGATGATCCTTTTAAAGCTGATGACTTGCTATTAGGAAAGCAAATAATATTAGAGAAAGATTCCAAGTCAATACAAATACAGAAAATCAACATTTACATGTTGTGCTATTAAAGAATGAATAATTTTTAAAGCATGGAATGAGGTACTGCTCAAATACTGCACTGAACTCCCCCGCCAAATGCATAGCACACTAATATTCCTTCCCCGCCTAAATAGGCAAGCAGCCTGGAGCAAGACTTTCTGTTTTCTTTACTTTCTTCTGATTTCCTAGCTGGATTTATTCA
This sequence comes from Ibycter americanus, assembly GCA_035590275.1. NCBI lineage: Eukaryota > Metazoa > Chordata > Aves > Falconiformes > Falconidae > Ibycter > Ibycter americanus. Next base: position 116,352,996 of record JAVJGI010000014.1, on the reverse strand, counting down.
TGACTGGTTCATACTAATTTTTAAACTTGTGCTCACATTTTTCTCTCAAATTAAATAGCTTTTCTTCCTTCTAGTTACTGTTTTGGTGTATCTGTAGAGAAAGCACTCATCCCTTCATTATGCTGTGCTATACAAGCCAGATTTGGGTATTCCTCTAATGCAAACTTCTTCATTCCTCAGATGTCTTGTAATCTTCCACTTTACTAGTAATACTTTCTTACATACAGTTTGCCACAACATGTGTGGCGTTGGAGGAAATTCATACACGCAATTTATGAGCATCAGTAAAATTAATTCTGATTTGTCTGTCCCCTACCTTACTTCTATAAATTTCAGTGAACCCTGATAGGCAGACCCTTCTAGGACTCTATTTTTTATAACTTATACTAGTCCTCATTTACTTCCAAAGCACTGAAAAAAATATTTTAGCACTACCAATACAATATCTTTACTGAGAATACCTAATACTTGTGTGACTTGAATTTTGTTAATGCCATTACTTAGACAGCTGGAGGCAAGCAGGCCCTACTATCCCCTACAGCGACAGAAAAATGTTATAGCGCCACAAGTGCTCTTCTAAAACAGCCAGATTTTATGCTACCAGTAAATTTGTCATTAATACTTAAGAAGACTGAGGAAGGAGAATTCTTCGCAATTGCAGGCACAGGCATTCAGGGATAAATACTCAGATTTTGGCAGAACTCATGGATGTCTCTGAGTGAGCCATTCATTATATTTCTTCTCTTTTTACCAAATAAAACTGATTTCCTGACACCTTGTGCCTTTTCTAATTACACGATAAGCCTCTGAAGATACTGATCTTTTGCCAGTAGGGATTATTGTAACATGAAAATATTAAGGCACATGTAAAAGGACAATAATGCCAAAAGGTCCAGTTGGGCATTAAATTTTGTCAGCAGGGAAAGATTTTACTAGTTATCATAGCAGCATGGTACAGGTGCAGACCCTCTGTGACAGTTCTCTTAGCTCAGGATCATTTTTTAAAGTAAAACCAAAGAGAGACATATTTTTTAACACTTTTAAAAGAGGTTTTACTGACATAACTGTATCATTCCTACATCATACTTAAAGTTATATAAAAAAAAATTCCACTGCAGACCTGCCTTTGAAAATTTTAAATCCAGTCATGGAAAAATAGTGGAAAGATGCAAGCAAGGCATTGAAATAATGTCTCTTTCTTTCTGCTACCCCTCTATTATAGTTACTCTTTTTACTTATCACCTATATATTTCTAAATTCTGACATTTCACATGCCTAGACATTGATATGCTCTCATGAATCATGAGACAGGTTCCCTTCAAGCAGTTATGTTTCCCCTTTTTGAGCCTACTAATAGAACAGACACTTTTTCATCTATTGCTACCTTTATCAGCTATCTTACTAATGATATCTTAGACATCAAATAGTCGACCACTTGAAGTTATTAGAAGAACAGATATTGTAGTAAAGAACAAGATGGAAAACACCTAACCAGGAAGATGAAGTGATACTTAGCACAGCTGAGGAAAGAAATATACTGAAAGTAATGATGTATTAGGAAGGGAAATATACTGTGCTGCTTCTCTCTATCAGGTGTAATATCTTATGTGATACCCGTGCTGCAAATACCTGTGTCTTAATCTACACATAAAATGTGAGAGGCTTACTTAGTTTTTACTCAAAGCTTTTACACTTCATTTCAGCTTAAAGGAAAAAAAAAAAAAAAAAAGAGAAAATGAATGTAATCAAACGTAAGCCTACTGTTTATATTATGTACTCATCAAAATTTCGTTTTCAGACATCTCAGGGGGAGGAAAGTTCACCTGATCATCCAATTTGTTCTCCTGTTTACAAAGAGCATTTAATATGTGACTGACTAATGCATCTTCCAGAAAGGCACTGACCCCTGAAGAAATCCGGTGATGTTGCTTTTCAGTATAAAGACATTTACTCCTTCCAGAAGACTCCTTTACAACTTTTCTCTGTGCTGTCTTCAACTGCTCAACAGACTTCTAAATATATACACAAATTTAATTGTGCTTCCAAACAGCATTTTGCCATGACCCGACGGAGAGTTTTGCATGCAGTTAATCCGTCAGGGCTGTACGGATGTGTCCTTATGGCCCACTCTTGGGTGGAGGGAGATCCTGCCACACCATTCCAGTGGTTCCCAAGGCTCCTACATAATGCTGTCTCTCCTTAAGCCATAGCTGATGCCAGAACTGTCACCTTGGTGACCTGACATCTAGCCGTGCTCCTTCTTAGCCAGGGCCAGATGCTGTTAGTTAAGTCGGGGCAAAAAACAAGTTTCCCTTTGTGTCCACTTTGCTCTCAGCTTTGCGGCTGGCTATAGCTAATACAAATCAAAGAGCTGCTCCATGTGTCCTGAGCCTTCTGGACACCACACCCAGCAGGAGGCATCTTCAGCTCCTTTAGCACAGTGGGGAGCCAGATGTCCACAACAGCAGCAGGCTGCCACCATACTCCCTCTTGTCAGAGGCATCTAGGTGTCACCCTCTTGGGTGAGGGCAGCATCCTTCCCCTCAGGTGGCCTCACAGGGTCTGAAACCGGATAGTGTGTTCCAACATTCATCTTAAAAATGGCACACGTGAGAAGAGTTATCCACCCACCGCTCTGCATAAATCTCCAAAACATTAGTGCTATTCTGTTGTATCAATGATTTTATTCACCATTATATTAAAATAATTCTTACTGAGGTGCTGCTTTCTAGTACACAGCACACTCCTTTTGCACTGCAGCCCATACTTCTTTTTCCTGAATGCGTGCATCTTTGCAACTGGCTGTATTAAGAGAGTATTTCACACAAGTGGAAGTATCCTACCGGGTAAGCCATACAGCTCTGTAAGACTTCTGTAACACCTCTCTCATTTCAATAAAGGTTCATTGTCAAGCACTTTAAGATTGGCCAATTAGCCACTTTAGAAATCATTTTTACTCCCAATAGCAAATCTATGTAAAGTAACTGTAGGAAGTTATTTTTTTCAGACAGATGTATAATCTAATCAACAAATAAAGTTGTTTATCTTGCAAGACCCCTTTTCACAAAGCCATGTCAACTATCATTGGGTGAAAATATGCTAACAGGGAATATTGTCATTTACTGGCAATCACATGGAAGCTGCAGTCAAATAGCGAAGTCTCCCTTACTTGACCAAGCTGATGACAAATTAGCGTAGATATATGTACACACTATCTGTAGCTATGTATCTGGAGGGCAACTAGTTGTATAGTCAGAATACTTACTGATGTATGAATGTGACTGCATGGATGTAAAATGAGTTACAGACCTGACTGTCTAGAGAAACACGCTGAACAACTGGAGAAGGAGCTATGTCAACGCATTCAGCAGGGACTGCCTACACTCACAAATGCACATTAAAATGGATCAATGCAAAAGTGGCTGCTACTGCACATGGTATTCACATTTGCAGTTATAACATGAATACACTAAAAACTGACAGTTAGAAGTGCATAATGATTGGGATTAATTAAACGCAGGACTCAATGTCTATCTCTGATATTTCAGAAGTTTTGTTGCAACTATTCAGAGACTAATAATTTTTGTGAGGATTCTTGTAGAGATTTTATAGAATAGTTTTTACAGGGCCTTTGCCAAAATGGTTTGGTGAAGTAGACCATACAGAGGATTAGCATAATCTTTTCTCATTTGAACGAAATCCCATCCTTAGTGGAGAGTTGTATTTTTCTATGATTTTGACAAAGAAGAATATTTATCAGACTATTACATGATATTAACAATCACTTTTAAAACAATTTTGAGGAGGTAGTACACCAAAAATGTATCACTTAAAGCTTTTGAAGAAATTGTATCTAGGATCATTTATTCTCCTCTGAGTCACTGAATTTCTATGCAATTTTCTTCAGTGGAGTTAGACAGTTAACATACTGCAGAGGAAAGTCTGGTGCTGCCTGTGTAGTTTGCTGGTGTAAAGCATCATCTTTTGTATGTAAGCTATAAATTAAAACCACCTGTGCTACCATCTGACACAGACATTCCTAACTTGGATGCTAGATTCTCATGTTGTCTATGCTAAACGTTTAAACTCCAATAGGTGACCTCACAACTACTTGAGTATTAAAAGTAGTGAAGACAGGAACAGCAGAGAACAGCAAATCAGTTTTGTCAAGAATTGCACATATTTAAAATTTCCTATCATTGCTTTCTATCTAGCCTTTATGGACAGTCTTGGAGGGAATGTCGAGAAAGGAGCTGGAAGACACTGGGAAATCAGAAAGGTAAGAATTCATGAGCCTGGATGTCTACCCTTGGCAGTAACCCACCAGGCACACTGCCAAGGAGCTGGATGGGTGCGGTGATCCATCGGAAATCTGCTCCGAAGGCAAATTCCTCAGCTCCATTTAGATCGACAATCTGGTGGTTGTCATCAAATTCTACATCATCCCATGAAATGTTTAGATTTTGATGGACTGGTAAATTTCAAGCCAAAGTATACTTATTTGCATATATTCATTTAGTATTTAGGTATCTTTACAAACTGCAATTTAGAAGCACATTTTCTGTGCATTTTTTAAGCGATTGGGCATCAAAAACTAACATAAAAACAAGTAAGTGCTATGATTTTGCATTGAGTTTAAGATGTAAAGATTACATTGTAAAATTATTCACAGATAAAACTTTCAAAATTAAAATTCTGTCTTCTACCATTAACTACTTTAGTAGACATTAAATAATCAAAGTATGGAAATATATTTTAAAAAGTTTTCCTTCTGAAAGATCCATTTGTAAGCTATCTTTACTGAAGAATAACTTTAAACAACTCTGAAAGCTACTAATGGTTGTCACGTCTTGAGAATGATTGTCACATTTATTAATACTCTGTAAGCTGCCTTTTGCACTTTGTTATAGCTGTTTTGGTTAACAGAACTTTCTGTCATTGCATCCTGGACATCATTTTCATGAGGAACTTTTACTTGTTGGCTTCCAATCATAAATCGAGAAATACCTACATTATACATATATGTAATGAGATAATAAAAAATGCAGACTGCAATCATTTATTGTTAATATGAATCCATTTCAAATTTATCAGCTACACTAACAAGATTATACTAAAATTATACAAATGGAATTGTATCCCAGTTTATTGAAAATGAGCTTTTCTTTCCCCCTCACTTCCTTTGTGGCTCAAATTCTTGTATCTCAGTCTTTAACGAGGAAAATTGTTTATGTAATTCATAGAATCCAACAACCTTTTAAATCTTGTCAACAAATACAAATGAAGATTTGGTGCAGACAGAAAATAATATTCCTTAGTATTAGTAGCTTACACTAGCATGGGGTGCAATTTTTACATTACACAAATATACATATATAAGTACATAAAATTTTAGCCCTGATTCAGGTCTCATTGAAGAGCTGGTTTAGGGTAATTAAACTAATGTATGCCCAATCTAATCCTGTTGAAATGAAGTACAACACTGATTTCCATGATTCTTCTGAGAACAAGATAAATAAAGCATGAACTGAGAAAGGGCTGGGTAGGGGTTTGGGAGAAGGAAAAAAATAACAATTTAGCAGATTTGCAATGTCAGCAACTGTTCACCTGTATACTGCAATGGTAGACAAGTTTTTAACTTCTGCTATATAAAATACAACATATTCTACTCATATGAGTATTGAATTAACTTTATGAGGCATTACATATCAGATAGAGAGTCTGAATGAAACTCAACTTCTCCTGTAGTAGTGGAGAATAAACTCTAAAAATGGCCAACGATCTGGCTGTCAGACTCTTGTCCCTGCACACGTTTGTGAGTACACTTTTCCACTCTGTAGCAAAAAAGGAAAATTCCCCCCCTCCCCTTGCATTGCATTGCAAGGACAGCTGGGTTTTACTTCCATTTGGAAAAAATGATGTGGCAACTGTATAAAAGGATACTTCTTTTAGGTTATTTTTTGAGTCATGTACTTCCACAAGATTAAAAAAAAATAATAATTATGTGGTACTAACAGTTATGGCTAAATTGGAATGCAGGATAGAAGAAAAATCTCAAAGAGTGAAAGCAGTGAGGTAGAGAGGAAGAGGTCTGTGATATAAAGCAGATATAAGTACTGTTTAATAGATCAGTATTGTCTCATTCCTTTGTTCTGCTCCAGAACTGCATTAGAAACAGAGCATCTCAGCACACCTGTATTTGAAAAATTGAAAAGGAGGCGGGGGGGGGGAAGAAAACCGCCATATATTCTTAGATCACTAGAAATGTACAACTTGTTTTACTTGAAGTTTACTGATTAAAGGTTAAGTTTGAAATTGAAGGACACCAAAACATGAGAATTGACTATAGATATACCAATAGTAATCATTACTCAGTCACTATAAGCAGTAAGTCGGTCATTGGTTTACGATGCCAGAAGGACAAAGAGCTTCCTGCCTGGCTTCGCCGCGGCCATTGGAAGCAATGGGGCTGTTAGTGGCTGTGCGAAGGCATCGAGGCGGTGACAAAGGCAAGAGCAAAGAACAGATTACAAGGGATGTAGGTTAGGTTTGCAGTCTCAGGGCTTGCTGACAGCGAAACAGGGGATCTTTCTCTCCCAGCACACCCTGCAAGCCCTCTCCCTGCACTACTCCTGGCCATGAAGTTCTGCGGCTGCTCTCTCCCTCTCCCTCCTGAGGTACTTTCTTCTGGCACCTTTGGCTGGGCACAAAGAGCTGTGGGAAGCAGGATGCACAAAACTTGGAAGCATAAATGATATATTAGTAAACCCACAGAAGATATCTGGGACACAACAAGCATTAATTACCCATCTTGACCAAGCACAGAAATAGTCGTGGCTAGTGAGGCAGGCATCACTCAGGAGGAGAAAGGCTGATGTGTGATGCTTACTGGGAAAAATCCACAACACTGCTGAGTTGCCATCTTCCCACCTTGTCCGCACCACCAACCACACTGACACCCTGGGGTTTTTTTCCCTATAAGATTTTACGTGCCTTCACGTTGGTGTTTTTCTTCCTGAATCCCTGAATCCCTCAACAATCTTTTCCTCTGTTCAGCTGAAGCCTCAGGGGAGCAGGGGAAGATTACGAAGAAAGTTACAGACAGCTGTCCCTGGTATTTGTTGGACCTTCTTGAGGTTTGATGTAACTCAGTGATATGGTAAGAGGGTTGCAGGGCTTGCTTTCTTTCTCTCTCTCTCTCTTTTCTTCCTTCCCCCCCTACCCAACCACCCCCACCCCCACCCCCACCCCCGGGTTTGCTTTCTGGCAAAGCAGCCTTCAGTTCCTGCAAAAATATTGCAATAAAATGGAACATGTCACACAAGTGTTTCATAAACACCTTGAAGGAAATAAGATTAGTAACAGCTAACATGGATTTGTCAAGAATAAACAGTGTGAAATCAATTTAATTTCCTTCCCTGAAAGAGTTAATAGAGAGCTATTAGATCTCTCCTATGTGTTTCTCTTTAGTAAGGTTTTCCTCACACAACATCCTCACAATCTAAATGCACACCAGACAAAATCCACAGCAAGAGTGAAAACATGATTAGAAATTGCCCTTCAGTGTCAAAATCAAAGAGTGTGTTACGTAGTCATCTTCACCTAGTATTAGTATTTTTCTTAATGGCCCAGGTCTGAGTATGCTTATTAAAGTATCACAGAAATTAGCGAGTAGAGACCACAAATGCATTGCATTCAATAAATGAGGGAATGATCTTGAAAAACTGGAAAAATGCTCTGCCAAATATTGAAATAAATAAACAGTAGGTTCTACACTTAAGCAGAAAAAATAAGCAGCATATATTCAAAATGAGTAATCACTGAGTAGGTAACAGTTTTGCAGAAAGGGTCTGTGGGTTTTAGAGGATCATAAACTGAACATGAATCAACAATGTTAGCCATTATGGAAAGTATGCCAGGAGGTGTAAACACAGCCTGCAAAATATGCAGCACAATCCTTTCCACTCAGCATTGCTAAGACCCCACTGTATGAAAGATGTGGGCCAACTGGACACTTGGGAAGAGCAGTAAGAAGAGGAAATGTTATTTGACAGAGATGTTTTGTCTAACAAAGAGAGGATGGTGCTGAGATGTAAAAGCTTTGAAGTAGTAAAAAGCTGCTGCAAAATTCTCTGTGTCCGTGGCAATAGGACAAATAGTAATGAGTTTAAGCTGCATTAAAAGAGATTCAGGTGAGACAGGATGATAAATTTTCTAGTGTTGGGATAATGAAGCCCACTGGAATAGATTGCCTAGGGAGGCAGTGGAGTCTCTAGCATTAGAGATTTTTTAAGAATACATTAGATAGATATCTATCAGGAATTAGACAGGTACTGGGCAAGGAAAGGGATTAGATGTCCTCTTGATGTCCTTTCATCCCTGTCATCTGTGACTGTGCTACCAAATTTCAAAAGGACCACACCACGAACTAAGTACCGCTGTAAATATATTAGACTACCGGTGGTCTTAACTGTTCACTCCAAGACTGTAATGCATTTTGATTTCTGATTAAGCAACCTTTAAATTTCTGAGATTCAATAGGAGGAAGGGGGATTAAAGCCTTTGTGTAGTGTATTTCATCTGTCAGTGAGAGGTACCATCAATTTTAACTTCATCATAATGCAAATGGGAATGAAAGCACTGAGATTTTTCTTTAACTAAAAAATGTTTGTTCAAGACATATCACTGCACCACGATGACCGTGCTATGTGTTTGTTCAGTGGAATGAATGTTCAGAAAAGTGAATAATGTTTGGAGTGAAGAAAAGGAGAACAACCAGAGAAGTCATTATAAGCTCTTTTCCTAAAAGGAATCATAAATGATATTTGTTCAGTGTTTCATGATTTCAGCCATTAAAGTTACTGTTGGAAAAAATACTCCACACTGAGAAGTATGTATGTGTCATTGACTCAGAGGCTGACAACAGCAGTAAAAACATAGGCTTTAAAACATTTTTTTTGCTTTGGGCATGAGAATTCTGCAAGGCTGAACCTGATGCTGTACACTGTTATAATTTGTTAATTTTGGACCAAAATAGTCATATTGCCCCTATACAAATATGTGAACTTGTGAGTTTGCCTTACCATTTAAGGTAAAATCTAAGAATTGAACATGCTGGGGAAAGCAAAAGCTTTATAAGTGCATTAAGGCCCTATCTTTCCAGCAGAAAAGTGCCACAGCTGCTAAGCTGGCTGGTCGTTTGCCACCTCCAGTGGAAAGATGAAGTTGGGTGGATAATGAAGAAAGGGCACAGAATAATGAACAGGCAGATTGTAAGCATTGTTGTGGAGGCCTTTAAGACAGCATAAGTTTTGTTATGACCCATCTTTGGTATACTGGGTAAAACATGCATTTATTCACAATGCTAGGTATATAATATAATCATCTTGCTACTGGGCAACCGGGTATCCAGCTCCCTGAACTCTGCTACACAAATTACGGGTTACTTATGTCCATGCCAAGCAGCGCACTGTGGGCCAGGATGCTTGCTTGCATAAGTTTGTATTTGGCAAATGAGGAATAGAAGGCAGTCACAGAAACCTGTGAGGGCTTCCTCACCGGCTGCCAAAATCTTTAAAGTGGCACAGGACAAAGACGGAGTCCCCCAGGCAACCACCCAGTGGCTCAGCAATGCTGGAACAGAGCTGGATGTGTCTGTCCCTCCCTGTCTCTACTGTAGGAGCTGAGGGAAATTGCATATGGTCTAACTGCACCAGCTCTCCACTTTCTGGGAACTGCTCTATGTCTTCTGACTTGTTATTGTCAGGGGAAAAAAAAAAAAGTCACTCTTAAAAACAGATCACCAGCTGGGTAAAAGCAATAGAAGGAGATCTGTGGAACGAAGAATAAAATCATTAAAGACAGGAGCCTGGTTAGTTCATGTTTTTGAACCATTTTTGTCTGATGGACCCTGGAAGAAGCCCACTGTTTTGCAATGTAAGAGAATATTTAAATTCTACAGGGTCTTGCTAACTGTGGTTCTACTTCTACAAATTCATGGCACTAAAGCTTTGACAACATGCAATGAATTACATGAGAATACTGTAAGCAGGCACACACAGAAAATGACTAATGGGGAAAAAAGAGAAGTTAATGATTTTGAAACACATTTGCAATTGATATTACCTATAATGTCCTGAACTCTTGTTTTTATTTAATTGCTTTTTTAAAGAATGCAATTATTTAAAAACTATCACATGCTCATTAGCTATTTCAGATACTAAAACACAGTCATGCTATTTTAGTTTTTTGCCAGTTATCACTGCAATTTAATTTAGCATTTAGTGTCATTAGAGAAAGAACAATCTCTCCCTGTAAACAAATGGGCTTCTGAATCTGACCTCTGACTATATTGTACGAAATGCTTCACTTCATGATTATCTGCAAACCATTTCCTGAAGCTGAGTATTTGAAATTCACTGTTTGAACTATTTGACTGGTCTCCTAATCCACCTGGCTGATTTTCTTGTGTGAGTTTCTGTTCTGTAAAGACAAAATTTTTAGACAGAGGAGGATGAAGGACAATCACAGAGCCTTCAATTTTCTCAGTAAGAAGGCAGTTAAGGGAAGGATTGTCTCAGATGAAACAGACCTAAGTTTCTTTGTGATATAAGAAATGTCTTCATGGATTTGGGTATGTATGTATGCTGTTCCCAGATTTAGAATATTTTGGCTAGCACGTCTGCAAGTATCAGGTTGATACTGTGTCATTGCCATTTCCCAAAATACCACAGCTGCAGTCGAACCTACAAGTTCAAAGCAAAATGGGAAAGCGAGGTCTTTCCTTCTGTATCTTGGTCTATTACTTCAATTCCAGGGGTCGGGGTACTGCTTTAAAAGTCTCAGTTCAAGAAGCTGTCCTTCATAAAGACACATTGGGCTTTATGTTATCACACTACGTCCAGCAATCATTCCTGTCATTTGCCTTGGGATGTACCAGTGCATATACCCCAACAAGTAGAGAGGCAACCTGCTGAGACAGAAAAGCACCTTGAGAAAGAAAAACTTTAGACAAATTCGGCCTCTGAGGACCACCATTTTCTTTTTTTTTTTCCCCCAAGTGATTTTACTATCATCTAGCTGTACTTGATCTGTAAACCTCTATGAAACTTCCCATCAAGATACCTGTTAGCTGTTGGGTAATTAAAAATGTCATATTCCAAGGGAAACACACGTTCACTCCATTCATCTTTCCTTCTGACTAATTCTCTTAAAACCATCCCACTCCCCCTTGTTGTGCCTTTCTGGACCAAGTTCAATACAACAGTCTTTTCAAACTCATTGAGGTGCTTCCTGACTATAGCTGAAAGTGCCTATGAAAAGAGATTTTACTGGACAGGGGTAGCTGTCCGCTCTTTTGGGCAAAGAGCCCAAAATATAAAGGTGTTTTATTATAAGCTGTAAGATAAATGTTTCAATTAAAATAATTTATCACCAAACTTCATTGATTTCCTCACGTTCCTGTTCTGCCTCATGTGGGTTGGACACATGATGTTAACAACTTCCAGAAAGCATCTGTGTCAGGGATTTTGATGCTATAACACCTTTGCCACTTGCAAGGTGAGACACAGAGGAGTATAGTTTCATCTGCTTGCCTGCTTTTGTAGGAGATTGAGACAGGGGAGGTGTGAATCATAGCTGCCAAAGAACACACCAGTAACATTTCCAAACAAAAGTATTTGGGATAATTAGCTTTTCCTCCCCTTAATTTAAAAAAAAAAAAAAAAAAGGCAAGTAATCCAAAACATTTTTCTGAAATCTTTCAATTCAGGTCCTTTCTGCTGTCATGCACATGTCAGTGTAGTGTGTAAATACAGCAGGGAAAATACTATCCATTGATATTATAATTTGAAATGAAAAGGCGTTGCAGGTCATGAAGTGCTGAACACATACTGGATCAGAGAGAAATTTTTGAAATTCTGTATCTAGACCAACACGGCTTTGTAGCTTTTAACCCATTACCTCAACTTTGCAGTGAAACTTGCAAATTAAACCCTTGACATTCATATTAGAAGTAAACATGGACGAGCTTTTACATTCAATAAGTCCCTAATGTGAGTTTTCCTAATAGACATTTTACAAAAAAGCAAAATGTAAGTTTAGGTCACTTCTGTACCTGGTTTTGCAGGGGGAGGCCCAACACTTAGGCTCAGATTATTCAGAAACAATACAGCTGCACACACAGTTCAGGAAAAGAAAAAAATGAGAGGTTATTGTCATCTTACATTTGCCTTGGTTCTAGAGGCTAAATCCTGCACTTTGGAGATTTTTTCGAAAATAGGTCCACCAAAAGAACTTAAGGGGTAAATTCAACCTGTAAATGGGGACAACTTTTCAGCAACAGGGACCACAAAGGAGTTTCCTGAATAAGGTTCTTAGGCTGAGATTAGGTGAAGATCTTGGATGCAATGGAAAAGAAGCTAGATCAACCAGGTTAAAAGATCCCTGTTGCTTCAGTCATCGGTCATATGACTGACCTGAATTTATGCCAATCTTGGATACTGTGTCATGCATACATGTATTTTCCTCATTCACCACAGAAACAGAAATCTCACTTAGTGGCGCTTGCTCCTAGTTATTTATTGCCTTGTAACAAACAACAGCCTCATTGCACTAGGCAGCCAACAAACACAAAATAAAACTCTCTTCAGCACAAAGAGAAGAAAACTTAATAAGGTTTATATCACTGTAAGAAACAGAGTGAAAGGTTTTGGCATGAAAAGATGTCAAACATGAGGTCTTACTGAGAGATTACATGGGAACAGATCCAAGTCAGGAAGAAGAAACATACATGGAACATAAGAAAACTAAATAAAAGCATGTAATTGATAAAGGAAAAGTTAAATTGCTAACCTGTAGACAAAATGCTAAGAAAATATGTGAGTAAGTGTGAGTAAAATATAAGATAAAAACTACTATACTGTTAAAAGTCAGAGTATTTAAAAAAAAAAAAAAAAGAGAGAGAGAATAGAACCTCAGAAATTGCACATGTAAATACCCAAGGAAACATCAGAGTACCAGAACCCAGCTGACATATTTGTTTCCAAAAAGAAGTTCTGTTGCAGGTTTGAGACTTCTTTACTCACGGCATCAGTCATATGTTACAGCATGATGCTTATGGCACTGCAATAGAATAGGCTGCAGCTGATTCAGCGTGCGAGACAACACCAAATGGAATGAATTGCTGTTAAATAGGATTTACAAGCCAAAAGAAACCTGCCAGTAACTGTCAGAAAGAAATGTGTTGTCAGAACCATCCGCTTCTAGTTTTTTAAATCCTGTACTGAAATGTGGCATTTCTGGAAGACACAGCTTGCGCCATCTTACCGCCGATGTAACCAGATGGATTTTTCTCTTCTTCTCTCAAATTGTTCTTGAACATTTGCTGTTCTTCTACTGATATGTTCATGACTCACTGCAGTTGTAAGTGCCCACGCTGTCCTCTCATTAACCATCATGTAGTGATGCCACAAAGGTAAACTTCATTCAGTATAAATACTACTGTCACAGCTAATATCCAGACAAATTTCAAGAAAGTAAAAGCATGTAACTGTGGAAAGTATCCCGATTGTCTCACTTTAATGTTTATGTCACCAAATTATCCAGATCATTAACATAGGGGAAGAGAACTGATTTGCTTAATTATGCCAGTATAAATTTAACTGAGAATACTACCATCATTGATGAGTAAGAAATTGTGATTGTATAGCTTTGCTCCATGATTTCTTTAGAATAATACACAAACCGCTGAAGGCTTTCCAGTAAGAATATTGTCTCCTGTAATTTTATCTGAATTTGAAATACTATTTTAAATCCTACTACAATAAAGGAATGCCAGTAATAATGGCTCAAACCCTTAAAGAAAAATCTAATGATGAAATTTTCCCTGAGTAAAGCCTAGATTAGACTTAAGGATCAACTTTCTCTCTCTCAATGGGACTGAACTGATCTTGTGACTTAAGGGTCTTAAAGCAAGATGCAGGAGAGCTGTGTCGCTATCCATAGCTCTGATATTCTACATGATGATTTTCAAATTTTAATTTTCTCACTCTTCTGTTTTTCCTCCGCATTACATTGGGTTTTTAAAATATTCCACTATATCAGTACTTCTGCTTTTGTAGTGGGTTTTCCCTGCTTATTTTCTGTTGTAGGCAGATATCCAAAATTCCTAGAAGGGATGAATGAATACTTGCTTAGAGGCAGAAGAGACAACATACTGCAACAGAAAATCACCCCTTGTGACACACACCTAGTCTGCAGCTGCACCAGATCCATTAAAGGGACTTGCATGTGAAATTTCCCTATTTTTCCAATGCAAAACCAGTCTGTGTATTTGTCAGATGTGGCCAAGACAAGTATTTTGTGCAAGTATTTCTATAGCTGCTCTTACTCGCTCTCCCAGTTTTCATTAAACTGACAGAGAAAGCTTTTGTCATTTTTTGAATACCTACCACCAAGTCTGGGAAAATGTGAAAAAACAAGAACCAAATAAGAATGAGTGGGGAAGTGGAAACATTCATGTTCCATTCATTTCTTCAAAAAGAAAGGAAAAAAAAAGAAAGATACCCTATAGACATGTACAAGCTGTCTTTATTTTTTGTAGGTCTGAGAAATGTGAAAGTTTGCTTGCTTGTTTGGGGAAAACTCAGTTTGCTTCAATTTGTGTCTGACTGCAAGATAATAGCCTCCAGAACAGCTACCATGAATTTTTTAAACTGTAAGCCAACTAGTGCTGAACTTTGAAGCCAGTAAGTATGTTTAAATGTGCCAATGAATTCGGATTCTTCATCTAGGAAAGAAAAACAAACAAAGAAAGAAACAAGACTCATAATACCCTGCACATTTTAATGCCAAATGTAATAATGTGCATTGGAACAACTACCCAAACTTACTCAGTGGATTTTCTGTTACCTAAAGGGTCTAAGTCAAGATCAGTGTAATTTAAAAACCTATCTCTGTAGCTTTAAATACAAGCTGTGGTCTTGCAGGATAAATTAATTGGATGAGGTACTTAGTGTAGCTAATGCAGGAAGTCAGACTTAATAATCAGCATGCTCTTGTCTGCCCTTAAAATCTATGAAATGCCAAATAAATACTTTAACAGAAGACCTACTAAAGACGGCATTCCCAGGAGAAAAATCTGGCCTTTGATTTTATGTATCTATCAATACCTTAAAGAGATAAGTCTTTAATATATGGCTGCGGTCAAACTAAAGCAAATCTCAGATGTACAGAATGTAAAGGTCAAATGACACTTAATAAAAATTCCAACACTGGAAAGTAGCAAAATTAACTTTGTTTTATAACTGACTTCCTCCTATCCAAAAGAACAGTTGGATTCTACGTGGTAAATCTGTATCTTTGCCTTAGGATCTGACAGACCACAAACTCTCCACTTCACTGGGTTAGACACCCCAGTAAAGTAAACTCATGACAGACACAGAATGGTACGTGTTCTGCAATGAAAAGGAATTGTATTTCCAACGTACCCAATGCAACAATTCAGGAAGAAGTTATTATGATTGACCACAATTAACCATACTTTAACATTTAACCGAGGAAGATGTGATGGATTTGTACTATGTCTTTCAAGTGTAAGGATACTGGAAGAACATCAGCTGTGTAATCTGCCTCACAAACAGGTGACCTCCCAAACTTCATCTCTCTCTCATTAATGCAGCGCTCCGTGTCTCTGATGTAAACAGCACAGGACAAGGAGACACCTTCTCCTACATAGAGATAATAGTAGTGGGGTTTTCATTTACATGGAAAAGGTGAAAATAAGCAATTAAAAATATTTTTTCTAAGTATATTTTTTGGGGAGGAAGGCAGGAAGCCAGTAAAAGAGGGGCCACAGAATGCCCACAAATCCATCCACCTGCAATTCCTCATATAAAACCGTTGATTGACAACTAAACTAAATGAAAACCTCCACATTCTTTAATCTACTTTGGGCAAGAAACTCAAAGAAAAAGGCCACAATATTGTCATTTCCCTCACAGAACAAAAGGGAGAAAGATGGAAAGCACTAAAGGACTAAAAGGGCTTAAAAGTTTGTTTTACATGTCACTGAAAGCCATGTCTGTGAAAGCAGGGAGTTACGCGTAGGATGAAGAAAAGTATGTACCTGAACTGGTGTACAAAGCTAAATGAATTAACTATGCCCGAGGTGAGTGGATGTTTTAAACAGGTAAGACTCCACCATTATAAAGGCTATAGGGGAGCAAGATATAAAGCTTTGCACATGGCGTCTCGCCTGTGTGTCAGACAGAATGAGCTGCTTAAAAGTCACCTGTCAGCAGAGAGACTGTACTCACCTCTCCCTCCTCCAAGAGCAGAGATTGGAGAGCTGTCAGCAAACCTCTCTTAGTCAACTGCTATGGCCAAAGGCATGAGGAGCAGCACGATGCAGGGATAGTGAAGATGGCTAGCACAGCAAGGGTTGAACACGGAGAGGCGGACAGAGCAAGCGTGGGATGGAAACATGTCTGGTAGAGTGAGGTCCCCTGCGAGGGGTGGCCAGCAGAAACAGAAGCAGGTGATGGGAGCAGTTACTGAAGTGAGGTTAACAGAACAAGCCATACTAACAGATCAGATTGGTTTATGTCAAACCTTGGTACCTGGCAAGTTTTCAAAAACTTTGAACTGTAAGTTATTGAAGTCTGACAAAAAATAACTGGTCTCGCAAAAGGAAACACCATAAAACTGTTTTAATTATCTTTAGAAATATCAGTTGTTACTGCTCACTTGCCTGGCACAATTTTCTTTCCTCCCTTTATAAAAATATTGTTTGTTAGTCATTTGACTCATGATTCCAAGTGCAGAAAATTAAATCCCAAGCACTACCAAAGTTTAGTATCATTTTTCCTGGCTTCCCACTGGCAACTTGAATCAGTGTTTTGGGTATTAAACTCTTTAAACCTTAACCAAGCCCTGACAGAAGGGTCAGAACAGTAACATGTACAAGTGTGCCACCACAACACCTATAGCTACATTTGCTGCTTTTTTGGCCCATCCCAGCTCCACATTAGAACTGGAGGATCCTTGAGGAGCATGGCAAGTTTTCCAGGAACTCTTGTCTCTCTGTGATCTGCCTTCTGTGTGCCATATACTGCTCATGGGTATGTGAAGAATGCTATGTGGCTTGTAAGATCAGGAATATTTTCTTACTTTGCCTCATTACTTATCAGCACTGCAAAGCTGCAGTGCTCCATCCTGAAACGTAAGCGTGCAGTCAGAAGTAATTAAGACATCAAGAGGTTGTCCCTTTCCCAGCGGAACCCCACTAGCTCCCCCTGGTAGGTAATACAATTAATACAGGCTATATTTAACTGACACAATCAATGGTGAAATCTGTTTTCTTGTGCCAGTGTGCCAAATAGCGAGTGCACACGGATATGCATCTTCCATTGCCTTTCATGCATAATATGGGGTTAATCATGGAATGGATTAACTGGGGATGAAATGACAAAAATTGGCACCATTATAATTTCAAGGCAAGATATACATTATTTCTGATTCTTCCTCAACCTTCATTTACGAGTGATAGATTACTTCTCAGATTCCATTTAAACTCATTATTAAAATGCCGTTATTTGTACAATGCATGCCATTCAAATTCAGCTATTTTCTCCCACAAAATACCGGCTGAGAGAAGACTGACCTGAATCTAGAGATCGAAATAGAGAGACTCATTATTTTTTTCTTATGTTTTGCTGATAAGAATATTCAAGCTGATTAAAGAAGAGTCTTTGAGCAAGCTAGCTAAAATGTCCTCCTCAGATGTTTGAAAAAAATGCAATTTCCTTTTACAGCAGTAATCTATTTAGTCCTTGATTAATCCAACCTCACTGAGAATTTTTATTGTGGCTAAACATCGTTTCATATTTCTGAAACAGTATATAAAGTGACTGACTTCAAGCATCCAAACAAGGAGAGTATGATTATCAAGAACTGCTGAGACCAGCATGTTTTGAAGGGAGCCACTAACTCTCTGCAGCTCTGTGTGGCTGAGTTTGTTTTTGTTTAAGAGCTTGAATATTGATTTAGTTATTTAACTCTAGGTGCCTAAATGGAATGGGTTGGCATACATACCAATAAATAATTTTAAAATGCTGAATTTTGGTGTAAAACACCAGGCAATGAGTTAAATGTAGGTGCATGTATTTTGAGGACAATCTTTTAAGATCCTGAACAAATAAGGATAAACTCAACACTCTTTATGTTCATATTTAACTGCCTCAGGAAGCTCATTTTTGTTTCAAATCAATTTTACATGTGTCAAATTCTATTTGCATAGTACATCATTGTGACGAAATCCAGAAACCTAGTTAAACTGTACAGGCACCAGTAGTACTAAGAAGCAATTCTGTTGAAGAGGTTTAGCATTATTTAACAGATACGCAAATAAAGCAGCATATAACCATTCAATAACTGCTTTGGGATATTAGTATAGGGTGCACAAATACTGTACAGCCTTGTATTTTATTTCAATATTGGCTCAGACACTCAAGACGGTAAATCTCTCTTTTTTAGCCATTATATGTTCACATTACTCTAAATTTCATGAAAAGAAAATATGCTATGGACTTTATTAGCTGCATTGCTATCTGGCCGTGTCTTGCATTCTGGCAGTATATAAGCAGAAAGTCCCACTTCAGGAAGTTAAACATTAAGAGTAATAAATACGTAAAATACAACCAACATTAAGAATAAAATAAATCATGAAACGCAGCCTTAACTTAACTTGTGTCCAGTCATCTTTATTCCCGTGTTTTATGGTTTTGTGTTTGTTGTCTAGAAAATAAAAGCTCAACAAGCCATGAAACGCCCATAATGTGCCTCTACCCACTGTTTCCAGGTCATTACCTGCTTCTGAACGAGAACCCCGCTCTGTGCTGCATGGCCCACTGACACAAAATGCTGCCACCAGCCGTGGCTGCTGACTGCACCTATACATATAGATGTATGTGTGTGTGTGCCCTGATAGCACGCTTAGAGAAAAACCTTTTTACCCTACTGGTTTCCTCTAGGGCAATGCAGCTGGATGCTAGGTTTCCTGTCGTTCTTCTGTCACTTTTGGAAAGTGCTCCCCATGTAGCTTCCTGGGTAGCACACATGCCTGCTGGCACTTCGCATGGGATCAACCTGCTGCTAACGGCTGAGCAGCGTGCCACTGGGAGAGAACCTGGTTATCACTGGGCTTTTCCCTTCATGGGTGAGTGAGAGCCAAGAAAAACCAGTGCAGTGTTAAGAGTCATTCTGTGCATTGACCATACAAAAGGATTCAATGAGTGAGTGATAAAACGGTACAGTGCAAACCAATGGGTGCTGATACTATGAATGCATTTCCAAGACAGGTCTCCATAGGCCTTGGCACACATTCCATAGTGTGGAAACTATGACCTCCTCCAGAAGTCAAGCTCTACTTGATTTTGCATGCAACAGATCACCTTCTATAAGCTAGGAAAGGGCTAGGCTGGAAAGACTTGGAGAGAAGGGAAAAAGCAACATGCATAGAAGGCAGTGTCAAGTTCTTAATCAGCTGAAACATCAAACCCTATTTTGAAAACCAATTTTCTTCATTCCCTGTAGCTTCTGCCCTTTCACTTATCCAGCTACAGAAGCAGCTCAGGAACAAAGGTTTGGAGCATTTCACAGCAATCTTTCAACCTCTTCTCAAATAAGACTACATGGAGCCCAGCTTTATGAAGCTATAAGTAGATGCACAGCCTGAGCTACAACATTGCTCTACAAAAGCTAAGGGACATGGTAAGTTATGGAGAATTCAGAGAGGAACAGAGGGGCAGACATAAGAGCCAGAGAAGTGGCTGTGCCATGTGTCTAACATGAGGTAGGTCATGTCAAAAGTTACCAAATAAAAACAGACTAGGAAACATACCGGAGTCATGCTAAACAAAAACCAAAGAAATTCTTTATGTACAGGCGTGTCCCACTGCATACAATTACATTCTCTCTTGCCAGACATTTTAAAAAACAATTCCCATTGGAAGTGGATGGTAAGAGAAAGATAATTGCATATGGACTTAATTACATAGCATACATTAGAGATAAATGGCACTCTCATTTTCCAAAGAAAATAATCATAATTACTATACAGCCTTCAGAATCTTTAATTGCCTTTGAGTAATTATCCATTTCTCCTTACACTATGTTCAATTTAATTTGTGCAACAATTAACAGAAATAAAACACAAAAGTAAAAATAGTCAGTTTTTCTCTTTAACTATTTATTTAAGATTGGGAAGATCAATCTTCTCAGATTTTAAAAGCTGTTTTCTTCATACTAGTTATTAATTTTCTAATATTTATTTCTATTTGCTGTTGTTAGTACAATATCATCTTATGAGTTCACATACTAAGAAAGACAGCTATAATCATGTTAAGGGTTTTATAAATTAGTAAGGTAAACACAGAATAAAGGTATTCTGTATTAGTGTGTTCTTCATTCATTTTTGGTTTTGACACCAGTTTAGTTTCTAATTATGGTACTATTTTGTGATGCATTAGTAGCATCACAGGAAAAAATAATAATGAAGCCTTCATAACAGGAGATTTTGCCATAACACTGCACTACCCAACACTACTCTACAAGAAACTGCCACTTGTGTGTGAGAGTGAGGAAGTGTATGTTTTGATGCAGTGTAGATTAGCTACATTTTGGTGTGGATTTTTTGTTTTTAAAAAAGAGATGGAGTATGTTCAGTGGAGTACATTTAATAAAATCAGCTTGAGCTTTGTGTGTCCTTTCTTTTCTCCATAAAGTAACCTATTGTAGATTTGTTTTTGTGGAAAGTCAATTTTATGAACAGTTTTCCACTGTCATAAAGTGGAAATTATATTCAGCAGCAGGGACAGAAACCAATGAAAATGTGTTTTTCTCTATCCTTTCAAGAGTATACTACAAAGACTTTTAAATAGAATCCTTTTATCTTTTTTTTCAGTTCTCAGGGTCCAAACAAGATTGAAAATTCTTTCCAGTTACACGCCTTGCTCATTTTGCTTGTTTTCTCCAATTATCGTTGACTGTTATCAATATTCTTTAGCCTCTACGTACTGAAAGGTGTTTTAAAATCAAGCAGCTGCTGGATGTGGGTCTGGTGGCTATGCCAACACAGGACTGCGACATTCTTGCTCACAAGAGTAGAGCAGAAGGCAATTGCAACAGCGAGCTGCCTCCCATCCCTGGACCACTAACATGCTCTGTAAGGATGGAAGAGGCCCTTCTGTATATGCTGACATTGTTAATGAGCATCAGCACCAGTCTTGCAGTAACAGTCTTTACATACCAGTAAAGATACAATCCTAATCTCTTCGAAATTCAGCTCTTCCTGTAGTTTTGCATGTTTTTGTTTATATTCTCAAATCTATCTCAATCTATATTGAATCAAATCTATATCTCAAATCTATATATATCAAATCTATATATTTGATGATCCTTTAAGGAGGCAGAGTAATAACAATTACTGCAAAGCTGTTATCTTGTAACTTCAACTGGGTAAATGATTTGCATTTTGTCAGAATTCGGTGAAACACTAGGTTAATAAAACCTTCGTATGTTTTCTTCTGACATGGGCTATGCTTATTTCAGCTAGTCTGAATTAAGTTTGCAATGACTGGGTATAACTGTACATATTCTGAGCATAACTTAACAAGGCATAACACAAGTCTCTTTTGAAAAAGCCTGAAAAGATGGGATGGGAAAAAAAAAAAAAATAACCCAGTGATTATCTGATCTGAAGCCGAGAGCACCCGATTCATTCCATGGCCAAAGAAAGTATCTTCAGTCTTACAAGTGTGCTAAGGTGTCTGCAAAACAGGCCATGAATAACACATAAAAATAGGTATGGGACAATAAGAATATATGTAGTTAAGCATAAATGCAACACAATTGAATCTCACACATCTCAGGAGTCATTTCCATACACATCAGCAAATGCTCAGTTTCAAAACAGTATATTTCAAAATTGAGGTTAATTGAATAGGGTCCCTTGACCTCATTATAGAGCTAATTCAAATGTCCTAACTCCTAAATTTCATTTTACAAGAGAACTTTATTTATCCTCTCGGGCCTCTTAGTATTGGCTTATCATGTTCCTTTTGAACAGGCTGAACGCCTGGATGTAAAACTCATGACTGTGTTTGGGAGCTTCTTCCTGTTCTGTGAGAGCATCCGATACTTGTAAGATCTACTAGCATCGCTTACAGTGGTAAATGGCAGAGAGATCACGAAATGTGGAACTAAGGTAGGTTTCTTACCCTCCCTTGAAGAGACAGTATCTGAAAATATTTCTAGTGCAACTAAAGGTTTTGATTGTACCCTGAAGCACAACCCAGAGCAAAAGTTAATGTTTAAACCTTTCTACCTCTGTCCTTGAGATGCCTGTACACTGAAACTCCTGCAAGACGGGGTTTTTTTCCCCCTTGTCTCAGATTTGCTGCTAACACTGTATGAGAAGGAAGATAGGGTAGAGTCAGAGAGGAAGTGAGAGCTTGCAGATGTTACTCATTACACAATTCTGTTGGACACTTCTCCCAGTTTTCTATTTCAGATTTTGGGTAGATGGAGTGATGCTATTACAAACTGAGACGAGCACATAAAGTTTTGCCTTTTGACAGCCTTTATCACCTGCTATCAAACTTTTCTTCTTGTGGTCCACAAAAAAACCCACCCCAAAACAAAAACCAAAAAGGCACCACAGCAAATGGTATTTGTAATAGTTCACTTAATTATCACTCCTAATAACACACACATAATCTATGCAACTTAACCTGGCTGCAGAACAAAAAAAAAGTCAAGTAGGATCCTCTTTTGATGGAAGAAAGAAATAAACTTTCCTCCCTTGTGTATGAAATTGCACATGCTATATTATTCAGTAAATTCATGCAACATTTCTAGGTATTAATGACAACTCCGTGAAATGCTGAACTTCTTAATTAATACAAAGCAAGAGAAATTAGACATCCTAATGTTTCATACTGTTAAAATCATCACCTAAGGAAGGTCACGCACTGCACTTCTGCACCGTCTCACGCTAGGGAGGGTCACAGCAGTGGCTGCTGCTTGGAACGGCAACGGCAGGTAGAGCAGCTGCAGGCTGCGAGGTGGCAATGCCTGACGTGCTGTGCCATGGCCAGATCCTTTCAGGTTTGCCCCTCGGGCACCAGCGGAGTCTCTCAGGGAGAGAAGCACAGCCTTAAAAACTTTCAAGTAAAGAAGCACATCCTCCTCAGAAGAAAAGTCATGTTTCAGGGGAACTGTATTACCTACTGCCCACCCTTAACTGCTGATAAAGTCCAAAACTCTGAAGTCTGAAATTACAGGAGCAATTAGCTTTTCACATGTGTGCATTCAGTGCCTGCAGCATGATATTCTTCTCTCTGCGGTGTCTTCTAGGTACTTACGTAATAAAAAATAGTATATGTAAGTTCCCACAAAAGTAGGCATACTGGTTTTTGATGCAGTGTTAACTTTCATCTGACATGTTAAAGCAAAAGGTCATAACCAAGTGTAGGAAGAGTGTAGCATTTTCTAGTCTGATGTGCAAGGCAAGGTAAAAGAAAAGATCGAGCTCCCCTTGATTATTTAGTAAAATCACATCATATAGCTGTGAAATGAATATAGGCAGCACAGAGATCAATGAGCAGAAATTGTCAGAAACCCTTTTAGAAAGTGGAACGAATAAAAATGAAAGTCAAGGTACTGAATCCTGAATTTTTTAGCTATCTTATCAAGAAAGAAGTCACAGATGGCCCGTTGAGGAATCAATTATGGATGTAAGGTCCATGATCCAAAAAACTTTGTGCCAGTGAGATGAATTTTAAAGGTATGATAAATGATGATAATATCAGGAGGGAGATATGTAGCACAGGAGAAAAGATAAAGTGAAAATGGCCTGTAGGATGGAGCCTCACTCATTTGTCACAGCTGCTACAGAAGACACAAAAATTGCCTGCTTCTTCCCCTCCCTACCCCACCTTCCAGCTTCAGTCAAGTCCAGCTGCTTCTGTATTCTGAAACTTCGCCTCAAGTAGATGTAATTTTAATATGCTGTCAGGTAATAGCCTCCATCAGTTTTGGTAGCCTGTACTTCCCAGGGAAATTTGGTCAAGCCCAGATGTGAAAGGCAAGAAATGCACTTCAACATGCGTGCCCCGTTTCCCTGCATTTTAATAGAACTGGAAAAGCTTTATATTCCAGGTTATTGAACCTGCTTAAAATTCTCTTTTTGAAATGCATTCTCTGCCATCTGAGCTTCTGTTTGAGTCACAACAGTAGTGCTGAAGCTCACCTAGAATGTGTATAGTATTGAGGGAGAGGCTTACAACAGTCATGCCCAGGAAAATCCTCCCCATACAGATGGGACACGAATATGTTTACTTTGCATTGTTGGCAGGAATGGAGTAGGATCCATCCAATGAGTAACCAGAGGCATGCTGGGGACAACCGTGTCCCATCCCCGGGTTGGAGATCTTTTTCTGTGAAATAGGTGGGTTCCTGGAACACAGACCATTATTCAAATATTATCAGAGAATAATGGCAACTTATATGACATAAAAACTTGTACATGAAAAAAGCTACAATTTTCTTTTATAGGCAACCTAAAATAACTGTGAAAACAATTTGAAAGTGTTAATATTAGGAAAATACATTTGGAAGTAAGTAGAGTTGACAGGGATGAAACTTTGTATGAGTGTCTTCTCCAAAACGGAGACAAGTAACTTCAGAAGGTTATTCTATTCTGATTCATCCTGTTTCCTTTGTGCATTCATAAACTTCTACCTAAAGAGAGATAAAAGTTAATTTATTTAAATCAATTTCACCTTTGTTCCTTCAGAAATCATATAGTTCCGTAGACTTGAACAGCAATTTTAGCATTGCAAGTTGCACTATATTAAAAGGTGTAGTCCTCATTCCAAATCTTTATCTCACTCATCTGCAAGCTTGCATTTTTTTTACTTTTAAACAGTATGATAGATAAGAAAATGTTGACTTTTATGACTAAAATGTGCCTGCAGACAGTAACATTGCTTTTGACATAACAGAAAATGCTGGGTTTTCCCCTTCATTAATATCAGGTACCCATTCACTATTGTCTTACTTCAGTGAAAACATTTTTGGAATCTTTTGGTACAAAACTAAACCCCAGTAGTTTCTCAAGGAATGAGGACATAGTTCAGGAATATATAGGCTTTCATTCAGATTCCCCTTTACAAGGATACCACAAGGTTACAGTAGCTCAGTACATACCTATACAGTCTATGCAGAACAGGAAAGTATCATGAATGAGGACAACCCTTAAGAGTTCTAACATTAATGGAGAGTAAAAATTGAAAGGCAAAACCACTCCCATAAGCAGTAGCTTCTGTTTCCTTGCTCATTCGTTTATAGGAACCCAGGATAAGATTTCAGAAACGCTGGTAACGTTTTTTATGGAAGATTCCAGTTAATTTCAGCATTTGCAAAATGCTTAGAGCACTGTTTACACTCTGAAATGCTTCATTTTCATTCCACCTGAAATTTGTAACTTTTCAGTAAATTTAGCCTGAACTGATGATCAATTCCGGCAATTCTGAAATAACATTTTCTATTATTAAATTACTTGCTGATTTGTATTTTATTTCGGCTGCCCAGTACTAGGTGTGCAGCTTTACTGGTGGTGACTGTGAATGGGGAATAGTGTGGGAGCAGACAGGGCTAGAAAATAACAGAAAATAGAACCTTTTTCCAGGAAATATTTTCTTATACAATGAAATCTGAACTGGATTATCTTCTGGAAAACTTGCCTGCATACCATATTGCTTGTTTTTATCCTCTCTGTCAAAGGTAAGCATGGTTGTTTACACCTTATGAATAGCAATAAACCAACAGAAAATATTTCAGAGTCTGTGCAACTAATTTCTTTTCAACTAAGAACCTGATGTACTGTAAAGCCCCAACATCTGCTGCCATTCGACGTGGGGGACACAATAGACTATCGCTGCTGCTGCTCAGCAAGGAGGAAAATGTGTAATTTCTGCAGTCTTGCAACTGCTACTGTTTTCATAGCCTCATTTCTTCTACCAAAGAAATCCTACCTGTTCTGCAACTGGAAATTCTCCAGTATTAAGAATTGTGACTATACAGACAGCACTGAACAGGGACTTTCTGAAAAATCACTTCTTTTTCATTTCTACAAGCCAGCAAATCTTGTAGTGCAAAGGTTTAGGAAGCCTCACGTTTGTGTAACAGAAAATCAGCTCCTGGAACTTTTAGGAATGGTGCAGGCTGATGGCTGCATTCAACCACTGGCTCCACCCTCTCTTCTGTGCAAAGATTAACCGAACGTCTCCGGTTCAGTAGGAAGACTGCTAGAATTCAGCAGATGCTGAGATAGTAAAAATAGGAATGACAAATAATAGCAGATCTGCAGGAAAGCATTGAGAAAGGTTTAGCCTGCCTGTGCAGTGACCAGCACCTATGCAGAGAGGGTATAGAAAGGAGGATGGAAATCACATGCTGCAAGGGAGCTGGCAACATATTTTCCATTTAAAATACCTTGTTAACTCACAGCTGCCTCTGAAGCACTGGTTCAGAGAACAAAACAAGAACAGTTCATTTAAAAATGTATTACAAGTAATGTGGAGGTAACAGTTTTTATACATCAGTTTCTGCCTGAAGCACACATGTTTCTGCCCCAGCCCCATTATATCATGAGAAAAAAAATCTCAAAGTCATAGGGCTCTGCTAAGCTATGCATCTTGAATTCAATTTATAGGAACACAGTATGAGGCAAGCCCACAGAATTGCGGATGTCAGATTTTAAACTACATGTAAATAAGCCTACAAAGTATTCTAACAGTTCCCACTGTAAGCGTTTCACAATTTGATATAAAAAGCTTTACTTTAGGAGGCTGAATCTTAAAATAAAAATATTTAATGAATATTTGTATGGGATGTCATAAGTGGTAGGTGCTTTCTTGCATTGAATAATGCCAGCTGCATTA
The DNA here is from genome assembly GCA_035590275.1 of Ibycter americanus. NCBI lineage: Eukaryota > Metazoa > Chordata > Aves > Falconiformes > Falconidae > Ibycter > Ibycter americanus. The sequence continues at coordinate 116,325,991 of JAVJGI010000014.1, read as the reverse complement.
GAAAAAAAGTTGAAATACAACCGCCCCAATCTATATTTGTGTTTTAGTTTCAGAAGCTGTCTGATTTCATGTTACCTTGTGAAAGATGCCTAAAAAATGACATATGGGCCAATCTTTCTTTTAAAATTGCGATTATTTCAGTTCCTTTAGGAGGTGTTTTGTTATGGACTTCGCTGAAAGGAGCGTAGAGTTTGCCATCTCTGGTTTTACTCTTCTTCACTCCCCACAGCCCTGCTCTCATTTAACATGCTTTTGTTCTTCTCAACTTCTAGCACTCCCTTGAAAAACAATATACTTCCATTCCTGGAAAGTAATAAGCCCACAACAGCCCAGGAGTACTCTAGGCCAGCAAAGGGGGAAATAATATTTAAAGACTATACCATTATATACATATAAGGTAGACAAATCAGGTTGTACAAATTGCAGCCTTATGCTGATCTTGTACCAACAGGGCAGATGTGCAGGGCTCATCACCTTGCTGTTCTGGGAAAGCTGCATCTAGATCAGACAGGTTGCATCCACACAGCATAGGATTTTCCCCAGGTGCCCTCTGAGCCCTCTGTGGTGAGTTCCTGGCCCTAACAATAATTATTTCAATTATTTTTTCTTCACTTCAGTGCGTCTGAAATAATGTGAGGGCTGCATTGCTGCCTACTGGAACAGCATTTCTTTTCTTTTTCAACATGACATGGGGCATGGTGCAGGAGGCATTGGTTTGCCTGGGAGTACAAGGACCCTGTGTGAGAGACCTGGAGGGCTGTGCAGGTGGAGGGGGTTCCTCTAGTGTCCCCTCCCCACAGGGTGGGTCAGAGACTGTCCTCCATGCTAACGTGCTCCTAAATTCGGCCTCAGAAGGACAAGATGTATCAGTCCAAAAGAGACCTCAAGCATGAAATGATATACATGCAGCGTGGACAATCAGGGAACCAGGAATAAACCAGGGACTGATGTTATTTGATAGTACAGATGCACCCCTAGGCAACCTTAAATCTATTATCCTCTCAATCCTGAGTTATCTTCCTGTAGCTTTGTTTGACATTTATAAATATCAGAATACCTGTAATGTGGCTTGTTAAGAGTGCTGTGATATTTATCACCCCCCTGCAATGGGGAGTTGAGTGTTTTTGAGCGGGTCGCTTCCTTCCTTGCTCACCTCCAGAAAACCCTGTTCAACACCATTGTCTCCTAAATTGTCTGTCTCAGCCCTGTCAGTCTTTTCTGACTCTCATCTTACTGGTGTCTCAGTCAGTGACACTGCCTGAGCATCAGTACCCAAAAAGTAACAGGCTTCAGAACTGGCACAACACAGCCCAGTAGGGGCAGACTGTAAGTCCTAGAGCCAACTCCCAAACTTTCCTGTACTACCTTGTCCCAGTGTTGGCTCAGAAGGTGTGCAGAGAAGCCTCATTCACCTCCTGCCTGTGACATGCTGAAGGGGTACATACCATCCTCATTCCGGGCTTCCACAGAGCCCCAAAAAGGCACTCTGCCAATGCTTGGGTGCCACACAGCTTTCCACATTAGGAGCAGGACTACAAACTGTGGGTTAATAGAATAGGAGTGCAGCTAAAACATAACAAAACAATTTATTGATTTATTTCCACAATTAGCATTAGTTGTCTCTCATAACCCTCCATATAGGACAGACAACAATTATCTGCTGACTGGAAAGTTAAGTCTTACAAACTTATTTGTTTCTTCTAGGTTTTGTACCGGTCCTATGGCCCTGTATGCTCAGTAATATTCTCTTTAGATTAATCTCACAGTGTTTTATCACCGCTGTTGTGGCCTGATTTATCCTTCCTAGATACTATACCCATACTACACTCTTTAATATGTAAGTGTAGCCAGATCAGTGGCCATAAATCCTGATAAGTAAGACTTGTAGCCTATACAGAAAATTATTTTGATACAGAGCAAATAGGGGAATGGCTACATGAAATAGCTACATGAGTTATCAGGAAGAAGCTAGGCTGTAACTTTACAGCATGTCAGCTACTCTGCTAAAAGCAGTCTCTGTGTGCGCTCTTTCTCTGCAGCGTGGAAGGGTTTGCCTACCCTAATTTCATTGAACTATGCTGCATTTACCATGGGATAAAAGCACACACACAGAGTACTGTTGAGTATCTATGTGTTATAAATTACAGTCCAATGCACCTCACAGTAATTTGTTCCTCATGCTCAAAATGTTCTTCTTGTCTGGGCAATGCCAAGAGAGTTGGGAATACATTCCAATAAAAGTAAAAGCTTCTGGAAAGTCAGCAATGCAGTACTGCAAATAGTTTTTGCATAAGGTAAAGTTTGATAGGCTCATAGGGAAATCCCCCAATATCTGCAAGCAGTTCTACATTTTTTCCTTCAGCAAAGTGCTCTCACCACACACAAAGCAACCGTCATCCCTTCTTTTTTACTATCTGTAATAGAAAGTTCACTTTTAATAAAATGCAAAGTCTCAGTAAAATCAATGTATAAACATTACTCCAGAAGACTTTCCATAATATTAAATATCTCTGCAAGATTAAAACTAGTGTAGTGCTTTCTAGAAACATTTATTTACTATCAACTATCTAAAGTAAGTTTAGTGACAAGAATCCTTTTTAATGAAAAAAAGGCAATTCATTCAAATTCACGCAAAGGGGGAGAATCTCAATAGCAGTGGTGCTGAAGGAGACTACAGGGCTAGGGGACAGCATGCACACAACACAGCAGAAAAGGGAACAAGTGCAGTGTTGTGCTGCTTAGAAGATACCGAGAAGAAAAATATGCCATTTTTTTGCAAATTTTGTATATTTAATATGCCTAGTCATATATAACTCTGGGAAAAAAAAGGTGACTCCTCAGATACTCTTTGGGTATACACCAATTTCAATCAGATTTTTACTAAGAATAATTTTTCAGGTACAGGTGCAGGTACCATGATTTTCTGTGTACAGGAACATAGCAAGGAAAGCTTCCCTAGATATGTGTTCCATAATCTAAAGTGTTGGCAGCAGGCTGGCTTTCCTTTTGCAAGAATTTTATTACAGAAAGCAATAAACTGGGCGGGAGTGAATCCCTGTCCTACCTGAACAGAGGTGTTAATCTCTGAATTGGCGTTACCATAAAGTTATTTGGAAGTGACTGAGAAAATATTCAAATTCCAACAAATGGTGTATAAAGCAAGAATAAATACGTGCGATATGCATAGATTAATGTAGCAGTGATAAGGGGAGCATAAATGCTTGCCATGCTCCTTCAGACGGAACATCACTGTAACGATAGAGTTGAGAGGCGGGCAAGCAGGTCACGTTTAACTTCAGATGGCGCGACGCACACACAGGTTAGCTATAGTAGCTACCACGACCCCTTTCCAGTAACAGTAAAAGCAAGGCCTCTCTTTCTCGATGTAATTTTACATTTTGAAGAACACAACGAATTCAAGCATTAATTTTTATTTTTTTTTCCTTCAGCATTTTTACTGTGTTAGCAAGCCTGAAGTATTCTTTCATGAGTTGAGGCATTAAACCAATGAACAGCTGCTCTCCCAACACACCTGCTTTGTCGTCTACCTTCCACAGTACTCCCACAAAACTCTCCATGAACCACTGGGTAACAACAACAGGACTATTTGGTAGGATTCCATAAAGCAGAGGTGCATCAAACACCCTGATAAAACAATGCGCGGTGCATGCACGGTGCACTGCAGAGTGTAGCGCAGAGGCCCCGGGTGGCTGAGGATGTACCTGCCAGCACCCCAGCACCCAGCCCCCAGCCCCCAGCCTGGGGCTGAACGAGGTATTTCAGAAGGAGCCTGCCTGGCATACCTGGAGGGCTGCTACTTGATCTATCATGTGCTGCAGGTAAGACCCAAGTTTCCTCATCAATGCCAGAGCAGTACGCTGCAAAAATAGAAAATAATCTCCCAGTAACTCCCTCCAGACCAACTAATCCGTTTCAAAACACACCTGTATGCATCTCAAGTAGGATCAGGCCAGCAAATGTTACTAGATGCCAGGACTTGTCAGCTTTTGGTACCCAAAAAGACAGCTGAAGACAGAAACTCTTAGAAATGTTGTTTCAGAGTTGAGAAAAGAAACATTTCTTTTCTTACTGAACACTGCTAGCACAGTATTCTATCACTTTTTTTTTTCCTTTTTAAATACTATCATCTGCAGGACCATCTTTGAGTTACAATGCACATCACACAAAGGAATGGACTGCTAGAATATGATTTAGACCACATGGGTAATACAGACGAGATATAAAAGTCACACAAAGAAATGAGTATCTTTACTACTGCAGGCGTTTACAGAACAGGCCAGGGTAACCACTATGTCATACACTGGAGGAAGCTGCTTTGCCACCTGTATTTCGATTACAGGTTAAAATATATCCGTTGCTTTTTTGACTATACTGTAGAAGTGAGATTTCCAAAACTATCCAAGTGATTTCCCTGGATTACACACACCCCCACCCCCACCCCCCTGAAAATCAGCATCATTTGTGTTTCTAAATCACTTAAGATTTTATAAAGCACAAGTACAATAAAGCAAATTCTTTGTAGGGAGTCCTAACATTTTAGATACGCCACCTGTCATTGCTGGAGGACCAAATCCTCAAATCCAGCAAATGCCCTTCACCAAAACATCACATTACCATGCCTGCAGGAAACAGAAACAGACTGCAGCTGAGAGGCAAACACACCAAGAAATGTTCATAAATTTCCCTCGCGTCTCTCATTCTTCACATAATCTATATAGTCCATATCTTTGAAAATGCACGTTGGGTAAAATCCTTCTGCTCATTGACAATTCTTAAGCAACAAGAAAAACAATACTCCTAGAAAGAATTAATGGAGAAAAAAATAATCATACTTAGCCATAATATTATACTTTTCATTACTAGCTATCAAAATAGTATGGCAATCCCCCCTTTTTTGTTCTTTTCAGTTACGAAGCTGAGAAACAGGGAGATTATATGATTTTTGAAAAGCCAGAAACTGATAAACTGTCCCAGGTGCATCCGTGATACCTATCCACACAGACAAAATCTCATGGTTCCTTCCTGGAAAGCCTAGAAATACTGAAGGGGTAAAAAAATGAAATTAGCACACTATCTTTATCTTTTGCACTGTGAAGTGCAGAAGATACTGAATAAAAATGACTGGGGTTTTTTTCCCACCTGCACACAAGTTTTAAATGATTCTATCATTTATTACGATGACCATGAACATTTTACTAAAAACTCCGTAAGTATTTATATATTCATCTTTTTTTCCCTGGAAGATTTTTAACAAAAAATGTTGGCAAGATAGTGAGTATAGATAAAAGTACATGAGTCATACTCCCTTGACAGAAAAAAACCCGTTCACCTCTCATGTGTGCTTTTGAGTATGCAGCTGGCTCAGATGGAGCAATGAATTAACTTACTTTTCACTAGTTAAAGGAGAACCATGAGACTATTCAGTCTTCTGTGGTGAGTAATAAGTGTTGAAAACAACAAATTAACATCTAAAGTAATTAATTCTCTCTTATAAACCACAAAAGCTGGTGGCCACATGTTTCTCTGTGGCTGTTTTTATATTTTACACTATGCATTACACATTCTAAAATCTGCATTGAAAGCTACATGACATTACTGCGCAGCCAGAAAAACATGCAGGACACTCCTTTCACAGACAATTCCAGGCTGCTCCAGAGCTGGAGTAAGAACTTTATGCCTGCTTCTCAAGTAGAAATCTCTCAGAAAAGAGGTCCTCTGTAAAGGCAACAGCAGTCTCCTTTCTCATCAGCTGTAAGGCTCAGTAAAAGTGAACACGCTCAAAGAAAAGGCAGCTGTGGAAAGCTGCTCTGAGATCTTCCAGAAACGGGAGGAGACTTGCTAAGCCGAAAATAGGTGAAAACCCACACTGCATTCCCCAGCTTCCCTCTCCAGCACTTGGGATTGTGGTGAAAGACTGGAGACTGCTCCAGCACATTCAAACAACGGCTGAGTAGCTGAAAGACTACCCATCCCTTGCGTGGCCTCTGCAACACCTTCCAATGGAAAGGAGACAGGCTCTCAGCGCAGAGAGGGAAGCTTGCAACTGCAGGAGCCTGTGAGCCAGTAAAGTGCACGGCTGTATATAGCTCCATTTCTGGAATGCATATTGAGTAAGTCTACAGTCCAAAACTTGTTTTCTTCAAACGAAATTCAAAGTTATCAGTGGGGATAGGATAATGTGTATCTGAGGACAGATTTGAAGTTAGACTTCTGACAAAAGCTCTGAACTGTGGATTTTATGCATGATCTTAGAAGAGAGAAAATCCAACTCTTGGTAAAGACCTTACAGGCATAGTTTTATTTCACTTTGAGTCCTCACTCATCCACACCATCAGGAAAGGATACATTCACACTGATCTTTCATATACTTTTAGTATGAAAGGTACAGGTAAGAGAGAAGCATTCAATTTGTTTCAGCCAGCCAGGACCAAAGGAGACTAGCCAGAGTCTGAAACTGTAAGCAGTCTTTAACAGTCTGACTTTTATTGCTTCTTCACTTTAATAAAATCTCTTTCAGGACCTAAAGAAGATATTTTGGATAGGAGAAAACTGATGCCACTGATCTAGCAATCCAATGCATATGTCTTCAGGGTTTTGCTGGGTTTTTTAATTGTTCCAACTGAATTTCTTGCTCTTTTTATGCAGCTATTTTATACCACTTTATAGCAAACTTCTTTATAGGAATAAAAATAAAGAAAATAGTCCAGTCCCCTAGCCTGCCTCTTAAACTCCAAAGAAAAAGAAGTGTATGATTTAAGCTGTTTTCAAATACTTATTTGGGGAACTTCTCTACATATCTGCTATGTACAAGGAGGTAACAGCTCTCCCTGCTCTACAATATTTACAATTTTTAATGTAATTATCCTCATAAGACTTGCTAGAGATGGAAAATTCAGGAATACTACTGTCCACTTAAAGTGCAGAAGGGCCATTAATATGAATTTACCAATGGTGGGCTGAGGTCCAGTGAGGTTAAAAAATTTACTCCAAATCATATAGTAAATTGGTAAAATAGTCACTTTAACAAGTGATTAACAACACTTCTTCAAAATTTCTTTCAATTTTATTTGAAAAAATTATAAATTTGGAAACTAAGTGTTCCTTTTCTCATCGAAAACCGTTTTATGGGACCTATGAAGATTATCAGCTTTTGATTTTGACAAAAATAAATGGGCAATAATAATTTTGGATTTACTGGTATATGGTTTAAATATTGTTTAAAATTTGCTATTGATGAAAATACTTATTTACATCCTTCTATAAGGTTTAGAGCCCCTCTGAACACTTTCAGTCCTGGAATATGAACTTGTGCTATTCTGGTCTGTTCTTTGTGACTCTGTACTGCCAACCAAACTACTTGAGGAGCTCCATTTCCACTAGCAGAAATACTGTTCTCCAGGCAGTTGTTTGAAACAAACAACTTCCTACCCTCTCTCCAAAAGACCTTTTAATCCCTTTAAGATCTTATTCGCAGTTACTTCATGCTACTAAAACGAAGAGTCCAAGGATGTCACATTTCCTACCCAATATCTGTTGCATGGGTTGTCAGCGTGTAGATGTAGAACTCTGCTCCTCACCAGACAGAAGGTATTTGCACGCATGTGCTTGAAAGGAAAATAAGAAATCAGATTCAGCTGCACACTGTGTTAGGTTAGCTACGTGCTACTGAGAAAGCCTTTTTTTTTAATGCAAAATGTAGAGATTCTGTTAGAGCTTGAAATAAAGCCCCCAGAATTATATAGGTTGGGGAGTGTTTATTGCAATGAATTTGGAGGAAACTCTTTGACATCTCAAGATTTTTCAGAGAATAATCTTCGTTAAATTTTGAGTCCGAGCCTTGTCTAAAAAACTGCCTCAATTTAAAAACACCATTTTTTTACCCCTCACAGGATATGAAGACTTTATAGGCAGCTGAACCATGATACTTTCAAATCAGTAAGATTACGTGGCACTCAGGCTGAGCTGAGAGATGAAATTCCTCCAGTCATTCAGTCACTCCAGCCTATTTCTGAAGTCTTGTGACAGTTGGGTACTTGTTTTCCCATGTTTTACCAGCTGGAATGTAACCAAACAATAAGCATTAACTGATTTCTTGTTGCAGCACTACAAAACTATTACACTGCAACAAAGCTTTCCCACACAAGCCTCCAAAAGTTCATCTACTATCTATGCTGTTTCTTCATCCTCTTCAGGCCAGTCCACTCTGCTTCTTGCCTCTGCTGCATCCAGGTTCCTGGCTTCTCCTCCAGCCAGCCTCTCCTCATTCAGGCCCCCTTCTTC